>CM064489.1:1026274-1193772 GCA_032716605.1 Paralithodes platypus
AAAAAATCCCTCAAGTGGAGATCTCCCCTTAAGCTGGTTAATAAATAGGTTCAAGATGGTATACAACTGCTACTGTTACAAATTTGGCGTGAATTCTCCCTTAAAGGTGTTCTGGCGTCACGACTGAGATCATACGCTCAATAAAGGGCTTTGTTGTGGCTCATCGACGCGTTCGGTTTTACCGTTAGTAACATTTACGCTTAGCTTCTATTCTAAGGTACTATACTCTGTTTCTTTTCAACTGACGGTAAATTGCAAAGTTCCCATCAAGATTTCTCGGTTATTTTGAAGAATTTGAAGTGAAGGTGCTAATTATATAAACTTGGTGTTAATATGAAGCAGAAACATAGTGGTTTCATATGAAGCAGAAACATAGTGGTTTCATATTTTTCCATTAAGTTTCTATAAATTAGCTGCTTATGGATTCAATTTACCGTCAGATGGAATTAAACAGAGTATAGTTGTTGTTTTGCTTATATACAGTTTATACAGGAGTGAAGGGATCAAGGGATATTACTGTGATCTACAAAGGTAAATAAATAGTAATGTAAATGCTGCGGTGTGGCGATACGGGTTGGTTTGTTTACCCACTGATAAGATGGAAGTGTGATACCGCCGCCACCGCCACCGCCGCGCTGACGACTACGAGAGCGCCACGGATATGGGGGTTAATATTCGCAACCCAGTTCAAACCTTATATATATTATGGCAACACCGCGACTAGCCCCATTGACTTCTCATATGTTTACAATTTTCCTCCTTTTGTTATTTTCTATATAATTTTGGGGGAGAGGGGTAAATATAGCGTAGTGTTTGTATATGAGTGGCATTACGCGCTTCTACAGCGACAAATTGCAAACGGGTAAACTCAGAAACTCTCCTTCAGACTGAGTTTATCTGTAAAATAATTAAATCGCTTCACCAATTCATAACGCTTGTATACGGCAAGGTTTATAATTACTAAATATTGTACTGGTGGTCATATCTGGGTTACGTAAAATCAACACGCCGAGAACCCTGCTCCATCACGCTCCACTCAACCACTTGGGAGGAAGAGGAGGAGGAGGAGTACTGACATCCACCACCACCACCACCACCACACTACCTCCGTCCTGAGTAGTGGTATCAGTCCTCGTGTGGAGATGGTACATGAAGGAGGAGGAGGAGGAGGAGTAAGAAGAAGAAAGAGGAGTAAAGAGTAGAGGAGGAGGGGAGGAATACTGACATCCACCACCACCACCACCTCCGTCCTGAGTAGTGGTATCATCAGTCCTCGTGTGTAGATGGTACATGAAGCAGGTTGACAGGTTCGGAGCCTGCCGAGTGATTGATGTGTTAACACGACGAGTCTATAGCAACTTGAATATGTGTCGGTGATATATTTGTGATAGTGATACCGGAAACAACTTCAAAAATATATACCAGTTTAAGAAAACCGATGCTGCTAGACTCTGTATGTGATACCAGTGTCATCCACATTCATTCATGCAAGAAACGTATTATGGAAACCAAAACGAAGTCATTTGTGAAATTAAAAGTGTAAATCAGCAGAAAATCGAGTGCTATTTGAGTCACAAGATGATTTTAATACTATGGTCCCCGTTTGTCACGGAAAATATAATAATAAAAACACAACTTAAAGCAGAAATATGTTTTGATAATATTTGAGGTATTAACAAGAAATATATTCTGATAATATATTAATTTGATTTAAATGCAGTACAAACAATAAGTTACTATTTTCTTTCCTATGTAACTTATGCCATTAAACAAGCGGCAAAAAGACACTAAAAAGCTCTGGAAAACACCTAAGATTATTTTTATTATATTGAATTTGTTTATTTTTTGTTTATACGAGACTGAGGAAATGAAGACTATAAGACTTGTTTTCATACGAGCCTGAGGAAATGAAGACTAAGAATTGTTATATTTTATTTCATTTATTTTATTTTTCATACACGAGACTGAGGAAATGAAGACTAGGCCTATAAGATATTTTTATTGTATTAATTTATTTCTGTTTTATTTTTATATTTCATTTATTTTAAGACTTTCATTATATTTCATTTATTATATTTTTTCATACACGACTGAGGAAATGAAGTCTATGAATTTGTGGTGAATCAGACTGCACAATAAAAACACAAACCCTGAATGAGTTATATCTGAGTTTTCCCAGAACTGTGTGCTGGATTGTCACGTTCTCATCTTGACCTAAAAAAAAAAAAAAAAAAAAAAAAAAAATCGACCTTAACAAAATTTCGTTATGAATATTGTGCTTTAAAGATTGGGGAATGCTATTTTTTGGAATACATTTTATAATTTAGATATCAATGTATATGTATTATATTTGTCTAAAACTTACGCAAATACTAGGAAAGAACAGAGAAGTATATTCGACCTCAAAAAATTTCTACTTGAATATTGTGTTTTAATGATTGGTGAATACTATTTTTTGGATTACATGCGATACTATCGGGTAATAGTTTGATTATATTTTATTTTTACTAGAATCTACTGTACTGCAAGACGATATAAGTGATGCAAATGAAATGCAACCGTAAAATCAAGAAAATATATCTGGCAACTAAAATAAGTGATAATCTATGAAAATGAAAGAAAACAACACGATCGTAAGCTGACAGAACACGCGAAAGAAATTAATACAAGTTTAAATACATGAAGAAGAAACTATAAAACAAATACGTGCGATCGTAAATGGACAACAACACCAGCAATAAAAGCGAAAGACAGCAACCCAAATCGAAAATCAAACAAAAGAAAGTTTCCTTAAAAAAAACCCTGTTGGACCATTGGACTGTGACAACCGAAAGTCCGGATTTCTCCTTTTTTTTTTTTCTGTTTGGCGCGGCAAAGAGACGTCTGGAAATTGTGTTGTTAGGCATGGCTGTGTAGACGAGAAATAGTTTTAATTATTTTCCTTTAGGTTATTTAATTTATTTAATTAGTTTTATAGTAGAGTGATAGGTTTAGTTTTGTGCCTATAGTATAATTTTAGTTAATTGTTGGGATTTATAGTGGAGAAACTTATCAACAGGTGTACATTTGTACTTGTTAATTTATTTGGATTTATATATTGTGGTTTATTTTGCAGGAAGCTAGAAGGAATTAGGTTTTATTTATTTAGTTGATAAATAGATAATTTTTCTTATATATAAACATACTGCCGAGGGAGTTAAAGCGTTGGTTTTTACAAGAGACTTTTTATAGGGAGTTTAGGCCTACGCTCTTCTGAAGTGTGATTGGGTGTGTTAAAAAAAAAAGAGAGAGAGAGAGAGAGAGAGAGAGAGAGAGAGACTTATTTTAGAGGGAACATTTCCTCGAGTGTAGTGTGATCATTATTTTAGATCTAAATGGAGCCTATAGCTTTCCATTCCAACCCCTAGCTATGAAAGGGACTGGTAGAACTCGTATTTATTGTGTTTAGCTTTTATTGAAGGCCTTTGGTTGATTGTGAAGAAGTTGATAAGTTAAAGAAGGTACTGGTTAGCTCTAATTTATGGTGTTTATTAATTTGATTGTTAATTAATTCCTGTTGAAAATTGTGTAGAAGTTTATAAAGTTAACTAAGGTTCTGGTTAACTCTTATTAATGGTGTTTGATTGTTATTGAAGTCCTATAAGTAATTGCATAGAAGTTGATTGATCAAATATTGCACTAAGGATGCGGGTAGTTGTGCACGTGGTCAGGATAATCATAAGCTTTGCAATTGCAGATATTTTGTGTACTAGTGCTATGGGTGTGTGAAGATAGCGTCTGTTGTGTTTAGTGCAAGATAGTTCAATTATAAGAAGCCAGGGGTGGTTAGTAAGGGTCCAAATAGTAGGTAGTTTAGGGCAGAGGCTATATATTTGGATAGTTCAACGTTGATTTCGTTTGTAGTAAGGATATAGGAGCGTACTAATATATTTTAATTATATATTTAATGTAAGAGAGAAGATATTATATAGTTAAGTTATAATAGGTAATTCTCAGGTTATATTGTTATTGGGATATTTCAGTGAATTATAGATATGTGTTACGGGCAGATAGTTAAGGGGGTAGTAAGGGTTCAGATAGTGTAGATAGTAAGATAGTAAGAATAGGCTTGGAGTGTTTAGTAAGGGTTCAGATAGTCTAGGTAGAGGATAGTATTTTATAAAGATAGTAAGAATAGGATAGTCAAGATTATGTAAGCCTGGAGGTTGTAGTAAGGGATCCGATAGTGTGTGATAGTAGTTTATGAAGTAAGAATAGGATAGTTAATATTATGAACGCCTGGGGTGTTTAGTAAGGGTTCAGATAGTATAGGTAGAGGATAGTAGTTAGTTTATGACGGAAGAATAGGATAGTTATCAGCCATGTTAATAGACGACCAGGTGTTTTGTCTGCTTAACTACATGTGCCAAGCCGCCAACCCTGACATTGGTAAGTAGTTGTGCGTTAGTACTCTCTCTCTCTCTCTCTCTCTCTTCCACCGTTATAGTATATGGGAATGAAGCCTTTACCAAGGATGTTTTGGTTTGTGTAATATGTTGATCTATGTAACTATATAGCACGGAAACCAAAGCCCCACCCAGGGCCCTGTTCTGTGGGGGCGCTCGGTTATGGCCTTGGCCTTGCTCGGGGCCTTGGGGCTGTTCGGCCAGGCAGCTTGGGGAAAACAACAACAACAACAACAACAACAACTATATAGCACGTGCGCTCACACACACACACACACACACACACACACACACACACACACACACACACACACACACACACACACACACACACACACTGCTCTCCCACTGTGCGCACAAAATAACTCCATGAATATAAATTACACCCACGTAATGGAAGAATAGTCTTGAATATAAAGGCGCGACATGTTCGATTCTCCTCCAGTGTTCAAGAGGACTCGAGAAGTGGGGAGGTGGTCGGGTCTGTTGCGAACACTATAATTATGTATTGTGTGTTTTTAGTTTGCTCTATATCTCTCGCTCTCGCTCTCTCTCTCGCTCTTTTTTAATGGAGATGATGTTTTATGTATATATGTATTATGTGTTATGTAAGTTATTGTGTGGATCACCAGACAGACAGACAAACTAATAAAGAGACCGGTGTGCAATCATAAATCTCTCTGTTGACGATGATAATAGCACTGTGTTGACATCTCCGTTTTCTATGAGTCAGTCACCATTTCCTTCGGCTGATAATACGGAGGAGTAGAGGGGGGTACTTCAATGTTAGTCACTTCCGATACACACTCACTCACTCACTCACTCACACACATACACACACATACACACACACACACACACACACACTCACTCTAACTCTCTCTCTGGCGAAAGTATTATGATTATGTATGTAGTGTATATATTACGGAATTTATTTATATTATGCAAATTATTTAGATTCAATATGTGTAGTCCATATTCTTATAGATCAATCATGTTAAACAATCTCTCTCTCTCTCTCTCTCTCTCTCTCTCTCTCTCTCTCTCTCTCTCTCTCTCTCTCTCTCTCTCTCTCTCTCTCTCTCTCTCTCTCTCTCTCTCTCTCTCTCTCTCTCTCTCTCTCTCTCTGCACCACCCCTATCTATTTTTATCTTCCCCCACCTGTCCCATTTAAGGGGAGATGGGTCGTTTGTTCTGGACACCCTCCTTCCTCATGCTTAGCCACATTAGTTTGGCGATTATTAAGACCTTTCGCCCCATATCTTTGTCATTGTTAAGACTTTTCGTGTCATTTAGGTGTCGATTTTGTCCTGGCGAGTGGTAGAAAGCCTTTAATTTAAGAGAAAACGGCCTTTGTTCGGGACATGTTTCTATCGAAAAATTTACAAATTCGTCTTGAAGGAGTGTCTGGGGGGGAGGGGGGGGGGGGGGGGGTAAGCTTGATGGAGGTCTAGGGAGGAAACTAATAAAATAATAAAAAGATGCATAAATGAGCAAGTAAAAATTTCCCCCCCCCCCCCCCACCCGACCCTTAACAGCTCATGTGTCACGAAGATTTATGAGGTTGTACTTTTATTTGTATTATTTTGTAGTTTTATTTTTAGCGTTGATAGAACGTACCGTTGCTGATAGGGGGAAAAACTTGTATGGTTAAATTATTATAGCTGCCATTAAGTTATTATTTCGTATTATATTTATTTGTAGTGTTAAGCAAATGTGAGGACAAGATACACTCATATGAAATATTTATAAGGGAAAACGAAACTTTTATATATATATATATATATATATACAGTATACTGTGTACACGCACAGTCGCACGCACACACACACACACTTATATATTTTACACATTTCACATTATGTCATAGAAACATAACAAGTAAACAGTTTGCAGGTAATTATGTATACCTGTACACAATAATAACCCGCGGCTAGAATACTGTAACGTATTAACATCCCCATACAAATTAGGTGAAATTAATGACTTAGAAAGTGTACAAAGGAACTTCACCTCACATATAAACTCAATAAAACAATTACACTATTGGGATCGCTTAAAATCACTAAAACTATATTCGTTGGAACGTCAAAGGGAACGATACTTAATAATATATACGTGGAAAATCGCAGAGGGTTTTGTACCAAATCTACATACACCAATAGCAATGAAATTCAATGATAGGAGAGGCTGGGAATGCGATATCCCCAAGATGATAAATCGGGGTGCTATGGGCTCTCTGCGAGAGGGCTGGTTATCTCAACATAGAGGAGCACGTCTCTTCAACAAACTCCCACGGCGAGTGAGAGACATGAGAGGTGTCTCGTTAGACAGCTTCAAGAGAGCTCTCGATGTCGAACTACAAAAAGTGCCAGACGAGCCCATCTTCACAAGGGTGCGCTCCACCTCTTCGAATAGTCTGCTGCACCAATTCTCAAACAACAACGAAGGGCGGTGCGCTCTTCGGTGCCACTAGCAAGAGTGGCGAACTCCACATAGGTGAACATAGGTAGGCGGTATGATTATATAATTACGTAATAACTCTATAAACGTTCTTGACATTCCTCCAATATGAGTCCTTTGGGGATATGAGGCTATCACTCACTACATCCGGACGATAAGATAGTTGAGAGAGCGAGAGTGAGAGTGTGCGTGTGTGTGATAAGAGAGAGAGTGTGTGTGTGTGAGAGAGAGAAAGAGTAAAAGTGAGTGTGTGTGTGTGTGTGAGAGAGAGAGAGTGTGCTTGTGTGTGAGAGTGAGAGTGAGTGGGAGTGAGGGTATTACACTTGGATATTACTCTTGGTGTTGTTTGTGATCAGGAGAGCCTGTCATGTACCGGAACTCAACGTATTTTATGTATTGCAAAAGGGACGCCGCACACATGTCTTTATCTATCTATCTATATATTTATCTATCTATCTACTTATATGTCGATCTACTGGTATCTCGTTCTTTCTCACACTCACCCACACACTCACGTAATTCATAGGTTAATCAAGTAAATATCATAGAACTTTTGCCTAGACAGGGCCTTCCCAAGATGAAGAAAATAAGCTGGCGGTAACATAATATCTTACAAATCAAAACCTTATCTGATCGTAAGGGATAATTGTACCCATGACGTCACCTCAAAACCGAACTATAAAGGTTGAACTGACGTAAGAGGGAAGAGAGTTGGATCCCCCCCCCCTGGTCTTGAAGTTGCCAAGTACAATACCACTCGATCTCGGCGACGACTTTTTTTGTATTCGATTTCAGCTACTATTAGGCGATTTTATGAAGCTTAGGAAGGATATATGGCAGCTAAAAGGACTAGTTGAGATAGTCTGTATCCTTTTAATTGTCAGACGTCCTGCCTACGCTGAATAACATCGTCCTCTAATTGCCAGAGTATAAGGAAAAGGATGTCACCGGTACTGAATGGGATAATAGCACTCGATCCCTTTCAACCGTTTAACCTGAGCACTGGGGTTTATTTATCTTTAAAGGGGGAAGGGTTTAGTTTTTGGTAGATTTTGTTTTCCTTTTACTTTATTTAGTATTGTTTTATTTGTTTTAGTTTCCTCCCTACACTTTAAAAAAAAAAAAAAAAAACAAAAAAAAAAAAAAAAAAACGCAAGATCCCCCCCCCCCCCCTTCTGGATATATTTGAGAAAAAAAATCCCGCGACCGAGGGCTGCTCCCTCCTGAATTACAGACTCGCCATTTCTCGTCAGGAAAAAATCGACACCTACATGACATGAAACGTCTTATTGTTGACAAAGAAAAGGGGCGAAAGGTCTAAAGCATTGCCAAACTAATACCTAATACATTTTTTTTTTTAAATTTCATTAAATTTTTCATTATGAGATCATTCGTTGGGTAAATAAAAATAACCTGGCATTCATTCGTTATTCAGACCATTATTTTGTATAGTATATTTATTTATTTATTTTATTTTATGTTTATACCATATAGGTCATCTGATTGAGCTCATTTAATTTGTCCTCTGATGAATTTCGAAGATGACACTCCATTAAATTCACCCATGTAATACTGCCAGTCATTAATCCTATCCGGGCAAGTTAACCACATCACTCCCATTAATATGTTATAACCTTTTAAGTACCAGGAGGCGGGTTAATTGATTCTAGTCACGGCGAAGATTATTGGGGGATGGTTCACTTTTTGCTCGTTTTTTTTTCTCATGTATTTATGTGTTTTCTAGTTTCCTCCTTAGACCTCCATCAAACTTAAACATATTACTCCTGGATCGCCCTTCAAGATATATTTGTAAATTTTTCGGTTGAAAAATGTCCCCGGTTCCTCCTAAGTTAAAGGTTCGCTATCGCTCGCCAGGAAAAAAATCAACACCTAAATTACACGAAAAGTCTTAATGTTGACAAAGAAAAGGGGCGAAAGGATTTACAATCGCCAAACTATTGAGCCGAGCATCTTAAAAAATCTGCAAACTAATGGGGCTAAACGTGAGGGAGAAGAGAGACCAGAAAAACTAACCATCTCCCCCCCCCCCCCTTAATTACTTATATAAGTCGTTAAGTTTGGTCGTGTTAAAGGGCTGATTGAAGGGATAAAAACCTCAGCTACTTTATAAAGACGATACGATGGCCAAGTAGGTTAAGGTTACTGATGCTGATATTCACACCACAGAGAGAGAGAGAGTGTGTGAGAGAGAGTGTGTGAGTGAGAGTGAGAGTGAGTATCCTGCAGGTAGGCATGCCTTTGTCTCCTTACACACACACACACACAAAGAGAAAGAGAGAGAGAGAGAGAGAGAGAGAAAGTGTTGGATAGAGCTTGCACACACGGCCTATATATTAGATTACATATATTTAACACACTGGGGCATAATATACAATAAACATTTGGCAACAACATAACGCCACCGCCATCCTGTCATTATAACCCCAACCATTGTCAATATAACGGAACACACCAAATATTACCAATCACAACAATGGGAAAACAATGTGGTGTGGTGGTAATTATTGGTAAGGAGCTATTTCAGTGTGTGGGGGATTAACGTTATGTAAGTGTTTTCTCGATCGTTATGTGTGTTATTGGGTTACTGGTGTGTGTGTGTATATATTTGGTGTATGAGAGTGTGTGTGAGAGAGAGAGAGAGAGCAAGTGTGTGTTTGTATGTATATTGGGGGTATGAGAGAGAGATATATAGTGTGTGTGTGTGTGTGTCAAAATGAGAGTGAGTTTAGAAAACATGCACATCAGGAAAAGGCAACAAAAGGGAAGAAAATGGGCAGCGAAAAAAATTGCCGTATTGCAGAGAGAGAGAATAGGCTAACATACAGACCTTACAGGAAACATGCACAAGACCACAACTATAATTTTGTATCCTTGTCCTTATATTTCACTTTCAAAACAGAATTATGTATGCCATTTAATCCAATATTCAATGTTCTTAACCCATTCAGTGTTGGTGACGTATGTATGTATGTATGTATGTATTTACTCAGGCCCATTCCCCAACTTTTCCTTTGAGCCGGTCATGGTATAAAGACTAGTATCTCAATTATTCGTGATTTTAGCTACCACAGATCCCTCCTAAGCTGAATGAAATTGTCTAGTAGTTGGCAGAATATGATGAAAAGCACGCCACCGGTACTGAAGGGGTTAATCAGTCTATAGAAGTACTGCATAGCGGTTATTAACCCTTTGAGTACGGTACCAGCGACGTGTTATATTTTGTTCTAGCTATATTTAGACGATATTATGCAGCTTAGGAAGGATCTGTGGTAGTTAAAAGGGCTGATTGAGATAGTTTGAAGCCATACTATTTGCTAGAGATCCTTCCGAAGCTGAATAATATCGTGTAATATCTTAGTTGCCAGAATACAATACAAAGGACGTCCCTGATACTGAATGGGTTACTAATTTATACAACACATAATACTACATCAGTGTGTGTCTTTAGGGGAGATGGGTCGTTTTTCTAGATCCCCTTCTCCCTCATGTTTAGCCAAATTAGTTTTCAGATTGTAAGAGGTTTGCCACATTAGTTTGTCGATTTTAAGACCTTCCACCCATTTTCCTTGTCAATATTCAGACCTTTCGGGCTATTTATGTGTCGATTGTTTTTTCCTGGGAAACGATAGTGAGCCTGTAATTTTGGAAGAACCCGGCCGAATTATACCGACAAATGTACAACTAAATCTAGAAGGGGGATCTAATGGATGTTTTTATTTAAAAATTGATGGAGGTCTAGGGAGGAAACTAAAAAATAATAATAGAAAGATACATAAATGAGGAAATAAATACCCCCATCCCCCCTTAAGATATGCCTGAGTCTCCCACATGACGTCACATTTCTTTGTAATAATAATAATAATATAACTATGTGCGGTGAGAGACTTGCTACACGGTCTATTCCTCCACTGTCAGTTCGTCCGTATCTAGAGTTATTTTGCCCACACTTGCCTAACTAAAACTATTTAATAATCTAACCTAAAGTTATCCTGATCCTGCCCACTCCTATACCAATCTGACATGAACAAATTGTATAAGCAGGTTTATATATATATATATATATATATATATATATATATATATATATATATATATATATATATATATATATATATATATATATATATATATATATATATAAAATCCTAACCTAAGGGACGTCAAAATGTAACGAAACTAAATCCTTGCGAAATATCTTTTCGGCGATAATACCGTGACTCCGAGACAAAGCCAAGGTGACTGGTGGTGGTGCTGGTGGTGGTGACGTCATTCTTACCAGTACCGTATATCCTACCATTTCATTATTTGATTCTTTTATTAAGGGGGAATTTAGTGGTCGGTTTATTGATTAATTTATTATTTTTTAGTTTCCTCCCTAGACCTCCATCAAGCTTATCAAAATCATACCCAAGATCCATCCCTCTTCTAGATAAATGTGTAGCCTACATTTTTCGGTAGAAATATGTTCCAGCCAAAGGCCGGTTCTTTCTAAATTACAGGCTCGCTTTCGTTCGCCAGGAAAATATTGACACCTAAATGGCACGTAAGGTAGGCTATACATATTGACAAAGAAATGGGGTAAAAGGTCTTAAAATTGCCAAATTCATGGGCCGAATGTCTTAAGATCTCCAAACTAATGGGGCTAAACATGAGGGAGAAGAGGGACCAGAAAAACAACCATCCCCCCTTAAAATATGCCTTACAAACTGAAAATATAGTTTACAGTTTATAGTTTTATACCATATCTCTGTGGTATGTGGTTAGGGCTACCCGGCGTTGCACGTTTGAAGGAATAGCTGAGTAATGGACCGCTTGCAAGTTTCGGGCTATGAGGAAGTTGGAGCTGCAAGCATTGTTTTTTTTTAGCAGAACTAGGCCCTACACAAGTACATGAGTTTGTGACAGATAGAAATTTAGCCAATACAATTTTATGTGAGGGCTGCTCCTATCCAGAGTGAGGTTTGGCATCCTTTACCCAAACTTAGCCGTTTCTGTGTCTCGTTTACTGAATTACTTTTCCTTTTGGAGATGGGTGACTAGGACTCCTCCTCTTGTAGACATCACCTACTAAACGAAACAGAGAATGGGGCGAGGGAACGCAAAAGTGGTCTCGTACCCAAATAATTGGAACTTTAAATGTTATTTCTGTTCGGTCTCTGTCTTGAGTCTGCCACCCCCAGCTATGGGGTATGTGCCTGAGTACAGTATATAGGCTACATACATACATACATACATACATACATACATACATACATACATACATATATAGGCCCTATATGTATATATAATATATATATAATATATATATATAGGCCCTATATATATATATATATATATATATATATATATATATATCTGGAGTGCACCCGATGACTGGAAGACTGGCATAATAGTCCCCCTATATAAGGGCAAAGGGGAAAGAGGAGTGTGTGGTAACCACCGAGGAATATGTCTTCTAAGCATAGTAGGGAAGGCATACAGTAGGGTAGTGATTGAGAGAGTGAGAGTGAGAACGGAGAAACGGATAGGTGACGAGCAGGGAGGTTTTTAGGAAGGGAAGAGGATGTGTAGATCAGATTTTTACCCTGAATTGTGTTGTGGAGAAATATCTGGAGAAGAAACCAAAGGTGTATGTTGCCTTTATGGACTTGGAGAAGGCCTATGACAGAGTGGATAGAGAAGGTTTGTGGAAAGTACTTAGAATATACGGAGTAGATGGCAAGTTGCTGAAAGCAGTGAAGAGCATGTATGAGGGTGCAAAGGCGGCAGTACGTGTGGAGAGTGAGCGGAGCGAGTTCTTTGACCTGAATGTTGGTTTGAAACAGGGGTGTGTGATGTCCCCATGGTTGTTTACTGTATATATGGATGGAGTCATGAAAGAAATACTGTACTATAAAGAGCAGTGGATGTTGGTGTATCTCTGAAAAGGGAGGGAAATGAGTGGAAGCTACCTATACTGCTGTTTGCGGATGATACAGTTCTGATGAGTGATAATGAATGGGAGTGGCAGGGTCTGGTAAATGAGTTTGGAACAGTGTGCGAAAAACGGAATTTGAAGGTAAATGCGGGGAAGAGCAAGTTTATGGTCTTCGAAAGGGGTGAAGTCACAGAGTGTGAGGTGAAGCTGAACGGTCAGGCTATGGAGATATTCAACTCTTTTAAGTATCTGGGCAGTGTGTTGAGTAAAGATGGGACTATGGATGAAGAAGTGCGGGAGAGGCTACAACAGGGGAAGAGGGTTGTAGGAACGCTGAAAGCAGTAACAAGAAATAGGGTGGTCAGTATGGAAGTGAAGAAGTCCTTGCATGACAGTGTGGTAATCCTGACACTGACTTATGGAAGCGAAGCATGGACGTTGGTTGAGAGACTCGGACCAAGAGTGAGAGCAGTGGAAATTAATTACTTAAGAAGTGCGTGCAGAGTTACATGGAGGGATAGACAGACTAATGAAGAAGTAAGAAGGAGGTGTGGTGTGGAGGTAGATGTGCTGGAAAGTGTGAAAAGGAACAACTTGAGATGGTTCGGCCATATGGAACGTATGGAAAGCGAGAGAATGACTAAGAGGGTGTACGAGAGCGAGGTGGAGGGACAGAGAGGGAGATGTAGACCGAAGGAGAGGTGGAAGGATGGAGTGAGGAAGTAGGCTATATGAACGAAGGCGGTGCTGGTTGGGGGGAGGGGCGTCGACTGACTGGGGACAGAGGTGCATTGGGGCGGTTCGTTCGTGGCCACCCCTTTGGGGATTACGGCATCAGGCAATATATATATATATATATATATATATATATATATATATATATATATATATATATATATATATTGTATGTGCACTACAAGCGTATTTTAGCTGGTAGATTTACTAAATATCGATGTCCACAGCTCCAACTTCCTTACATAAGTAACATCCTGTTCTTTAACATTAATATCAATTACAAACCCCAATGTACCGGTACTTGAATAAATTAAAAACTCATAAGTGGTCAATTATATCATAACCCACCTGTGGTTTGAGTTATTCAGGAATATTAGTAGAACTGTAGACGGTAGATCATGTGTGGTTCATATGGCACCTTATAAATACATCGTGAATCAGACATACAATGTCATCTGATCAAACAAGTGACATTAGAATAGGGTTTTTGGTATGCATACAACTTTTATGTGAAACTCTATGGCCTGACCACCCGTATTTCACTTCATCTAGAGTAGCGTACAGTAGTGTAGTTGGTGGGTGTAGCGTCTCCCCCGAGGGCCCCGACTTCCAATACCTATGACCATCCTTGGGCCTGTATCTATGACCATGAAAGTTTTCAGCTTTGTAGTTTTAAAACTGTGGCCATATGTAAATGCAAACCAATCCGCCAACATTCAAACAGACAGACAGTAGGCTATTCCCGATAGTGAATAATAAGTGTTTGTGGTGTGTGTGTGTTTGTGTGTGTGTGTGTGTTAGAGAGAGCGAGAGAGAGTATAAGTGATCCCAGATAAACCCCTAGTGAGTACAATCCCTACTAAATATCAGTATACAGTGCCGGGTCAGTGCCAAGCCTCGATCCCTCGCCCCCACTGCCCTGGCACTCAACACTCGGTAACGATGTGTCACTAATAAAAAGATTTAGAGTAATTGCTCTCAGATTATTGATGTATATTATATTATTGTTCTATATATAAGTATTTTGTTTCTCTCCAGTTCGGGTAGGCAGTGTGCTCCTGGTAGAGGGTTGGGTGGGGGGGGGGGTCCCTGTGTACTTTTCATATCCAACCTAGTTTTGTCTATGTATTCTAGCATCTCTCTCTTTGTCTTTCCAGTTCGGGCAGGCAGTGTAATCTTCCTGGTGGGGGTGGGATCCCTGGTATGTTGGAAGCTATGGGAGCACTGGCGGGCGGGGGGCGGTTGTTCCCCTCCCCTGCTGCCCCCTCCGCCTCCCTCGCCGCCCTCCAAGCTTTCCGCCCAGGACGCCAAGGGCCGCCCCCGTGGCATCCTGGCCTCACTGCTGGAGGAGGACCTCATACAGGACCCTGACGACTTCGAGGACGAGGATCCAGCATTTATACATGTGAGTATGCCTGTGAGTAGTGTGGCGTTTGAATGCAGCGACCCCATCGCCTGTCACTTCAGTGGTGCAGTCACCCTCTACAGTGGTGGACCATTGGTTTCTCTCTTCAGAACACCCATATACGGTACCCAGTATGCTGCTGGCCAAGACCTGTCGTGCGTGAAGAAATTAGCCATCAAGACTGGTAAAAGTATGGTCCAGTTGAGGGCCTGTTCTATCGTCCTCTATATACTGTATGCTCCTTCAGCGATAATGGGTTTAATCCACATTCAGAAAATGACACTGGGAATTTGGGGTATGTCTGAGGAGAAGAACCTAGAGGCAGTTTATAAATTACTATCACTTTATTATATTTACCTTTATTTATACCGCTGATTGTGTTCAGTGTAACTATACTAATTTTTCACCAGCTGACAGTAATTTGATACGATTCCACCTTGATTGCTCGGCCATCACAGAAATTTTTATGTGAAATAATGTGATAATTAAGGAGATGTTTTTTTCTTGGGGGTATTAATTAAAGTATTGTACAGTATTGAATTGGGTAGGTTAATACACCAGTACCGTTAAAATGGTTCAGCACAGTACTTTACTGTTCGGTGATCTTATTTTCTACACTGTACAGCACCGGTATATATATATTTACTACAGTATGTTCGTACCCTCTCTACCGTTTCAGTTGGTGTTGGACCTGACAAGAGAATGTTTTGCCAAGCTTGTGTTGGTCAGTAATGTTGTGTTTAAAGTGTTTTGCTGTGTTGTGTTGTGTTTCACTTACTAACACACTTAACGATATACCCAGAGTCTCAGACAGATAATGTTAGAAGCGGTGGAGATTCTTTATATTTATATACTGTACTTTGATTAGTAAGATTAGTACTGTATTATCTCAAATGGTTAATTTCCAAGGCAAGAGACTATCTCCAAAGTTAAGGTAACCAGTAACTAGGTGAGGGATACATGTTAACAGAGGAACTACCGGTACTCAGAATCCCCCTCAATGTTTTTTTTAGTTCATTATTATTATTATATAAGGTTTATATATGTGCATGCATGACTGAAATGTATGCACATATTAGCCTTGGTCACCCAAAGGTGTCGCTCATGGTAGTGGAAACAGAGGGGAATTCCCAACTGCAACACAAGTTAGTGGGAGCCTCCAGTTCCAGCAACATTTTGCCACCTCTAGGATCCATAAGAGAACGATAGGAGCAATACACTTTTCTATATGCAGGGTTGTTTGTCCATGGGTGGTTAGCCTTTCAACCCCCATCCCCTCCCCCCTCCCAAAACAAGCTAGAGATTTGAGTGAATTACCTCGGAATGTGGAGGCAGTTCATTTGTGGTCACCGCTCAGGGATCAAAGCATCTGGAAATAGATACTGTGTGTAGATAGATGCCCTTCCTGTTGCCCTAGGTTATGGGACAGTCACCCTAATGTGGTGCTGGAAATCTGTATCCGATCAGCTGACCTCACACACTTCCACATATCTACAATGTGGTACTGGTTTACTGCAAATCTCCAGCAGGGTTGATGTTAGATGCAATTTTATTAACATTATTTTTGTTATGGTATAGATCTTGTAGCAGAATTTTGATGTAGGCTACTGTACTATATTATGTAAACTTGTCTCTATTAACTAGATTCTGTTTTAAGCAAGAACTTTGGCTGATATTGAGTACCATTTCCTCTATTTAGTGATCTAGGGGTCATGTTTTAACCGCTTTAGTAAGATGTGGTCTTGTTTTTGTTGCTGATCCCCAGGCTATCTGACCGAGCCTGAAACAGCAGGGCACCCACCCTAGCCCCGCTCTTGAGCAGGGAGTGCTTGGTGGTAAAAAATATGCATCATCATGTGTATAAAAGTGTATTACTGTATACTGTACAGTTATGTGATCAATCATATGCAATTTTTTACTATACCTTGGCTAGAAAGTTTAACCTCTTATCTTTTTATTACTCAAAATTGGACAAGAGTAATGGAGCTAACATTTCTACCGTTTGAGACGAGTCAACCAGGGAATTACTGTAGAAATTTACAGCCTGTTTGCTCTAGCCCTTTTTTAATTACAAGAAGTAGGGATAAACATTTTTGGTATAATTATACTTGAATAGACTAAAGTGTACACCTCACTCACAAAACTGTAGATAATTTAATGTACTGGTAATGTATAGGTTAATGTTTTACTAATATTAACATTCATCACTCATGTCTTGATGGTGTAATGGTTAGAGCGTGTAAGTTCTGTATGAGATATCCTGGGTTCGAATCCTGGGATGATCACATGCTTTCATTAATTACATCTTGGGGATTATTGGTGTTAAGAACGATGTTAAAAATAATATCAGTTAACAAAGCAGCTGTTGAAATCTATAGGCTACTTGTACAATATTGTATCCTTTATTTGTATCACGGTACATATTTTGCAAGTATTAATATATTGTAAGACAAAAAATAATGCTGGAGTAAGGTACAGTGCTCCTCATTTAAAGTTGTAATTATTTTCCTGAAGAACAATACTTTTAAATTAAACAACTTTAAGTGAAACTATTATTTGTCAATATTTTTCATCCATTCTTGTATATCTAAGAATGTTAGGGCCTTTACATAACTTTTCAGTTGAGCAAATTAATGATGCATTCTTTATAAATAAGCTTGTAGCCTATTGAGAATGATATTGACTTGTAAGCTCTAACACTTTCTTTATTGTCTACAGGGTAAATACTTCGGTCCTTCGAGCCCATGCGATGAAGCTTCCTTGAGCACGGACCTGAGCGAGGCGGGAAGTGAGGCCCTCAAACACTACCTTGCCGACGCCAGCGCATCATACAACCACGGCGATGAAGGGGTCAGTAGTCTCTTGGGTTAGGGGGTTGGTGAGGATTGGGAGGGTTTAGGGGAATGTGGGCTGTTGGTGTGGAGTTTAGGGTTTAAGGGGATGGGGGTGGGACTAAGGAGAGGCAACAAAGAACACAGGGTGGTGGGGTTCAGATAAAAAGTGAATGTTTTTTTTGTTTCTTTCTTTTTATGTATGGAGACAAAATGCAAAGCTGCCTGCAACAAGTGTCTCCTCCAAAGGTTGAAAGTGACAGCCAAAATCAAGGTACATTATAGGTAATTTAGAGGTTTTGGAAAGATGTCTGGTGTACTTGTTAAGTGTAGTGAAATGAATAGGAGGTGTTTGTGAGAGTTACCTGGATTACCGGTACTCTCTGTGTAGGTGAGGCACAAATAGAAACAGTGGGAGAAACCAGGCAAATTAATCAGGAGTTCCAACAACTCCTTTTATGCTTATGTGGCCTCCCCTGGATATTGCCCTGCTGGATTGTTGCCTACGATCTCCCCAATACTATTTTATACTATACTGTAAGTGTTATTGAAATGCAATGAATATACCATACACTGGTTATGTAGTTAATCCCCAAATCATCCACAGTTTTTTATATCGGCTTCTTGTTCAAACCCCCAGGTGGTGTCATCCAGCGAGGCAAGTCTACCCACGGATGAGGATTCTGACGCTGAGGTTGCAGGTGGGAGCAATGGCAGCAATGGTGGAGGGCGTCGTGTGGTACGTCGCCGGCACCGTGTATCTCACCACCACCGCCACCACACCCCCACCTCACTACCCGCCACACTGCCAACCCACACCACAGGAAGGAGGCACGTGGAGAATGGGTAAGAGTAGACAAGCGGCTCGCTTGGTGTAGTGACTAGCGTCTCGGACTTCCACCCAGAAGGCCCGGGTTCACGCCCACGCTCGGCGCATTAAAGATTTTTCACAAGCACTGAGTCGTTACCATCCCTCATGAGCAAAGGGATGGGGTAGTAGTACAGGACCCCAATGGAAATACGCCTAATCGGCCTTATTGAGCTATCCTTAGCTAGCTTAGCATGCGCTAGCTTTAAGAACTATTATTATTATTATTATTATAGACCGTACGTGTAGTAACAGAGATGGGCCAAGCTCTGCCTTATTAGTGCCAGTGGTGTCATTAGCTTCTCTTTACACTCAAATACTGTATGTCCATACTCTTGATTAACATATGGCAATGCTAGTACAGGATATATACCGGTAGTTTACTTGTTATCTAAATTCTGCAAGATCAAATATATTACAGTATATCGCCCGTCGTTTGATAGTTTCATCACCAAAATGTCGTCTTAAATAAAATATGGCCAATCTCTCCTTTACTACAGTATCTTTAGGAATGAGGGTTTATTGTATTACAGTATTAGCAATACTAAAGGGGGTATCACACGAAGGCTTTGACTGTCAACTTTCGATGATCACCATTTTTTCGGCAACATTTCTATGATCTTTTGAACTGATATTGGAACTAAACTGGATATGCATGAATTTAGGAGACAAACATATTTTAAAGTTTACCTCATATGAGGTGTGGGAAGAAATAAACGAGACTGTATCAATGAAATTTTATTACTTACTCTCCTCTCCCTTGTCATCAATACACTTCTGCATTCTTGATGGCCTTTAGCAAGGCGGTCAGATGCATCTTGATGTCCTCCACACGCTCTAAATTTGTTCCTTTGAAGACACTTTTCAGCTTGGGGAAGAGCCAGAAGTCGTATGGTGCTAGGTCTGGCGAGTACGGAGGATGATCCAGAGTTGCGATCTGTTTGTCAGCCAGGACTGACAGATGCTAAGGGCTGTGTGTGCAGCAACATTGTCATATTGCAGGATCCATTTATTGTTCTTTCTCAAGTCACGCCTTGTGCGTCGGATTCGTGCAGTCAGGGTGGTTAGCACTTTTCTGCAGACATTTTGGGGGATATTTTGATGGGGAGAGTAAATAGTATCTTCTTATTTCAACAAATAAATGTTTTATTGATAGTCTCGTTTCTTTTTTGCCACACGTCGTAGGTTGGCAGACCAGTATTGACTTTAAAAGTTGAGAAAATTCTTGTTAATACTGTCTTAAGTTTGCCACAAAATCAAAGATGCCATTGTATTAAAAGTCACCTGCATTAAAGTTACCACTATTAAGGTTACTGCTGTGTTACAATCATCACTATATTAAATACACCATTGCATTCAAGTCATCTGTGTATTGAAGTTACATTAAAAGCGATCACTTTATCAAAGTCACTGCATCAACCAGCAATTTTATTCACAAGCTTAGGAAGGATCTCTTAACCCAAGATTTAATATTTTTTTCCCAGTCTTTATTATACCTTACTGGTAATTTGTCTCTTTGTCATTTTATTTAGTATAGATAAAAGCTCTGTCTCGAGTCAGCCACCCACAGGAAAAAAGAAAAAAGACAAAAAATGGGGAATGAGCTAGAGTAAATAAATGATAGATAGATAGATAAAGGATATAATTCTCACTTGTACCCCCAGTCACCCGGCCAGCGCCCCTGCATCTTGCCACCCGCTGCAGGATGACTGGATATCTTCCGAGTCTTCCCCCGAGAGTCACCTGATCATCCGACATCACCGTGCCGCCCGACACCACCACCCACCTAGCTCAATCACACCCGAGGCGGAAGAGCTGGTCAGTTGCGAGGTTGGTGATTTATGTGTCGTCTTATTTATGTCTCGTCTCTCTTCTCTTATCATTATTCTCTTTTGTTTCTTCACTTCCCACCTTCATTTCTCTCACCCACTTAGTTCCATCACAGCACGAGGCTTTGTTCATATGATAATGACACTTCATGTTACTATATCTTACACTCTTTAGCCCTTACAGTCCCAGGCCCGAGTATATTCGTCAGTAATGTACTTTCCTTGTAACTGCCTGTACAACCCTGTAGTTGGTAACATGACTGTTTAAGCACTGCTACCAGTCTGGCAACACTTCTCAGTTTATATAAGACCCGCTGAAGGGTGACTGGGCCAGCCTTGCTCCATCTCTTGAGGTGAAAAGGTGGTCTCTCCTGCCATTTTTGCCACAGTGCTTGGGACTGCAGGGTTTTTTATTACTGTATCCTACAGTATGGTATGGGTTAATAGTAATTTTTTACTATAATGAATGCTTTTGCCCAGTAGGCTGTAGACAAATAGTTTTTTATTATTATTACTATAATGAATGGTACTGGTAAGCTTATGAGTGGTTATGTTAAACCCATGCAAGTGTTGTTTACAGGTATAGCTTCTTAGTTTTCATTCGCTCTTCTGTTGTCAGGTTGAGCGTAGACAACGACTGCTTAACATGCCGCGCCGCCGAGATGAGGAGGCATTGTGGGGAGGAAATTCCAGGTCAGTGGTTTTATTTCATCCATGTGTTAAACTGATCAATAACTTTGTGTTGTTTACAGTTACGTATATTGTAACTACAGGTAATTTTATTCCTTGCATATTGAATTGATAGATATATTGCCTTGGAAATTAGATTATTATTATGTATGAATGTATGTATATACAGTACAGTATATATTTTGTCCTTACCATATTACTAGTACCTACAGTATACTATACTATACCTGTATACTATGTACTATATACTATATACTATATACTATATACTATACTATATACTATGTACAGTATTCTCTATTGACGTGAGACCGGAACCACGCTTTGTGTGGACCAAGCGGTCTTTAAATTTATGTACGGTACAGTATGTACCGTATGTATAGGTATTTAAAGTAACCACTGCACAAACCTAGAATACTGCTTGTCTGTTTGTTTATAGACAAAAATGGCCAGATAGCAAATGCCGACAGCAACAGCAGACAACTCCAAAGCCCTCTGCTATCATAATTATGATCCGATTAAACTCAGTTTCAGTGTTTTTTATGTGTTTAATTGGCCAGTTGCTTGTTATATATTGTAGATATAGTTGTAGATTAAGGATTATGGAGTCATAAAATAATTTTTTGTTTTATTTGGTTTAAACAAAAAAGGAGTTAATACAGATGGATAGGTAGCCAAACACCATTATTCATAATAAACCAATGATCATGATTATAAATTTGGCTTTGCGAACAGCTGTTGCGGAACGTAATCTGTTTGTTAATCAGAGGCTGACTGTACTGTACACTATGTGCATTATCTATTTTATTGTAAAATATCCTAAGTTTGTTAATGAAGTTATACAAAACTATAGTGAGAATTTATTTAATTGCTCAAGCAATTATTGTACAGTATACAGTGTATATACAGTATATTTTTTTTTAGGACTTGTTTTGTTAATTACTGGGATTTAGTTATATATCAGTATAAATGCAACCATTGTGATATACAATGTATATACTGTACTGTATATATATACCATTAATTAACATCGTTCTTAACACCAATAACCCGCAAATGAAATTAATGAATTGAAGAATAATTATGTAAATCCTGTGGTCAATAAACTCTATCTATTTATCTATACAGGGGTGAGATGCAATGTGACGACGATGGACTGCCCAATATGAGGGACAGTGTATCCAGTGCCTCACTAGCAGACCTCATGGAGAAGCTGCGTCAACGGGCCCAGCGCGGACAGTCACTCTCGCGGGACAACTCTGTGGCATCCAATCTGTCCGAGCTGCTCATGTCCCCCCTTGGCACACGCCGATTCCCCTTCAAGCGGGAAGACTCTGTGTGCTCCAACTTGTCTGGGGTGTCGGATATGGCGCCATCGGAGTGCTCTGAGGCGTCGCTAGATGTGTCGGTAAAGGATGACCTGGCGGCTTCCACCATGACGTGCCTGGATAACATAGAACACGAGCTGGATGATCTGAAAAGTTCTATGATTGAGATGGACCAAGAGGTAACCAAGTTCACCTCGCGGCCAGATCCGTACACCTTCAAGACCACCTACTCTGACTACTCTGTGGGATCCGGTGATTCGCGCCCACCCTCGGCGATGGAAGTCTCCTCACCGACCAGGGCAAGGTTCACTCCCCAGCTGGCGCAACCCAACAAGGGCGTTGTGTTGTCAGATGCGGATGTGGCGGATTCTGACAACTGTCAACAGGTGGCGTCGGAGGCCTCAGGTTCAATGGAATGGGACTCACCGCAGCATGGATGGTCTAGCTCGCGCCCTCGCCCCGTCTCCCTCCCACCATCACTCCCCTCACACAATGGCAATTCACGCTCCGCTCCTCAGGTACTGTTACTTCTTCTATGTCATAATTACTAATGTTACAGAATACTGTAAGTTTGGTTAACCTTATCTTAAAAGAAACCCAAATTCAACACTAGATTTATATCACTAACCCTCGTAAATGTAAAATATATACCTACAGTTATAAGTAACACTCCTCTGGTGACTTCCCTTGGGTTTAATATTATTTGTTGGCCAGTGTACTTTGTTTGTATGTATGTATATACTCAGGCCCAATCCCCACTTTTCCTGTGTACTTTACCTCACAAAAATGTCTGATCATTTGTGTTCTGCCCCCTAGGATGACACGATGCCTTCACTGGAGTGGGACAACGGGTGCCTGCGCCAGTACACCGAGGAGCAGACCATTGCCTCGGCCCAAACACTGGATGATGTCTTCCATGCCACCGCTCAAGACAGGTATGGTATGGGGTGGCTGGGGCAAAGTTGATTTTACTTTAGTTTTGCCATAATTCTAGCCAAGTAAATATGATATACTATAGTTGGTTATATTTCAGCTGATGGTAAATTGAATCCTTTAGTAGCTGATTTCTCGATACTCAATGGACAAATGTGAAACTACTATATCTCTGTTATAATGTAAAACTTGCAAAATATATAAATATATCAAATAAATTCCAAGTTTTCGTAATTAACAACATACTTCGCTTCTAAATATTCATAATTATGTTGAAGGGATTGCAATTTACCGTCAGCTGAAAATAAACAGACTATAGTTGTTATAATGGCAATGAGAGTATTGTAATAATTTTCCAGTACAGTACTTATATTTTCTATTACAACAACTAGTGTACCTTATTGCTTAGGTAAGGATATGGCAAAACTATAGTATTTCAAAAACTCTGAGGGCTTGCTTCATTTGCGATATACTGTAATGGAAATATCACAAATGAAAAAGGTCCCTGATTATAATAATTTCTCCTTACTCTACTGCTTAAACTTTTTCTTCTCCCATTTCGAACATTTCTTCTGCCATAAATTAAGAAAGGCCTTAGTATATTTCTTAGTCCGTATTCAACTAATTTCATGTCATGCTTCCTATTCTAATATTTATAATCTTACAAATGAAGCAAAACCTATCAGTACACACATTTTTCACTTATCAACTAGGTAAGCTTTTCGTCTTCTTTCCCAATCCTTTATCTCTTTCCACATATAGTACTTTTTCAATAGTTTTCAAAGTAAAATCTTCTTTATTCTTTCAGGTTTTGAGATTTTTTAAAACTTGTATCTTTACCAGTACTTATTACTCTCTTAATCTTTACATATTAACGGAAGGTACTAAAATACTAAATTGTAGAATAGATTTACACTCATACACAGATTTGAAATTGTTTAATCATTTGCATAAGTAAGTGGTATACTGTATTACTTGAACAGTTTGCAACATGATATAATTGCCACACAAAGCAGTCCATGTTTTTATATGTTAATTTTCTCATGTTTATTGTATATGTACCACTTCTGCAGGTGATTATGCAATATTGAAATATTAACAATTCTTATAGTGTTGATCTTCTTGTTCTGTAGTTTACGGTAATAGACGGTACTGGCCACAAACTTAGTAGGCATGGAGTTTCAAGTAGTTTTTCTTCCTTTCTTACTCATGCAGCTTGGCAGACCTTGAAGGATTTGAGGAGTATAAGTTAGAACACAGCAGGTGAGTCAGATGCACTAAAAAAAAATTATGCTGTGAGTTTATTCATATTTCAAGTGATATGTTTGTCTGAGTTTGATAGGTTTGTGGAATAATGTTCAATTGGTTTAAGTTCCTGAGTTTGATTCCTGAATAGTTTTGAGTGGTGTGTTTTTTGGGCTTGAACAAAGTTCTGAAATATTTTTGAGTGGTCTGTGATCAAATTCCCTGAATCATTTGGAGTGGTATGTTTTTCTGAGTTTGCTCAAAGTATCAAATATTTGTTTAGTGGTTGGATGGCAAGGTTGGTAAGGTGAGAAATTACTGAGCGATGGTGATGGTGATTGGTGATGGGCTGGTCTATTTGGTGATGGGCTGGTCTATCAGAATGAGAGTTGAGCGTTCTCTGCCATACCCAAAGCTTACTCTGACTGTTCCTTTTACTTATATATTTTCTAGATCTCAAGTGACGGCGTCTTTTCCGTGGATTGACCTCCCTACTGCCAACCCTGGCAGATTGGGAGCCAAAGCGTCACATTTTTCCTTTGCCCCTCAACTTTCCCTTTATAATTGCTGAGGGGCACAGGGCCTTGGGTGGGGCTTTTGTTTCCCGGGCGTTTCCGCACCCTCCTCAGCTCCCCGCCTTTGAGTGGCTTCAGTCACCTGGGCATTATTAGTGGTAAGCTGGGAGGGTTCTGAGGGGGCGCTCGGTTATGGCCTTGGCCTTGCTCGGGACCTTGGGGCTGCTCGGCCAGACAGCCTGAGGAACAGCAACAACAACAACAACTACTGAGCGACTTCCACAGAAGTGTACGTGTTCGAGTCTTGCTGGGGGAGACACCACAAAAATATCATTCTCACAGTTAATTTCCCAGAGGGTTGGGGCTTGTACTGAATGGAAAAAAGAATATTGAAACACATAAATAAATAATTAAAAACACAAATATAATAGAAAAATAGTTAGTTGCCTGGTCGACTGCTTAAACCGGCAGACCAACATAGAACCTGCTTCTCACAACGGAAATGCATAGCAGTTGAAAAAATAAGGGTTGAATTTGATCAAATTTACTGAATTATCTGGGTGATATGCTTATCTTGAGTTTGATGTAAGTTATAGATGTGCACTGTTATTCTGCAAATACAAACTGTCAATGCCATACTAAAGTCTGTTTCTTTCCAGCTGATGGTAAATTGCTATATCCCTATCTATATTACTCAAATATTACAAAGATTTTATAGCCAAATATGCTGTTAATTATGAAAACTTGGCAATGATATGATACAGTGACAGACAGTAGTAGTTTCTTATGTTTCTATTATTTATGGAGAAATCAGTTGCTTAGGGATTCACTTTAACATCAGCAGAAATAAAGCCGACTATGGTGAGAATTTATTTTGAGTTTTGTTATTATGTATTATTTAGTTTTTGTTTTCTTGTTTAGAAGTACAAAACAAAATGACATTTGTGTCAAATATCCTTGTACCCATTTTAAACGCTGTAACTTGTGGTAAGACATTTGGTTTTGAGTTCAGTTATTGTTTTGGTGTACTGAAGGGTGAGTATTAGTGTGATTATATTGTTCCGAGTCCCATTACCCTCCCTTAAACTCCCATTACCATCCCTTAGATGAATATATACCAAAGCAACCAGTCTGTCCACGCTCATCTTCCATTTAACCCTATTAAAATGTAAAACTTGCAAACTAAACAAACCAAAATTGGGACAAGGACAATATAAAGTCAAATTAAATTATCAAAATCGCTATGTGGAAACAACGCTTACTAAAATGAAAATTATTAAATAAAAGAACACAATCCACCACATAGGGTGTACATCACTACATGAGCAAGTTAATCTGTTTCCCAAGCAAACCAATCGCACATAACAACGCACTATCGTCACGTTAAAGGAAGTAGTCAAGTTTGGGAAGTCCGGGACGTTCTGGCAAATTTTACTAAACTCTGCATGAATAAAGAAACTACATGTTAAATGTCAAAATATTATTTAAAATCAAATTTGCAACATGACAAGACATTAACAATAGTAAAAAATACAAATATTGATAAGATATCTATACTATTACAAAATAATATATAAAATACAGTACAGCACTCACTAACGATAGTGCTATCGGGTAGGTACCTGTAAGCATAGCATGCCTCAAGTGACCCCTATCAATAACTACCCTACAAATAACCTACATTTATAGCACAAATAAACTAAGGAAATCGCAAAAGTAAGCAATTGATACTATCGACAATGAATACATATAATATAAAGAGAAATAATTGCAAAATATGAAGTAACAACAGATTTAAACAAAGAGTACTCTTTTAACAAGAACAATACATTTAAAAAATCATCAATATTAATAATAATAATAATAATAATAATAGAAAAAGAAAAAGATAAACAATAAATACAGACAAAAAGTAAGCAGAGGTTATACAAGAAACTTCAAGTTAAAAATGCTTGATTAAAATTATTGATGTCAAATTTTAGAATACAGTCACAATAATTGACCCTAAAAAGATTAAATTTATGGAACAATTTACTTGCCTCAAAACCTCTGTCCACTAAGAGTCTGTATAGTAACCTAGCTCTATCCCAAAAGTCATCTACTTTAGTGCAGATTTTACAAAATCTTATTAATTGGGAATAAAAACAATTATAAGTGATTTTACTATCGATATTACTACTAGGGAAAGGAAAGTTTATTACGTTAAAATTAAAATCATCAACTTTGTGATATACTTTAAGTATGCACTGTTCATTAACAATCTCTATATTTATATCAAGAAAATTTTCAACTTTATAATTTACGTTACATTGTGTGAGGGGAATAGAATTAGGGTAAATAAGTTTAGCAACTTGATTAAAATTTAACAAATTGCAAACAAGAATATCATCAATATATCTACTATTATTACTTAACAGTTTAGCAAGTGCTAATTTTTCTGGAATTTTATTTTTCTTGCTACTGTCAACTAAGTCTTTTATATTAGCTGAGGTTTTGTTTTGTTTTTTGGATCTCCCTGGTTTCACTGCATTAATTTGGAGATTTGAAGACCTCCCCCCTATTATTTTGGCAATGATAAGATACACCCCATTCAAATTTGTTTTTTGTTTTTTCTGGGCAAGTGATAGGAAGTCTGCATTTTAGGAGAACACTGACCTTCTGTCTGGACATTGTTCTACCTAGAACTGTATAAATTTAACTTGAAGGGGGGTGTGGGGCAACTTTTTTGTTTTCTTTAATCAGAGGGTATTTGAACATAAACAACTATTAAGCTATAGACTACTCTATTTTCATTCAATCTAAGGTTGCATCAATGTATGTACGGTATTCTCTATACTGTACTGTATTATTATGTATGTGTGTGCTCTGCCAGACATTACCAGTATCCTGTATTTTATCTTGTGTGTGTTTTCTACTATATGTATACAGTATATTCTATATTTCCTTATGTTTTCCTTCAGATGTGTATATTTTCTTGAATATTTTTGTAAGTTTAGCCTGACCTCAGAGCTCCATAATAAACTCTAGTAGATTTGGCCTTCATACTGTATGTATACAACAGCCCCTATTGTTTTTGTGTGTGTGCTCCCTCAAAAATGCTGAGTAACGTCTAATATTATATGTGTCTCATTCCCATAGATGTGGTCATTGAGTTGTGTATGTGTTTGTTCCCCCAGATGTGTACAGTGTCCTCAATTAGTTGTGTATACCCCCAGGCACCAACTACTGCCGGACCACTCATCACTGGAGTTGGACCTGGAGGAGGAGCTTCAGTGCCCCCCTGAGGAGGACGCCCAAGTCACCGAATGGGGGAATCTTCCAGCCTCCGCTCCCATGACCACTTCCGTCGACTCCGCCATCCACTCAGGCCCCTCGCGCTCCAACTCATCCAGCCCCCTGCCTCCTGGACTCAGCCGATCTATGCTCAGGTACGCCCCAATCCACCACCCTACCCTCACGTCCTCCACTCCTAAGTGTTCAGCCAACAGTGGGTTGTCTAGGTGTCGGAGTGTTGGGGCTTTTCTGTGTTCTAGCAGTGGACCGCCATCATTACCATATATAGGTAGTGGTGCTATATGTACGTGCTGTGGAAAGGATTCTGTTAATGGTGCACCTAAATGTACGAATTGTGGAACAGATTTTCTTATTTCTGTCCCAAGATGTTTGTGTGGTTCCCCCAAATCATCGAAAAGTATACCAAAATCTGCGAATGCCAAACATAGATATTCAAGCAGTGGGCCAGATTATCTCGGTGTTACCACCCCCAAGTGTTTATGTGATACCGGTACCCCTAAGTCTTCGAACAGTGGACCAAAACCTGCGAGTGATGAACCTAGATATTTGAGCAGTGGACCAGAATGTCTCAGCGGTGCGCCTAGATGTACGAGTGATGTCAGCCATCGAGTGGTGCCGTGGGGTTGGCAGAACACTTGGCGATGGCCCTGGTCTCCTCCTGTCAGTCCTGGCACACCCAGTCCGGTGGTTGGAGGGAAAGGATCGTCAGCCTGCCATCACCACGGCGATAGCATGAAAGGATTGCCCCCCTGTCAACACCACAGTAACGACACCTCCCCCAGCGTGGACTCTGCCCTGGATCTGAGCATGAGTGACAGGATGTTTGAGAGTTGCTCAGAGCCTCTCAGTCCCCCTTAGTGAGATCACAATAAGAGGGAACACCTGACGTCTTCCTTATTTAATCCTTGTTGATTTGCACAGATTGACTTTTTGTTCCTTGAAAGCGCACAATATTTTTTTTGAAAAATCAATTACTTACCATTTGATGCCTTATTTTGTGCTTGTTTTTTTAAAAAGAAGAATCCATTTTCTTTGTTGCTGTCTACATATTCACTACATAACTAAATTTACGCATTCCTTTATTGCTGTACTTGCTGATTGGTAGTCAATGAGAAACCACAGCTTCCTATCCATGTGTGCACAAATCAACGTTACTTCACCCTCAACCCTCTTTATTTGTTCCCTCTGTTTACACTAACCATGCCACACACTACTGGGCTGACGTACACTTGCACTTAGAGAGAGACCTGTTGTTGTGCGAGGTGCCTTAGCTAGCCCGACCGCCAGTGCCTCGCCCCGATTGCAGCGTCCCGGTCCACCCCGCTCTGCCATGCTACAGGTCCCCCCGGGAGGTATTGGCCTACTTGTCTTTGTGTGCATGTCAGGTACCCTCTTGTTTGATCGTTGGGCTCATCCCATTCCTCCGCACCACCTCCGACTCTTCAGTAATGTCTGTTGCGTCTTTTCACAGCCTTCGACTCTTCAGTAATACCTGTTGCGTTTTCTCATCTGGATTATTATTTTCTTGTATTTAGACCTTGGTTTTTGTTCTTTTTGCAAGCTATGATTTACACTTATGCCTCGGTTGCTTTTTCGTTAAATATTGTTTGTTTCTGGTTCTTTTCAAATGGGTAGCTAACAATATTTAGGACTCATTCTTGCTGTAGCAGTAATAAAGCATACTAAGCTTGTCTACTTTATGATCTACAATATTTTTGATATACAGTATCCAATATAAAAGAACATTATACAGTATGAATATAGAAGCCACACGCTTGCGATAAACTTCTACTGTCCTGTACCATACTTTTTGTTCAATATGGACTACTTGAAACCTAAGCCTATCAGATTTAGGGCCCGTATTCCAAGACAAAACCTTATCATTATCGGGGGTTATTACTATATTTTTGTAGTACGGTATTTCTAGCCAGTCGGAATGACACGTTAGTTGTTGTAATTGCAATCTGAAGTAATGGAAGTAATACAGTACAATACTCTCATTGCAGTTAAAAGAATTAGCATTATATTAGCTGGCTTGGAAGGTAAATCTATAGTATTTATTTATGTCAGTGATGGAGTTTGTCTAGGAATATGAGCCTTAGACTTGACCTCTTACCAGTTCAGACTTGTCCATCATTACATCATCTTTACATTTATCTTTCTCTCAAAGCATAACAGATTGTTATCAATGCCGTATGGTGCTTTTAACATTACTAGTTGCTGTACAATGTTAGAATTTTAGATATTTTCTGAAAGTGATGCACATGCAGTATATATTTAGTTAACTTTGGAAAAACTTAAAACCTTGCAGGGTTAGTGTTAGCAACAGTATTAACATTACAGTATTGTGTTTCTTTACACAATTATATTATTTCTTTTGCTGTACAGTATAATTGTTGATACAGTAATTTTGTTTTGTGTGGGTTTGCATTTTACACATTTAGGCACTCGTTATAAGTTTTCATAGATTTTCATATGCTCTATGTACGTTTTTCTGTTTCGCTTGTATTTCAGTTAAAACCTTATGAGTTGCAAGTTCTACATACTAAAATATCAGTTTCTTCATACTCCTGGTCTGCCACATAATTTCCTATTTAAGTTTCAAATTCATATTATTTACCCAGCATTATTTTGCGGCAATTTGCTGTAATTATGAAAACTAATTTGAGTTAGTTTATTATCCTAGTTTATTTAATTAGCTATATCTTGCATTCCCAAATGGGGTATGAAACCGGAAGCTCTTAATGAAATACTAAGCTATGCTTGGGAAAATATGTTGGGTAGTGACTTTCACAGGCTTACAGTAGATACCTTAAACCAGCCTTATGAGGGCTGCAGTCCAGTAGGCTGATGAAAAATAGCTCCTTCTCTCTGTTAGATACCATAAATATTTAGGTAGAGGTACAATCGTGGCCCGGGGAGCCAGTGTATATGAAGGATCATGCCTGGATGTGAGGTGGGCGGGCATTGTGGTGGTAAAGCTTTGCTGCGTGTCTGCCTGCTGAGACCGGAATGTCTCCGGGAGGTCTGGGACCTGGGAATCTTTTGCTGGGGACCTCAAATGGGCCTGGGTCTCTGGGTCTTCTCCTGGGCGACCTAGATGTGTATGAACGTTTTTCTCATTTTGTTTTTGTGTTGTGTTATCTTGTTCGAGCTCTGTCTTGAGTCGGCCACCTCCAGCTATGGGGTATGCACCTGAGTATATACATACATAAATGTGCAGTTGTGGACAAGCATTACTGGACATTTTTTGGAGGAACTATTTTGATACATTGGCGAACTATTTTGGAAAACTGCTTTAACTTGAAAGATCATATTAAAGCTAATTGGAAGAATATTAAAAGTAAGGGTTTTAAATTATCTGATGTGTTTTAAAGTTTTCTGGGTAATTTACTATGAGGATCGACTTGTGGCATAAACAAGAGAAAGTTCCAGATTTAAAATAATAAGTACACATATTGTAGTCAAATATAAACAGAAAGAATATTAAAAGCAAGGATTTAAATAATATGTCTACTTTTGTGAGTTTCCACGTCATCGACTCGGGGCATTGACTTCTGGCATAAACAAGAGAAAGTATAAAGGAACTACAAACATTCTTGTAAAATATTAAGGGGAGATGGGTCGTTTTTTCTGGACCCCTTTCTCCTTCGTGTTTAGCTCCATTAGTTTCAGATTTTAAGACGTTCAAACCATTAGTTTGGCGATTTTAACACCGTTCGCCCAATTTCGTTGTCAATTTTAAATCCTTTCGTGCCATTTAGGTGTAAATTTTTTCTTGGCGAGCGATAGCAAGCCTGTAATTTTAAGAGAAACCGGCCAAAGGCCGGAACATTTTTCTACTGAAAAATTTACAAATTTGTCTTGAAGGGGGGTCTAGGGGGTGTTTTTCTAAGCTTGATGAAGGTCTAGCGAGGAAATAAAAAGTAAATTAATAAATAGACCAAAAAAGAGCCACTGTCCCCTTAACAGCTGAGATAATTGAATGGTTGCCAAGCTTGTTGATATTTGTTCTGTCACTACAAATACCACTTATGATAATATTATATACTGTGTGGTTTGTTTGGGGAGGTGTTTAGCCGTCTCGCCATCATTCTATTTTGGTGCATTTTGTGAGGGAATGCATAGTAGGAGGGAAACTGGGCAAGATAGGTCCACTCTGTCTAAACTTTGGCAACTGGGAGAGAGGGAGGGAGGGAGGGAGGGAGGGAGGGAGGGAGAGGGAGGAAGGAAGGAAGGAAGAGGAAGGAAGGAAGAGGAAAAGAGAGAGAGAGGGAAGAGGGTGATGGGAGGGAGGAGAGAGAAGACGAAAGATAGGGAAGTAAGAATGGGAGAAGGTAAGAGAAAGATAAAAAAGGAGGGACGAAGGGAGGGGAGAATGAAGGGGAAAGGAGAGAGAGAGGGAAGAGGGGGTGATGGGAGGGAGGAGAGAGAAGACAAAAGATAGGTAAGCAAGAATGAGAGAAGGTAAGAGAAAGATAAGAAGGGAGGGGAGAATGAAGGGAAAAGGAGAGAGAGAGGGAAGAGGGGGTGATGGGAGGGAGGAGCGAGAGGAAAGGGAGTGGGGGAGGAGAGATAGGGAGACAGAAAGAGGGGGTGAAGAGAGAGAAGAGGAGGGGAAGGTAGAGTGAGGGAGTGACTTAAGTGGTTCGTGACCAAAATAGCCTAGAGGGGTGAACAGTAGACAGCCAGCATGTTGGCCGCAGCGTTAGTGGAGGAAGCTCTCTCTCACCTCGTACGATGGACCGCTGATATAGTAACTGACCACCTGCTTGCTGTGTGAGTTAGTTTTGTAGTCGAGAATTAAATTGAGTGCGAGTTGAAACATGGTGCTTCTCTATAAAAAAAATCCTCTAATTTATAGGCATACCTCACCAGTATAATGTTTATTTTGGGACAGTATTTTGAAGGGTCAGTGAATAGAAACTGATATACATTGAAGAACTATTATGCGGTTACAGTAGTTGAATATTTGGTAGATACGAAAGGGTGTTTTGAGTTGAAACCTAGTGCCACTTTTACAGAAACCAAGATCATTGTGCAACTACTCATGGCTTACGTGTAATATGTATTTTGGGAGTGTATTTGCAAACCAAATAAATGGAAGCTAATATTTATTGAAGAACTATGTTATTATGATACAATTAACTCCGTTGTTGGGAGTTACCTTAAAGGAGTTTGAGTTGGAACAGTTTTAATTTAGCAGAAACTGAAATAATTAGAGAACTTCTTTGATCATGCCAGTAATATATATTTTGGGAGTGCATCTGACTAACGAATATACTGTACTGTATACTGATAATTAATGAAAGATAATTTACGGTACAGAATATTGTGACATAAGAAATGTAACCCAACGTAACTTAGAAGTGAGCTAGATGAACTAAGAATTCAAAGCATAATGGTATGTAAGACAAGTGAGAAGTGAAAACATAAGAGAATATAGATGAGTGATAAATGAAAAACACACAAGATATTATGGACGTGCTAAACAGGAATAATCTTAGGAAAAGACTATCCAAATTTTACTAAAATCAGACCAATACACACACAAATTGTTGCTGAAAAATAAGGACAGAATATTTCATTAAAATACTTTCAATGCACTTCTATTGCCGCTATTCCTACAGTGATCTAAATGTATGAAATGATTGCATAGTAAAGTGTCATTACACAACTACTACTCATAAATAGTAGGTGGTAGTTTTGAGATATAATGTTAATAGTGTGAGTTAGCATAATTATAGCAGGTGTTAGTTTTTTAGATAGTTTATAATTAGTGAGATAGTTTTGCCAGGGTGGGATGGGCCTTAGTCTCGAAGAAGGACTCTCAATTTTGATATTTGGTATCTAGAGTGAAAATAATGGTGTGGCAGCAAGACTATATGAAACATGTTTCAAAATGGTACAAGTATTTAAAAATATGTACCAAAAATCATTAAAAATATTCCCGATTCCATGAAATATACTTAATTATCTGCTAGGTGATGGTGCTTAACATCCACACGTTATATTCCACATTCAGAATACAGTACAGTACACTATTTCTTTGTTGGATAACTTACCTAAATATTGCCTTCTATACCAAGTTTGCTCTGCATTAGTAGCAATGTTTGACTGTTCTATTTTTTTGTCTGTAGACTAGTATACTGTAAAAAGAAATCATCAACAAGAACAATATTTCTAATTTTGTGTTATGGTGGTCCTCACCTGAGCTTGAGTTTGTCGTCTGTTGGTGGTCAGCACATCGGAGATCAAGGCGTCTGGCAATAGACAAATAGACAGGTCACATCTGAGTTTCTGTTCAGTTCCTCAACCCGAGAGATCATTTGGCTGACTTTGTCCTTCTGGAGAGGTGGAAATTTATTGTCATAGTTGGGTAATTATTGGGATATATATATTTCACTTACCGGTAGGCTATGTAAAAAGCGATTATCAAATAGTGTGAATAAACTAGTTACGATTGGCTCCTTAATTAACCCACAGAGCACTGTCTCATTTTTAATAAATGTACAACGAGTGACCAGCCACTTGTCAATTTTTTTTTGCCTTTTTTTTTTTTTTAACCCTCACAGACCGGTTTCGCCTTCTATAGGATATCCGCGAAACCCGGGGGATCTGGCCAAAAAACGTCGTAATAGGCTAGCCCTATCTTGGTTATTTTAACTGCTAGAGAATTCACTCACATCTCTAAACGTAGATGTGTTTCTTATCTGTAGACTGGCGTTGAGTAGAGCTCTCTAAAGTCAACTGGTTCAGTTGTGATGACGATTTCCGTGGAGAAAGTTTCGAGGCGATGTTAGCGATATCGGACATTTGCAGACACTAATCTCGTCAATGCATACAACAACAACTTTGATCTGACGTCTCCTTCTTGGTTTCGGAGGTGCGGTGTCGCAAAGACAAGCTTTGTTTACATGCGTCGGACGCAGGCTTTCAAAACACGCTTAATAGGCTTTCAAGCTTACGATGCTCAAGAGCCCATCCGTGTTTCGGGCCCTAGTTTGTTATGGGCTCCTCAGAGCCCTTCCGGGTACCAGGGGTTAAAAGGATGGGTTAGTAATGAAGGAAAACAACAAAAAACCACTCATCTAGGTCATTTAGGGGTCCTGGGGGGCGGCAGAAAGTCATAATTAACATGGGGCAATAGGTAGGCAATATACTGGAAAATCACTCCCGCGCGCGTCCAGATGCACACGGTTGGACTTGGGGGGTTGCCAACCATCGGTATTCTTCCGTGAGATACTAAAGTAGTTCCCATACAAATCTGAACCCTCTAGGTTCCATAGGGCAAGAGTAATTAGGCGAACGCAACCATTGTGTCGTTTAGGGTTACATACATAGGCGACGCATAATGTGTGTTGCTGGTACTCGAGGGGTTAATACTATATATTTACAAGGATTATATTTATTTTCCTCAGGATAGTTTTCCATTTTGATATTTCCTTATTATGATTTTGGTTGGCAGACTCTTAATATTTCTTCCTTCACCACTTAAACATTTCTTCTGCTGTATTAGTGACTTGTTAAAAGCTACTAACACCTTGGTAAACTAAATTAATCAGTGAGTTAGAGAGTAACCTTCTGTAGTGGTTAATAACTCGGTGCCTAATGGGAATGTTTCTGTATTTTTAGTTTGTATCCTAAAATGACTAACTTCGACTAACTGTATGGTAGTGATATTTATGTAGCCAGGTGCTGTAACTTGAGGACAATTTGATCACAGTAAGAATAGTTATTTTTATTACAATAGTACATAATAGTACAGTACCTATGTAAATGGGAGACTGACTAGATTTCTCACTGTTTTAATGCTCTTGTTAGCTTTTAAGAGCATTATCTATTAAATTTTATGAAATAGAATTAGACCCTAATTATAGAATGCATGTTTTCTTTTATAACATTAGCAGTTAAACCATTACAGAAAATAATGTGTAATATTATAAGTTTTTTTCTAGGTTTAGGACATAAGAACTTTATTTCAGTAACTTGTGGCATTACTGCTCTGTTTTATTTAGTACGGTATATGAATTTTATGTTAATGTGTCTCTGGTTATCAGGGTAATAATGTTTTGTAAATCTATGTTGCTTCAATGATAAAGTACATCAACATTGACCTGTTTTTGTGTGCAATGTTTTGTAAGTTATTGACCTATATTCTAGTCTGTTACTTGTGTGTATAACTGTATATTATTGGTTTATGTGGATTTGTTTTATTAGAAGTTCCATTGACATCAGCGATTCATGGAATGTCTTATTATATATTACTGATTTTTTTTTTTTTTAATATTTTATATACTGTACAGAATAATTTGTGTATGATGTTCGTATGCATTGTTATGCAAGAAGTGTGATTGGGTAGTTGAAACAGATATTAGAGAAATGTCTATGTGATGAAGAGAGTGCACTGTGAAGTACTCTGGTATGCTCAGTTTGACCACCTGCCCAAATTGTAACCATAAAGATGCTGTCAGAAACTATGCCATCCTAATACTGTATTTGATGGAAACATGAATCCTAATGGAACCAACCTGTGTATTGTCACATACCCATGTTTACTGGGCAGTCATTGGGCAGGTGACAACTTTAACCCTTAAATAAAAACTGGTGGACGTCATGTTTGCTAAACAAACAAACTGAAACAGGAACTGGACAATATATAGAACAAGACAAAATCACTATATGGAAACAATGAATTGAAGATTTAGCATAATAATATTAGTGCCGTCTGGAGGGGGAGAGACTAACCTACACAGATCTAGTGTATGTCTGTTCACAGTTGCCCTCACCAGGCAGCCACTATACTTTGTTGATAATTTTCAACCCACAAAACAAGACAAAACCACATATTACACTCATCTTCATAGGAAGATGAAGAAAGATACAGTGAATTTTTTGGTGTCTATTCAAAGTAGTGTATGGATACCATGCTTTATCATAAACTACAATAAACAGTAATGAGACTAAAACCATGCTCTCAGTGGATGAAGTGGTCTTTAAACGTGTATGTATATATGTACAGTACAATACTTTACTCTACCCCTTTCCTCTAGAGAGAGAGAGGAAAAAACAAAAAACACAAACATTTTACTTGGCGTTTAGGGGTGCATGCAGTGACAACATTAATGGTAGCCTATTTACATATCACATGTCTTCGTGGCGCAATGCATAAGTGTGTTGATTTTCGGTGTGAGCGTCCTGGGTTCGAATCCCCGGACTGCCACATGTGTTTGTTAATTTCATTAATCGAGTTTAGGAGTAAAGTTGATTGGTGGAGAGAACATAATAATGAATTGAAAATTCTGAAATGCTTAAAAGAGATTTTATGAAGGGTGTGGAATATAATATGTGAGGCTATAGTATATGAGTGAGATAGGTAGTGTATGTCTTATATCCATAGCACTTACTGGTACAGGTATATTACTGTATGTATGGTATCTACGCCAATATATTTTGCTACAATGTTTTGTTAACAGTATTGATATTTTGAAGCTTTACTTTTTGTAATGCAGTATATATGTTGTGCAATTTCTGGGATACAATATTTTTCTGTAATTATATTTTTGAAAAACAAGTTTTTATGGAATTCTGTATACTGTATATATATATTGGTAATCAGATATTTGTCTAATGAATTATGATGGTGCAGCTATATTGTTTATATTTTTGTAGATATATTTTGTTAATTTTGATTATAATTTTAGTTGGATAGCCGTCATTCATACCCCTATCATGACCCCTTTGTATGAGACCTGCTCCCCCCCGCCCCACAGGAGTTTCGTGATGGCCTCTCTGGTATTAATCCGTTTTCTCTTTCGTTGACCCGCTTTGTGCATTCCGTGGTTTCCAATCAGACAGGTACGACTTGACCCCTGCCTTGACCTGGTCTCTGCGCGCTTTTTTATACTAGATTTGTAGCTTGACCTGTAATGACCCACCCAGCAGGTCTAGATGATGTGCAGTAAGGTCAAATATCTTGCCGTTCTTTGAGCATCTTGAATTTATGAAATTTATCTTTATTTGAATTGCTTTGGCTAGTGTTAAACAGAATAAGGAAAGAAAATTATCAGATTGAGAGTCCATCAACCCTAATGCTAGGGACACAAATTCTCCTTGTCAAGAAGTGTTGACACACATATCCCTCATATACTTCACAGGCCCCAGTAGATCTAAGGTGAACTGAAATTGTTTACTCACTATTGGTGTAAATGTCTTATTGTGAAATTTTCAAAAGCTTACATGTGTTTGGAGGCTAATGATATAGGGACATGTGCCTCAGAGTTTTTATAAGCTCACATTCTGAGAGGTCCTTCTGAAACTAAACAAATTCATCTGGCATTAGCCAGTAAACCCTTCATCAAATTGATTGGGTAAAAATTTATGAAGCCATCTTGAGGCTGATATTCACCCCTCTTGTAATATATGGAAGAGAGGGAGATAAATAAGAATGGTAAGACCCCTTTGACCGTGATTGAATGAAAGAGTACTGGTATAGTAGGTCCCCTCTTGCTGTATGTCCACACCACAGAACAAGGGTAAATTTTTTAAGTCACCCGTAAAGCCAATTTTGGTCTTCATGTTGCTTGCTGATAAATACCTTCTACAGTATTTTAAAAAGGTACTTCTAGCAAAGTTACACCATAAACTAAACACTCACTGGCTTCCTGAAGGTGTTGTAATGTGCAGTACTGTATATGTCTTGATTATTTTAACCCCTTCTGTACTGCAACGTCTTTTTTGTTTTATTCTAGCTATATTTAGACAATTTTGTGCAGCTTAAGAAGGATCTGTGGTATTAAAAAGGATTATTGTTGTTGTTGCTGTTCCCCAGGCTGTCTGCCCGAGCAGCCCCAAGGTCCCGTGCAAGGCCAAGGCCATAACCGAGCACCCCCACAGAACCCTCCCTGCTTACCACTAATAAAGCCCAGGTGACCGAAGCCACTTCAAGGCGGGGAGCTGAGGAGGGCACAGAAACGCCCGGGAAACCAAAGCCCCACGCAAGGCCCCTTAGCAATTATGAAGGGAAAGTTGAGGGGCAAAGGAAAAATGTGACGCTTTGGCTCCCAATCTGCCAACCTCTAGGTTGGCAGTAGGGAGGTCAATCCACGGAAGAGACGCCGTCACTTGAGATCTAGAAAATATCTAAGTAAACGGAACAGCCAGAGTAAGCTATGGGTATGGCAGAGAACGCTCAGCTCTCACTCTGATAAACCAGCCCATCACCACATGACTACAACCCAATCCTCTCAGCATCAGCTAGGAAAGGCCCTAGAAAGCCGCCTTTGGCGGGGGGGATAGCTCCCCTATTTCAACTCCTTTCGGGGTTGGGCACCTGCCCAGTGTTAAATAAGATAGTTTGAAGCCTGTTAATTGCTGGGGGCCTTTTGAAACTGAATAAAATTGTCAAATAGTAGCCAGAATAAAGGTAAAAGACGACGCCGGTACAGGTGTTAATGGTGTCGTTGCAAGGTGTCAAGCTATTGGAATCATTGGTCTGACGCTGTGTGTGGCCAACTGATTGGTGCTAATGGACATTTAACTCTGAGAAGTTATTTGTAAGCTGGGAAATATTGTCTGGGATTGCCTAATTGGAAGAGAATGTCTTAAGTTTATCAACTTGCCATTGGATTGGAACTTTAATTGATGGTACTGTATATTGATTCTGGTAGTGTATTTTTCGTGGACATTTAATCATACAAAATTTGTAAAATATCCTAAATTAAACTGCCTCCAGAAACTGGCACCCAAATTCCAAATTGTGTGGTGCTGTGATGCCATACTACCACACCCAACTCTCTCAGTTGGCTCGGACAAGGTCATAGCTTTATTTTGGCAGTTGTACCTGTAGTTGTAATTTGATGCTGTATAGTATTGCTTTAGGCCTTGTGTAATCAGGATACTGTACTTTGTTTGTAATGTGATTATGATGTATCATATTCCTACTTATATTTTAGCCCAAAATTGAGTCAATTTGTATAGTTTCTGTGAAGTATTATACAGTATAAAACTAAACAAATGCCTATTAAAATGTAAAACTTGCAAACTAAACAAACCAAAATTGGGACAAGGACAATATAAAGTCAAATTAAATTATCAAAATCGCCATGTGGAAACAACGCTTACTAAAATGAAATCTATGAAATAAAAGAACACAATCCACCACATAGGGTGTACATTACTACATGAGCAAGTTAATCTGTTTCCCAAGCAAACTAATCGCACACATAACAACGCACTATCGTCACGTTCAAGGAATTAGTCAAATTTGGGAAGTCCGGGACGTTCTGGTAAATTTTACTAAACTCTGCATGAATAAAGAAACTACATGTTAAATGTCAAAATATTAATTTAAAATCAAATTTGCAACATGACAAGACAGTAACAATAGTACAAAATACAAATATTGATAAGATATCTATATTATTACACAATAATATATAAAGTACAGTATTGGAGAATCACACAGTGATCATCCAAAAAGATGGATAACCATGATAGATACTCTCTGGTATATTTCCTGATAAGTTCACTGACAGCTGAAGAGATCTACATGAGTATGCCATTTTGGTTGTTCTCATGTAAAGATTTTATAAAATAATAATTTTCAATACTGTATTTATTGTGCCGATTAGTGATGACATTTATTTAGTTTGCCTAATTTATGAATTGTATTGTGTGTCAGTTATGTTTGAATACCTTATTAATGGTTAAGTATGTGTATAAGGCCATGATAAAGTTTATACTGTACAGTATGCCAATATGTTAGATGGAACTTATTTATATTAAGGCAACTACTGTATGTCTTTGCTAGGTTTGAAAATATCTACCTTTATAAGTGGTACACATCAAAGTATAGTGCTGAATAAATTGGTGTTGCACCCAACTGCTTGTCTCTTGGGTGAAGTAAATTATATATGATGTATTACTTTATGAATTCTTGCTACTTATCAGAGAGGTTCTCCATTGGGTGTTTCAGCATTTTCATTCACACATTTGCTACCACTAGAATGATATTATTTAATATAATTTTAGATACCTCTATGAGTTTAGAGCACTAGCTTGTCACCCGCTAAAGGCAGAGTCATACAAGCACTTTTTTCAGACGTTTTTGTGAGAGACCATATTTTTTGTATGGGTTTCATAGATTTGTATTGGAAACTACAGTAATTCCTCACTAAGAAGTTTTTCCTCGAAAATAGTGTCATAAAGTGAAATACCCTTAGTAAAGCAATTGTTTTGTTTGTTGAAGGATTATTTCATCTTATTAGTTCTTATTTGTAGCTTAATAATGAAGCATAACAACAAGTTAATTTTGTTCCTAAATTTATAAACAGTGTAACAGTGAAACAAATTGAAATGAGAGAACTTCAAGTGAGGAATGCCTGTAGCCTACAGGTACTGTATATAATTATAAGTAGGCACCTTCCTGTAAAAGTTTTAATTTAGAACTGACTAAAATCATCAGAACAAAATAGCTGACTAAGTGCTCGTGTAACTCGCCTTCATTTGTTGTTCGCCTGGCTGACCGCTTATTGCCCTGCCGCAGCTCGTCCGGCCTGGCTAGCAGCTGTGAAATCTCCCCCGCCACCCCGGACTCTGAGGGTAGCAGCGGGGGGTGGGGCTGGTGGGAGCGCCGGGGTGGGGGAGGAGGGCCGGGGGGTGACTGGGGTAGCAAGTCACGAAGACTCTGGAGCTCGGAGGAGAGTGGGTTTATGGACGCACCTGACGCACCTTTACAGCAGCTGCCGCACGACATTACCGCACATGTACACCTCTCGCCCCTGCACGAAATCAAGTGAGCATGCTGCTGCTTGCCCACACCTTGTTTGGCTTGCAGATGTATTTTGTTAATGTTTGATTTCTACCAAAGTTTTCATAATATATAGTTCCTATTATTCATGAAACATTTAATAGCTTTCGTATTATGCCAGAATAATGCATATCGCATTTATATGAAAGTATAACTAATGTTATACCGTATTTGAATTTGATATGCTCTTGATAGTTTAGACAATATCCCACATTCTTATTGATAAAGGTGTCTCGTGGAAATCTCTTGCTAATATTGCATTGAAATTTGACTTTCTTAGAATTTAAACCCCATCCCAGATTCCCATCGATAATGGTGTCTCGTGGATTTAACCCGGGAACTGCGGGGAGACTCTTAAGAGGTTTACTGGGCGACTGCGGGGAGACTCGTAGATCCTAGGCTTTAAAAAAAAAACATTTAAAACACCCCAGTAGCACTTAATTTGATTTTTTTTTTTTTTTTTTTGCCCCTCGGCCATGCCACATACCACTCCTCCACATCCCCTCCTTCCCCCCTTTCAATTATCACCTATTTTCCCTGTTATTCCCTTATTCTTAGGTATATTTTCGTGCTAACATTAGCGAGTTGCTAGCAGGCCGTAGTCATATGTGTATCTATGCGTGGGAAAGAGAGAGAGAGATAGAGATAGCGAGCTCAGTGTCTCTCCAGGCCTCGTGAGAGGAGGGTGTGACGGCGGCTGGCTCACACTTGATGAATGAAACTCTCACTTTCAATTCGCGATTTTGACCATCCAAACACTTTTCCCACTTGTTTTATTGTTGTAACATGTTACTACTGTATATTCATATTAAACGTAAAATAGGCGCATATGGATAAGTACAGTATTAATGATATTTATGGTAAAATAACAATTTTAGTGTGGAAACAGTGTAAATACCTCTGCACAGGCGAATGGTGTATACTACCCCCTATGCGCAGCCCAGAGGTTAATGTTAAGCAGCAATCAACCTTTCAGTAACCCTGGTTAAGGTATCAAAATGTAAAACTTGCAAACTAAACAAATCAAAACTGGGACGATACAAGATAAAGGAAAAATAACTTATCAAAATCGCTATGTGGAAACCACGCTTACTAAGATAAAATTTATGAAATAAAAGAACACAATCCACCACATAGGGTGTAGGCTACATTACTACATGAGTTTCAGGTCCCTCCACCTTTGGAGGAACATGGGGGCTAGACGTTGCCTTTTAACTAATGGTAGATGCTTGAGCCATGCATATATTTTAATCAAGTTGAAGCTGGAATTGCTATTATGCCAAGGGTTTCAGACATTAGGTGCATGGTATATGATTTATTGTATATGCTTTTGGCAGCTAAAGTATTTGAGATAATTTTTTTTCAGGAGGCATGGGTTATTATCTACTGTATATACAGTTTTATTAGCAGATTTCCAATGGTCTTATGATTAGGGCCTTCCCCCCATGAATTCATCTCTAATTCATTATTATTGTACCCTAGAAGTTTCAATGCACTCTAGTGATAAATTTATGAACTATGTTGCAGGGAGAAGGAGAGCTCAGATAGCAGCAACTCAACGCCCCTGCACAAGGTCATAAATCACCTTCATGCCAACAAAAACAACTGCGCATCATTGGAGGAGAACAATAAGATCAACAGCGCCGCAAACAAAAACGAGGCAGCCGAGTTGAAAAACAAGAACGAATCGGCCGAAGTGAACAAGAACGGAACAGTCGAGTTGAACGTAAACAGAGCAGCCGGGGTGAACAACAAGAACGAGGCGGCCGGGTTGAACGCAAACAGCCACTTGGATCCCAATCAAATCAATAACAACTTCATCATGGGGAACAAAAGCAGCTCAACCAGGAGAACCTCCGCGCCTAGCCACCTAGCCGTCGACAACCAGGGCAGAACCGGTAGTACAGCCAGAGATAACGAGGGAAGGACCGTGGGCGATAATGAGTTGACAACTAATAGCATGGCCGGGAAGGAGCTGCCGGTTGCTATTGGTGTGAGGATAGGCCTGGAGGAGTATGCTGATAATGAATGGCAGGGTACCACTCCAAAGGCACTCACTATGAGACAGGTTAGTAAGGTTTCTTCAAGTTTCTTGCTAATACCGTATACAGTAGTCACAATCCTAATTGATATCAAACCTTTGCTCTGTGTTAGCAGAATTTACCAGAACGTCATAAACTTCCCAAATTGACTAATTCTTTGAGTATGACGAAAGTATGTTAATATATACTACACTCCAACAGTACAGGAACATTCAATATGCATGTCATACACTACACACAAGCTGACCACCTTGCCTTGGCGGGATATGGCTTTAATATATATTTTTGTTAATATATACTGGCACTGTATATACAGTATATGTGTGTGGGTTAGGTAAAGGATTCGATGTTAAAGTCTTATCTCCCTACAGGGCTATACGGCCATCCCTGGCGAGCTTACGTTCACCCACATGCGACGTATCCGCGGTGACAACTACTGCGGTGTGCGTGCTGCGGTGTACCAAGCCCTGGCTACGGGTGTGTCTCTGCCGCCTGCCACACCCACACTGGACCGCCTGGCAGCTCACCTGGCCCAGGGTGCTAACTGGCTCCGGGGGTGGACCTTTGCGCACCGCCTCAATGTCAACAAGGATGGGGACATTGTGGACACTTTCCGCCAGTGTCTTGATGCCCTTGAGTCCCTGGTAAGTGTAACATGAAGAAATTGTGTTATATAGAAGACAAAATCATGTAGGCCAAATAGTGACTACAATGTAATATAACAATTTTAATTAATACTAATTTTAATAAAATTGATGAAGATTACTGTTGGTATTTATATGTATAAGGGCTTGCATAACTTGTTTTACAGTACTATACACCAGTGTACAACTTTTCCATTAGCATGGTGAGAGTTCTTATTAGATATAGATATATATAGATACTAATACTAATACTTATTAGATATAGATACAATACTAAATAACTGATGAAGTACAGTATTGTTTTAGCTTAGACCTTGAGTGTTGCCATTTGGTGGAGGGAAGACTGAACAATACAGGTCAGGTATAAAACCTAGCTTATCCGTGTATATACTGCTATACTGGTTTATGTTCACTTATACATTATCCCCAGGGTTCAAGAGTAGCGGGTTGTGAGAACCGAGAAAGCGTGGTAAGCGGTGCCCTGAATGGCGACCCCAAGCTGGACGTGCGGGTGTGTGAGGCGATCAAGCTGCACATGATGGCGGCAGCACTAGACCTCCACGCCGCGTCAGTGAGGGGGGAGTCCGTACCGCTGTTTGCCATGATTATGTTCGCCCGACAGTCATCGTCTTCGCCACGACAGCTGCTAGCCAATCACATCAATCCTGTGGGAGACTCGGCTGGCTTAGAACAGGTCAGCTACATAGAGAACCACTATTAACCCCTTCTGTACCGACGTCTTGTTTACTTTATTCTGACTACTATTAGATGATTGTATTCAGCTTAAAAAGGGCCTCCAGCAATTAGAAACCTTTGAACTATCTTACTTAACCATTTTTAATACCACAGATCCTTCTTAAACTGTACACAATCGTCTAAATATAGCTAGAATTTACTGAAAAAGATGTCGCGGTACAGAAGGGGTTAACCATGCTTCAAATAACTGAAAGGTGGCACAGTAGTGCTGGAGCTGGGGCCTCCCACATAACTGCTGTGCTACAATTTGGAATTTACCTCGCTCAATCCCCAAGAGGGCCACCTTTGGGTGAAGAAGGCTCACACGTCATGTCACGCATGCATACAGTATATCGAAACCCTGTAAAATATATTATATATATTATTAATTAAAATGTAAAACTTGCAAACTAAACAAACCAAAATTGGGACAAGGACAATATAAAGTAAAATTAAATTATTGTAGATTTTACTGTAGACTACATGTGCAGTATGCAGGAAAGAGGTGGATGCGAACTTAATTCAGTGTAGCAATTCAGTCAATTCAGTCGTTTCTGGGTACACCATGGGAAGAAGTTCTGTACTGTACAAAGGACCTCTGCTGAGGAAGAAATCTGAAATTTGGAAGCTTTTTTGTATAGTATGCAAAGGGGACCTTAATATTTGGGGTAACCTCTTCCTTTGGAAATAACCTTTATGAGGATTATATTTTTGGTGGCATTGCATTAAAATGGGCAGATTTCATAATATATTTTAATAAAATATAAGGAAGGAAAGTATAAGTTGAAGTGTAAAATAATGCAGTTTACACAGTTTATTGCCATCAAATTACAAGAATTACAAGAATATAAAACAAATTAGAGCGATGGATAGAAGCTCAGCATTGAATTGTATGGTTGCTGGCAAACCACATCCTGAACATGAAAGACTCCACTAGATTGTTGCAGGCAAAAAATTGAGTACTGTACAACTATTATACTGATAGGGCTAATAACAAAAATAATAAAAAAATTTACTGCTTGAGTGCAAGGTGTAGAGAGACTCTGGAGAGGTATATTAATGGGAAGAAGTGCATTTCTATGCCACAAATAATGGTAGATTATTTTTACGGGGTGGTGAAGCAACCAAATTCAGTGCCACTCTGTATGTAGAAGAGTGAAAGGAAACTTCCCAAATTGACTAATTCCTTGAACATGACGATGGTGCATTGTTATGTGTGCAATCAGTTTGCTTGGGAACCAGATTGACTTGCTCATATAGTGATGTACACCCTATGTGGTGGATTGTGTTCTTTTATTTCGAATTTTTTATTTTAGTAAGCGTTGTTTCCACATAGCGATTTTGATAAGTTATTTTGCCTTTATATTGTCTTTGTTTTGGTTTGTTTAGTTTGCAAGTTTTACATTTTAATTACAGGAGGTACCACACAATAGCTTGTATGGTCAAAATTTGAAGGTCGGCATTTTTCTCAACAGTTCTGGGATCTTTTGCATTGATAATCGGCAAGTAAACTGGAGGTATGGTATATTATTATATAGGTGACAACATTAATACAAAATCTTAACTCATAAGTTGCCAGATCAGTGCTGTAGAAATTAGTTACAGGAAAAGGCTCTTGTGATTTAGGCTTATGTGTAAGATGCACACATGTATGGACAATGTATCCTAAATATAGTTTTTGCGACTATCATATTTTAGCAAGGGTGTTCCAGAAGGAAGCACTGATTACAGTAATGATAATGGAAACATTGAATTATCATTACATATATTAATCTCATGAAAATGTTATTGAAAACATGTGTTGTGTCATTATCCAAATTGTGAATATATTGCACAATAATTGTTGAGGTCTGATGTTCTAATATTTCTTTCTTTCTTTTATTGCTATCATGCTCATAGGATCAGCACAAGGTTAGTGTTTATGTCTATTAGAATCTACATTAAAATCAGTTAACAATACATTATATATACGCCACATGCCGTAGTGCGGTTGGTAGAGCACTCGCCTGCAAATCGTGAGGTTGATGGTTTGAGTCTCGGGCCAGTCAGTGTGCTATTTGGCAGATGGTAGTGTTGTTGGTGAACGGTGCAGTCTACTGTAGCAATCTGTGGCAACTGTTTACTGAAGTCCCTGATCATCAGGGCATCCACCCTAATCTTAAAAAATACTTTGATCTTTACCAGTCATTAATCAATATATCTTACCCAATTTGATACCCAGCCTCTGGTGTACTGCATGCAGATTGAGATGTTCCTGCTGGGTTGGTCGCTGGGTGTGACGGTGCGTGTGGTGCGGCCGGGGAGCCACGGTGCCGACGACTACATCTGTTACTACCCCGATGCCAATCTTGGGGTCTGGCCACAGGTCACACTGCTGGCCGAGGATGATAGACACTACAATGTCCTCGTCAAGTGAAAGGTTAGGTCACTTGATGAAACCGATTAGCTTCATAAAATATTTTTTATTTGATAGGTTATACACAGTTAAGATGATTCTAGAATATCCCTGTCATGTGAAATATGAGAGCAAATCAAAAGGATGATAAGGCACTACAATGTCCTGGTCAAGTGAAAGGTTATGTCTGTTATCAGTATGATAGGTACACGGTACAGTAAAACTACAGTATTCACTTTCAGATCAAATAGGTTGTGACCATTTAAAAAAAACAAAAAATCTGGAAGTGTAAAACACGGGGTTCTTATCCACACCAGATATCCATACTGATTGTTTTTGTTCTTACTAACTTTTTCCAAAAGAAAAGTAGAGTCCGCCTTCAAGATCAGATACCTAGTCTGGTCCCAATATCCAGTTGTCTGAAAGAAAGGGGTTTTACTGAACCAGGATGTCAAACAAGAAACTATTCACCCCTAGACCAAAAACAGTTCCTTCATTTTAGTAATTATTAATGGATATACAAAGTTCAACTTATGCTCTATAGTTGCCTTTATGTCCCTGGAAGTGATTAAATGGCCAAAGCATTGCAACTTCAATCAAATGTTCATGTATTGCCTCTCAAACTTTATCCAGTCCCAAAACAACCTATCCCCGGATTGACACCTTGCGTGACTGAACTATAGTGTCCTCATCAAGTAGGAGGGTAGGTACAATGCAGTATACAGGATAATTAAAGTATCAAATTACGACTTGCGAGTTTTGGCCTATAAGGAAGTTTGAAGTGTAGATATTGATATTTATCAGAAATTATCAGATAAATTACAGTTGTAGTGCATGTATAGATAAATATATATGAGCAAACGTAGCAGACTTTCTATCCATCACAAATTCTTTTTATTTACTTTTTTTTTTTTTTTTTTCATTTCTGCTGAATATCGATGTATACAGCTCCAACTTCCTTACATCCGGAAACTCGCTAGTGGTCAATTGAGATGAAGGGTAAAAAGTGTTATACTTTTTGTCGCCCGCTACTTCGGTAGTGCAGTTAGCCTTTGTAGCAGTTATGGTAATATCTTGTTACTGCCTTATTGTAGCACGGTTAAGGCTGGTGTGGTGCGGATTCACCAGGTGCAAGTGCTTCAGGGGAACTTTGTTGAATCTTGCTGAGACACTGTCAGTGCTATACCAACATTGGCCACTGTAATGACATGATGGGGCTGTGTTGTTGCTGGACTTTATTGTATTGTACTACAGTAAAGAAACTGAAACCACACTCTCGGTGGATCAAGCAGTCTTTAAACTTTCATGTATGTATGTACTGTATGACGTGTCCATCATATTGAATGAATCATGAATTCCAATATTCTTTTGCAGATATAATGGTTACATGCTGTTCTGAAGAGAGTTCAACATGACAGTCAGCAGCACCAGGACACCTCGGCTTATATTATACTGTATACCGATTATAAACCCCTCAATGCTATTTTAATAAATATATATATTTTGGATATCTTTAGACAATTAAGTTCTGCTTGGGAAGGCTCTCTTTTAGTCAAGGGTTTAAGGATATACAGTACCTTTTTAAAACCATGTCGGAAGGATCTTCCGAAGTTGAATGACATTTTCTAGCTCAAACCAAAATATAATATATAAGTTAATTGGATTGAAGGGGTTGGCTGCAGATAAATCCTCCATCGAATTTATACTGTGCTACATACAAACTTATATACATTGTGAATCGTGCTAGCAAGGTTGTCGTCAGTCATGTGTGCGTAAATTGGTGCGATAACCAGACACAAGAAGTAGTGATCATGTGAAATATTCTGGGATATATATATGCAAAGTGGTTATACTTAATGTGATGCATTTCACATGTTCTCTGCTTTTTGAGGGATATTTATATATAGATACCAGTGCTGAAAAGGTGTTACAGATAGTGTGACAGCATTTTGATTTAATATATTTAATTAATGAAATTGGTTAGCAATAAAACGAATGTGCTAAATCTGGAAAGGATCCCGAACGAATGTGCTTTATACGAACTATCAGGATCCAGCGAAATACAGGAAACTTAAGGCCTGACTCGACTATACCCTGAGCCAAATAGGTATGGCAGCAATTGGACACCCTAACCTCTGTAACTCAAAAAGGGCTAGAGTAAATGGTCTGTAAATGTCCACACCTATTGCCTGGATGACCCTCCCCAAAGGGTATATATATTAGCTCGATTACTCTAGTCCATTGTGCGTTATAGAGGTTAATGTTCAAGAGTTTTGGCCTCATTATTTGGAACAGAGTATAAATATAAATATGGTATATATATATATATATATATATATATATATATATATATATATATATATATACTGTATATATAAATATGTGTGTGTGACCTATAACGGCTTGTAGAATAAACGTGTACATAGTAACTTTAGTTTTGTTAGCGGTTTAAAAGAATTAATTTTGAATTGTGTACATACCGTATATATAGAAGTAGCGCGTGTAAATATTGAACCTTTTGTGATCTGTTATTTTGTGTTATAGCGTGCTGTAGAGACCCTGTAGTATGAGAGAGCGGCCATCTTGTTCTTTGGGCGCCATTTTGTTGCCATAATTAACCCTTTGAGTACGAGCGACGTGAGTTATCTTTCATTCTAGCTATATTTACACGATACTATGCAGCTTAGGAAAGATCTGTGGTAGCTGAAAGGGTTAGTTGAGATAGTTCAAAGCCTTATTATTGCTAGAGGTCTTTCCTAATCTGAATAAAATTGTCTAATAGTTGCCACAATATAATGAAAAGAACGTCACCGGTACTTTATGGGTTAACAAAGAACGGGGCTGTTCAGCCTGGCAGCTTAAGGAACGACAACAATAACAACAAAGAACGGGATGATATTATATTTTTGATCACATAGAATTCAAGTCCGAGGGGAAAGTAATTTAAACTGTCCCAGTATTGGCCGAATGTTTATAACAGGTGTGGATATATTGGAATTTAAAGGGAGGCAAAAGACCCCAGTGATTAAGGAACATCCCGTTCTTAACATTAATCCTCCATTACAAACCCCAATGCACTAGAATAAACTAATGAAAGCATTGATCCTCCTGGGATTCAAACTCGGGACACCACACCCAGACCTTAAGCATCTAAACAATTACACCACCAACACAGTTATTATTATTATGTAAAACTTGCAAAATAAACAAACCAAAACTGGGACGACAAAATGGCAGACGTTGGCCGATCTCTGTAACTGTAGGGTCTCTAGCGTACTGTACAGCGAGAGGAAATAATGGGTAGACGTAGCATAGTCAGTATGATCAAAAAGATTCCGCTTCTATCTTTTGGTGCAATAATATTTTTGCAAAAGAGAAGATTTAATCTAACATGCTCAGACGCGTTTTCGGGCAACATGTGAACTGCGGAAAATGGCACCCCTAATTGATCATTGCCAAATATGAAGCTCTATGAATGTCAAATAGAACATGATTTATTAATTGAATTACCAGGTATTTTCTTGATAATATTAGAATGAAACATTCTGGTGATATAATGATTGAATTATATACGTGATCAAAACAAATTCCCGCAGTATACGTTGCCCGATTCTGTTACGCTTCTGACAACAAACATTTCTCTCTGGCATAGGGTAGACCAGCCAATTTGTATGCAGTGTTCCAATTTGTACGTGATATCAATTATCAAACACCCATAGAAAATTTATAGAGTTCGATATATAAAAGTAGAATAAAAAATAAAACCTAACTATCGTACATTTTGCAACATACTTCATTAATCAAACTTGACTACTTCGTGTACGCAGTTTTTGCTTATAGATTTTCCATACAAATTGAAACACTGCACCCAAATAGGCTAGTCTACCCTACATACACAAATAATGTCAACACTCCCACTCCCGCAGTCAGTGGCGGATCCAGGGGTGGGGGGGCGGCCGCCCCCCCCCCCCCTTAGTGACCAAAATTGCGCCCTTACATCTGATATATACTGCATTTTATCTGAAATACAATACATATAAAGAATATTGTGTGAATTATGGCGCCCCTCATGTATATCAGCCCCCCCCGCCCCCTTAAGCCTGAGCTGGATCCGCCACTGCCCGCAGTCGGCTGCAGGGGAATGCTCCAAGCCAATTATGGTGGACGGCACCTTTGTGTGGAAATCATCTACCCTGATCATTCCATTCATAGTATACAGGAACTGCCATAATCTCAGAATATCATTGACTCTTCTAATTCAATAAAAATGTATGTATTAGTCTGGTTAAAGTTTAAACTATCAGGTCAGGTGAAGGTATTGAGGGATAAGCCTTTACAATGGCTCCTCGTAGCTACTTTCTACTTTCCTATTTTGTGAAGAGTATATGATGAAGACTGGTTCAAGTTTAAACTACTTACTTATAATTAAATTACTGTATATTGGATAGAATATGATACCAGAATATGCATGGTACTGTAATTTGGAATTAAAATTGGCTATAGTAATTAAAATACCAGTATATTAACTGACTACTGCCTTATAATTTGTTATCAGTAAGGAGAAGATTTAAAGTTTTAAATGATTATTTTACATGGAAATTTATAAGAAAGGCAGATTCTTAGTCAAATTTTCACTTGATCAGGGTAGATATGTACAGTAAGTATGGTTATTAAATGTTGAAACGAATCACTGCAATATATAAATGCAGTCTTCCATGCTGCTATTCTGAATAATCGTGTGCTGTGTACAGAATACTGATAAATGCAATATCTGAATCGTTATCATATGTTAACGTAAAAACTACAAAAGGTCAAATTGTGCTCAAAGAAACGCGTCGACTACATCTGGCAGACACATTAACGAGAGCGAGGTGTTTGTGTTTCTTCATCTGGGAATGCCGAACACGCTCGCTTCACTCTCAGGAAACGTTAGACAGTGCATCCATGATAATTTTTTGCTCATGTAAACTAACTTTAGTCTTTAATTAATAAACATTCTGAATACCAAAGAAATTCTCCTATGCTAGTGTAAGTTGTAATATATAACAGGCGATTGCTTATAAGTTACCTCAGGCCTTAGTGGTACTTTATAAATCTCATTCACTCATTCAAATTTAATACAGGTCTCCCTCATTTTACGATTGGGTTACGTTCCTGAAAACCCGATCTTGAATAGAAAAATCCTATAGCAAACCCCAAAATTAATGGTTAAATGGGGATGCGTTCTCGGATCAGACAAGACCCAAACACAAACATCAAAAACCTATAATAATATCATAAATTGGGGCATCGGATAGTAAGGGAGACCTTTAGTGTGATTGGCGTAAGGATGAAAATAGATGATTCTCTTTGTCTCGCAAGATAGGAACTAATTTTTGTTCGTCATAATTCTAAACGGTATAAAAGTTTCTTCATTTTATATATCATACTCTAAGCTGTATAATTTAAAAAACAAATTCTTCCTTTTTCACCCATATCACTCGTTCATCATCAATAGTTCATATTAATATTCATTCACAGTTTTTCATATAAGGTGTATCAGCATTCCCAGGAAGAGATAAACAAACTATAAAGTGGGGAGAGGCCGAATATACAGGGTAATACAACAAATTATTCTAAGTGTCCTAATGAGTGAGTAACATCTCCTACAGTAGAAAGTAAATTAAGTATATTTTTTATTATATTGTATTGCTGATACTGTATGGACTGCATGACTTTTTCATATATTGATTGTATTATACTCTACAGTACAGTATTAAGGAAATAAATCAGTGAAGAAAGTATAGTCTCTAACAAATTAATATGAAATAAGATGTGTATATAACATACTCTTTTGAACTTGGATATATTGCGTTGGGGAAATAATTCATTAAACTTAGATATATTTTGTAGTAACCTACCCGCTAAACTCGGTATCGCCCCGGTTGAAAGATCCTCGATCAAGTCAAGTCAAGGTGTTCGGTGCTGTGCTGGAAGTTAGTGTGGTGGAGTTTGGTAATGATTAACACCTGTACCGGCGACGTCTTTTGTATTATATTATAGCTATATTCAGATGATTTTGTGAAGTTTAAGAAGGATCTGTGGTAGTAAAAAGGGTAAAGTGAAGTAGCTGTTCAAAGCCGTTTAACTGCTAGAGGAGCCTTTTAAACTGAATGTAATCCTCTAATTGTACTCGGAATAAAGTTAAAAGACGGCACCGGTACTGAATGGGTTAAGTAGGCCTGTTTCTTTAGGATATTTATACATTACCTGCTATCGTGTGCTGTGATGATTTTAGGCATTTGTTATATTCACTTTTCTACTTGTACATTTATTTATTATTAGTCACTTAGGCCTAGCTTGGAAGTACAGTGTGGTACATATCGTTTAATACTTCAGTGTTAGTTAGAATACCTGAACTTACCTATTTAATCTGTGGTACAAATATCAAGCTAGTTTGCACCTTTAGCTTACATTCACTCGGCAATAAGGCAAATACTATCCTGTTGAAAAGCATTTGTGCAGAACTGAATTTAACAGCTCGAGGAGAGTTGGAGGCAAGTGTGTTCTTCAGGTTTTTGAAGACACGAGGTGAAAAATATAGTGTGAAAACCTCCAGCTCTTTACAGCCTAAGAATTTGACACTCCCCTCTGCTTGGAATGTGCTGCATTACAACAGCTTAGTAGCAGGTAGTTTTTGTTGATTTATTGGAAAAGAAGAGGCGCTAGTGAATTTAATATAGCAGGAATTTTGAGATTACTGTACATCTTAATAATTATAAATAAATAATGCTAATACCCTGTAGGTCATGCAGTTTTACTTCAAACTGACTGATAAATAGTATTGTAAAACTTGCAAAATAAACAAACCAAAACAGGGACTATAAAATATAAAGGCAAAAGAACTTATACAAAATGAAGAATTTTGCAGAGTTTTGAGTGTTCAGTAATGTATAGGCATTGAGCCTTTAATACTACAGTATAGCATTAAATAAAAGCGAGATTGTTGGAAAAAGGAATAACTAATTTTTGTAAAGAACAGCAGAGGGGATGGTTTAGACATCTTGAGGCTGGGACCTGTTCAGCTTCTTGCCATACAAAGCACTGGCTTTGTATTTTGGTTTAAGATGCACTGATGCGTTACGTCACACACGAGTCTGCACCATTGGCTAGTTTTTTTTTTTAGCAAATTTTTTAATGAGACTGAGGGGCGAGCAAAATTCTCTGTTCGCTATTTAGAAAGTACTGTACGCCATTTCTTTCTATTTTTCATCCCCCTCCATTCTCTTATCTTACTCCTTCTCATTATATATATCTTACTATTTTTCCTCTTCTCCTCTCCTTCTTTTTCCTTTTGTCATTCTTCCTCCTCCCTGCTTTTCATTATTATTTTCTTCTACCTAAACAGCCTCTTCAGATTTTTTATTTGGAGCGAACTAAAAGTTCTGTAAGTTTCTCAGCGTCGTTAAAAAATGCAATTTTTATCTCAAGTTTATGGCACTCTGACTTAAGTTCCTACTTTCCACCAGCTCTTCGGTGGAAAGTGTAGTATCACTTAATGTCCGAAAGTTGATAGGAGTAATACGGTAGGTTATAATATTATCTTTTCGTGTAGCCATTTTTATATCTAGGCAAACACTCTCCACATTTTTATTGCTACTTGCACCAATTTTTTTAAGCACAAATTAGTTAGGAAATGAATGATGAACTCCGCATTTAATTACAGTATACAGTAACAGTAGTTAGGAAATTAATTATATTCTGCATTTAACTAGCTATGTTATGAATGATACGCTTCACATTTATTGATAGTGGTGTACAGTGTACAGTGTAGGTATTTTCCATAAACCAAATTTTTTATGGATAGGAATAAACAATTTTACTGGAAGCAATTATTCTCGGCTATGAATGAATCTGTTGAGCCGTGTAAAGACCTCCAGTACAGCATTGTAACACCTGACCTGACCTGACCTCGTATTAAACAGGTGACCCGGACTCCAATATTGTACTGCCTCTCAGGTCGGTTCGGGTCACTACGCAGCCACTTAAGGTTTATTATTTGTATTATTATTATTATTATTGTTATTATTATTATTATTATTATTATTATTGATTTGTGATTTATGATTTATGATTTGTATTATTATTGTTATTACTAAATACATTGTACTCTATATTATTTTCACCCACCTATTTTTGCATTTTGAAAGAAGCAATTTGGGTGTGCTACTTATGATTTACCAGATACTGTACATGTATTTATTCCTTTTTTCATCTTTTACATATTTGCCAAATGATTAATGAGCAGTATTTTAGTTATTATATGTGTATATGTAAGCGATCGTAGCCAATTACATGACCCTCTTATGAGTTTGTAATGCACCCTATACTGTATTCAGTTTATTTTAATCTGACGGTAAACTGAATCCCTTAGCAGCTAATTTCTCGATACTTAATGGAAAAATATATAACCACGATGTGTCTGCATCATATCAAGACCAAGTGCATATATTTAGCACCATATTTCACTACAAAATCTTCAAAATAACTGAGAAATCTTGATGGGAACTTTGCAATTTACCGTCAGTTGAAAAGAAACAAAATATAGTTACTTTCTGTGCGATGATCAATGAGTGCGTTAGTCGTTTGTCCTGTCCCTTATTTACAAGATTCAGTGTATTATGTGGATATAATTTGATCTTCAGTGATTTAATGTGTATTTCATTATTTAATTTTATTCATTGTTTATATAATTTGTATTCATATACTTAGGACTGGGTTCAAAGTTATATTTTCATTGTTTATTTTTGTTTATAGAGTTATGTTTTACAGTATTAAGGAATTAATTTAAAGTGACATTTCAGTATTTATTCCTTCATTCGTATCATCATGACTATTAATGTGGTTGTACCCTACTAAATACTGTTGTTATTACTGTATTTTTTATTATTATTATTTAATTTAATTTAATAGTGAATCCAAACATATGGTACTGTATAGCCAGAAGGGATTATATATCTACCTAAATAATATCCTCCTAATGTGTATAATATTTATCAGTCGAGATGTACTGTACACTATCTTGCTAAGCAGTTCTCGATAAGGAATTAAAGCGATATTTTCTTGCTTCTCTCGCCAAGAACTAGACACAAAGATAAAACAGATGTTGAAAATGCCGACTGAAAGATAAAATAGATATTGAAAATGCCATGTGTGAGTAAGTCATAATAATGTAAAAAGTAATGCATCTCCTGCTTTATATGGAAGAGGTTATTGGAACTTTTATAGTCGATTTGAACAAATTGTGATACACCTTCGCAGTATTAATTTACTGTACTGATCTCTAGGTTTTATGATTAATGTACTCCCTTACATAGTTGACCAAAGCTTGAATAAATACAGGTCTCCCTCGATTTACGATTGGGTTACGTTCCTGAAAACCCGATCTAAAAAGAAAAATTCTATAACGAGCCCTAAAATTAATGTGGTAAATGGGGATGCGTTCTCGGATCAGTAAAACCCAAACATAAACACCGAAAAACCTAAAAAAATATCGTAAATCGGGGCATTGGATAGTAAGGGAGACCTGTAAAATCTGGTTCAAATGTTTGAGGGAGTTACTTCCTGTTATAAATTATAATATAAAACTTGCAAAACAAAGAGTAAACTGGATTTCAAGTTGTGAAGATGTTGCATGATTTTATTTAGCTCGACTGTACATACTCCGGTAAAATGATAATAAAAATGGGAGAAAGTTGATAAGTTCAAAAGAAGAAACCAATATAAAATCCTAAACAACATGATAATATGCCAGGGATAACCATTGTATTTAATGCCTTAAATCCGAGGACAGTTTTTTATTCTATGTTTTACTTCTGTCAGGTGATTTTATTCAGTTTAGGAAGGACATTTTGTAATCTAAGGGTTGAAAACTACTGTATACAGTATCAATAAAGCTTTTGGATTAGAGGTCCTTTCTAATTAGAATAAAATCATATGGAGGTAGCTAGAATATAATAAAGAAGTCTTTGGATTGAAAGGGTTAAAATAAATCATGCTGGAGAGTTCATTCATAAACATTGTACACTATTAGATCTAAATTATACCATATTATACACTCGTCTATAATTGTAAGTGCATTGTAAGCGGCGGAGGAGGTAGGGGAGACTATCCAATTCGTACACCGTGGCCTGAGTACAAAAAAGCAACTGATTGAATATATGTACTATATGGACTAACGCGTACTAATAGGATAGTGTACCCTTGATGGATGCGAGGTACTTAAGTGAGTGTAGCGTTAGGCCTTGGCTATGTATATGGGGCTTGCAGACCTAGAACAAAGTGAGTTTATTTTCTGATGCTATTTTATTATCCTATGTTCCCTGTAACTCTATAGAAGACCGAGTTCTCCTTACAAAACGCAGTTCTGGTCTCACGTCCTAATGGCGGCGTTCCAGGCCTCATTTGTCCGATCCCACGTCTTTCTTGGTCCGCCCCTTGGTACAGCTCCCTCCACATTCATGGACTTGCATCTTTTCACCCAGCTTTGTTCATCCACTCTACATGTCCAAACGATCCAAGCCTGCCACTATACATCTCATCACTGATATTCTTAATACCTAACCTTCTCTGAGAGGTCGTTTGAACTTCCACACTCGGGTGATATCACAAGACATGCACAACAGTTCCTGCCAGGAACTCTTGTACAGGGCCTTAAGTGGCATCTGGTAAACTAACAATGCATTGCTGTAAGGTCATTGTGGGCCACGGTTGAGGGAGCATTTGAGTGACACTCGTACCTCTCACCTTCACCATGCAAATATCCCCTATGTATGCCTCGTTAATCATTTTGAGCCCCCTGAGGGACGAAGATACCTATATTCAACTTGTTGCCACTGGACGATAATTAAAGCTGCAAAAGACTATGTGATGTCTATTAGCAGCTAGAATAAGGACTTTGATCATGTGTTACTTAGTTTTATGCATAACTCCTTAGTCTGGAGAGAAATATGGGTATGAGATGATGAATAAAATTGAAATGCCTTGGGGTTAAGCTAAATGGAAAATGTATAGAGCAGGTTGAAAAATTGGCCTGGCAGTTCCTGCTTTCTGGATAATACATTGATTAGCAAATTTCAGTGTGGCTGGTACTTTCCTTTTGGATAAATATATTTTTATATGTTGGCCCTCTAAAATATCCTCTGGTACACATTTTCATTCCATTTTTTATCTAATTACTGATCCCAATGTTCATGGATACAGATGCGGATTAACTTAACTTGTATGATGTATGTTCGTGCGCCTTGCCCTTCACTGATGTGGTTGTTGGGCCTGCATTCTATGTAATGGGGGATTTACAAAAGCTGTTATTCTCTTAACTTTGGTGTGGCAGCTTATGAAATATACAAGTACACTACTGTACTTTCATTACGATTTAGTCAAATATACCTTCAGCCTAGTTGCTGATTCCAGTGCAAATGCCTTAAAATATTGTCATAATATAGTTGCGGATCAAAGTAGCCGAACATAGCCCTTGTGTAAATTTAGCTGTACATGTTACATTCCTAGCTGCCGTGGAGCATTTGCTGGTGTGGTTGTGGTGTTGAGTACCGGTACCCTTCGGTGAGGTTGAGAGAAAGCACTGGAGCCGACCACAGATCACAGATTCCCTCTACTGGTGAGGGGACGACACTGGCGCTGTACTGTACTGCTGTCCCTGGGATGAATTTTCTGCTTTTGTGGTACAGGGCTTCCAAATGCCTTCCTTAGGTGAGTTTTCTGAGTTTATCTTACCCTATATTATTTTGGTACTGTACTTAGATAAATTTTGTTGAATATGGTAGTACATGGTTTAACATACTCTGGGCTACAGGCAATATTTCGCGGGTTATAAATTATTTAACACATCTTATTTGGAAAGATGGTATTTGCCATGCAAGATTAGGAGACTTACCATGACGGTGGGGTTGCAAAGTGCTTAGTCATCTTGATGAGAGTTTGAGGTGACTGATAATGATTTGTTACCATGAGCATGTCACAATGTAACCACCAGCATCTGGTGGTGGACCAAGATTTCAAGTGTGACATTTGAGCATGGCAAGTCTGAATGCTTGAAAATTGTGTAGCAACAACCAACAATATACTGAAGCACCAAGGTAAGTGTTTTGTCACCAACCTGATAAACTGTTGAGTCATGTACTAAACTAAGAGGGGAACATAATGTGCGGACAGGTAGTTCAGCATTCACAAGCAAAATTTTGAGGTGGGGAAGTTGCTGTCTTGTTGATGAAAGGGAAGTGAACATAGGGACTAAGGAGGAACCATGGGAACCCTAGCTAGAACGTGTCTAAATCAAGGGCCCAGGGGTAGGCTATGGTGTAGCTATTTGTGAAAGTCTATGGAATTGTATACCTACATTTCACTTACTCTAAAGGAGTATGATCCATCTCAGGTTGGCCAAGTTGATGTAAATTTTAAGTGTTCAGTACATTTTGTGTGCTGTGACTAGCACGTCTTGGTATAATCAGAACTTGAGTAAAACCTAGACACAAGAATGACCCCATGACAAGTTTTTTACAAAGTTTCCTGTGAGATGTAGGCTGTGTGTGTGTGTTTTGTGTAGGGTATGAATTCTTCAACTCTGAGCCGGTGGTGGGCGAGATACCCAGCCTAGTAGGCTATTATACAAGAGGTATAGTATCCAGGTTACCATAATTTACCTCCCCAGATGAGATATCAGAAAGCTAATGTCCACTTTCTCAGGGTTCCTATTTATTGCTGTTGTTAATAGACTGTAATGCACGAGTATCCAAAACACAAACACGTCTGCTTCGGTACGAGTAGCCTATATAGGCTCAAGCATGTTCAGTGATTCTACATCTGGAGGCTCCAGACGTAGAAACATTCCCGACTGGAGATCTGTGATGGGTCTTACACAGGTTGAGCTATGGCATGGTTATTGTAGAGTGCCCCCTCAACTGGCATTTCTGTAGGCCTTTAAACAATGAAACTCACAAGAAGTATGACAATATTCGTCTGGCTGCAGTAATAAATAGGATATATTGAAAGTTTTATTATTAGTAAACCATATATTCAACAAACAGCTGAATTATATGTTATATTTGTGTACACAGACTGTACGTTCGTAGACTTCAGTGAACATCTGACATTTGGGCCGCCCCCGCAACACAGAAAACGTGACGTAAGTCATGTAACAGCTGTTACCGCTCTCGCAACTCGGAGATTCGGAAGTAAACACGTGGAACGTGCAAACTGGTCTGTTGATAAAATAGTTAATTTTGATGGTAGGCCCTATATATTATACACGACGTACTTGACACAGCTGTAAAATGTAGGTAATGTGTTGGTATGCTATAGACGAATTATTGCAGCTCATAAACATGGATAGGCTAGGCCTATTGCAGAAAACGGTGTTCGAAGATTCCAACTAAGAAAATTGCAGGTGGTACTCAAGTTAAGCCTACTATTTGCAAGGTATGTATACATATAGGCCTAATGTTAAATATAATTTAGTGTGGGCTTTAAACTAGGCTAACCCAAAAAACAAACTAGGCCTAAGTACCCTAATATTTGGTTTTGATATGGCCCATATGGATATGGGACTCTCGGTTATGACCGGGTAGGCCTATAGGCTATCCTAGTGTTTACTAGCCTAGGCTATACCCCTTTGAAAGGACATTAGCCTAACCGGTCAATATTTACGAGTCACACCACAGCTGGGATCTCATTTTTAACGGTAGTTTTGGGTTCCTATCATTCTATGCTTCATTGCTAGCCTAGCCTAGGATATAGCCTATACTTTTTATCCACCGGAAAAAAAAAAATTTCTTGTTTTTTTTTGTTTTTTTTTAGCATTAACCTAACCAAAAAACATAACCTAACCTAACCTAACCTAACCTAACCTAACCTAATAGCCCCCAAATACATTTAGGTTAGTTTAGGTTAGGTTAGGTTAGGATAATGCTAAAAAAAAAAAAAAAAAATAATAGGCCTAGGCCTAGTAGGCCTAGGCCTATAATCCATAGGCCCTAGCCTAGGCTAATAAAAAAAAAAAAAAAAACGAAAAAAAAATCCGGTGGATAAAAAGGAGGCTATATCCTAGGCTAGGCTAGCAATGAAGCATAGAATGATAGGAACCCAAAACTACCGTTAGAAATGAGATTCCAGCTGTGGTGTGACTCTTAAATATTGACCGCCTAACCTAACAACCTTACCTAACCTATCCTAGTATTATAGGTGGGGGCTGCCGCCCCCACACCCCCGCTTTGACTTAGATTTTTGGTGTATTTGTCTGTGAAGTGGGTATTTTTCAATTTGTTGATAACTAAAATCTTCCATGCGGACTAGGCTATAGGCCTATGGAGAAAAATATGGTGAATCTATTGGTGCCTGTTTTCCCTAATAAATTGTTTCTCAGAACGCTGCACTAGTGTCGTTGAATATAACCAGAAGAATAAGAGTCGTGCAGTAGTCTCCTTGAATGCTACCGATTTGTGTTTGATTAACATACACTACCGGTATGCATAGGCTTATTCTAAAAGGGTAGATGGAAGGGCCCTAGCGCCGCCTTCAAAAACTCGCTACGTAAAACTACGACGATTTGAGCGCACTGAAGTTAGCCTAGTTACTTATTTACTTTTTACTGGTTCTTTGTTGGCACTTCATATCAATAAGTAATAAGTAAATAATTTGGTAAATCTACAGTTATACTACCCCTCCCCCACCACCTCCCCCCTTCAAAACACGCCTTTTAGCGTGTTTTTGGATGGTTCAGCAGACGCGGAAACTGGAAAAAAACTTATTTTGATAAACAAAATTATCACCAACCAGATACGAGTTTTTCAGGTAATTTGTTGTTGTTTTTAATGTTTTCTTTGATATACAATGTTGTTTAATACCGAGGACCGTCACATTTTAGTATTTTTAACATTAGCCTAACCTAACCTAACTTAACCTAACCTAACCAAAAAGTAACCTGTCTCCGCGACGGTCTAAACTCCCCCTCACGTTCCCTGTTTATGGGTGCGCGACGGTCTAAACGCTGCTCACGTTCCCTGTTTATGAGTTTGCGAAGTTTTATAATACTTCAATGTGTCTATTTCAAGTCAATTATACATTTCTGCGCATCATCAAACCATACTAAGTCTACTACTAATAATATTAACCCATTAGTACCAACAGAATAGGTACAAAATAGGGGTAGTATAACTAGATTTATCAATAATTTTAGTTACATTTTACGTATTCAATATACAAATCTAATACGTAAAAACAGCTAGAATAAATAATAAGTAACTAGTTTTAGTTACATTTTACGTATTCATGATACAGATCCAATACGTAAAAACAGCTTGATTTTACCGGTTCAGGATAGGGCCTACAGCTCCAATACGTAGGCTAAAAACTAAAAATCAGATTTTTTTTCGCAGAGTGATGAACAAACATAATTGGTAAGATCCTGTGTAGCGGGAGGAACTGTTTTTCCGATGCCTATTTACTAAGAAACATTGAAAAATGTCTTTAACCTAACCTAACCAAAACCTATCCTAACCTAACCTAGTATATTAGTGGACTATTTATGAATGTAAAATGCCAAAATATATTGTAACATTGCCAAATTATTGAGATATATGTACAGGTCCTCCCGCTACACAGGATTATACCACATCATTTTCTGACCTAGTTTAAGATACAAATCCAATACGTGAAAACAGCAAGCATAAGTAATAAGTAACTAGTTTTAATCACATTTTACGTATTCAAAATAGCCTACAAATCCAATACGTAAAATCAGCTAGAATAAGTAATGAGTAAATAGTTTTAGTTACATTTTACGTATTCAAGATACAGATCCAATACGTAAAAACAGCTAGAATAAAAGTTGGCTCTCCATATCAATAAGTAATAAGTAAATAGTTTTAGTTACATTTTACGTATTCAAGATACAAATCCAATGTACAAATCCAATGCGTAAAAACAGCTAGATATTACCGATTCAAAATGAGAGAAGTCCTATCGTGACTTGATAGCATTTCACTGTACATTTTTTGCCTGGGAAACACTCTCTATAGTCACCTAACACTGGAAAATAATAAAACGAAAATTACTGTTTTTACGTATTCGATAGATTTTACCTATTCATTAAGTAATAAGTAACTAGTTAAACTTATATTTTACGTATTCAAAATGCAAATCCAATACGTTAAAACAGATAGATTTTATCGATTCTGGATACAACTCCCAATACGTAAAAACAGTTAATTTGGTAAATTTCTATAATTGCACCTATACAAGCTAAAACAAATATTATTGTATTTAACAGGAAGGTAAAACGAGGTAAGTGATGTGGTATAGGTGGCAATATGCAGAAATGGATTATAAGGGCATTCCGCCCCCTCTGACAAAAGTCTATCAATCTAGATGTGACACGGATTTACAATGTTTCAGAGAGACATTAGCCTAACCTAACAACCTTACCTAACCTAACCTAGTATTATGGGCGGGGGCTGCCGCCCCCACACCCCCGCTGGTTGGGTAAAACGGTAGAAATCCAGTTGGGGTGGAGTGAATAACCGTAGATTTTCGTAAGGGGGTAAGAGGGGGCAGAATGCCCTTATAATCCATTTCCGCATATTGCCACCTATACCACATGACTTACCTCGCCGTACCTTCCTGTTAAATACAATAATATATTTTTTAGCTCGTATAGGTGCAATTATAGAATAATACCGCTAATTTTACATATTCAAAATGAGATAAGTCCTATCGTGACTTGATAGCATTTCACTGTAAATTTTTTGCCTGGGAAACTCTGTAGCCACCTAACACAGTACACTGGAAAATAATAATAAAACGAAAATGACTGTTTTTACGTATTCGATAGAGCGAGTGCATAGAGTACAGATGACCTAGAGGCGAAAGCGTGACGTCACACGGTTATTTTGCTGCGCGTCCTAGGGATTTGGTCATAGAGATGAGTTAGAGAGGAAAGAAGACGCCACAAATCTGTAAAACTGTCTTCGTGGCGCAATGCATAAGGTGTTGATTTTCGGTGTGAGCGTCCTGAGGACGGGTTCGAATCCACGGACTGCCACATGTGTTTGTTAAATTTCATTAATCGATTTTAGGAGTAGAGTTGGTTGTTGGATAGAACATAATAATAGGGATCCGCGCGTTCGAGAGATGGCAGCACGATCGCAAAAGACAATGGGAGGGGAGGGTCCCCACAAAGGCATTATATTGACTATCCTTGGTCCCCATTAATTCATAATAATCCATACCTTGTTCTAATAACCCTATTAATAATCAATTAAACGTTATCCAGAGACTCTGCAGACATGACATAGTTAAATAGACATAAGTAGAGGCTACTGTAAAGGCCAGTCATCGTGGTGTAATTGTCGTCATTATGAGGAGGTAGGCTACACAAGCAAAACTTCTCCAACACCCGCCATTGTTGATATGAGATTCGGGAGTTGCCAACGTCAATGGTGGGACAAAATATCCCTAGATGTCATAAGTATAAATGTCCAGTTTTAGTGCTACTTTACAAATTAACATCTACATAACATGTAACATAATTATATATATTCAAAATGACATTTTAATGTTGTTGTGTTGCTTGAAGGTATAGGATACAGCTTGCATCATATATGAGTATGTTTATTAATAGTGTATAGGCCTATTTATATACGGTACTTAATGTTTTCATCTTGCGTATACTAAATAATTTACAAGTGTTTTTACCAACATTAATTAACTCTTAAATACGTTCCCTCTTTAATCTATTGCTCCCTCGGTTTGTGGATATTCCCTTAACTTTGGTAACACTGCAGCAAGCCAGCTGGCAGGCGCACAGACTATCTATAATAAGGACAAGCCACTGAGGTGCTTTGGTTGTTGTACCGTACAACAGTGCTGCCACCAAATCCCTAGGACGCGCGGCGAAATAACCGTGTGACGTCACGCTTTCGCCTCTAGGTCATCTGTACTCTATGGATTTGGTGGCAGCACCGTTCACCAACAGCACTGACATCTGCCAATAACTCACTGGCTGGCCCGAGGCTTGAACCGTCAAAAGGCGTCAACCTTCTGCCTGTACGGTTCGAATCTTAGCCTACCTTGTGTTACCTTGTGGAGATTTCGGTCAACGACCTCAGCTACAGGAACTTCCGCTGCTTCCTCCCTGGCCCTGCTGCCTCCAATGAAGTGGTACTCGGTGAACCAACTTGTTGTAGTGTGGCCACGTATGGTAGGATGGCGTGGGAGGTGCGTCTTCTATCTTCTGTAGGAAGGTACCGGGTATCTAGATGTTTTTTGAAAACCTCTAACGTACAGGATGACATATTCTTTAGGTAGGTGGGGAGACAGTTGAAGAGCTTAGGCGCTGATCTGCTGAAGGAGTTTGCCCGCAGTGTCATGGTGCTTCTGCTGCTGGTATTCAGGCCTTCTATATAGCACGATCTCCCCCTTGTCCTTTTTTGGCTGAGCGTGATTCCTATATTGGGTACGTGGCCTTCAAGAATTTTCCAGACGTAGATTATCTGGTATCGTTCTCTACGCCTTTGGAGCGAGTATAGTTTCAGATGTTTAAGGCGATCCCAGTAGTTCATATCTTTCACGGTCTCAATTCTATTCGTAAAAGTTCTTTGGACACCCTCTAGCTCTTGAATTTCACCGATACTCTCAGGACTCCATAGTTGACAGCAATACTCAAGCTTTGGTATTATCATGGATTTCCAAAGAGTGAGCATGCATTCTTCATTTCTTGTAGAGAACATTCTAAGGGCCCAGCCTGATAACTTTCTTGCACTATTGACTATGTTGCTAATATGTGTGCTGAACTTTCCGTTTTGGCTCAGTGTTATGCCTAGGTCCTTGAGGTTCTCCTTAGTTGTAATTGTGCCCTGTGATGTGGTGTAATTTGCGGCTACTTCAAGGTTTTCTTTGCCATACCTCATTAGTTCAAATTTGCTTTCATTGAATTTCATGTTGTTTTTAGTGGCCCATGTATATATTCTGTCCAGGTCTTGTTGCAGGAGAACCGTGTCTTCAATTTTGCTTATTTCTCTGGTAACCCGAGTGTCTTCTGCAAACGAGGCTGTCCTGGAGTGTAGCACAGTGTTGTCAATGTCGCCAATAAGAACGAGGAACAGAAAGGGGCCTAGAACCGAACCCTGTGGAACACCGCTTTTGACTGCTGAGCTCTTTGAAAGTGTTCCATTTATTGCCACTTGTTGGTATCTGCCACGAAGAAAACTGTGAATCCACTTGTCCAGCTTGCCTGTCACACCATGGGTTTTCAATTTGTGGAGTAGTACGCCATGGTCGACTTTGTCAAAAGCTTTGGCAAAGTCGAGATACACAACATCCACATTTTTACCACTTTCTAATTTGTCTAAAATGAATTCTTGGTGGGCAAGTAGTTGTGACAAACAGCAGCGTCCCTTTCGGAAACCATGCTGGCCGTTATTGAAAAGTCCTTTTTTGTCAAAGAAGTTAACTAGGTGTTCTCGTACTACTTTTTCAAATATCTTTGCAATGAAGGATGTTAAGACAACAGGTCTGTATGTACTGGCATCTCCCCTATTTCCTCCCTTATGAATAGGTGATATGATTCCTGTTTTCATAATTTCGGGAACAATGCCTTCATCAAGACTTTTTCTCCATATTTTATATAGCAGTGGTGATAGCTCTTTTTTGCAGTTTTTTAAAAGAACTGAAGGCATACCATCTGGGCCAGCTGATGATGATTTGTTCAGTCCTTCAATAGCATTTTCAATATCACTGGAAGAGAATTCAAAATCATGTAAGGTATCTTCATGAGTGTCATTTGAGTTGAAAAATGTACCTGGGGAAAGAATCATTTTGTCTTCAATAGGTACACTGAAAGAGGATTCGTATTGCTTTCTTAGCATCTCAGCCATAAGGTAATGGTCTTGTGTTAATTCACCGTTGTCTTCGATTAGGGGACCAACTTGTGCTTTAATTTTCTGCTTCTTTGCATACGGTAACTGAACAAATATTTGCTGTTATTTTTTATTGCGTTTATGGCTTTTCTTTCTTCTCTTTTATGTTCTTCTTCATGTGACGAGAGAATGTCACTTTCAATTTCCAGCAGCTTGTTTTTCAGGGCATTTTTCTTCGTTGATGCTGCCCTGAGGAGTTTTTGGGAGAAATACTTTCTTTTCTTCATGAGGATTCTCCTATCTTTTGGGATTCGCCGAGATGAGCTCTGGTTGGCTCTCCGAGGTGGGACGTGCTTGTTGCATATATCAAAGCATTTGCTCAGGAGAGTCTTGATCATTTGATCCGTTGATTGGCCATCAAGTAGTTCATTCCACTTTTAAATTTTCATTTTTTCTTGTATCTTGTCCCACTCAATGTCGCTGCTGAAGAAGTTTAGCTGCTTTAGCTCACTTAATGCTGCTGGGTGGGTGAGGGGTAGAGTGTTGTTGTTTGCTGGTGTGTAAGTTTTAACAGATATTAGTCTGTGATCTGATATAGTTGTGTCTTGGGTTTGATAGCTGTGAATGTGGTCCTGGTTCCTTGTAAATACTAGATCTAGGATATTCTCTTCTCGGGTTGGTGAATGGATGTGCTGAGTGAGGCTCAATTCTTCAACTAGATCAAGTAATTGTCTTATTTTTTTTTTTTTTTTTAAGAGACAATGAACGGAGGAAGGAAAAACACAGATAAAACAAAAAGGTCCATGTGCCTAAAGGCATCCTCCATTCATAAAATGTTTGTAACAACTGGATTTAAACATTCGTTGATTGTAAGTTTGTGGAAAGCAATTCGAGGGAAGTGAATTCCAAAGAGTAGTAGCTCTGGGGATAAATGAATTCTGATAAGCAGAAGTTCTGCATTGTGGAGGAGAAAGTGTAAATTCATGGGCGCTCTCAGCTGCCCTAGTTCTACGGGGAAAGATGTGGAGAGGCGGCACAATTGAAGCAAGTTCCTCGGAACAATTGCTGTGAAAATATCTGTAGAATAATGCAAGGGATGCAACGTTTCTTCGTATGGCTAATGTAGGAAGGTCCTGTGTGATTGCAGGGTTATTGATCAATCTAATAGCTTTATTTTGAATTTTGTCCAACTGCCTCAATGCAACCACCACTTCCACCCCACAGAGGTGAACAGTAATCCATCTGAGAGCGCACATGACTTTTATATATTACGGCCAACTGCTCGTCAGTGAAGAATTCTCGAACTCTGTACAGGAGTCCCAGTTTTTTTAGAGGCATTCTTAGCAATGCTTCTAACATAATGTGTCCAGCTCAAGTTAGTAGTTAATGTTACACCGAGAATGTCAATACTAGGGGAAGTGGGAATATTTACATCATTAAAAAATATATGGGAGTCAGTGAGATTCTGTCGGTTAGAAAATTGAATGTACTTGGTTTTCTGTGCATTAAAGGAAACTAGATTCTCTTGTCCCCATTCATTAATTCTAGAAAGGTCCTGGTTCAGAGAAATTGCAGTGTTTATTTTTGAATTTATAAGATCGGGTTGGGTGACAGAATTGGTAAATGTGAAGGAACTGTGGAGTGTTGAGTCATCTGCGTAGGAATGTATTGGATTATGAGTGGTAGATATGAGATCATTGATATGAATGAGGAACAGAATTGGGGCCAAAACTGATCCCTGGGGAACACCAGCATTTATTGAGTGAAATTGAGAATAAAGGCCATCTACCATTACACGTATTTTTCTGTTATGAAGATAAGAAGAAATTAGTGGAACTAATGATGCAAGGCCGTAGTGTGACATCTTCGACAATAAGGATTGATGCCAGACTCTATCAAATGCCTTTGATATATCCAGTGCTATTGTATGTGTTTCACCATGTTGGTCTGTAGCTTGGTTGATTTGATGCATAAGAAGGCAAAGAATGTCTGCAGTTGATCTACATCGTCTAAAACCATATTGCCTATCACTGATTAATTTATTATTCTCCAGATGCTTAATTATGTGATTATTTAATATAATTTCAAAAACTTTGCCAAGAGTGGAAGTTATAGCTATTGGTCTGTAGTTTGATGGATCTGAAGAGGCACCTTTTTTAGGAACTGGATGGATGTTTGCTTCTTTCCAGGGTACTGGGAAGCATGAGGTATGAGTACACAGACGGAAAATTTTTGCCAATACAGGAGCGAGCACCAAGGAGCAATTCTTAAGTACTATTGGAGGAATTTCATCTGGACCAGGAGCCTTATCTACTGAGAGATTCTGCAAAATAGTTTTGACATGTCTGGTGTGGATCTTAAGTGAGGGAATTTCAGGTGAATTAAGATTAAGTACAGGGACATCTTGATTTATTTCATCTAAGGTTGAGTTGGTGGAGAAAATATCTGCAAGAAGGTTAGCTTTACCTCGTGGGTCACTTACAAGATTGCCAGTCGGAGATTTTAATGGTGGAATGGATGAAGCAGTAGTGAAGTTGGATTTGAATGAGTTAAGAGTAGACCAAAATATTTTGTTATCATTTGGATTATTTAGAAGTTTATTTGCCTGCTTATGGAGAAAGTTTGATTTAGTTAGGTTTAATACAGTTTTGGCATGATTTCTGATGTTTCTAAAGTAATTAAAGGCTTCATGCTTGCATGGGTCCTCTTTGTCCTAAACTTCCATGGACCGTATTGTTTTTCCAGTTTATTTGTGGGATGTTGAAATCTCCCAAGATAATTTCTGGGGAAGAGATGTGGCAGGCATTGATGCTATCTTTCATCATCCCTAACATTGTGCCAAAGCTTTCTTCACTGCTACCAGGTGGGCGATAGATTGTGAACACTAATGTGTTGATGTTGATAATTTTAATTCCTAGCATTTCACAATAACGGTCTGAGTAGAAGCACAGTTTTGATGCACTTGGGGCTAGGTCAGCTCGTAGATAGTTTATAACTCCTCCGTGGGAGCGTTCAATCCGATCAGTTCTGAAGATGGAGTAGTTTGGTATGTTAATTTCACTATCTAGTATGCTAGGATTTAGATGAGTTTCTACAAGGGCCAAAAACATGAAACTTTCTTCGTCCGCCAGTTCCGCAAGGTAGGGTACCTTATTTTGGTTGCATGAAGGATATAACCCTTGTATGTTCCCACATAGGAAGCTTTCTAGTAGACTGTTTGCCTCTCTACTGTTGCACTGAGTTGTGTTGGGATGAACTGAGGCCTGAAGGCTTGCAGCTATATTTGTCATCCAATAAAAAATTGTTAGGTTAGGCTAATGTCCTTTCAAAGGGATATAGGCTAGTAAACACTAGGATATACCCGGTCAGAGGTAGGTGATACGCCCGATAACACAACTCTTGCCGAGTTAACTTCAAGGCAAGGTTTTCGTCTCTTGAGAAATTGAACCTCTCTCTCCACATCTCCATCCTTTCTTGCAAGGCAAGACAAACCTGGAGAAAATGGGAAGAGGTAGCGCTCTCGTTAACACCAGCCATTTCACTAAGTCACCACACGAGCGCTTTATCCCTCAACACTGGTCTGGCAGCTTATGAGGTCAACATTTGTAATATTTATGCTACCTAAATTCATCCATCAGCCTAGTTTCCGATACCAGTGTAAAATAATCCAGAAATGTTGCCAGAAAAATGTTGATCATCGAATGTTGACTATAAAATCTCTCGTGTGATACCGGTACCAGCTTTACTTATCACACATTTAAGATAGGCAGTGACAGCTTTTCTACCCTTGCTTGTGTTTACTGTATTATATGTACGATTTTATGTGCTCCATGTGGTCAAACGGGTTAAGTGAGATAGTTCGAAGTCTGTTCATTGCTGGAGGGCCTTTGTAAACTGAATAAAATCGTCAAATCTAGCTATATTTAGACAATTTTATGCAGCCTAAGAAGGATCTGTAGTAGTAAGAAGGGTTAAGTGAGATAGTTCGAAGCCTCTGAATTGCTGGAGGCCCTTTTTAATCTGAATAAAGTCGTCTAATCTAGCTATAATTAGACGATGTTGTGCAGTTTAAGAAGGATCTGTGGTTGTAGAAAGGGTTAAGTGAGATAGTTTGAAGTCTGTTCATTGCTGGAGGCCCTTTTTAAGCTGAAAAAAATCGTCTAATCTAGCTATATTTAGAAGATTTTGTGCATTTTAAGAAGGATTTGTGGTAGTAAAAAGGGTTCAGTGAGATAGTTCGAAGCCTGTTAATTGCTGGAGGCTCTTTGTAAACTGAATAAAATCGTCTAATAGTAGTCACCATAAAATGAAAGGGACGTCTTTTAAATTTTATGGTGGCTACTATTAGACGATTTTATTCAGTTTACAAAGGACCTCCAGCAATGAACAGGCTTCGAACTATCTTACTTAACCCTTTGTACTACTACAAATCCTTCTTAAACTGCATAAAATCGTCAAATATAGCTAGATTTGACGATTTTATTCAGTTTACAAAGGGCCTGCAGCAATGTTTATGCTTCGAAGTATCTCACTTAACCCTTTTTACTACCACAAATCCTTCTTAAAATGCATAAAATAGTCTAAATATAGCTAGATTTGACGATTTTATTCAGTTTACAAAGGGCCTCCAGCAATTAACTCCCTCCGACATATTATGTTCCAATAAGTCCGAGGAGGCGGGAGCCCCGAGATCATTGCCACTGCCCCGCACTACACTCACAACAACACTGCGGCCGTTAGAATTATCGGAGGTGAATGAGGTTGCCACCAACGGTTTTATCGTATGGTAACTTATCGGACTTACTGAGCTCATATGACGCAAAATCGCGTCATAAACTTATTGGAGAGGTATAGAGATAAGTCCATATGACGCGATCGCGTCATTTTTGGTTCACTAGTCCATATGACGCGATCGCGTCATATATGTCTGGGGGAGTTAACAGGCTTCGAACTATCTCGCTTAACCAACAACAACAACCCTTTCTCTTACTACAGATCCTTCTTAAACCGCACAAAATCGTCTAAATATATAGCTAAATTAGACAATTTTATTCAGTTTACAAAGGGCCTCCAGCAATTAAAAGGCTTCGAACACTCACTTAACCCTTTTTACTACCACAGATCCTTTTTAAACCGCATAAAATCGTCTAAATATAGCTAGAAAAAAGTTAAAAAGACGTCGCCGGTACAGAAGGGTTAAATTAATATAAACTAACACAACTATAGCTTTCTGACGCCCATACAACCTTCCTAAGCTGCATAAAAGTATCTAACTATGACTGAAATTAAATATTTCGCTAATTCATGGCCTAATAATCTTACATAACCTTGTCTTGATAACTTAACTCCTGTATGATCGCGCTAATAAATCATGTCTCAGCTGGCATTACGTTTGGCTTGCTCTGTGCTGTATTAATGTCTGTCAGATGTTGAAAAGGGTGGGTAAGTGTAGAAACATGCTTGTATATCTCACTCCAAATGAAGAAATGAAGCTTAGATATTGTTGATACCAATTATTGATCAAAACATACTTGGTGCCGAGACATCACTTATTAGCGCGACTGTACTGGTGACGTCTATCTCAATTATTTCTAGCCATATTTAGAAGATTTTGTGCAGTTTAAGAAGGATCTGTGGTAGTAAGAAGGGTTAAATGCGATAGTTCAAAGCCTGTTAATTGCTAGCGGACCTTTTTAAACTGAATATAATCGTGTAATAGGGTCCATAATAATGTGAAAGGGCCGTCACCGGTACAGTACAGAAGGGGTTAATGATTAGTGCGCTGCATTTTGGTGTGAGTATCCTAGGTTCGAATCCGTGGAGTACCACATGTATTAATTAATGTGATCTTTCATTAACCCGTACTGTACCGGCGACGTCTTTTAAATTTTATTGTGGCGACTACTAATCATTTTTTCTCAGTTTAGGAAGGATCTCTAGCAATTATAAGGCTTCGAACTATCTCAGTCGACCCTTTTAACTACCACAGATATTTCCTAAGGTGCAGATAATCGTCTAATTATAGCTAGACCAAAATATAGCAGACGTCACTGGTACAGAAAGTCTTAATTAGGTAGCCTATATTTTTAAGTTAATTGGTGGGATGGTGATGATATGATAATATGCTAAACATGAGGGAGAAGGGGGTCCAGAAAAGCGAGTATTAAAGGGACAGGGGGGACTGAGTACTTAGGGGGGGGGGGGGGGGAGGAACGGAACAACGAAAGAATGCCCATCATGATGCCCATATAAGGCAATGGGAGAGAGAGGAGGGATTGGGGGAAGGGAAGGGGGGGGGGGCGGCGACTGAACAAAGAGAGAGAGTATACCGTGGAGTATCCTGTCGGGGAGGGGGTCAGGGGGTGGGGGATTATCGGGGGTCGCAGTTAAAAAGGGAGGGGATGGTGGGGTCAGGTGATTTAAACAAGCGCACGCTAAATCGAGTATCCTGTTGGGGGGGGTGGAGGCGGGCAGTGGCTTGACCAATGAGAGAGCGCCACGTCATCACCCATCAGCCAATCAGGAGCTCACTGACTCATCTACGAAGGACTGGCCAGGTGAATTTAGTCTTTTCTACCTGGACTCCATAACGACGTGACGTAAGTGTTTTCGTTCCCGATAAGTGTGGTGTGGTGTGGTGAGAGGTGTGACTGGAGGGTCCCTCGCTGGTCCCGTTGTCCCCTCGTACAACGGTGCCGCGTCTTCCGCCAACCCGCAGTGCGGCGGTTCTGCCAGATGCGGCCTAACTAACGTATACTTCCACGTTCGACTGGAACTTTCTACGATTTGACGAGAGCAGCTCTCGTCTGACGGGGTAGCTGCTACGTCTGACAAGGCTGCTCCGGTCAGACAGCCGTGGTGGCCAGGTCGGTCGTAAGTTTTCCCGTCTTTTGACATACGTGAGGGCGAGCCACGTTCTTGATTCAACTCGAATCAACAACCGCGTGGCCTTGGCCGCACCCACAACATTCCCGACCCACGTGGGCTACTCGTTTCTACTCGCGCCATGCGTGAGTACCCCCCCGACTGGCCGTAATTTCATTTACGTTTTGCGTATTATGCCATTACGTTTTACGTAATCGGTTGCCAACTACCAATATACCTTCGTTTACAACAGACGGGAGCTGACGGGAGCAATATACGTGAATGTGTGACCCCACCATAAGGATATATTTTATGATTTTATACTCGAGGGACGTCTTATCTTTTTATTATCGGTATTCTGTATTTACGGTTTGCTTGCTTAATCCAGGATCATAATAGCCCGTGAAGTCTTCTCGTATGTGTCCGCGATTTTTATGAGGTTATTTAATTATTTTATACTCTAGGGACATCAGTTTCACCTGTTGTGCCTGTGCCATATTTAGTGCGCTATACCATCGCGCTTCACCATCCCAGCACCTGTCCTTCATCAACGTGCTCAATTAACCAGCTAAGTCGATCTATATTCACTGGTTGTCATTTAAAATAGATTTAGGCTATCATACAGCTTGTGAATTAACATAAACAAAGGCCAGACGATACGAGGCTTCTCCTTAGGGCCTAGGCTAATAATGAAACTCGCTTTACTGTCTTGAGAAAACAAAAATGGAATGTGCCTGCGTAAATATATAGAAATATACCAATATCCACTATACTATCGTAAGTCTTGACACTCTGAAGTCCCATTTTAAATTAACTTTCAATGTTTAACTATTTTCATTTAATAATCCAAAATAATATCCGATTTTAACGGATGTATGTGCGATTTTTTTAGTTATCCTATTTAATTATTTTCTGCTCTGGATCGGGAATTTTTAATCTTTATTTAATCTCTATTTCTGACAATTCTTTACTTACGGTGTGCTGGCTTAATAATCCTAGCCCCTGAATGCCTATTTTAACTTATGTGCGCGTTCTTTACATGGTTAATTTATACTCTTTAATTTGTTTCGGAAAACGGCTATTCCTGACTTTCGATTTGCATGGCTTAAATATTTGTTTGATCACCTGAAGTCTTATTGTAATTTAATTTAATGTAATTTATTTACTGTAGGCCCTAACTATCCGAATTTCTAGAAGGTAATTAGTTTTTGAATAGGTAAAAAAGTACTATTTGACATTTTAATTAATGTAATCTGGCTCTAGAATTATTGCGCATGTCGAAGGTTCATTTGTTTACCGAGGTGAGGTTCGAAGAATCTTACCTATAAAGGGCCTCACTCCTCCAACGCCAGTCAAGCCGCAATCACCTCCACCATAATTATCGATCTACATCATCATCCTAGCACCTTTCATTAATCAACATGCTCCATTAATCAGCTAAGTCTATCTATATTCACTAATGGCCATTCAAATGTGTAACTATTATAATATGAACCCATGAATTTACGTATGGGTAGACGGTACATTAGTTTCTCCATCGGCTAACAATGGCCGCCGCCATCACCTCCACCTGTTGTGCCATATCTTGACCATCCTAGCACCTGTCTTTCATCAACATGCTCCATTAACTAGTTAAGTATCTATATTCACTGGTGGCTATTCAAATATATATAACTATTATATAAGCCTGTGAATTAACATGAGAGACGGTCAAACATGTCTACCTTAGCCCCGAACACCTATCAATAACATTCACCTGATGTGCCATATTTATCGCTCTCCCAACACCTGTCATGCATCAATAGGCTTCACTAACCAGCTAAGTCTATATATATTCACTGGTGGCCATTAAATTATACAGTATGTAGACTATTGTAGAACCCGTTAAGTAACATACGAAAAGGCCAGACGATACCAGGCTTCTCCTTAATAGGCTAGGCCTAGCCTATGTTTTTTTGCCCAAACCGGTATAGTTATTGGCTAGGCCTAGGTAATTTCATGTTTTTTTTTATTTATTGCATTTCATAGTTTTATAGGCTAGCCTATGTATTTTATGTAGTGTTACCTGGCCTCCAGAGCCATCAATATTTAAATGTTTTGGAAAATATTAAGGAAACTACCTAGCCTACCAATTATTTTCATTATTGTTTTTGTAGTTTGTTTATTTGCATCAATATAGCCTATAGTGATTGACATTAGTTTCAACCTCCGCAAAAATCGTTTTCCCCTTTATCCAACGATCTTAAGACACGGTGCCCGATAGTGGGGAGGGCTATGAAGATCCGGGAAAATGTGGGGTTAAATTAATAAAAAGGCTATATAGGCCCCTAATGGCTTTTATGATAAAAGGTGGCTCGTGTTTTGTTTTTCAACTTGAGAAAACTCCAAAATGAAAAAACCTGAGCCAAGTTTTGGGAAAAGTTGGCTCGGATTTTAAGATTTTTTAGCTGCATAAAAGACAGTAAGTGCAAAAAAGAAGTTGGCTCGGGTTTTCTTGTTTTTCAACATAAGAAAACTCCAAAATGAAAAAACTCAAGCCAAGTTTTGGCAAAAGTTGGCTCGGATTTTAAGATTTTTCAGTAAGCTAAGTATCCATTATCAAACAATTAAGCTACATTAAAGATATTAGCCTAACCTGCCAACCTTACCTTACCTAACCTAGTATTATGAGTGGGGGCTGCCGCCCCCACACCCCCGCTGGTTGGATGGTACATGAACTTACCCAGTAAGCTCATTATCCAACAATTAAGCAACATTAAAGATTTTAGCCTAACCTACCAACCTTACCTAACCTAACCTAGTATTATGGGTGGGGGCTGCTGCCCCCACACCCCCGCTGGTTGGATAGTACATTGGATAGAAAATTAGGTATAGGTCTATAATTGCACCTATACGAGGTAAACTAATTATTATTGTATTTAACAGGAAGGTATGATGAGGTAAGTGATGTGGTATAGGTGGCAATATGCGGAAATGGATTATAAGGGCATTCCGCACCCCTCTGACCCCCTTACGAAAATCTAAGATTACTCACTCCACCCCAACTGGATTTCTACTGTTTTACCCAACCAGCGGGGGTGGCAGCCCCCTCCCATAATACTAGGTTAGGTTAGGTAAGGTTGTTAGGTTAGGCTAATGTCTCTCTGAAACAATGTAAAATCAGTGTCACATCTAGATTGATAGACTTTTGTCAGAGGGGGCGGAATGCCCTTATAATCCATTTCCGCATATTGCGACCTATACCACATAACTTACCTCGTCTTACCTTCCTGTTAAATACAATAATATATTTTTTAGCTCGTATAGGTGCAATTATAGAAATTTACCGAAAATTAGGTAGATTCCTAGTGTTAATTAGACTGAAAGGCAGGGAGAAAGAGGTCCGCCGAGTCGTGTTGTGTGCCGTCTATGGGGACAAATATCGTTACAGGTTCTAGGTTCTGGATCTCCCTTAATAGAATTTTTCGAGGGTTGACACTTATTTTAACATGGAGTATAGGTTATATTACATCCTAAATTAAATTTTAAAAATCTGAAAGTTCTTGGGTTGTTTATATAATAGTTACTGTGTGTGGGACATGTAATATGTTGAAGGGGGAGCTCTACCCCCTCTAAACACCCGCCACTATGTCATCATAATCTGTTGTACTTGGTCCCCTGCTTTTCCTCATATTTATCAATTATATTACTCGTAATATTAATTCGTCTACCAAAATATATGCTGATGATTTGAAACTGTATGTAAAAATCAAATATGATAACCTCTTAAATTTTCTTAATTGTATGTTTGCTTGCCCGTCTGATATAGACGTGCTTGCTAAGGTCTCTAAATCCTGGGGCCTAACGATGAACCCAGATAAATGTGTCCACCTAAGATTTTGTAGGAAAGAAATTGATTGGGATGACCTGGGTCATTCTGGCAGATACTATCTTGACAACTCCTTAATCCCTATTAGAGACTCTGCATCCGATCTAGGAATTTTAATCGATTCCTCCCTTAAGTTTCATACACACATCTCTAATATTGTCCACAAGGCTGGAGGACTCACCCATAGTATCCTAAGGTCAACTGTCAACCGGGATGCCTCCTTTATGATGCCACTATTTATTTCCCATATTCGTCCCATATTAGAATATTCTTCCTCTCTGTGGAACCTTGGGTATTTGGGGGACCTAAGACTACTGGAGTCTGTTCAGAGACGCTGGACTAAATCTATTGGGGGTCTCGAGAATCTTGATTATGGTGAGAGATTGAGGATATTAAACCTATTTTCCATTAAGGGTAGACTTCTTAGGCATGACATAATTAAGTACTGGCAAATATTTCACGGTCTCTGCTCAATTACTCCTGAAGATGTTTTTGATCGTCCCCAATATTTTGCAACCAGGGGTCACCCATATAAAATTGCTCACTCGAGATGCCAGCTTGAAATAAGAAAAAGATTTTTTAATCTTAGATATGTGTCTCTGTGGAACTCTTTGCCCACAGAATTGGTATCCCTGACTAACCTATTATCTTTCAAGGCTGCCCTTTCCGACTATCTTGCAGGAGTTTTATATGAATATTCATGATTTTGTTCTCGATGTCACACCTTCTGGCCTCCTCAACCACTTATACTTGTACCTTGTTTGTAAACGTAGCTGCTTATGATGCACTTTCCAGTCCATAGATTTCTATACTCCCTGTTTTTACTACAAATTTTAAATTATCTTTGGGCTGGCGCATCAGCAGTGTGTGGCTTCCGTGGACCCTGACCTACCACTTAGCTCTGGGGTCTGGGAAGCCCACCAGGTAAGAATAGGGGGTCCAATTAAGGAGAAAGTGAATTAACAGACTATATTAGGCCGCAGATTACAATAATATAGCGGGCCGCCATTTATGGGAGACTTTTTACACATAATTTTCAATGTTAATTTTCTCCCTTAATCGATTTTTCCAAATTATCAAACTTACATAAAAATTAAGTACAGTTTATAGGGATTCCAACATGCATTTCAAAATTGTCATGAAAATTGGTGGGTGGTTTGCTTAATATATACCCATGTTTTGTTCTACAAAAGTTAATATAACTTATTTCAGTGTTGGATATGCGTAGACTGTCGCGAATGGCTTGGACTATTATATATGTAAAAGTTTAAAAATAAACAAACTAGAAGAACTTACCGTATCAAAATTGCTATGTGGAAAACAAAAATACTTTAGTAAAATATTATAGGCTAGGCCTAAATAAGGCTAGAAAAAACAAATTGCCAACTTTCCCAATTTAGCCTAGCCTAGGGGCTGTCAAATTTCTGGAAATGTTTCGCACTAAAATTCGGTCTAGGCCCCTATGCCAACGCCACTGTCTTTAAGTCATTAGTGTAAAGTCGCGCTAATAAGTGATTTCTCGGCACCAATTATGTTTTGATCAATAATTGGTATCCGCAATATGTAAGCTTAATTTCTTTATATAGCCTAGAGTGAAATATACAAACTTTTTCAAACACGACCGTACCCCAAACCTAATTTCAAAAAGTTGAGGGGGGGGGGGGGGGCCGGCGGGCGGGGGCGCTGCCCCCCTCAACCCATCCTGTATCCAATGGCAACACTCTATGCAATGATCCTTGCTATAGGCTATAAAATTACTAAATATATTTACGGAGTCCCATTTCCCATTTTTGAATTTGTTTCTGGGGGCGGCAGACTCGAGACAAGAGCCCGAATAGGGAAAACAGAGCAATGGCACTTCATATGCAACCTGAAAATTTATTATTAATCTTAATATATTTTTTATTGTTTAAAAAGTATGAGGATTAAGTAATTGGGACTAGATTGAAATGAAGTCTAAAAAATATTATGGTTAAATTGACTTATTTTGATCTGTGTTAGTTGTGTAATGGTTTAGGTGGTTTTGTTCCCCGGGTTCGAATCCGGGGAGGACCATATGCTTTAATTAGTTTATTAAAGTACATTGGGGTTTGTAATTGATAAGTTAAGAACGGGGTGTTATTTACATTTTGTTCCACCACAACCATATTTTTGCTAATTTTTTTATACTAAACTTTGGTGTCTACAGCTCCAACTTCTTTATTACTTTATAGGCCTAGTCAGAAATTGCTATTAGTTTATTACTGTTCTATTAATTATTTATTTATTATTTCACATATATGCTTTCATTAATTTCATTGGAGGTGTTTGGTAGTGTAGTGAAATTATTACAAAATATATAGATTCGTAATTTACTACCACTTACTGCCAGCAGTGAAGGAGAGACTATGCTACACCATGGATGTGTCGGAGAAGCCGGTACCGGTACAATGTTCACACTTCCACCGGGTGAGTTGTATTTAATGCTAGTATATTTGTGTATACAGTATAATGAAAAAGCCTACAAAGTTTATTTGTATTCTTTTTTATTTTGTTGTCATTGGTAATATATTTATGCTAGTTTGTGTATGTAAAGAAAAAGCCTACAAACTGTATTTTTTATATTTTTTTGTCATTGGTAAAATATTTATGCTAGTTTGTGTATAAGAGAGCCTACAAACTTTAATTATTATTGGTATTTAGCCCATTCCCCACTTTTACCATTATTTTATTATTGATTTTTATGTATAATTTTTTTTTTCCATTGGTAAATATATCTTTGGTACGATTTTAGTTACTGGACACCTATTTGACAGGTACCGCCAACGATTTAATACATATTTGTTTTCGGTTTCCACGCATCCAACACCAAGCTACACCCTTTTCTGGTGTACGAAACACTAAAAAAGCAATGGGGACACTTTAATAATAATAATACGAGACGAAATATAAAAACAACTCGGTCGCGTACGTGGAAGTAGCGTCGCTTTGTTTACATTACGCTCGGAGTGACTTCCCGGTCCCGCCGCCTTGGCGGTAGACTTCAAATGGCTAAGCTTATATAACCAGTTGTTGGGTCCATTTTTTGAAAAAGACCTGCGTTATGGGCCGTGGGATACAGGACAGGGTTAAAAGGGGGGCTCTCCCCCCCCCCCCCCCCTGTGAATTATAATAATCTTCATCTATGTGGCCAGCAGGGGGCAAGTAAAACAGCTGGCCGTAGTAACCTCGAGCGTCCTGGGTAAACAAACCATGACTGACTCCCCCCGCCGCCGATTTTCGGCCCAAACGCGCCGTTTTTTTCTCGTCGAAAACCACATTTAAAAAGTTATTATATAGTTTTCAATACTATTACCGGACCAGAAAAAGGTGTAGCTTGGTGTTGGATGCGTGGAAACCGAAAAAATATATGTATTAAATCCTCGGTGGTACCTGTCAAATAGGTGTCCAGTAACTAAAATTGTACCATATCTTTTAGGTCTGAATTTTGAGCGGTCTGTTTTATCTATCGCAATCGATTAGTTGCATTGTTTACTACCTGTCAAATTTTGAGAATGTATATGCGTATTAACCGCTTCAGACTTAATGACGCAGAGGTTGCCAGATTAGCAATAAGAAATAGTTCTCTCACTCTTATAATTACCTCTCCAAAATTAGTTTTCTGCCCACAGCTAACTCAAAGACAACTGCAGAAGTTGAAGTAACTAAACTAAAGGTTTTTAAATACCCCTGATGGTAACAAAGGCTTTAAAGTATCCCTAATAGGCTCAAAATCGCGTCATATGTCTGAGTTAAGATATAGTAGTATAGTATGTATATGTAAGGCATTAACCCCTTCAGACTTATATGATGCAGAAGTTGCCAGATTAGCAATAAGAAATAAGAGTTCTCTCACTCTTATAATTACCTCTCCAAAATTAGTTTTCTGCCCATAGCTAACTCAAAGACAACTGCAGAGGTTGAAGTAACTAAACTAAAGGTTTTTAAATACCCCTGATGGTAACAAAGGCTTTAAAGTATCCCTAATCGGCTCAAAATCGCGTCGTGTCGGAGAGGGTTAACCTACCAAACTTAGACCTATAGTTTCTTTTCAGCTGACGGCAAATATAATCCTTTAGTAGAAAATTATGATACTGTACAGTACTTATGGATAAATATTATCTTGCAAAGTTTTCATACTTGACTAAATTTAATTAAACAAACTTTCATAATAGCAAAGTATTTAAGATATAAAACTTTAAAACTAACTCAAAATTTACTTTTGAAACTTGTAACTACTCTTTAAGATTTAACATTATCGAAACTATGACGCACTAAACAAAATCTGTGGAAAAATTCATTTAAATTAATCGGAAATTAAACTTTGAAAACAATTTAGTCGGCTGGAAAGAACTTTAGTACAGTACGTTGGATACCAAACTAATCCTTGCCTACCAGCTAGTATGTATCCCATGTACCGGTACCGTACATGGGATACTAAACTAACTCTTCCTTATTAGCTGGTACGTAACCTTGGTATCCAGTACATACTGTACACGCGGCTTTAGTATGTGGGAAAAGACTAACCTTGGCTTAACCTGTAGTATTCGCTTGCCACGTAGCATCTGTAGTATGTGGAATAAAGACTAACCTTGGCTTAACATGTATCGATTGCCATGTAGTATCTGTAGTATGTGGGATAAAACTCTAACCCTTAACCAACATTTTTATATATTACTTATTACGCATCTCCTGAATCAAACTTAGTGCAGGTAGTATACAATGCAACTAATCTATTCGGTCGATAAAATGGACACCCGGACATAATACTATCCCATTTGTTTTTTAAGTCTGCTTGAATAATAAATTTATATTCTATTTACTCAGGCCCATTCCATTATTTTTCTATCTTTTGTTGCTTTGTTTTTTCCATTTTTTTTATTTTTTGTTTCTATTTTATTTATATATTGTTAAATTAAAAAGTGTGTGGGGAATGGCTTAAGTGCGCGAAGTCTATTTCCAGATTCCCTGATCCTGAAGAGGTGGCCACGAACTAATCCCCTCTATGTACTAGTCTTGTCAGCCGGCTCTTCTCCGGGTGGTGTGTTGGCAGAGACTTGTATTGTCGGACTCTGCCCATGAAGTGGTGCATCCTCAAATTGTAAGTTGTCTATTTGCATTTGTCCACTTTCAGTTGAAAGAACTCATGGTTGATATTTCGGTTTATACTGTATACATATTATTTATTTTTTCCTTGCTAACTCTCTTCTCCGGGTGGTGTGCTGCCATGCTGCCATGCGTGTTGTCAGACTGCCACGCGGAGGACTCTGCCCCTCAAGTGCTGCACCCTGAAGTTGTAAGTACTGTAGTCTATTTGTAATAGTCCACTTTCAGTTGAAAACTCAAATTGCTTGATATTTCGGTTTATAAATTTTATTTATTTTTTCTTGCTAACTCAAAAGCTTTAAATTCCCAAGACTCCCTTAGAGGTGAACTTGTGCAGTTTGCATTAGAAAAATGCTATCCTAAAGCAGGCTCCTAAATTGCGGGGTCGCTATTGCACGAACGTTCTCAAGAGTCGCTGTACTTCTGGGCGGAAACCTTTAAATCTAAACTAATGGAGCTAAAGATTAGAGAGTCTAGAAAAAAAAAATTGTATGGTTTTTCATTTGTAGTACCGGTATAATTTTTACTCCTGGCAGAGAAGATGGATAGGCCTACTGCATAATCGGAGTGTAGGAGAAGCTGGTACCCTCGAGTGTTAGAGATCCTGGTCGCTGTCCTCTGTGATGGACTCCCCTCTGTGTGTGTGGACGCTGCTACCCTGTCGTCTGGGACCCGATCTGTTTCAGGTGACTGAACGTGGGACTGTACAGGACTAATCGGTTAGTATTTTGATGCATTTGGTATTTTAAGTTTGGTGATCCTTGTACAGTTGGCCACATAAGTTATGTTTCTAGTTATGATTTTGATTAATTTTGTCTTTATACTGTTCGTATATTTTTTGGGTTGTTTATTTTGCAAGTTTTAAATTATAATATGACAGTAAAATGAGTGCATATATGATAGTAAAATGAGTGCATGAATGGAGTAGTAATTTACACCCTATTTGGATAGACAAAAGCACTTGACTAAATCGCTATGTGAAAAAAATGCTTGCGCAAAATAATTAGAAATAAAAACTCAATCCACCACATGGGTACAACAAATTAGAGTATAAAATCTTAGGATAGGAAATGGCACGGAATCCATATAACTAATATATTTTTTCTACTTTTATTACAGTGCAAGCAGACCTAGGAGTATGGTACCTGGATTCAACGATGGTCTACCATCTACCGGTCTACTACCGGTACTCTACAGGACTACTACAGGACTGGACTAATATTCTCTGCAATGGAATACTGTTTGGGGAACAAAAACAACTACTACTACCACTACTTCCCTACAAGACTACTAGGCCTATTCGGTTAGTATTTTGTTTATTTTAAGTTTAGCAGTCTTTGTACAGTTGTCCATCGAAGTTATTGCTTGTGATGTTTTTAAGTCTTGATGGTGTTGTTGTTTTCCCCCAAGCTGCCTGGCCGAACAGCCCCAAGGCCCCGAGCAAGGCCAAGGCCATAACCGGTCTTGATGGTGTAATGGATAGTGTTTAAAATCTGAATGTGGTAACTGGGTTTGAATCCCGGTGGATCACATGCTTTCATTAATTTCTTTGAGAGGTCTTTGGTGTTGGAGTGAATTATTAAAGAAATTATCAGCATACTATTCATCTTTATAGCATAAATACGCAGAATTTTGGTGAGAGTATCCTAAGTTTGAATCCTTGGAGTGCCACAAGTTGGTTGGTGAACAAATATGAATAAGGAGTTGAGTAATCTTCAGATAACTACTGTACTGCATAATAAATCTTAATGTGCAGATTAAATTTAAATGTATAAGATCACATAGGACCAGAAGTTATTTGGGCAACTGTACATACTGTATTGTAAATACAGTAGTTTCATTGTTTAATGTAAAATGGGAAGTTTCAAGTGAAAGTATTAATTTAAAGTTTGATTAATATTTGATTAGTTCTTCTACCTTTATCTTGTCGCCCCAGTTTTAGTTAGTTTATTTTGAAAGTTTTACAATTTAAGGAACAATAGTTTTAATGTATTTTATACTTTAAGAAGAGAGATATATAGTTGGTCCCTTGACCTTGAAGCTTAAAAATACTCTTAAAAAAAAAAAAAAAAATCTATGGACATAAGGGCGGTTCCCCCTAAATGAGTTCCTATTGGCCAGCAGAAAAGTTGGATAAATGGCACAATGAGTCATAATATTGATTATGGGGTAAAAGTTTTTAAAATTGGCAAAGTAATGGGGCTATTCATGAGGAAGGAGTCTACTTAATAAAACATTGAACAAAAAAATTTTGACTTGAGAATTCAGTAGCCTAGATAGTATTTAGTCTTATAAAATCTAATCTATAGCAGAAGTTATGTGGACAACTGTAGTGTATTGTAAATGTAGTTGCCTTTTTTAATGTAAAATGGGAAGTTTCAGTGAAAGTATTCATTTAAAGTTTGATTAGTTCTGCCTTTATCTTGTGTTGTCCCAGTTTTAGTTTGTTTATTTTGAAAGTTTTAAAATTTAAATGCTACTAGTATTAATGTATTTTATACTTTAAGAGATATACAGTATATTGTTTGCTCCCTAGACCTTGAAACTTAAAAATATACCCCAAGACTCTCTGTAAAAATTGTTTTTAAACATTTCTATGGACATATGGGCGGTTCCCCCTAAATGAGTCCCTATTGGCCAGCAGGAAAGCTGGATAAATGGCACAATGAGTCATAATATTGACTATGGGGTAAAAGGTCTTAAAATTGCCAAAGTAATGGGGCTATTCATAAGGGAGGAATGAGTCCACTTAATAAAATGCGGAAAAAAAGGTCGGTAGATAGTATTTAGTCTTCTAATAATAGTAATCTATACCCTGTTTATTATTATAGGTATGCTAGAAATTGTTTGATCTATCCAGTTACTGTACCATTCCCCTTCTATGTAATCTATATTTATTTTAGTTTTTGAGTTGTATTGTCTGAATTCAAAAAGGACTAGAGCAAATGAGCTGTAAATTTGTACTCCTTCCCTGGCTGATGGTTTCGAAATAGTATAATTATAGAGGTTAATGTTCAAGATGTTCTGCATAGTTGTTAGGAATCCGGTATGTGTCTGTTAATTTCATTAATCAATTTTAGGAGTAGAGTTGGTTGGTGGAGAGAACATAATAATAGGTTATTATAGCTACCGGTATAATTTGACTTCTTGTTTTGAAGCTATAGATGTTGATGGTAAAGAATTATGGGTAATTTTTAATGAAAATCATTATTTTAGAGTAAAAGATTTGGGTAGGATTTTTTTCTTTAATTTAAACGGTAACTTTTGAGCTGTCTTAATTTTAAGACGCTCTTTAACCCTTTCGCTGCGGGTGACGTTCTGGAATGTTTTGGCAATTTACAGCAATTTCCAGGCTTCAAAAGCATATAAAAATAGTGTCGGGGAGCGTGAGGGACCCACCTCCGACCCTGAGAGCAGCCAGCGGCCCACTGAGGTAGGCTGTGTCTCGCGCGGTTCTCTGTGTCTCACAACAGTGTAGCCAAGTGAGCGGCCGCTACCAAATAGTGGGTTTCCCGCGTTTCACTCGCACTGCTGCTTGTGAACCAGACCACGTACGGGGCCCGTTCTGGTCTCATTTTGAAGCTCTTTTCGCCTAGTTTTCGGCAGAATACAGTTCATTTAATGCAGATGCTTAATTTATCATTCAGGAGTGCCTGAATATGCCCTAAATAGCCCAAACAAGGCCGCAGCCAAAGGGTTAAAATTAATAATTATCGAAACGCCCTAAACAAAATAAGTGAAAAACATGCATTTAAATTGATCGGAAATTATTATTTTAAAACAAACGTGATCAGACTATACGTGCCGATCTCAAATCCCAAAAAATTGAAAAGTGGAGCAGCCCTTAACAGGGTTGCCTGCAACGCCGCCATTAGGACACTGCACGTATGTGTGGAGCATTCGGTCTTAAAATTTGATGCATGTACAGTATATCCAAATCTGTATACCATGGAATCCACTAACCTTTGTCTATGCTTTACAGCACAAGGATCGTACAGCCGACCAAGACCTTCCCAATGTCTCAAGATTATTTCAAGCTCAACGTCTGAAGATTAACGTCGCTAGGATCTCCAATAGTCTATCTTCAATCCTCTACTTTAACTCTCCACACACATCGCTTCTGTTCAATAAGGTTCGTGAAGTTAGATAGGATATATTTATGGTATGTTGGATTTGTTGGTTGTAAATTAATGTCCCTTGTTGAAATTAGTCTGACTATGTTGGTTAAGAATGATCCCCTCCCCTCCTCCCCCTTAATAAACTAAGTAATAATACCGTCTAGATAAATATATAGGTAATTCATTTTAAAACTTTAAAAATAATCAAACTAAAACTGGGACAAATTCAAATTAAAGTCAAAATTAGTAATAGAAATCACGCTAAATATAAAATAGGAAAATTAAAAGTATAAATAAATCTATGAAATTAAGAGTAAATGTGCAGTAAAGTAATATTACAATTGGTGGATAGTTTTGTATAGAATTAGACTGGTTTCTGGCAAAGTAAAAGCGACTATATAATTTAATTATCTAAAGTGGGCAATCCAGCAAACTTTAAGTATGGTTACTTTGTACAGCAATTAAAATATATAGCCTAACTTTGAAACTAAGTACTGTTCATATTAATAAAAGTAACTAAAATCTAAAATTATCCAAGCGCACTAACAAAAATGTGTCAAAATTAATGTAAAATTATCGGAATTTAAACTTTGAAAACCACAAACTTCTAATGTGAAATAAAATTACTGGACTGAATTACAATGTTCCTTTTAAATCTTCGGTATTGCATTAGCAAGTAAATTGTATATATAAAACTTTAAAAGTAACTAAAAGTTACTGTTCAAATTAATATAACTAAAATGTAAAATAATAGAAACTCCACTTTATATATGTGGTCTATCTATCGCCTGACGCCGTGATCCCCGAAGGGGTGGCCACGAACGAACCGCCCCCATGCACCTCTGTCCCCAGTCAGTCGACGCCCCTCCCCCCAACCAGCACCGCCCTCGGTCATGTACTTCCTCACTCCATATGTGGTAAAACTCGTTAAAATTTATCGGTAATTAAACTTAAAGCTATAAAATAATTAAATAAAATGAGCGTGCACTGAATTAGAATATATATATTGCTTTTAAAATTGGTTACCTAAATGTTCGCTATTGCATTAGCAAATTAACAGTTAAAAGTAATACCTGGTCCCACAGTACTTAATCTTTATCTATATACTCGGTCACCTTCCCCATTGTATTTATTATTAATATCTATAGAACGGCTGATTTAATTGCTTATTTACTTATTAAAATGTAAAACTTGCAAACTAAACAACCAAAACTTTGAAGTCAAAATAACTTCAAAATCGCTGTGGAAAAAACACTTGCTAAAATTAATTAAAAGTTTGTTTAACCAGACCACTGAGTCTAGAACAAGACTCTCACGGCTTAAAATCAAATCAAATATAAGAAATATTATCTATAGAGCGGCGTATTTAATTGCTTATTTATTTGTTATTACTTTGTTTGCTCTCTAGACCTCAATCAAGCTTAAAATAAAGCACCCCTTGTGCATTTTTCGATAGAAAAATTTGTTGGTTTGCTCTAGACTTCAATCAAGCTTAAAAAGTACCCTTCGTACATATTTTGATAGAAAATTGTCCATACTATAATATTTTAGTATATGCTGTGCCTATGTAGTTCACCAGTACAAGTTCAAGAAGGTATCCGCCGTTAGTACCGGACCTTGAAGGGAGCGCAGCGAATATTAGTATTGACGTTGAAAGTGACTCTGTCCTGTAGCGCCCTGAATCCCCCCTCCCCCATTTCTATTACAACCTCTAAATCCAGCCTAACGTGATATATCCTCTATAAACATGAATGTAGCCAAATGATATGCTTACAGGGTAAACTTTAAAATGATAACTCAGTGGAACAAGCAGGATACTTTATTAACGTTGTGTGATAGTGATGGAAGAATAGGTACGGTTACGAAGGATTGTAATATTTTGGCATGATTCGATAGCGTAATATTTAAACTATGACCTTTCATGTTAATTGTTTTGATAGCATAATGCATAAATGTGCGGAATATTGGTGTGAGTATCCTAGGTTCGAGTCCTTGGAGAGTCTCGTGTATTTGTTGATTTCATTGAGTTTAGAAGTAAAGTTTTTGTGAAAAAATATAAATTAATAACAAATTCCTTTGACCTCAAAGGTTTAAATAAATACTAAAGACACTCAAAATAAATTGGTGCCTTTTTCGGTAGAAAAATGGCTCGGCCAAAGGCCGATTTCTTCTAAATTACATAAAAAGTTATAAAAATGGCACACAAATGGGGCAAATGTAAGAAAGTTGAACTATCTTTTTAACTTAAATTATAATGTAAAACTTGCAAAATAAACCAACAACTTAAGGAACGCAGTAAAAAGACAAGACCACTAATCAAAATGGCTAAGTATTATATTTGATGCAGTTTTTACCACCATGTACTCCCTGCTGACGTATAGCTGGGTTAGGGTGGGTGCCCTAATGATCGGGGACTTCAGTGAATGGTTATCACAAATGTATAGAAAAGTGCTCACTAAATGTAAATCCAGACTGTAATTCCTGCTTTATTGTAGTTTTCCTTCAATGTTAAGTTTATGAAGGGTCTATGGCATCAAAGCGTATTTGATTCGTACTGATGTTTCCTAAGCTTAATAAAACTGTCTAAGGGTAGCTGTGATGAAAGTAAAATTAAAGTTATTTGAGATGATATCCGAATCTTGCCAAAAATTTAATCCTGTAACCTATCTACTTATCCGGAATGTGAATGGAGGAGTGCCAGAAGGGATCTGCCCCTTGTACAGTACTGCTACCCTGAAATGGGGATTGAATGCAGTAAGTTAGTTCACAAATTGAATATTGGAACCGCGGAGCATATCTCTCGGGCGGGGGAGAATAGTTTTGGGTGGGTGGATTAACTTCAAAATAAAAGTATAATTTTGGTGTGAGTATCCTAGGTTAGAGTCCTTGGAGTGCCACATGTATTTGTTGATTTCATTGAGTTTAGAAGTAAAGTTGTTGGAGTAATGGTTTAAGGTGCTTATGTTCTGGGTGTGGTGTCCTGGGTTCGAATCCCTGGAGGATCATATGATGCCATTAGTTTATTAAATTCTGGTTGTGGTGTCCCGGGTTCGAATCCCGGGAGGACCATATGCTTTCATCAGTTTATTAAAGTAAATTGGAGTTTGTAATTGATAAGAATGGGGTGTTACTATTAGATTTATAACTTTTATTTAAATGGGGTGGTACTTATTAGATTTATTACTTTTATTTGTATTGTTTTGTTAGTATATTCTGGGAGATAGGGGGTGGGATTATGCTAGGAAGGGTAACTTTAAATTTAATGTTTTTAGCTGTAGAAATTTTATTTTATTTGTTTTTTGAGTATATTCCGGGCCCACGACTGCAGCCTGAAAACTAGTAAGGTCATTCATAACAGTCTCCTGGTAGTACGCAACAAGGTTGTCAATAAGTAGAGATTCCGAACGTCAGGTCCTGCCCCCGAGGTGCCCGGGATATAGGGATGAACGGAGAGAGCGAGAGCTTGTTTATGTAGGCTTCGTTTCGGGGTATTAATTGTTCCACTGGTATCATTTATATTCCTTCGGAAGCAATGTTTGGAGAGTCTTGGCTCCCTCTGTATTAAGATGCGCATAAAGTTTATTAGATCTTTATATAATTTCTGTGTTTTAGGAAGGTCTTTGGCAACTTAAATCTACCCAATATATCGTAGCCTTGTGCATAATTCTTTAACGGTCTTTATAGCGTAATGCATAAATGTGCAGAATTTCTGTGTCTCCTAGGTTCGAGTCCTTGGAGTGCCACATGTACAGTATTTTTAATTAAATTTACTTTAGTAATATCCTTGGAGTGTCCCATGTATTTTTCATTGAGTTTAGAAGTAAAGTTGGTTGGTGAAAAAATATGAATCCATAGATCCTTCCTAAGGTGAATAAAAGCATCTAATGATCGAATAAACTGAACGCTTCCTAATCCTGAAGGTGTTTATTAACTTAAAAGAATTTCCATCCTGCTGTTTTGGAAATATTTTAAGTTTGTAAGGGTTCTGTAAACATTGCTAACGGAGTAAATTTATACAAATCGAACTTGGCAAGGTAAAAGTGAATGGGAGAGCTTTGGTTACTGATTAGAGTTGCTTTCGTTAACTCTCCTAAGTTAAGGAAAGGAAATTATGTGCAGTATCCAAGCTTTAACCTAATTTATTTTACCGACGCTGATTTTAATGCACTATTGTAAGTTTTTGACATTTTTTGCTCCACTGGTAAATAAAGAAAAATATGAGATGTGAATTGTATATATACCATCTAAGCCCATTATACATTTTGATATGCTGTATTGTTCAATGGATAGGGTTAGGCTGAAAATAGAAGTACCTAGTTGTAGTAGTGACTAGTTATAAATAGTAAAATATGCTAGGAATAAGTTTGGTAAAAGATCTGATAATGATTGGTTCTATATACTGTAGTCTTTAATGTTTTTTTAATTAGTCTGGCAGCTTAGTTAGAAATTTGAAAGTAAAACTTGCAAAAGAAACCAAAACATAAATGACTAGATAAAGACTAAGTACTTGTCAAAATAGCAATTAGCAATAAAGTTTGAAATAGTATAAAGCAAGAGCAATTTTGGCGTAAGTGAAACTCTATTCTAGTTTGTGAGACTAATGGCAAATAACTGAAATAAGTTTGCAGTAAATTTTTTGATTTGATCCGGTACTCTCTTCAAGAATATACAGTACTATATATTATAGTTGCAAATGCAGTATCCCTAAGTGAAGTGTTGGTATAGAACTTTTAAATTATAAATTAAATGTATAAGTAAAAGATTTACCTAGTGGTGTAATGAGTAAATTACCTGAAGTAATTAAAAAATACATTAGGAATGGAAGCAAACCTTAATTGTCCATTTATAACTTTAGATCCTTCCTAAGCTGAGTAAAGTGGATTAATGGTCTCTATAAATTTGGAAAGTAGTTTAATAGGCTGGAAGGCTAAGAATTCAATAACAAATGTTAGCCTGAAGAAAGTAACTGTTGGTCATTTATATAAAGTCCAGTGAAGTGCAAGACTAGTGTAATCTATATAATTTGGGCTGAAAATATGACTGATGCTCTGAGGAATTTGCCTATAAAATAAGAGACCCTGGCTGACTTCCCAAATGCTAGAAATATTAGCTTCTATTACTCTAGTACAGTACCAGTTATCTGAAAGTAAATTTGTAGTCAGATTAATGTAGATTTCTGTAAACTCTAATTGGTCACTGGGAATACTGTACATATATTTAGCTGTATTTAGGAGGGAGGATTGAAAAATAGTTATAAATTTTACGGTATATATCTTTAAAATCCTTTGAATCTGAAGGTTACATTTGTTATTTTTGCTTATGGCTGAAACTTGGTTATAGCTTATGAGAAGAGTAGTTATTAATACAGTACTGTACCTATATATGGTAATAAGGATTATCTTTTATGGTACTAGGGAAGACTGATGGAGATAGTGATGCCTTGGTCTAGTACGAAAGTTAGATTTTAGTTATAGGTATAATCAATAGGGTTTTAGTTTCATAGTTTTATAGAATTACTACTACATTAGGTATAATTAATAGGCTTTTAGTTAGTTCATAGTTTTATTGAATGATTAGTAGGATTGGTATAGGTTTAGTTCATACATAGTTTTATACAATGATTACTACATTTGTAAAGGGCTTATTTGTTATATTTATGATTTATGTATTTATTTGTCTGTTTAACATGGAGCTAAAAATGTCACTAACCCATGGTGTATTAATCCTTTTGGAATGCAATATATTTTTCCATATTCTGGCTTTTTGACAAATTTGAGCAGTTTAAGAGGGACGTTTGAGAGTGTAAAGGGCAATGACTAGATCAAGCTTATGACTCTCACAGGCCCTACCTAAGCTGAATAAATAATCTATTAGCCAGAATAAAGGAAGTAATTGTATACTGAAAGTTTAAGGTGCAAGTTCTTTTTGTATAGATGATTAAAGTTTACTTTTTGAGATGCAGTTGTAGATGATTCATAATTATTCTGATTGAGTTTTAATATTGACAACTTGAGACTTCAATAGAAAGAATTTCATAACAAAATATTTCTTGCAAAATTAAAGTAATTAAATGTTGCACCCCAGTTTGGGTTTGCCGACTTGAGACTGAGCCCGCACAGGGAGTTTAACATTTAAATAAATATCATTTTTGGAATATTTGAGTTTGTCCAAAGACTGAAAATTGGAAGTAATTAAATTGGGTATTTATGTATATACTCAGGCACATACCCCATAGCTGGGATTGGCAGACTTGAGACAGAGCCCAAATGGAAATTAAAATTTAATTAAATATTAGTGTTTGTCAAAATACTTTGCAATTAAAGTAATTAATTTGGGAATTTGTATATACTCAGGCACATACCTCATAGGTGGGGTTGGCCAACTTGAGACAGCAGGAAAAATTATATCTATATACTCAGGCCCAATTGCAATTTTCCTAAAAAAATAAAAATAAAATAACTAGAAATGTTGCAATATTTAAGTTTTCATTTTTCTATTGTCGACTCAAAGTTGTCTTTATTAATACTGGATATAGAAGTTATGCATATTTTTCTACAACTGCATAATACAGTAATGAAATCTTTAATGGAATGATGATTTAGAATGTGCATTATTTTGTATGTGTTTGAAGACTAATTAAGTATTGATTTATGAAGGCAATGTAATTCCCTCTGAAAATATAAGTCATGGTATATTTAAGAGGAAAATTATATGCTTTCAAAATTATTCAGTTTTTACCACCATACACTCCTTGCTCAAGAGCTGGGGTAGGGTGGGTGTCCTGATGATTGGGGACTTAAACAAATCTATACTTAAATAATCTTTAATATATATACAAAAATGAAAATATATGAAGTAGAAATTATTTTACTCCATATACTTTAGTAGATTTTGTCAAGGACTGTCTACTTGACATCACTAAAAGTTTGCACATTCTAAAATTTATTCCGTTGAGATACTCTTTAGCCATAAATAAGTACATGCTATGGAATCTATTGAACCTATTGGAGAAAAAGTAATTTAGGGTACAGCATAAGATTTGTATGCAGTGTTGTAATGAGTTATATTAATAGAAAATGCCCACTGAAATCTAACCGATTAAATATTTATGGAAATGTACTTGTGCATTTTGATATATTAATGTCTTGATTTTTGTGATGGTATTTATATTGATATTTCAAAGAAAATAGACTGCTTACAAACCTGGTTCTGTATTTTAATATATGATAGGCCAACCTTGAAACTCTAAAAGGCTAGAAGAAATGGGCTGAAAGTTTCCTATCTTATTCCCTGGGTGACTCTTCCCAAATTATGAAAATCCCATGCTTGATTACTGTTTATTGATGTTAATGGTAAAGAATATTGGGCAATTATAAAAGACTATTCTATTATAATTAAGCCAGATATCTTTGCCACTAAGATTAATAATGGGTAATCACTTTGTGAGTTCTATGACTTTGGAAGAGTTGACTAGGAAATAGGTGTGGTAATTCAGTTTATTTAATTTAGCCTTTTTAGTTGACCCCATTGATGAATATGAATCATTAAGTTAATTTTGGTTACCTGAGTATTATATGCAGCTTAGGAAGACTTGAGCAATGAGAGGGGTAATAGTAATGTATTAACCCTTGAGATTGATGTACTTCCTAAGCTGAATATAATTGAATGCTAGCCAATATTCCCAAAGTGCATCATATTTGAATTGGTTTAGAATTTTGGCCTTTATATATTTACTTATATAATTACTGAAAGTGCTTATCAGCCCCTTGATAAATATGAGTAAGTTCATTCTGGATATTTGATTATTTTATGTTGCTTTGGAATTATTCCTGAAGTGCATAGAATTTCTCTTAGCCAGCATGACTTATTCTTTTATGAGGGTTAAAGGTTCATGATTTCATTGGTGTACTTAGTTTTGCTTATGAGTGTACTGTATCATGTAAGCAATGGTTTGGCTGCATTTATGTAGGTTTAAAACTATATCTTTGGTTTGCATATTTAAATGTGGTTTGTCTATCACTGACTGAAAAAATCTGCCAAAATACCTTAGATTTAAAAATAGCTGGTCGATTTTACGATGCATATGCCATTTATGAAAATACATACTTTGTTTGCATGGTAAGTGAAAATATCACTTAACATGCAAAGAAAGTAATATTATTTTCATAAATAACATGCATAATAAAAGTAATAAATTTGTTACCATATACAGATATTTTACTAAGATTTGTTTATGGACTTTTTATAAATCATTAAAAGATTCTTTGGCTGTTATGTGATAGTTGACCATATTTATATACTGCACTCATGATATAAAGTTTAGCAACCTAGAATGAACAGTTTGACAACCAAAGTATCATTATGAACTCTATGTTCAACCATCATTACTGAAAGTGCTAAACCAAAATTACATTTATGGTAACAAAGTTCTTTTAAGTAATGTGGTAGAATCATAATGATACAGTTCAGAGCCCTCATTATTTGTCTGGTCTTAAATTAAGATGGCAAGTAATGTTTCTCTGACAGTCTGGTTGTGTACTGGGTTTTTTTCTGGGTTGCATGTGTTCTTAGTGCATTTCAAACTTAACCTCCATAGCCCATGCTTGTCATGAGTTCTATTAACCCTTTCGGTACTGTCACTAACTGGCTAGCCTCATGATTTTAATCAGCTTAGAAAGGAGCTCTTTTCTAAGCTGACTAAAATCTTTTGAGGTTAGCAGTACTGAAAAGGTTAATTGAGCCAATGACAGGATGAGGTTAAGTTTGAAATGCACAGAGTTGCTGGGCCAATCCTGGATGGTTATGTAGAACCTATTATGAGATAGAAAAGTTTTTGCGGTGTGAAATGTTTGGGTTTCACCCCATAGACTTTTGACTGATTTCCCCCAGAATTTTGCTAAGTCCAGCCTCTGAGGCTGGACTTAGCAAATTTCTGGGGGTGACTGAAATTTTTCAAAGCCTAGTGGAACTTAGACAAATTTCAGTGGTGTAAACTTTGGAACATTTCACAAGTCTAGTTCTGATCATCATCATCAGACGACTTGAAATTTTCCTAAGTTTACACCACTGAAATATTTTTAAGTTCCACTTTGAAAATTTTTGCTTAACATATCTGAACTGAATTTTCCAAAGTCCAAACCAATGAAATTTTTTCCTGAGTCCAGTCTATGACTGGACTTTGAAAATATTTGGTGGTTTGGACTTTGGAAAATTTTTCATGTCCACAGTTCTGATGTGTTTGGAGCTCTGAATTCTAAATTCCATTCATTGTTTTGATTTTTAAATGTTTATTTTACTTTAACCCGTGGAGCCCCGGCTAGTTTTGTAATGTTTGCGCACCAGAACCCGGCCGGTTTTCAAAAAATGGTTTTATTCCAGAAACAATAGCGAATGGGTTAGGAATGAAGGAAAAACCACGAAAAACCGCTCAAAAAGCTTATAAAATGGTCCTACAGAGCCCCCGAAAACGGATTTTACAAGAGTAAAAAATTGAAGGCAATTATCCCAAAAAACCAGGTTATTGCGCGCTCGCGCGTGGACTTTGAGAGTTTTCAACCATCGGCACGGTTGCGTGGGATACGTACACAGTTCCCATACAAATCTGAGCCCTCTTGAGTGGCTATACCTGAGGTTACGGTCGGCGCAATTAGGGTGACGCGTCAGGCGCGTCTCTGGGGCTGTGCGTTACATACATCGCCGACGCGTCACTGGGGCTGGACGGGTTAACAAAATACTCTTACTTTACTGAATGGGATTTAGAGTCCAGCCTTTGGTATGAACCTAAGGTGAACTGTATCCTATTACATGTATTATAATAAAACAATAAAGATATTATGGTATTCAAAACTTTTACTGTATTTCCAAATATTACACGACTATTTATAATTAAGTCTTCAAGCACATTTCAATGGACTACTTACATTTCACTTAATGTAACTTACGAACATTACGCTTTGGGATTATCAACCACTAAAGTCTATGCCGTTTTAAATAGATAAAATTTGATCACTTTAAATACTATTAATATCACAACAATTATAGATTTTTAAAGCATCGGTGACAATGATATACTTTCAATTGATTACTATACAACTTATGATAAAACTTATAAAGCAGCATTGACTAAGCAAAATAACTAGGAAACTAAACTGTTACTAAAAGATTGTACTGTATTTTCTTTGGGTACTGGATATTTTTTACGTGACTTATAAACCTTTAAAACTTATTGTTATTTCTGTCTAATAAAATTGACTTGGTATACTTGTTTCTCAATAAACCTTGTAACATTTGGCTTTGCCAAATTATAATTTAAAACTTTCAAAATAAACAAACCAAAACTTGGACTACAAGATAGACTCAAAGGAACTAATGGACTTAACAAGAATATAAATGTCTGAGTGGCTTAGAGACTGGCATCAGTGTACATTCTCTTATTAAACCGAGTAAAGATTAATAAAAGTGAATGTGCCTGAGCATAATATAGTGATTGTTAATTATATGAAAGTATTCTTCAATTATTGTGGTAATTAGAAATACAACATAGTAAGGACCTCCTGAGCATTATACTAATAATTAATTATACAAATAAAAGAAGGTCTCTATTATTGGTACTGAGAAATACAACATAGTAAGGACTTAAGTAAATATGCCATACCTATTATTGCTAAGCAATGTTTCATCAATAAATTAAAATTTCAAACTAAGCAAACCAAAACTGGGACAAAGGCAAAATTGGTATGTGGAAACATCAATTATATAGCCTATCATTCATCAGACAAATATTACTATAATCAAAACCAATTATTATAATGTAAAACTTTCACAATAAACAAACTCACTATAGAAAGACAAAAGAACTTGCCAACATTGTGAAAACTATGCTTGAGCAACAAAATTAAAGTGAAATCAAGCATCAACAGTTATCTAATGACTAATAAAGTCCAAAAAAGGGGTTTTAAACTTTAAAATAGGCCTAGGGGGCCTAAAAATAGGTCAAAATTAAAACATATATATATATATACCGTTGAATCCGCAACGGCGAGACGAATCCAAATATGTAATAATATTGACAAGTCAAAATCACCGATTTGCCTTGGTGTTTTTTGTAGGTTGACCGAACATTTTCGATTTTCATATTTTTAGCGGTATATTCGGATCGACGACGCGAAAAATCCAATGGCGCAAACCGATTTTAATTCTGCCCATTTTTGTGGCCTTGGGAGCAGCTGTTTTAAGATTGTACAATACTTTACAAGGAATTTGACAACAATTTTGTTTGTGTTTTGTGGGGTTATAATAGGTCGGAATCACCTGAATTAATTTTTGGAAACTCCGCTTCGAGAGGATTCCAACGATATGGTCACAAGTTAAAATAGAACTTTTTTGGACAAATTAGATTTGGACATGTGGGGATTCCTCAGGACGCGCTGAATCCAATGGCGCAATCCGTTTTTAAAATATATTCATTTTCGTAGAAATGGGAGCTTAATATACTTTTAAAGTTCTTAACAATTAAATTTGTGTAATCAACCACTATTCAGCTTAGGAAGGACCTCTAGCAAAAAATAAGGCTTCAATATATCACAACCAACTTTTAACCACTTTATTCAGCTTAAGAAGGACCTCTAGCAAAAAATAATACTTCAATATATCTCAACCAACTCTTTTCAACCACTTTATTCAGCTTAGGAAGGACCTCTAGCCAAAAATAAGGCTTCAATAATATTTCGACCAACCCTTTTAACCACCAATTCCCTTGCCCCTCAACTTTCTCTTCATAATTGCTGAGGGACACAGGGCCCTGGGTGGGGCTTTGGTTTCCCGGGCATTTCCGCACCCTCCTCAGCTCCCCGCCATGGAGTGGCTTCGGTCACCCAGGCTTTATTGTGGTCGGCGGGGAGGGTTCTGTGGGGGCGCTCGGTTATGGCCTTGGCCTTGCTCGGGGCCTTGGGGCTGTTCGGCCAGGCAGCTTGGGGAACAACAACCACCAATCGTCAAAATATAGCCACAATACAAATCTAACACACATCGCTGGTACTCAAAGGGTTAACGGACAAAAACAATGTCAAATGATAGCCAAGTTACTTCTGGTACTCAAAGGGTTAACGGACAAAAACAATGTAAAATGATAGCCGAGTTACTGTACTGTCAAAATGTGTCAATCATGAAGGGGTTAAGCAAACAATATAAGATAAACAACTAAAGCAACATAACGCTAGACATTCAGGAAACTAACATAATATCCAAACAAGACAATTGATATAAGCACAAAGAAACTAGCAACAGCAGACTGACTACCAAAGAAAAAGGAGCAACAACAGGAGGCATTTCACAAGTAGAGAAAATATCAAAGTAAACTATTTAAAGCAAACAAGAACCCATCAAATATATACCCATACACAAGCAAAATCTATTATTTTTTTCTATGTGAGTGAGGGAGACAAAAAGCAAAACTGCCTGTAGCGAGTGTCTTCCTCAGAGTTGAAAGAGTGACAGGGCCAAAATCAAGGGACGTTCGAACCAAAATGCCAGGACACACGGAGCAATTCAAGTCATAAGAACAGGGAAATACTGACTTTGGGAGAGTTCCAATGATACAGCAAACCACTCAAATCAAGCCATACTGAAAAACATAAGTGTCTAACCAATATATAAAGTACCCAAGCAAAGAACAATACAATCAAAATATTCACAAGTATACACCAACTATAGAAATGCATAATAGTACACAACAAAGTACAGTGGCGCTAATAAGTCATGTCTCGGCACCAAGTATATTTTGATCAATAATTGGCATCAGCAATACCCAAGCTTCATTTCTTCATATCGAGTGATATATACAAACATGTTCCTACACTTACCCACCCTATTCAACATCTGACAGACAACCGGGTGCCCAACCCCGAAAGGGGTTGAAATAGGGGAGCTATCCCCCAGCCAAAGGTGGCTTTCTAGGGCCTTTCCTAGCTGATGCTGAGAGGATTGGGTTCTAGTCATGTGGTGATGGGCTGGTCTATCAGAGTGAGAACTGAGCGATCTCTGCCATACCCATAGCTTACTCTGACTGTTCCTTTTACTTATATATTTTCTAGATCTCAAGTGACGGCGTCTCTTCCGTGGATTGACCTCCCAATCTACCAAGATTGGAAGCCAAAGGGTCACATTTTTCCTTTGCCCCTCAAATTTCTCTTCATAATTGCTGAGAGGCACAGGGTCCTGGGTGGGGCTTTGGTTTCCCGGGCGTTTCCGCACCCTCCTCAGCTCCCCGCCATGGAGTGGCTTCGGTCACCCAGGCTTTATTGTGGTCGGCAGGGAGGGTTCTGTGGGGGCGCTCGGTTATGGCCTTGGCCTTGCTCGGGGACTTGAGGCTGTTCGGCCAGGCAGCTTGGGGAACAACAACAACATCTGACAGACATTAATACAGAACAAAGCGAGCCAAACGTAATGACAGCTGGGACATGAATTATTAGCGCCACCGTACACGACAAAGTACAACCAAGCCAACAACTGTAGATAATAATAATAATAATAATAATAATAATAATAATAATAATAATAATATTAATAATAATAATAGGCTGGTACTGTATTGTACAAGCGCCAATTCTCAAAGATGATTCACGAGCGCTCGCATTAACTTCAATTTTTCAAACAAAAAATATGTTTATAGTCATCAGTAATAATAATAATAGTTCTTAAAGCTAGCGCATGCTAAGCTAGCTAAGGATAGCTCAATAAGGCCGATTAGGCGTATTTCCATTGGGGTCCTGTACTACTATCCCATCCCTTTGCTCATGAGGGATGGTAACGACTCAGTGCTTGTGAAAAATCTTTAATGCGCCGAGCGTGGGCGCGAACCCGGGCCTTCTGGGTGGAAGTCCGAGACGCTAGTCACTACACCAAGCGAGCCGCTAACTCTATGATCCGCAGTATCATAAGCCTTCAGAAATAGGTGCGACTTCACTGGTTTATTAAAAGCATCAACACGAGCAGTAACTGGAAGTTGATTGAATGACACAATTGATGAAACATACATTATGATAAACTAAGCAACCAAAAACAAAACGGTTATGAATATACAGTACAGTACTTACATTTCTTAAAGCAGTAGAGGCCGGGACCAGGCAGCCATACCACCACAGCAACAGCCAACAGATTGTTGCTGCATCATGGGAACACTTGACCTGAAAAGAAAAGAAAATATATGTAACAACTTGCATTTTATTCCTAAAGTTAGTCAGTAGCCAATTTTAATATCATCCAAAACTGGGACGACACAATATAAAGATAAAAAACAACTAATCAAAGTCAATACAGTACAGGTATGTGGAACAAAATATTTAGCAAAACAAAATATGAAACATAATACACAAAACAGAAATTCCTCACTTAACCCCTTCACCGCCGTTATTATTTTCATCGTATTCTGGATTTATGTATGTACACTCGGTCAAAAAAGCATCTGCACCCCTACGCTGATCATCAGGTGTGTACAACTCGATAGGGTTGGTACCTCTGCCTGCAACTATATCCGTGTGTCGGAGACGATCGGATATAGTTGCAGGCAGATGTACCAACCCTATCGAGCTGTACACACCTGATGATCAGCGTAGGGGTGCAGATACTTTTTGTACCGAGTGTACATACATAAATCCAGAATACGATGAAAATAACCATGGCGGTGTAGGAGTCAAGTGAGGAATTTTGAAGCAGAGTGAATTTTGTTCCCTAATTTATGAAGTGTAATCATTAAAAACATTAAATTCAGGCGACTAAGTCAAGAATGGCTGTACAGACTTTTGATAAACATAAAACACGATTAATAAATAATGGAAACGCTATAGTGTATTCATTAAAAGTCGGCCAAACCTCTAGACCTGATCACTTTCTAAGGAGAACTCCAAAGAAAAAATGACCTACCGTATGCAGCGTTGGGAACTTCTCACCGAGACGCTATGACATGGAGTTCATAGCGTCTCGGTGAGAAGTTCCCAACGCTGCATACGGTAGCTAATTTTTTCTTTGGAGTTCTCCTTAGAAAGTGATCAGGTCTAGAGGTTAGTATTTATGAGCTTTGGCCGACTTTTAAGCGTTTCTAGTTAACATTTTCAGTACCGTGCTGTGCTTTAAACTTTATTGTGACTACTAATAGACTATTTTAATCAGTTGAAAAAGGGCCTCCAGCCATTAACAAGCTTCAAAGTATCTAACTATTTTTAGTATCACAGATCCTTCTTAAACTTCAAAAAAATGGCAAAATCTAGATAGAATATAATTATAGACCTAGAGAGTACAGAAGGGGTTAAGATGTTATAAAGGCCAAATGTCTGACCATCATAGATGCGCTACAAATACCACACGATGCAGGGTATGCTGTCAGGTTCACAACAGGGAACACTGTACTGTAGTTAAAAAAACAATACATGGGAGACAAAAGAAGACAGTACTATATCAAGACACTACGGTACGATGGCGCTAATAAGTCATATCTCAGCTGTTAGTACGTTTGGCTCGCTCTGTGCTGTATTAATGTCTGTCAGATGTTGAATAAGGTGGTTAAGTGCAGGAACTTGTTTGTATATCTCCCTTGAAATGAAGACATGTGTTTAGATATTGCAGATACCAATTATTGATCAAATTATACTTGGTGCCGAGACATCACTTATTAGGTCGACTGTACATTAGGCAACATGGACTTGGGAACAACAAAATCTTGCCATAACACTTTACAACAACAACAACAACAACAACAACAACACACCTACCATGAGAGTCGTGTTGTGCTGAAACAGTTGCATCCGATGGTGCCGGAAGTAGTGTCCTCTTGTGGTAGTGTCCTAAATGGTTGTACATCTTGGAACCCACCACCAATCTGTTGAGGTTATAATGTAGTTAGCTTTCATTTATAGATAATTTTTCAAGTTTTACATTATAAACTCAATACTACATTAATGTCATCACATGTACTGTTGCCCACATAAGTTCAGTTCCTCCCTGTGATCTTAAGCTTAAAACAGTAACCCCAAGACCCCCCTTCGAGATCAATTTCCCCATTTTTCGGTAATTGCAGACTGGCTATCGCTCGCCACCAACAAATCGTCATCTACAGGACACTAAAAGCTCTTAATAATGCCAAACTAATGGAGCAAATGTCTTAAATACGACACTACTACTAAATACGACATAAGAGATAGACAAACCAAACTGGTCACAAGTTAGAAAGAATCCAGAGAGCAGTTACTAGATTGGTTCCAAGTCTCAGAGAACTGCCATATGAAGGGAGGCTAGACAAATTAAATCTACCGAGTCTAAAGGAGAGGAGAGAGAAGGAGACATGATAATGATGTACAAAAATGCACGCTAGGGCTGGAGAGGCTGGATAAAGCTGGAGTCACACGAGCCTTTTTTCGAGCAATTTTTGCGGGCAATTATGGTCTGGAAGCTTAAAAAATTACACTTTATCAAAATTCAGTCGCGTAACATAATCTACCTTCAGTCTAGTTACCGATACCAGTGCGAAAAAGTCCCGAAATATTACGAGAAAATAATTGCTCATGGAAAATTGACGGAAAAAGCGCTTGTGTGACAGAGGCTTAAGGAGGATATAATAATTATGGATACAGGAATAACTAGAGGCCACAGCTACAAAGTAAAAAAGCTACCTACAACAACGACATTAGGTAGTTTAGCTTCCCCTATAGATGTATTGACAAATGGAATAGGCTGGAGGAGGGAGCTTAGCTCAACTCCTGTAAACTACAATTAGGTAAATACACTCTCAATCCTTTTACATTACCACATATCCTTCCTAAGCTTAATACACTCTCAATCCTTTTACATTACCACATATCCTTCCTAAGCTTAATACACTCTCAATCCTTTTACATTACCACATATCCTTCCTAAGCTTAATCAAATTGTCTAAATGTAGCTGAAATCAAATCAAAACAAGTCACAATCACTGAAAGGGTTAAATGTACATTATGTATGTATAATATATTCACGCAAATACCCCATAGCTAAGGGGTGGCCGACTCCAGACAGAAAGGGTAAAATAGGCGAGTCCCAATTTATGCTCCTAACTGTACTATCAATATTCAGTGGACATCAAGGGAGATTGCTAAATATTTTATGCTGAACATTCCATATGTAAAGAAAAACGCCAAGTCATGACATCATAAATGTTAAGGGAGTACAAGGAGATTCCCCTTAATTTTAAGGGAGTACAAGGAGATTCCCCTTAATTTTAAGGGAGTACAAGGAGATTCCCCTTAATTTTAAGGGAGTACAAGGAGATTCCCCTTAATTTTAAGGGAGTACAAGGAGATTCCCCTTAATTTTAAGGGAGTACAAGGAGATTCCCCTTAATTTTAAGGGAGTACAAGGAGATTCCCCTTAATTTTAAGGGAGTACAAGGAGATTCCCCTTAATTTTAAGGGAGTACAAGGAGATTCCCCTTAATTTTAAGGGAGTACAAGGAGATTCCCCTTAATTTTAAGGGAGTACAAGGAGATTCCCCTTAATTTTTTTGTTTATGTCCATGTCTAAAAAGCCTGAATTTGAATGTCTTTGTTCTTCTGGTGTATAAGTATAGATTTTCATCCTTTTACAGTACAGTACAGTCATGCTTTCGGTAACACGGTTAATTTGTCCTTTCAAAGCATAGTGTTGTACAATTCTGCGACTCAATGAGACAGAGAAAGGGGTAAGGGAACGCGTCAGTGGTCCAGGACCCTAAGAATTGGAACTTAAAAGGAAGTCCCCTTTTTTACCTATTTCGACTCAGCAAAAGTCCCAAACTTCCCTTTAATTGACATGTAATGTACAGTTTGCTGCACAAGTCCTTGCAAATTAAACAAATCAAAACGGGAACGCCACACTATAAAGACAAAAGAATCGATCAAAATCACTGTAGAAATAACGATTTAGCACAATAAATTTTTGAAATAAAAGAACACAAAACCAGGAATGGAAATACAACTTGAAGTAAGGAATTACTGTACCGGTACTTAAATCATTATGGCATCTCACCTCAACACTGGTAGTAACTTAGGACTGTCTAGTTAGGCTACATATGTTGTACTGTGCTGCAGTAAAGACTGTAGCCACCGTGTTGTGATTGCTGTGCACTGTGTGCAGTACTGTGATTGTACCATGGAAGCCACATTCACTGTGGACGGTTGTGGTCTTTAAACCCGTATGTATGTATGTACAGTATGTATGTATAAGTACATGTACGGTCGTGCTAACAAGTCATGTCCCACCAGTCATTACGTTTGGCTTGCTCTGTGCTGTATTAATGTCTGTCAGATGTTGAATAAGGTGGGCAAGTGTAGGAACATGTTTGTATATTTCACACGTTATGAAGAAATTATGCTTAGATATTACTGATAACGGTACACATTATTGATCAAAACATACTTGGTGCCGAGACTTCATTTATAGCGCGACTGTACTGTGTGTGCAAGTTAGTATGTTACTACTGTTGGGTGTAAAAAAAGAAAAAGAGGCCTATTCCCTTGTATTTAGTCACCATAACAATATATACACAGTTACATTTATGCTTGGAAGTTTATATTATGTCTTTGGGAGTGATAAAATGACCAAACCAATCCAAATTCATGTTAATTTTCTTGTATTTCTTCTCATAATCATTCCAGTCTTAACAGCAGATTGTCCCGGTTTGACAACCTGCTTACAAGTACAGTATAATGTACAAGTATACATTGTTAAATCTTTCACCAAATGAACTTCACCATTTCCAAATTTATGACAGCTTTGAGTATTAGAGCACTGGATATATACCTCAGTGTACAGTACTACATTAAAATGTAAAACTTGCAAACTAAACAAACCAAAACTTGGACAAAGACAATTATAATATAAAACTTGCAAAATAAACAAACCAAAACTTATACGAACACAGTAAAAAAGACAAAATAACTAATCAAAATTGCTATGTGGAAACAACGCTTAAGTAAAATAATAATTTATAAATAAAATAACACAATCCACCACATAGGGTGTACATTACTACATGAGCAAGTTAATCTGTTTCCCAAGCAAACTAATAACTCATTAAAATCGCTATGTGGAAACAACGCTTACTAAAATAACATTTATGAAATAAAAGAACACTATCCACCACATAGGGTGTACATTACTACATGAGCAAGTTAATCTGTTTCCAAAGCAAACTACAGTAATCGCACACATAACGCACTATCGTCACATTCAAGGAATTAGTCAATTTGGGAAGTCGCGAAAGACATACACGTACATACTACAGTAATCATAAAATGAACAATGTAAAACTTCTTTTCTGCCTATCTGTCAATTAAAAAATGGGAAGGCTTTATGGCGTTCAAAAAAGAGATAGGCTACTGTACTTTTTACGTGTTTAATTTCTATAAATATTTTCTATACGCAATAAATTTGTGTATCATCACCCATAATGGAAGTACTGTAATAAAGGCATCTTACTGAAAGGCATATACATTTTTTTTAAGTAAAAAAAAAACTACTCTATAAACTTACCGTACATGCTGGTCCTCACATTGAGTGTAAATCTTGAAGTTAGGCAATTGGTAATCTCCTTCATAGAGTTCTTGTCCCAGTCAAGTCAATCTTCACCAATTCCAGAAAACAGGGACCACTCAATCTCGTTGTATCTTCTATTTCGCACTCTCAAACCTGTATGAGGTTAAGGATATGTTAGATTATAATGTAAAACTTGCAAAATAAACAAACCAAAACTTATACGAACACAGTAAAAAGACAAAATAACTAAATCAAAACCGCTATGTGATTTAAGGCAAAGGTTTGGTTTATTATTTTTCTTTTCTAATCTAGTACATGCGTTAGAAGTACTGTATGATGGTGTATGCTAGCGAAACCTGGCCTATCAATATTAAAATGTAAAACTTGCAAGCAAAGTCAAACCAAAACTGGGACAAAGACAATATAAAGTCAAAACAACATATCAAAATCGCTGTGTGGAAACAACGCTTACTAAAATAAAATTTATGAAATGAAAGAACACAATCCACCACATAGGGTGTACATTACTATATGAGCAAGTTAATCTGGTTCCCAAGCAAACTAATTGCACACATAACAACGCACTATCGTCACGTTCAGGGAATTAGTCAATTTGGGAAGTCCGGGACGTTCTGGCAAATATTACTAAACTCTGCATGAATAAAAGAAACTACAATTAGTGTTAAAATGTTCATTTAAAATCAAATTTGCAACAAGACATTAACAATAGTACAAAATAAAAATATTGATAAGATATATAATATTACAAAAAAAAATATATATAGCACTCACTAACGATAGTGCTATCGGGTAGGTATCTGTAAGCATAGCATGCCTCAAGTGACCCCTATCAATAACTACCCTACAAATAACCTACATTTATCGTACAAATAAACTAAGGAAATCGCAAAAGCAAGCAATTGATACTATCGACAATGAATAGATATACTGTAATATAAAGAAAAATAATTACAAAATATGAAAAAGTAACATGTTTAAACAAAGAAAACTCTTTTAACAAGAACAATTAATTAAAAAATTCATCAATATTAATAATAGAAAAAGATAAACAATAATACAAACAGACACAAAGTAAGCAGAGGTTATGCAAGAAACTTCACGTTAAAAATGCTTGATTAAAATTATTTGTCAAATTTTAGAATACAGTCACAGTAATTGACCCTAAAAAGATTAATTTATGTAACAATTTACTTGCCTCATAACCTCTGTCTACTAAGAGTCTGTATAGTAACCCAGCTCTAGCCCAAAAGTCATCTACAGTACTTTAATGCAAATTTTATGAAAGATATAAATACGATGGAACAAAATTAAATGAGGATGGCGAGATGGATATGTGGGTCTGCAATGTAAGACAAAAACCCAAATGTAGAACTCAGGAGCTTAAGCAAATAAATTATTAATGAGGATATGCGTAAGAGCAGGCTTAGTTGGTGTGGACATGTGAAAAGGATGGATGACAATAATTGGGTCAAGAAAAGCAAGCATATGAACGTGGAGACTCGCAAGGAGAGGTGGACCAAGAAAGACGTGGGATCAAGTAGTACAAACTATTCTCGCAGCCAAAGGACTAACTAAGAGGAGCACCCAAGAATGAGCTGCTTGGAACTCTGCTATAAGCTGAACAAAAAGTACAGTATCATGTAATACGATACTTAGTGCAATAATTGGGCGATCGAGCGTGTGGCCCCAAACGTGTGATCTAATGCCCTGGAAAAATTAAGATATTAAAAGGCAACGTCCTTGGACTGGACAGACTCCCACTATAGTCCATTCATTTTAAGTAGGCCAGAAATTCGGACTCCTACCGTCTGGAACTTAAAATAGGCTAGAACAAATGGGCTGTAAATTTCCACACCTATTCCCTGTCTGACTCTTCCCAAATGGTAGAAACATTAGTCCCGAGTCTGGTAGACCGAAGCCGCTTTAGATGTTCGGACCCCAGAAGGGGCCAGGGAGAGATGAGATCTGTCTCTGAGAGGGCAGCGGGGGAGGGGACCAACAGCCCCCGAGTCAATACCCCGACTGTCCGCAGCCCCCCTTGCAGTGCCACCCAATCGGTCCATCTCGCCAGCACCTAGAAGGAATAGTCTTTGAGTTAAAATGTAAAACTTGCAAACTAAACAAACCAAAACTTGGGCAAAGACAATATAAAAGGCAAAATAACTGATCAAAGTTGCTATGTGGAAACAACGCTTACTAAAATAACATTTATGAAATAAAAGAACACACAGTTATAGAGGTTAGTGGTCAGTTTTTTTTTAGATTAAATATAATGAATAGACCAGAGTGACCCTATACTAATATTCTATCTAATTAATTTCACTCCCAACACCAAACACCTCCCAATCAAATGAATGATACTATGTGATCCTCCCGGGATTCGAACCTGGGATACCACATCCAGATTTTAAACACTAACCATTAAACCACCAAAGACAGTTAACCCAATCTGTACCGGCGATGTCTTTTTAATCCCAATTTAGCTACATTTAGAGAATTTTATGTTGCTTAAGAAGGATTGGTGGTAGTAAAAAAGGTTATGCAAGATAGTTCAAAGTCTGTTAATTGGTGGAGGCCATTTTATAAACTGAATACTATCGTCTGATAACAGCCAGAATATAGTTAAAAGGATGTCGCCGGTACAGAAGGGGTTAAAGGTTAAGTACATGACTACGATTGATATCTCTTTATCCAATACTGGATATTAAGCTAATAATGCACTCAGACCCAACTGCACACCGAATAGCGCAATGTTTACGTGGAAGGAAAGGACAATTTATAAGGCACTGATCTCAAAGGACCGACCTCGCTACAAATTATTCCTGGACCTATAGAAAAAATATAATTAATCACTTTACTTCCAATGGCGTTCTACTGGATGCCTGTGATTGACTGCTTTGCAATGACGTTGCTAGATGGTGCCCGAATGGTGGACTGTGATTGGCTGGCCAGCATGTTTATGCCTCAGCTAGGCAGGAAAATGCGGCGTGAAGATTGAAATATTAGCTGCGAAGAATAAAACCGCGGCATACTTTCCTCGTATTTTTTTGCGAAGATTGATTCATTTACAGCGAAATTGAGTCTATGTAGTGGCTACAGCGAAGATTGCTGTCGTGAAGATATGGTAGGGGCTCCACTGTAATTATATATTTTCATAGTACAGTATATAATTTCATAGTACAATATATAATAGATATCTAATATTTTCTTGCTGCTATGACTTGATATACTCGTGGACCAGCCTCACGTATAATACTAAGGATCTTCGATAGAACTAAAAACTTGACTCGATGGTACAAAAACACAAAAATTGTCCGAATTTGCCCCAGTTCACGGTACCCCTTTCAGTACCCGTGACGTCTTTTTAAAAATCGACACCTAAATGACACGAGAGGTCTTAAAAAAATCAAATAAGCTACTTTTTTGTTGTCGTTGAACACCTCCGGTACGAACGGTCCGCCAGGCTCTTGTAAATGGTTCATCTGCCGCAGGTCCTCCACTGCTTTCCATCTGCAATTTACAAGAGCTATGAGGATGTGTGTGAATTTATGTTTTGTTTTTGTGTGTTCATTGTTTCCTGATGTGTTGTCCCTATTCGGGCTCTGTCTTGAGTTACCCCCCGCCCCCCCCCCCCCCTTCCACACACACACACACACACACAAAAGGAAAAAGTGGGGATTGGGCCTGAGTATATAATTATATATATACCGGTATATATATATATATATATATATATATATATATATATATATATATATATATATATATAGATAGATAGATACAGTAGATAGATGGGTAAAGTCCACTACATACTGTACATAAATTTATAAAAGTTTAAAGACCGTTTCGTGTGGTTGCAGTCTCGCGTCGTAAATGGAGTCATTCCGGGCGACCCTGTCATGGACTGCCTTCGTTTTTAAGTTCTTTTGTTTTGAGATCGAACACAAGTACCTGATCTCGAAAATAACGGTCAAATTAGATACGTACGTAATGTTTCTGACCATGAGCATAACCAAAATACTGTACTGTACTGTGCAGAATAAAAAAAACACATCCAAAATTGCACATAAGAAAATGGATCAACTGAAAACGGTGGTGCAATGGTCAACTCCTCTGTGATAAGTGTCCATGGAAGGCTTTAAAATATTGCTTGAAAATAGTAAATATTGTAAAACAACTACTAAAACTTTGAAATGCACCCACAAATAAACCATACTTTTAGGCTACTGGTATTCTTTTGGCATTAGGTCCCGGTCTGAATCTGTGAATTTTATCGTCCATAATGAAGTGTTCGTATCGTACAGTATACTACTTGCCAATACTGTATGTGCCCAACCCCGAAAGGGGTTGACATAGGGGAGCTATCCCCCCGCCAAAGGCGGCTTTCTAGGGCCTTTCCTAGCTGATGCTGAGAGGATTGGGTTCTAGTCATGTGGTGATGGGCTGGTCTATCAGAGTGAAAACTGAGCGATCTCTGCCATACCCATAGCTTACTCTGACTGTTCCTTTTACTTATGTATTTTCTAGATCTCAAGTGACGGCGTCTCTTCCGTGGATTGACCTCCCAATCTACCAAGATTGGAAGCCAAAGCGTCACATTTTTCCTTTGCCCCTTAACTTTCTCTCCATAAATGCTGAGGGGCACAGGGCCCTGGGTGGGGCTTTGGTTTCCCGGGCGTTTCCGCACCCTCCTCAGCTCCCCACCGTGGAGTGGCTTTGGTTACTCAGGCTATATTGTGGTCGGCAGGGAGGGTTCTGTGGGGGCGCTCGGTTATGACCTTGGCCTATTATTGTAGGCTTATTGTAGCCTTTCTTAATAAGCTATGTTAAGCTATGTATATATTTGCCGCAAGTTTCAAATAGTTAAACACACTATTAACCCTCCAGACCCGGTTGGGCTCTGAGGCCTCCACCGGGCTCTGAGGCCACCCCCCCGCGCAACCCGGAAGGGTGCTGAGGCTCCGGCAGCTTGAAAGCCTGTAAGCTTGGTGTGCGAGGCGTCCGTCCGACGCATGTAAATAAAAACCGGCTGGACCGACGCCGCGCATCTCCGACCACAAGAAGGAGTGCGTCGCTTGTTCGTGTGTGCCTGTATGTTATTGTTAAGTAGCGAAAAGTAGTGTAAAGTGTCTGATTTTGCCACAAAGTTATCTCCACGGAAATCGTCATCACAACTGAACCAGTTGGCTTAGAGAGCTCTACTTAATGCCATTCTACAGGTATGAAACACATCTACGCTTGGGGATGCGCGGAAATGCAGAAGCAGTCAAAATAACAAAGATACGGTAGCCTAGGCGTAGACGTTTTTCGGCCAAAAGCCCCGGGTTTTTGGGAATATATATGGAATACATAGCCGGGGCTGGAGGGTTAACCCTCCTGGCCCGGGCAGGCCCTCCAAAGGACACCACAAAAGAAGGGCAGGAGCCCGGGTGTCATGTTAATAGGCAGCAAGCTTGAAAGCCTATTCAGCTTGGTCTGAACGCCGTGCGTCTGACGCATGTAAACAAAGCCAATTGTTGCGTCACCGCACCTCCGAAAACAATAAGGAGACGTCGGATCAATGTTATTGTTGTGACGTCAGACGAAATTAGTGTCTGAAAAGCTCCGATATTGTCAACATCGCGGAAAAATTCGCTCCACGGAAATCGTCATCACAACTGAACCAGTTGACTCAACGTACAGATTGGAAACCGCACTACGTTTATAGTTGCGTGGGAAATTTCTAGCAGTTAAACTATTCAAAAATGCGGTAGCCTAGGCCTAGACGTTTTTCGGCCAGATCGCCCAGGTAGCCCACACTGTCCTTTGGAGGACCTGCCCGGGCCAGGAGGGTTAAACAAAAAATAGTAAAATTGGGATGGATGTAGAGTTTGGGCGTACGGTCGTCATTGTTTACATAGGGCGATCGCCGCGGTCGCACTTACGTTCTCGTCTATTTCGACGCTATATTTTCTGCTATTTGCCCCGTGTCATTACTACATGAATACTAGGTTAGGTTAGGTTAACCCTCCAACCCCGGCTAGGGTAGATCGTGACTGTACTATGTGTCCGGGGGTTTTGAGGAATTTTGGTCCATGTTGATTCACCTGTTACTCCTGAAATACATGACACAAAGTTATAAAAAAAAAAAAAAAATGTTGCACAAACCTTCATGTGTAGAATGCCGTTGAGTAGAGGTCTCTAGCCCAAGTGATTGCATAATGGCGAGCGCGGGAAGTGGAGTGATTTTTATGCGGGAAAATCTTCCCGCGTTCGGATGCGTCGCCTTGGCCCAGGCCCCGGCTTAGCTAACCTACTGCGCACTTAGCCACTCGTCGCGCCAGAGTTTTTACCTCCCGGAGGCGATTTTATTTATTGATAGTGATGTTATTATAGTTATTTGGAGTCCAATTATATAAAATATGTGTATTAGGCTATCATTGTCAATAATATTTCACATTTTCACTCGATACCGTAGTTTTTATGAGTAATTGAGGCTGGTTATTGTTATATTAGGCAGTGATTATTCGTTATCACAGGTGTTTATTATACTTTGGCCATCTAATATTAGTTCGTGTGTCACTTTCACTTTGGTAAATATGCTTGAGAGAGTGTCACTGTCACTGATAATGCTCATTTTCACTTGATACGGTACATTTTATTAGTAATTGAGGTAGGTTATTGTTATATTAGGCAGTGATTATTCGTTATCACAGGTGTTTATTATACTTTGGCCATCTAATATTACTTCGTGTGTCACTTTCACTTTGGTAAATATGCTTGAGAGAGTGTCACTGTCACTGATAATGCTCATTTTCACTTGATACGGTACATTTTATTAGTAATTGAGGTAGGTTATTGTTATATTAGGCAGTGATTATTCGTTATCACAGGTGTTTATTATACTTTGGCCATCTAATATTACTTCGTGTGTCACTTTCACTTTGGTAAATATGCTTGAGAGAGTGTCACTGTCACTGATAATGCTCATTTTCACTTGATACGGTACATTTTATTAGTAATTGAGGTAGGTTATTGTTATATTAGGCACTGATTATTCGTTATCACAGGTGTTTATTATACTTTGGCCATCTAATATTATGTCATGTGTCACTTTCACTTAGTTATATGCTTTGTAAACGTTTTATATACAATTTATTGTGTCTTTTTTCACTTATTTATATATGTTTTCATAATACATGACTTTTTTATCACAATACATTGTTTTATTTCCACTTGTTGCCTATATACATACATATTGTCAGTCTTTGGTACTTTCACTATGATTATTAGTTAGTACTCCTGCTTGGTGTGGTATTCAGCAAAGCACGGTATAGCACATAGTGACAGCTGGCACTCCACACACTGCATGGTGGTCTTTTTCTGCTTCCTCGGCCTCACCTGGCTGTTCCAGCAGACATGGCACCGCCTTCTGCTAATGGTGACTCCATCTCGTTCCAGAGGCAGGTAACCGAGCTTGTGCACATTTAGATACTGTGCACACTGCATACGGTCCTGAACGGGGCGCCCAGGTTGTGCCACTGCCCTCTGTGGCGTAGCATACCTGTCCAGGAGCTCCACCAACACCTGTTTTTGGAACCTCCGCAGGCTACTGAACTTCCTGGGTGTGCGCGGATTCCGAAGCCTGTAGATATTGTAGGCATTCAGCATTGACATGTCCACCATGTGCAGAAAGAACTTTTTGTACCATCTGCACGAGGTACGCAGACAGTCGATGAAGCCTATCTGCATGTCGGACTTGTCCACCAGCCTCATATTTATGTTGTAGTCCATTACAGCATCGGGCTTGGTCACCCTGACTTGGGTGCGGCGATCCACCTTGCCAGTCTCAACCATTTCCCCCTTGTGGACGGTGCTCAGGAGGTTGACCTTCCGCTGGTCGTGCCAGTGAATAGCCAGAATGGGTCCCGACTTCTTTTTGAAGACATCGCCTTTCTTGGTTTTAGGAGGGAAAGTTGGCATGCCCTTCCTTTTCGCTCTAACTGTGCCTACAGTCCCTGTCTTGCGCTGATGGAGGTACTTTGAGAGAGTGGGGGACGTGTAGTAGTTGTCCGTGTAGAGGACGTGATTCTTCTGGAAGTACCGGTTCATCATGGCTTGAACCACTGCTCCGCCAAAGCCAATGAGGGGGTCTATTTCCACGTCCCCTTCCTTCCCGCTGTAGACCAGGAAGTCCAGGACATAACCAGTTTGGCAATCGCACAGCACAAAGAACTTTATACCAAAGCGATGTCTCTTTGAGGGGATGTACTGCCTGAAGCTCAGCTTTCCCCGGAACAGCACAAGAGACTCGTCAATACAGACGTTGCAGAAGGGCGTGAAGTATGACGTGAAACGTTCTCGCATCATCTCGTACAACGTCCTAATCTTCCACAGCTTGTCAGAGAGATGCATGTCGGTGTTGGTGACAAGATGGAGCGCTCCGAGGATGTCGAGGTACCGGTCCCGAGAGATGTATTTCCCGAAGGCAGGGGTGGATATCAGATCTTTGGTGATCCAATAGTCAGCCAACCTGTGCTTCTTTACATGAGGCATTAGCATGGTGATTGCCAGGAACACCATGAACTCGGGATGAGTCACTGGGGTCCACCGCTTCATGTGGCCCTTGGTCACCTTGCCAAAAAAGTTCACCTGGATTTGGTGGTGCTTGTTTGTCTCTTCTATGACAAACTCAGTAACCTCCTTATCAAAAAATGCCTCAAAAAGCTCATGTGGTGGAGCATTGGGGCCTGCGGGAAAACTTGGGGTAACTCCTGAACCCTCCTGTACCTCATCAAAAGGGGTAACATCAGGGTCATTCACTTCATCAGCAGCCACATCCTGCCAGTTGAAAATATAAAATGGGTCCTGCTGGCGACGCTTACGAGGAGCTGCAGCTGGGGCAGCACGCCCACGAACTTTGGCGGCGCGCACCCTAGGGCGGCCAGGAGCGCGACGGCGCCCAGGCCCAGCCCGGCGGCCAGGGCGGCCAGGAGCACGACGGCCCTGGGCAAAGCGTCGGGGTTGAGGGTCGTCGATGTCCATAAAGTCATCGTCGTTGTCGTCAGAGCCGTCATCTTGCCCTGACGGTGGACCCAGGTAATCATGGCCAGAGTCATCTGTGAGGTGCCCTTCATCTTCAGACCCCCCCTCATAATCTCGCGGGGAACGAATGATGCGTGGGCGGCGTGTAGGTCGGCGAGGTGGGGAAGGAGTGGCAGGTGAGGCTCTGTCATCTTCATGCAGAGGTTCGGGGCTCCTTGGCCTACGACGATTCGTAGACAGCACTGGTTCAGTGTCTGTAGGTGCAGGTATGGATGCGAGGTCAAAAACATCGTCAGGAACCTCTGTTGTAGGCTGGAGAGGTGGGGTGGACCCTGGGGAAACTTGCGGGGGCGTATGGCTGGGACCGGCAGGGGTGGAAGCCGCGGGAGCCTCGAACAAAGAGCGCCTACTTGTAGCTCCTTTTTTCACATATTTTCTCCCTTTTCCCTTTTCTGTAGTAGTATGTCTCCTCTCGGGGAAATAGGGGGTAAATAGGCCGAAAGTGGGGGGTCCTCAACCCTAGGCAGTGCTGGTGGTGGTGGGGAAGAATGGCGGGCGCCTGGGGCAACTTGGGTGGCGTGGGTAGATAAGGAAGACAATGGCGGGTCAACCTCACCCTCACGCTCAGCCTCACTGGCACCCTCACGCACTGCTCCCTCACCAAGTTTTAGGGCCTCTTTCCTGGCTGCCGCGGCCGCCTTTTCAAGAACTTGCTTCTTATAAAAGCGTATCTTGAATGGGGATTTAGCTGGCGAAGGGCTAGGTGTCGTGTCACTCAACCTAAACTTGGCAGTCGACCTAGTGCTGTCCCATTCGCTCACTCTCACTACACTCTCATCACCTTGCACAACTATATCACGTTCAGTACTATCATCACTTTCATCGTCATCGTCAAATCCAACAAATTGCGCGTCTCTTTCATGAATTTCGTCTAGATCGTCTAAATTTTCACTATAGTGAGACTGATAAGACTCGGAGCTATCACTGCCCAAGTCATCAACACTATTTTGTCCTTCACCACGTTCATAACTCCTCAAAGCTATTTCAATACCTCCGGGAGTCAACGCATCTTGTACGTGCCTTTGCGTTAGGGCGCGACGAACATGGGCAGGCGTCAAAGGGAGCAGGGAATCGGACACAGGGGAATCACTTTTTGGGCTAGTATCCATGTTGGCGGCAGGGTAGAGACTGTTTTGGTGGCGTACATGGTGTCTGGTGGCGTCACCTAGCGACCACGGAACGAAATTTTTACGCGCGCCATTTGAAAGCACATACGCAAGCAATGGTACAATGTTGTACCACCCGGGTTCCTCGGGTCAAAACATAATGGTACACACGTGTACCACCCGGGGTTGAAGGGTTAAAATAGACGGGAACATGATGGGAAAGGTCCAACGCCACTACGCGTAATGTAAACAAAGATGGCAGTACGCCCGCTCACTACATCCTACCCGTAAAATTTACCGGTAAAATTAAACCCAGACCTAAAAATCTACCACTATTTCTGTATTATGTAAGCAATTTATTTTTAGTAGAAGTGGAGTGATACTGCTACTATTACCACTCCCATTTAGCCCTGTTATACTGTACTACAACCATCCTACAGTATAGGCTACCGGTATATAGATTTTTATCTGGTATTTCTTTTGACTTGAGCCATCCGTCGAATGTGAACGCAGCCTAGAGGGGATACTCGTGGACGTAAACAAACCCTCACCCGCCTCCTCCAACGATATCATTAACCTAACCTGGGAGTGGGGCTGCCTGGCTGCTCCCCCCAGCCCTCACTGCTCATAAAAATGATATAGAAGCCGTTAAATTACCATAAAGTACTGCGGGAGAATGAAAAGAACCTTCGAGATTGCGCGTCATAACAAGAGTAAACAGGGGTTGCGAGGGTAAACTCGTCCGAAATTATCATAAATCATCTAAATATTCTTAACCTAACCTAGGGCCAGGTTAGCATAAACTGAACAACAAGATGTGGAAATATAGTCGAGCCAACCAGGCCAAGTGGTACAGTATATCTCTATTGGTCTAACTGGTAAGGTGTCTGCCTCGTAACCCAAGGGTCTCGGGTTCGATTCCCATCCTAGGTATACTTTCGGGAGGCTATTTTCGCAACAAACGATGTTTAGGCGTTGGTAAAATTGTCAAGATGGTTGAAAGTAAGATCGCAGATCCATAACCCCTCTTTCGGGCATGGTATAAAAACCTAATCCTACAAGTACTGTATTATTAGTGGGGGCTGCCGCACCCACACCCCCACTAATAGGCTATTCTGCGAGTGTGTGGTTGTTGCAGCCCCCATTAATAATTCAAGGTTAGTTTAGGTTACGGTTATTCTGATGATTTACGTCTTTAATTTTGAAGAAAGAAAAAACAGGTCAAATTAGACACAAACATAACAGTGTGTGAGGTGATATGCACGATAACACAACCCTTACCGATTTTATGGCATAGACCGGAAAGCCCGAGTCTAAAGAATTAAGTTTTTACCATGTGTACATTATGAAGTAGACAAAAGACAAAGCTGCCTGTAACAAGTGGCCCCCTAAAATTTAGAAGAGTGAAAGAGAGCCAAATTCAAGAAGCGTTAGAATTAAAATGTCTGGACACACTGAGCTTGTTCGTTTGAGAGTACCGGTACAGTACAGTATTTGCAATTTTTGTATCATCTGCAAACTTTGAGATTGTACAGGTGAGGCCCTCATCTATGTCATACATATAAACTAGGAAGAGCACTGGCCCTAGATCCAATCTCTCGGGTACCCCACTAGTTACATTGGTCCATTTTGATGCTTTACCATTTATGACTACCCTTTGCTTTCTTTCACTGAGCCAATTTTCCATCCATCTCAACACTCCCCCTTGTATTCCATGCACTTTTAATTTTATCAATAACCATTTGTGGGGTACTTCGTCAAAGGCCTTTTGAAAATTAAGGTATATAATATCTACAGCTATACTCTCGTCATATAGGTTGAGGATATCGTGGAAGAAGTCCAAGAAAGTTCATCAAGCTGGAACATTTGTTACGGAAGCCATGCTAGGTATCTTTGAGTAGGATATTTTCCTCTAAGTGATTTACAAGTCTGTCTCTTGTGAGTATTTCTAGTATTTTACAGACAACCGAGGTAATACTCACTATTCTATCGCTACTACAATAATCAGTGTTCCTCGGAGCTTTCCCAGTGTATACCATCTCCTCTACGTAGGGTACGTAGTACCCGCCTTGCAACACAATCCCACCCCTACTCTGTGCAACTCTCCAACCCAAGAGTGAAACGCTATTCTCAGACTTTCTTCTATTCAACTGCTGAGCTCTGGAACTCTCTCCCAGAATCAGTCTTTCCCTCTTCCTATGACTTAAATTGCTTCAAACTCTGTGTGTCCGGACATTTTACCTCGAACGTCCCTTGATTTCGGCCCTGTCACTCTTTGAAATCAGGGGGAGGCACTCGCTGCAGGCAGTTATGCCTTTTGTCTCCCTCATTCACATAGAAAAAAAATATAAAAAAAGCATTGGACGGGGGTTCCGGTTGCAAGGATAAGCACTCGTCCGCAAGATCATCAATGCCCACACATTTTCCGTTCTGAATCAAAATATTGTACGGGTTTCTAATGCCATATCGCATAGGCCAAATCTGAAATTATACAGTGTGTCAAACTAGAGTAATTTTGTTTAACCCTCCAGACCCGGTAGGGCTCTGAGGCACCCATAACAAACACCCCCCGAGCTACCCGGTAGGGCTCTGAGAAACCCATGAGCTTAAAGCCTGTAAGCTTGGTGTGTGAGGCGTCCGTCCGACGCATGTAAGCAACAGCCGGCTGGACCGACGCCGCGCATCTCCGACCACAAGAAGGAGAGCGTCGCTTGTTCGTGTATGCCTGTATGTTATTGTTAAGTATCAAAAAGTAGTGTAAAGTGGCAGTTTTTGCCACAAAGTTATCTCCAATGAAATCGTCATCACAACTGAACCAGTTGACTTAGAGAGCTCTACTTAACGCCATTCTACAGGTACAAAACACATCTATGCTTGGGGATGCGCGGGAATGCGGAAGCAAGCAAAATAACAAAGGTGCGGTAGCCTAGGCGTAGACGTTTTTCGGCCAAAACCCCCGGGTTTCGGGGAATATATATGGAATAAATACATAGCCGGGGCTGGAGGGTTAACCCTTCCTACCCGGTCTGCCTTAGGTAAGGACAGCTCGAAAGAAGGGCCGCTACCCGGTATGCCTTACCTAAGGCAGCAGCTTAATAGCCTAATTAAGCTTGGTCTGAACGCCGTGCGTACGACGTATGTCAACAAACCCAAGCGTTGCATCACCGCACCTCCGAAAACAAGAAGAAGACTCTTCAATGTTATTGTTCTGACGTCAGACGAAATTAGTGTCTGAAAAGCCCCCATATTGGCAACATCTCTGCAATATTGGCTCCACTGAAATCGTCATCACAACTGAACCAGTTGACTTACAGAGCTCTACTCAACGCCAAAACACAGATTGAAAACCACACTACGATTATAGATGAGTGGGAAAGTTCTAGCAGTGAAAATAAACATAAATACGGTAGCCTAGGCCTAGACGTTTTTCAGCCATTTCGCCCGGGTAGGGGCGACCGTCATTGGGTAAGACAGCCCGGGTAGGAAGGGTTAAAGACTTGAATGAAAATTAGATGGAATACAAGAAAATTACCAGAAAATAGCACTATTTTGGCCATTTCATCACATCAAAAGACAAAATTTGAACTATAAACCACAATATTATCTTTGAATAGACAATAAAAACTAAAAAGAAAGGACTCTGCTTTCGTTTGACACCTTGCTGGTATAGCCTAGTTTTAAAAGCAAAAATGAGGAAAGGCCCGAGCAAATATGCAGTTAACCGTTAGGGAAGGGGGTTAGGAATCCTCCTCCCCTTGTAAAATTTATCTACTAGAAGAGACAGAGAAAGGAGCGAGGGAACGCTGCACGCGAAAGTGCTCCCGGACCCTAAGAATTGAAACTTTAAATGTGATTTAAGTTCGGGCTCTGTCTCAAATCGACCATCCCCAGCTATGGGGTATATGCCTGAGTTTATACATACATACTGTTGGCCTTGGGATAGAGTTTGGTAAAATTATTGCGATGGCGAAATGGACATAAACAAACACGGGTACATTTCTAGTTTTACACTGGGGACGATTTTTACAAGTATTTTATATTTACTGCCCTTGTTTTGTTTTTTTGTAGGTGTGTTATTTCACGAACCCCGTCGGAAATTGCAAAAAAAATATTATCTAACAATCTTAACCCATTCGCTGCGGGTGACGTTTTGGAATGTTTTGTCAAGTTACAGCAATTTCCAGGCTTTAAAAGCCTGTAAAAACCGTAAAAATAGAGTGTCAGTGGGCGGGAGCGTGAGGGGCCCACCCCCGACCCTCAGAGCACCGAGCGGCTCACCGAGGTTGACTGTGTCTCGCGCGGGTCTCTCTCTGTGTCTCCCAGCAGTGTAGCCAAGCGAGCGAGTGTTACATAATAGCGGGTATCCCGCGTTTCACTGGCACCACTGCGGGTGAACCAGACCACGTACGGGGCCCGTTCTGATGTCATTTTGAAGCTATTCTCGCCTAGTTTTCGGCAGAATACACTTAATTTAATGCAGATGCTTGATTTATCATTCAGGAGTGCCTGAATATGCCCTAAATAGCCCAAAAATGGCTGCAGCCAAAGGGTTAAAACACCAATGCAACACAAAATATTTGCACGCTCGTGATTATGTTCCCGGCTATTTTGACTGCTGTGGGATACAATAATAGGTTGAGGAGGCCCTCACCCCCCACAGGACTTATTGTCATCATCATATATATTGCCAGCAGGGGGCAAATAACAGTTAAACAAAAAATAATAAAACGCGAAACTACGACCGTACGCCCGGATACTACAGTACAGTACTGTACAACCTTCCCCATTGTTTTTAGTGATTTAGGGAGTACTGGTACTGTATATAAAGTATATTATAGTATAATGAATTACCGACGGTATGGACATACTGTACAGAATATGCCAATGAAGTACCGGTACATGATATAACTACCGGTACTACTGTACATAATCCTAAATAATAGATCATAACTTCGACCCGGTGTAAAAGGAGAATAATACCCAAACACGTAACTCACCCGCATCCTCCGACGACAATATTGTCTGATTGTCATTAATTAACCTCCATTAGCCTAACCTGACAACCTGACCTAACCTGGGGCCAGACCCCAATCTATCTATTGCCTGATGCCGTGATCCCAGCAGGGGTGGCCACGAACGAAACACCCCCAATCACCTCTGTCCCCAGTCAATCGACGCCCCTCCTCCCAACCAGCACCGCCTTCACTCATATACTTCTTCACTCCATCCTTCCACCTTTCTCTCGGTTTACCTCTCCCTCTCTGTACTTCCACCTCATTCTCGTACACCCTCTTAGTAATTCTCTCGCTACCCATACGTTCCATAAGGCCGAACCATCTCAAGGTGTTCCTTTTCACACTTTCCAGCACATCTACATCCACACCACACCTCTCTCATACTTCCTCATTCGTCTGGCTATCCCTCCATGTAACTCTGCACGCACTTCTCAAGTACCGGTAACTCATTTCCACCCCTCATGGTTTGAGTCACTTCACAAACGTATATGCTTCGCTCCCGTAAGTCAATGTCGAGAATACCACACTGTCATGTAAGGACTTCTTTACTTCCATGCTGACCACCCTACTTCTTGTTACTGCTTTCGGCATTCCTACAACCCTCTTCCCCTGTTGCACCCTCTACCGCACTTCCTCATCCATACAGTACTCCCATACTTACTCAACAGTGTCAACACACTGCCCAAATACTTAAATGAGCCAACATTCTCCATAACGTGACTGTTCAACCTCACCTCACACGCTGTGGCTGCACCCCTTTCAAAGACCCTGCTGCTCTTAAAAATTATGTAGGAGACATCAAATTACTAGCAAGCACTGCAGGACTCGGGAGAGTGAAAAACATCTCCGAGATCACGCATCATAACATTAGAAAACGGAGGTTTTGAGGAAAAGCTCTTCTGAAAGATCGTCAAGTGAATGCTCACAATACTGTACTGGAATACCATACCCTATACCAGTGGTTCCCAAACTATTTTGATGGCGACCCTAAATACAATATTTCATCGTCCTTACGACCCTACACCCTGAAACACTAGATTGGTAAGTTATACTGTATATTTATATTGATTCAAAGTAATTCATTATTATTTTTCAAGGCAGTAACTTAGATACATATATTTTAGTATGTAACACTTGATATCTTATTTATGTAACAGTAGCTGGCTATGTGCAATGAAAAACAAATATGTATTATTAAGAAAACTGATGCCGCCTCATTTTGTTGTTGAGCTTCTCGATTATATATAGGTTTATGTTATTGGATGTTGGGGATCAAGTTGGTCTCTTGCTTTAATTTTCTTAGTCTGAAAATACTTGGTCACAGAGGTAGGTTGTTAGAAAAGGGAGAAGAGTTTTCTTTGCTTCTCGATTCAAAATGGGTTTATCCTTGAGCTGATCCCCGTATAGTTGATTGCACAACTTATCTTCTTCACTCACATTTGCTCTCCCAAACAGTTTATCAGGCAGTCAAAATATAAATCTGACTGTTGCTATAATTTAATAAAAATAAGCCTACCATAACGTTAAGCTTTAGGAAAAGTATTCATCATGAAATACATTCAATCAAACCCCTCTCAGTCACTCGATAACCTACATTCACATAATTATAATACCGTACACACATTCAAGGATATATTCGTAGTAATCCACATACAACGAAAAAGTACATGCATGATATACTGTTAAAGTACATTTTGTGGCTTCGCCCCGTCAAAAACATAATCACAAACTCAAAAATATTCCTCATCTCTATATCTATATACTGTACATTGTTGTTATATCAATGTATTATATTATTTACTATTATTATTATTAGCATTGGTTTTGAGACTATAGGCTGCAGGTTACAGGTAATAAGTAAACACAAATTATAAAAAAAAATACACATAAAACACAAATAAAAAATCCCAAAGCATTTGAACATATTTGGGCAATTTTGGATTTAACCCTCTGAGCCCCAGCTAGTTATTAGTACCACCAGGGACCAGCCGGTTTAAAAAAAAAAAAAAAAAAATCCAGAAACAATAGCGAATGGGTTAGGAATGAAGGAAAAACCACGAAAAACCGATCAAAAAGCTCAAAAAATGGTCCTACGGAGCCCCCAAAAACGGATTTTACAAGAGTAAAAAATTTAAGGCAATTTCCCCCCAAAAAACATGTTTTTGCACACTCACGCGGTTGGACTTTGAGAGTTTTCAACCATCGGAATGGGTGCGTGGGATACTTACACAGTTCCCATACAAATCTGAGCCCTCTAGGTGCCATAGGACCGAAGTAATTGGGACCGGAGTAACACTGACGCAACTGTTGCGTCGCTGGGGTTTAGCGTTACATACATTGCTGACGCAAACGCTGCATCGCTGGGGCTCAGTGGGTTAAGGCTGTGATGTGAAAAACGGTAATGAGTCAAAATAATATCATAATGACAATGTTTCTTCTTCCAATCAGTAAAAACACCTATGTTAATTGTTGCAATAAATAAAAAGTAAATGAAAAAGAAAATTTTACTTGTATCGTGGTGTGAAAGCGAGTAACAAGTAGAAAGTAAATATTATAAAGGGATTGTTACTTCTAGTAATAAATAAAACTTAAATGTTACAGGGAAGTTTTACTTGAAGTAACATGCAATACGTAAACAATAACTTCATTACCAACGTTAAAAGATGAAAGTGAAAGCGAGTAGCATTAATATGACAATATATCCTAATGATGGGCATAACAAGTCCAGCAATTACGCATAAACAAGTAGGATGCAGACAATACTAACCTTACATTAACGAACTTCTTGAATACCACTGAATAATAGGAGTGGTAGATTCGAGCCGTTGGGATGCACAGTAGAATAACCAAGAAAGTTAGAAGCAATACAGAACAAAATGGAGAGGGCAGGACTTGGGGTAAATAAGTACGTAGCGGAAGAAGCTATCCGGGGGGGAAATGGGGTGGAGTACATTCGATAAGTGGATTGTGAAAGCAAAGGGTAAGTACAAGGTAAGGCTGGAAGAAATTTAAGAAGATAGATGGCCAATTTGTTTTATATATGTGGGTAAATGGTGAAAGTAAGTAGAGCAGGGAGTGTAGAAAAAGATTGGAAAGGGTAAATATATAGCAACACCAAGTGGGAAGGGATGGGGGAGTGGGCAAGAATTGAGAACGGAAGACACAAAGTACAAAGTAAACCATTCTACGATGGGGGATAGTAATCAAAACTTTTGTGGGTTTATAAATGAGATGGAGGGTCAAGCCATACAAAACAAAATCTAGAAAACTCTAGATATAATGTGGAAACAGAAAACATAATAACGAGGGTGAAGGTGCGAGAAGGGAACTAGACAAATATAATAAAAAAAAAGAGGGAGGGGGGAATTAGACAATACGCCTAAGAAAATTATATAGACAGAAAGAGAGTGAAGTCAAAGATTGTGTGTGTGGGGGGGGGGGGGGGGGGAGTAATGGGTAATTATGGTAATAGCATAAGATAAACGGAGGGGTCTACAGATATAAACAAAAAATATATACTAATAGACAAAGGGGACAAACTATTATTGCTAACTCTTTTCTCCAGACCCTTCCATGACCCTCAGAAACAGGCTCACGACCCTAGTTTGGGTCGTGACCATGGGTTTGGGAACCACTGCCCTATACAGTAAACCCTCGCTATCTCGGACTAATTGGGGGGGAGACCACTTCCGAGAAGCCCAATTTTCCGAGATGTCCGAAGTCCGACTTAGCCTATATCCGACTTAAGAGAGGGAAAATTCCAAATTAGAAGAGGAAAGTCTGCGTCACCCGAGAAAATTCGGATTTTTTTTTTTTTAACATGTGAAATTCATCATATTAACCCGGCAAGTGCGGGAAGACTCTTAAGAGTTTCCTCGGCCAACTGCGGGAAGATTCTTAAGATCCTGGGCCTAAAAAAATCCATTTAAAACACCCAAAAAAAACTTGAACCCTTTTATTTTTGTTTTTATTCTTATGTTTGCCCCTGGGCCATGCTAAATATCACTCCTCCACATCCCCTCCTTCCCCACATCCTCCCCCCGCCTTCACTTATCACCTATTTTCCCTGTTATTCCCTTATTCTGTGGTCTATTTTCGTGCTAACATTAGCGAGTTGCAAGCAGGGCGTTGACATCAGTGTTACCAAGCTTGGGATTTAGGTGAGAAGTCAGGAAGAGAATTGAGAGGTACCTCCAGTGTCTCTCAAAGCTTCATGAGTGGAAGGTTGGCTCACACTCACTCACACACACACACACTCGCTTTCATTTCCCGATTTGGACCAGCCAAACACTGTTTCCACTTGTTTTATTGTTGTAACTGGTAAATATCTTCATATTAATGGTAAAATAGGTGCATATGAATAAGTATTAACGATATTTATGGTAAAATAACGATGTTAGTGATGGGAACAGCTCAAATACGTGCGCACAGGCGTGTGGTGTCTCATACCCCCCATGCGCAGCGGAGAGGTTAATGACAAATACTAACCTTATTATGTTTTCAGGGACAGTACAGTACATAGTTTTTGTTGTTGCTGTACCCCAAGCTGCCTGGCCGAACAGCCCCAAGGCCCCGAGCAAGGCCATAACCGAGTGCCCCACAGAACCCTCCCTGCCGACCACAATAAAGCCTGGGTGACCGAAGCCACTCCATGGCGGGGAGCTGAGGAGGGTGCGGAAACGCCCGGGAAACCAAAGCCCCACCCAGGGCCCTGTGCCCCTCAGCAATTATGAAGAGAAAGTTGAGGGGCAAAGGAAAAATGTGACGCTTTGGCTTCCAATCTTGGTAGATTGGGAGGTCAATCCACGGAAGAGACGCCGTCACTTGAGATCTAGAAAATATATAAGTAAAAGGAAAAGTCAGGGTAAGCTATGGGTATGGCAGATTAATTACATAGTAATTAATATTAACACAATAATTAAAAGGCACAGGCTTCAATTCATCCTAAAATCACTTAAAACCGAGTGAGAGAACATTGTAAACCGGACACAAATCCCGTCCAACTCGGAAATTGCCGAGATATACAGGGACATCTTCGAGAGGCCTATGCCATTCCGAGAAGTGCGGGTTTCCGAGTAAAGAGTCCGAAATATCGGGGTTTACTGCATCATAATTTCAGCATTTACTTTTTCAATTTCACTCTTTTATGGATTCCTACAGTCATAGCTCTTAATCTGGGACAGCTTTTAAAGGCGTAAAGCGGAAGCCAAACTAATAACAAATTACGATCGATTTATCAATTTTAGCTTTAGCCTAGGCCTAGCCTTTTTTTTTCCCTAATTCCCTAGTTCTCCTTTGTATTTACTCGTTTTTTTATAGGCTAGCCTAATAAAAATTGGTGCAATTTAACTTTATATTTATATCAGCTTAACCCTCCAGCACCGGCTATGTATTATATATATATTCCTCGAAACCCGGGTGTTTTGGCCGAAAAACGTCTAGGCTAGGCTACCGTATATTCGTTAATCAGACTTATTCCCGCATTCCCGCGCATCCCCAAGCGTAGCTGTGTTATTTACCTGTAGAATGGCATTAAGTAGAGCTCTCTAAGTCAACTGGTTGAGCTGTGATGATGATTTCATTGGAGATAACTTTATGGCCAAAACAGCCACTTTACACCACTTTTCGATACTTAACAACAACATACAGGCACACACGAACAAGCGACGCTCTCCTTCTTGTGGCCGGAGATGCGGGGCGTCGGTCCAGCCGGCTGTTGTTTACATGCGTCGGACCGACGCCTCGCACACGGAGCTCACAGGCTTTCAACTACAGGGGTGTTCAAGAGTCCTTCCGGGTACCTGGTATATGCTTTTTTATGGGTGTTTAAGAGCCCATCCGTGGTGAGAGGGTTAATCTACAGTAACCAAATACAATAACATAGGCCTAGGCCTAAACCGAAAAATATTACCGAAACTACCAAAAATGTTCCCGTGGTTATTCTTTTTGGTTTTAGGCTAGGTAGTTTGGCAAGAATGTAGTTACCGGGTGTACCCCATCATGTTCCCGTCTATTTTGACTGCCTTTGGATACAAAAATATATTACCCTAACCAAACAACCCAACCCAACCCAACCTAACCTAGGCTAGTATTATAGATTTATAAGTAGGCTATTTATTTTATTATAAGTATTTATAGATGATTTATGTTGTATGTCGGTAGTGGTACACCCGGTAACTACATCCTTCCCGGTAGTTTTTATCATTATACAGTAGCCTACTGTAACCTAGTTTAAATTAGTTTCAATCCCCGTATTTTTTTGTTTCTCCATTAGGCTATGCAACGATCTTAAAACGTCATTTTCAGAGTAGGCTAGGCTAAAACGTAATTTACAGACTAAAAAAAAAAAAAAAAGAAATTTGCCTTGGGATATAGGATGGGATGAAAGGGGTCTTAGCAAGCCCCCCCCCCCCCCCCCCTCACTTATTGAAATCAGTATCTAGGCTATTTTGCCAGTAAGGGGCTAAATACGAGTTTTACCACCATCAATAGGAAGATTAGGCCTAGCCTATATAGCCTAGCCTAGTTTTTTTTTGGTAGCATTCAAGGAGACTACATCAGGATTCTTTTTCTTCTTCTTACCTCTGACCGGGTATAAGCTATCCTAGTGTTTACTAGCCTATACCCCTTTGACAGCGGGCTGTCGCCCCCCCCCCCCCTATTAGACATCTTTGACAGATTTTTGGTGTATTTTTCTGTGAAAAGGGTATTTTTTCAATTTGTCAATAACGAAAATCCTCCATGCGGACTATAGGCCTAGGCTCGGCCTATGGAGAAAAATATGGCGAATCTGTTGGTGCCTATTTTCCCTAATAAATTGTTTCTAATAAGGCGGATGTAGGCCTAGTGTCCTTGAATAGCCTATTATCTTTTTTTTTAGCCTACAGTGCTTTAAATAGGGCCTAGGCTAGTGCACATAAAATGCATTTCCGGTGGTTGAAACAAATTTTAATCTTTGCAAATCCTTAGCCTATAGGCCTATTAGCCATCAAATATTGAAAAACAAATAGTGGTAGTTTCGGTAATAGGCTAGGCCTATGTACGACATTATTTGGTAAACCTGACTTTTTGGACCGACAGCGATTTCAGTAAGTTTTATTTTGTTTTTTGTAATTTTTTCTTCAGATATAGTGTTGTTTTATACTGAAGAGGAGCGGAAATGAGTATTTACCCATTATCCAACAATCTAAAAACACACCTAGTGGGGAGGGCTATGAAGTTCAGGGAAAATGAGGGGTTAAAAGCGTAAAAATACAATAATATAGCGTTTTGTATCAAAACTTGGCTCGGGTTTTCCCAAATTGCAAACCCATACAACCCAATTTTGTGAATACCCGAGCCAACTTTTGACGAAAGCTGGCTCGGATTTCACGGGGTGGAATGGGTAGCCTAATATTTCATGTTATAAAAATAGTCAACTTTGGGAAGACATTAGCCTAACCTAACAACCTTACCTAACCTATCCTAGTATTATGGGGGGGGGCTGCTGCCCCCACACCCCCGCTGGTTGGGTTAATTTTTTTTTTTTTTTTTAAAAGTTCTAGGCTATTAGCCTAACCTAGTATATGGGTGGGGGCTGCTGCCCCCACACCCCCGCTGGTTGGGTTACTTTTTTTTTTTTTTTTTTTTTTTTTGTGCTAGGCTAGCCTATTAGCCTAACTTAACAACCTAACCTAACCTAGTATATGGGTGGGGGCTGCCGCCCCCACACCCCCGCTGGTTGGGTACTGGCTGAAAAACTTAATGTTTTGCAGTAGCCTAGGCCTAGGCTATACATGTATTTTAGAGTTTTTGTTTTTTTCTCCCTTATAATACATTTCAGCTCTTAATGCCATATATAGCAATGATGTATATGCTCTACCGGACCTATTTGGCCTAAACAGATTGATGGGCTAACTGTCGGTCCAAAACATCAGTATAACCCATTATTTTCATAGGCTAGGCTTCCCAAATCGAGTTGGAGGCACATGGGACATGCGGGATGCTGGGCAATGTGTCGAAATTGGGGTGCCTCCTACGTTCTGTAAGGAAGGAGGAATATACGTAAAACCCTAGGAACACCATATTTACCTGTTCCAATTAGTATAATATGGTGATTTATACCAATTTTCTCCGAGGATTTTTCTTCGCCGGTGACAATAACAAACGTTGGAGGTCGCTTAACTTCACTCGCTTTGTCTTCTTCTTCTTCTTATTGTTTAAATGTGCAGTTTGCTTGGAGGCTAATGGAGGGTTGTCTCCAGATTACTGCACAGGCGTTTAGATGGGACAGAGTAAGAATAGAAGGGGAAAATCATAGAATGAGGAATGAAAAACTACTCAAAATTAGTCACTGAAGCCCCCCAACCACGGCAAGGAGAGTAGTATCAGGGGGGGTCGCTTTGTCTCAGATGATCAGATCAGATGAAGTATTGAGGGATAATAGGCTAGTCCATGGGCCGGACCAGAAATCGGTACCACCCAAGGTGGCAAAACTATACTTGTGCCATTTTGTTTGTTGCATCAATAGAAGTAAAATAATGTATGATAGCCTTTCCATGTTGGTAGCTTTACGGTTTATTTTTGTGAAAAACCCACTTTCATAGGGTATTTTTTTCATATTTTCCTTTTTTTTTTTTATGAAACGGTGCATCGTAGGCATAAAGGGTATATTGACTAAGGATTTAGTAAATTAAATTCTGCACAGGTTTGTCTCCATGCATTTTTGCTATATATGTTATAGTTTTTGTGCAAATAAAGCCGGAAGTTGGAGGCATGTTTTCATCAAAATTGAAAAAATTGCGTTTCCCAGCCATATTTCGTTCAATAACTCTAAAACAAGTAATTTCTCGATAAAATGCCATAGAGATGAGATTGTAGGATGATGATTCATCTTCTCTTTATTATTCTTCAAATGTTATATATTAACGTCTAAGAGGCTAAAAACAAAAAACAACATCGCCCGTCTAGAAGAGACGCTGAGTGGCGAAGGTACGTGGTGAATGGCATTGCTGTGCAGGAAAAGCCGACAGACCTGTTCTCTGCCCAACCCAGGCCTACTGTGGCCAGAACAAAGAAGAGGAGCATTGATGCACCTCCGCTGATGCTGCCAACGTACAACGCCGGGCAACGGGCAGGCCCACCCATGAGCAAGACCGCTGAAGTTGTTGCTGACGTGGAGATCCAGCTTGCCTGACAGAAGAATCTTGTTTGGATGCTGGGCTGCATGCTGCAAGAGAAAGACCAATCAGTGAGCAGCTGGACCGGCTTCAACATCATGACCCGAGAGGAGGTGGCAGTCACCCGTGACAACGTCGGCTACCTTCCCACAATCAATGCCCCTGCCACACAGATGTCCACAGTCAATGAGGTTCTCAAGCAGTCACTCAGCATCCAGCAGTCACTGGGCCTGACGAAGATTGTCTGTGTCTTTGACCAGGCATTATATGCAAAGGCTGTCGAGATCACCTGGAAGCACTCTGACCAGTTCAGCAACATCATCATCAGGATGGGTGCTTTTCATACAATCTGCACTCTTCTAGCAACCATCGGGAAGCGTTTTCAAGATGCCGGACTCAGTGATCTGTGTGTTGAGTCTGGGGTCATTGCACAAGGCTCAGTCGCGGGCATCATGGATGGCAGGAAGTACAACCGAGCAGTACGACTGCACAAGCTGGTCTATGAAGCCCTTTTGCACTTAGTGTGGAAGGGATTCCTGCCCTGGCTAGAAACGACAAACATCGACGAAATGGTACATCTGGAGGAGTCTCTGCGAGTCATTGACATCTTTGACAAGGACATCTCTCAAAATGGTCTGGAGCAGATCCTCAAGAACCCCTCTTGCACACGTATCTTGGATCTCTTCGAGGAATACCTTGAGGTTCTCAGACGCGGCAGTGGACTCGCAGCATTCTGGGTGACCTACCTAGACATGGTGGAGATCCTCTTAGGCCTTATCCGTGCATCCAGAGAAGGGGACTGGATGCTCCACCTGTCGTGCATCCGAGCCATGATTCCATGGTGCTTCGCATACAACAGGGTCAACTACGCTAGGTACTTGCCATATTACTTAGCTCAGATGAGCCAGCTACCCACGACACACCCAGATGTTCACGCTGAGCTCATGGCAGGAAAATTCTCCGTGCAGCTGGGGTCGATGAACCAGTTTGGTCGCATCCCTGTGGACCAAACTATCAAAGAGACGGTAAACAAGGACACACAGACAGCTGGGGGAACAAAAGGCTTTAGTCTCAAACCAGGAGCCATCACAAAGTATTACATAATGCAGGAATACAGAAGCCGATACCTCAGACAACTCAGAGAAATGACAGGAGGGAGCAGCTCAAAACTGACACATCCCGATCTTCAAACTGAAAGGAAGAAGAAGGATGAGCAGGATGTAGAGACCCTGACAGACCTGATGGAAAACAGTTGGCTCAACCCCATGTCTCCAGACGAGGAAGACCTAGTCAGCCTGTCCACTGGCACTGTAGCGCCTTCTGAAGTCAGCAGGGGCCTGCCAAGAGCTCATACAGTAGGAGAAGCGGCATACCAAGAATTCAAGGCAAGGCTAGACGAGGACCAGCAGGAGAAATTCCACGGCAAATTGAAGAAGCAAGGCCTGAAGACTTTCGCCAACATCAATGTCAAACGTAAGTGCAAGAATTCGCAGGATATTGTTCTCAAGGCGGACAGGAACTTATTCAGCCACATGATCTTGGTTGCTGAAAGCCGGCAGGTAAACATGAAGGATGTTCTTGCCTACCCCCTAGGCCCACTGCCATGGGCATTGGCAAATACTGATGGGACGCTAAGGAAAACAAATAAAGTTCTCTTGCCAGAGAACTGGAGAAGAATGTGTCCGCAGCAGAAGAGATCCCAACCCCATCTGCTACCATCATTGACGGGATGGGCTTGGTCCAGAAGCTGAATGGAAGCAACAAGACTTTTGGACAGGTGGCAGAGCTGGCCTTCACCAATATCCTTCATGAAGGGGGACAAAGCAAGATAATTGATATTGTCTTTGATGTCTACCGCTCCACCTCAATCAAACAAGCTGAACGAGTCAACCGAGGTGCCGACAACTCTCTCCAATACAAGAACCTAGCTGGCGGGCATCAGTGCAGCAGTGGAGGAAATTCCTGTCTGGATCTTCAAACAAGACCTCCCTGATCAGGTTTTTGACAGAGGAGTGGAAACTCTCAAAGTACAGAGAGAAGTTACCGGACAAGGCACTCTATGTCACCTGTGAACAAAGCTGTTTCAAGCTAACAGAAGACAAGTGGGAGGAGGTACCTGAGCTCGAGTTGACACAAGAAGAGGCTGATACCCGCCTGCTTCTCCACACGCTGCATGCAGTGAGAGATGGCTACAAGGCAGCCGTCATTTGCTCAGAGGACACTGATGTCTTCATCATTAGCCTTGCCATGCACAGCACCATGGATATCTCTATCTACCAGAAGTTTGGAACCAAGACTCGCACCCGATACGCAGATGTAGACAAAGTCGGGAGAAGTCAAGGACAGGGTGTCTGCGACAGCCTGATTGGCCTGCATGCGTTCACTGGATGTGACTCTGTAAGCTGCTTTGCCGGTAAAGGCAAGCTAATTGCACTGACGCTACTCAAGAAGGACCCGTCTAACCAGGCATTCAAGCAGCTGGGCCAATGCTGGGAATTGAGCGATGAGATTTTTGATAAGCTTGAGCAGTTCACCTGTGCAATGTATGCTGGCAGCAGGAGCAACAAGAGCAGAAGCATCGCCGCAGGGGGCAACAGTGTCAACGAGCTGCGCTACCAGCTCTTCTGTGCAAAGAGAGGGGAAGCAGAGTCAAGCCAGCTGCCACCATGCAGAGACTGCCTCTTCCTACATGCACAGAGAGCCAACTTCCAGGTTGCTATCTGGAGACACTGTTTATAGCCCAAGGCCAACGTGCCAAGCCCCAGTGAGCATGGCTGGACTGAAGAAGACAGGACGTTGAACATTCAGACTTCATTGCATATGGTAGTGACACATTTCTGTTCATTAGTATTAGTGTTTTCACTTTTATGTCATTTAACCTGATGCCAGCTTATTATGTTATTGTGTGTATATTAGCAAATAAAACTGTAATTGAATGAACTTCGATTTTGAACATTTTCAGGTTAACCTATAGTAATATCATTTTCACAGTTGCGGATGTCCGTAGTTGAGTGCCGTTGGGTGCGGCTATAAAAGTCGCAATTACTAGCACTAAGCTACCACCTAGCAAGGGCTATCATATCAAAATATATCCTATAGACATGGGGGAATATAAAAAACATCACTAGGCCTTGCCACCTCGGATGGTACCAAAGTGATTTTGGGGGGTCCGGCCCATGGACTATAAGCCTTTGTTTTCGGATGTCGGATGTCGTCTCCAAGGGGCAGAACGCCTTAGCAACGGCAGCTCCCTGAAGATTTAAGTTTACTTGATATTGCCTAGTTTACATTCAATGGTTTTTATCTTTCTTAATTAGATGTCAAATTTGTAATTATTATTTCTCTCTTCTTCCACATCTTATATAAAATCTCCTTTTTCTCTTCTAGATTTTCTTCTCTGAATACATAATCTCCTATTATTCCCAGTTCATCTTCTTGGTATGGCTGTTGTAGTTCTTTAGCTTTCATTCTTTCATTATTTATTGATGGACACATGTTTCAGATCTTCATAATCATTGCCACATAGAGTGCATTCTACTTATCCATTTGTGTCTTTTCCTATCGTTTAGTTGCAGAGTTCCACTAGTGGCCTTATACAGTATGATTGAAGAGGGGCGGTTATCATAAATGTTTTCTTCTTTAATACTTTCTTTCCATCTTTTGTATATGTGGTGTAATTCGATTTATGTTGGGTAGATTTGATTTACGTTGGGTAGGCTAGCTAGTTTTAGGCACATTGGGCGAAGGAACAGGAGTAACGAGAGTAAACAGTACAGAATGGGGAAATAAAACAAGCAAGAAGTGAAAGAAGGGATGCGAACAGAGAAAGGAGAACGATGATAGAGAGAAATAGGAGGGAAGGCGGAGAGAGGGAACGAGAAGAAAGACAAGAGGTACGGGCATACGAGGAGAAAAGGAAGAAGGTAAAAATACTAATACAAGAGGCAATGATAAAACACAAGAAAGAAGAAGTAGAAAAGATCAGAAGCAAGGGGAAAGAGGGCCAAAAGGAGTGGTATAGGATGTTAAGAGGTGAGACCGGTAGAGAGGAAGAAAGCGTGGAACTAATAGTGGGAGATAGAATAATAAAAACAGAAGAAGAAATAAAGACTGAAATAAAGCGATACTGGGAGGAAATAGGGGGAGTAAATGAACAAGGGGAGGAGAGGGAATGGAACTTGGAAATGAGAGAGAGAAGGCTACCAGAACAGGATAAGATGGAAATGGAAAGGGAGCTCACAATAGAAGAAGTAAGGAGAGGGATCAAAGCACTAAAAAAGGGAAAGGCGACCGGCCCGGATGGGATACCAAATGAAATGTACATAGAGGGGGGGGGGGGGGAAGAAATGGCAAGAAGACTGAAGAAAATGTTTAATGAGGTAATGGGAAATGAGAGAGTACCAGAAAGATGGAATGAAGCGAGAGTAACACTATTGCACAAGGGAGGGTACAAGAGTAAGAAGGAAATGAAAAGCTACAGGCCAGTGACAGTGACAAACACAATAGGGAAACTCTTCTGCGGGATATTGAAGGAAAGGATGAATAGAGCCATAGAGGGAAATGGGCTAATAAGTGATGAGCAAAATGGGTTCAGAAGAGACAGGAGGGGGACAGATAATATCTATATACTAAGCGAAGTGATGGGGAAAATGAAAAGAGAGAAAAAAATGGGTTACTGTGCATTCCTGGATATAGAGAAAGCCTATGATAGAGTAAACAGGGAACTGCTGTGGAAAATAATGGCAAGGATTGGAATACCAGAAAAGTATATAAACATCATATCATCGATGTACCAAGGAACAAAAGCGAAGTACGAACTAGGAAATATAGAAACGGGATGGGTAGAAAGCAAGAGGGGGGTAAGGCAGGGGTGCGTATTATCGCCGTTATTATTTGCGTTATATATGGAAGAAATGACACAGAGGATAAAAAGAGTTGGGGAGGGGATTCAGATAAACAAAGAAAGACTGGGGGTACTGCTGTTTGCTGACGACGTAGTTCTGATGGCAGAAACGGGAGGAGGGTTGCAGAGACTACTAGAGGAAGCAACGAGATTCGGGGAGGAACTTGAAGTAAGATTTAGTAAAGAAAAGAGCCAGGTGATGAAAATGAATGGAGAGCTTCAAGAGGACGAGGAATGGACACTGGAAGGAAACAGAATGAAGAAGACAAGGGAGTATAAATATCTGGGGGTAACGATCACGGAGAAAGGGTTTGAGAAGGCGAAAAGTGAGAAGGTGGGACAAATGCAACAATGGAATGGGAGACTATGGAGCGCGACAAGGCTAAGAGCGAATAGCTATGAAATAGTGCGAGGGCTGTGGAAAGGATTAGGAGTACCTGCAATAATGTACGGCTTAGAGGCGGTAGAAACAACAGAGGCGGAAACGAAGAAATTAGAAACGATACAGAATACAATCGGGAGGACAGGATTGGGGGCAAATAAATACGTAGCTCAAGAAGCAATCCGAGGGGAGATGGGGTGGAGTACGTTTGAGGAAAGGATTGGGAAAGCGAAAGGGAAGTACAAAGTGAGGCTAGAGGGGATGGAGGAAGATAGGTGGCCGGGGAAGGTATACAGATGGGCGAGCGAGCAAAGTAAATGGAACAGAGAGTGCAAAAAAAGATTGGGGAGGATAAATATAAAACAGGACCGGGTGGGAGGGGAATTTAGAAAAAGAAATGAGAGAGAGGAGTGGGTCATACTAGAAAATGGGAGGGGATGTATCAGAGAGATAGAAAAGGGATAAAGGAGGAGGGGAGAAGAAGATGGAGGGAGGGGGTAGAAAATAAAGCCACGCTGGCATATTATAGAGAGAAGGAAAAACCAGCTAGAGAACTATACTATGATGGGGGATGAGGATCGAAACTTCTATTTAAAGCAAGAACAGGATCGCTAGAAACGAATGAGAGAACAAGGAGATGGAATGGAGTGGGACCGCACTGCATTCAATGTGAAATGGGAGGAGACCCAATAGTGGAGGATGTAGAACACATAGTAACCGAATGTACAAGATATAATGAGGAGAGACGAGTTGGAGAGGTACATGAGGAATAGAGTTGGGGAGAGGGGGTGGGAGGAGATTAAGCAGAGGGAAGATAGAGGGGTAGGGGCGCTATTGGGGTTAACACAGGAGATGGAAACACAAGACATGGAGATGGTGAAGAGGATGTTGGAGAAAATGTGGAGGAAGAGAAATGGGTGAGGGAGGGGGGGGGGGGGGAGCGGAGGTGAGGGGGGGGGGGTTTATACAAACAACAAAACTGTCTCTTAAACTATCCTTCTACTCTAAACTTTCTCTCCTACTAACGTTTCTGAGCCAGTACCGATACAAAGGTCAGCCCTGTGGATCTGCACGGTCTGCGGGCGGGTTCTAAAGAAGAAGAAGAAGAAGAAGAACACACGTGAATCGTGAGGTTCAGAGTCGTAAAGATTCCAGGACGAACTCCATAGAAACTGAAACTGAAACTGAAACTGTGACAAATTGGGTGTGGAGGCTGCAGTGAGCTCCCGTTGTATTTACTGACAGTGTAGTGCTGCTTGGGAAGGTGAATAGATTCAGCCGAGGTCGGTGGTTCATGTGGGCATCACTGTAGCTGTAGGTCAGGTTGGATTGTGGTTCGTGGTCGCAGTTTCTGGAGCGTTGACTGCGCTTGGATGGGGAATAGGCCTAGGCTTTCAGCGCTGCTCTGCAGAGATATTCTCACCGTGAGGTAAGGGTGCTAACATTTTGTATTTCAACCACAGTATATTACTAGGCTTCATTTACTATTTACTTCTTTCCAATTTGCAGAATCCCACTTTCTTGTGTCTTCTTTTATTTCTGTTTTTTAATTCTTATGATATTTTCTCTTCTCATTCCCACAGTAGGCCTATTCATGTAAGTTTTTGTCACTTTCATCCATTTATTTCTATCATCCTCACACATTTCCCTTACTATTTCTTTCAGCAGCTGGTTTTCTCCTTCATCGATACTTTTTAAATATTGTAACCTTCCATTTATGATTCTCGTTTTCATTAGTGAGGCCCCTATTTCACCTCTCAATTTACACTCACGCGTACTAAAACTTGCTCAGGGGTGGGGCCTTCCTTCCCCTACTCTATTCTGGACAGGTGGAAGGGGGGAATCGGGTCCAAATCTACCCCCCCCCCCCCTTCCACCCCCATCTCCCCCGCTTTCCTTCTCTAGCTGGCAGTTAGTGATTAACGACGATTGTTCTCATGCATTGCAAATTATAACCATCATTGCACATGCTTACAATGGCCAACTCTTATAACTTATCAGGAATTTATTGATAAATATAGGCCTACTGTATAATTGTATTCTCAAAATGAGTCGCTATAGGCTACACAACGTGTTACAAGAATCTCAGCTGTAGTGATCTCTCTCTCTTAACACGCTGACTACGAGGTCAGTTCCTTTAAGTTTTTAAATTAGGCTATGTAATGGTTTGACAATTTGGATCATAGCAAAATGTTTAGCCTCCATATGAATACAATACGCAACCATGGCTGACAGTTAGAATGGAAAAGATTCAGCACTAGTATTTGTGGAAACTGTTTTCCATTTAAGATCCGTTCTACCTGGAACAAACTTTCCTCGGAAGTTGTAAACATTTCCTCAGTTGAGCAGTTCAAGAAGACAGTAGTCAGTAGATGGTATTTTGCACTTTGTAATGAGTGTAATGCACTGAACAATGTCTCTCCTTCCACTTCGAATATTTCCCCGAAATGGATCAATAGGCGAGATGCTAACTATTCCTTGTAGCTCATAGCACACACTTTCTACAACCAATTAAGATATAACGAGTCTGAATGAGGCATATTTCCCTTTATTAGTGTGTGTGACGAATGTTGCCTGTATTCGATACACATAGAAGAGAGTTGATGGGGTTTGTAGAGGTGAGAGGCTGGGATCACAGATAGAGACACAGCAGGGGAAAGTGGGAAGGCGAGCCCTGCTACTGAAGGGTCGATACTCAAACCTTACTCAAAATTAACACCGACTTTGATCGTAAGTTGTATCGAGTTCTACATTTAATTGATTGCAAACAAATAGTTTAATAGTGTATAGGCCACATATAATTAAATACAGACTGTTTATATTATACCTAATCGGGTGTTCTGCAGAACAACTACTCGATTACGGGATTCCTGTCTCATGGATTTTTTTTTTCGCTCTTACCTTACTCAGGGGACCTTAGTGATGTGCGGATATGGGCTACTTTTCTTATTTTGTCAATTTGATTTTCACTCCCCTATAACATTATCAGAGTTATTTTTGTACTGCCAGTCCAGGACACTATGTTTACATTCTAGCCTCCTTGGAGGCTCCTCCCTGATGTTTAGTAGCCAATCAGTGGAACTGGAGCTTCACCTACAAAAAGTCAGTACATTTTTATTGGTACTTTCCTGTTATCGACAGCCAAAGCTGAAGATTGCAGAGTAAACACCATAGACTTTATTCCATCAATGTGTTTATAGTTTTAATACACACTTAGCAGGGGTGTGGGGGCGGTAGCCCCACCCATAATACTAGGATAGGTTAGGTAAGGTTGTTAGGTTAGGCTAATGTCTTTTTAAAGTTGACTAAATCGAGTAAACTCTTAGATTGTTTGGGTATCTGAATTTCAATGAACAATGCAAATGCTGATAACTTCCCAAACTTGACTACTTCCTTTAACGTGACGATAGTGCGTTGATATATGTGCGATTAGTTTGCTTGGGAAACAGATTAACTTGCTCATGTAGTAATGTACACCCTATGTGGTGGATTGTGTTCTTTTATTTAATAATTTTCATTTTAGTAAGCGTTGTTTCCACATAGCGATTTTGATAATTTAATTTGACTTTATATTGTCCTTGTCCCAATTTTGGTTTGTTTAGTTTGCAAGTTTTACATTTTAATTAATAAATAGTGCTTTCCTCACTTTCTAACAATATAATTCACTTACTAACCATTAAAATACACAAATAAAATAAATAAAACCTAAAATAACAGGAGTAGTAGTTATGCAGAATTACCATTGGATTTGTATTTTGAACACGTAAAATGTGATTAAAACTATTATAGTTACTTATTACTTATGCTTGCTGTTTTTACGTAGGCCTATTGGATTTGTATCTTAAACTAGGTCAGAAAATTATGTTTGTTCATTACTCTGCGAAAACAAATCTGATTTTTAGTTTTTACGTATTGGAGTTTAGTCAGGCCTGGCCCCGCCTGGGTCTCCCGCCAGTATCAAGCTGTGACGTCACAACCAGTGGCCGTGTATTACTGTATTTTCCCGCCAAGGGCTCCGCCACCTTGTAAACAATGAGACAGCTACGATGATACGATCTATCTTAGTTTAATTCTAATTTTTCAACTCTTCCATCAGGATTTCGTAAAAGGTATGTCATACATATGGAAATGTATATGTATATCCACTGTAAAATGTATTAAAAAGCATCACTGCTATGAAAGAAAGCAGTTTAAAGTGAGATACGGAATGGCAAGATTGAAACTATAGGCTGTCGGCAATGGATACCAACTACGGGTTACTACCAGAGTTTTTAACAATTCTTTAGGCTACGAAATTGCAGCACACATACGAAGTATGTAGCAAGGTTTCTCGAGGTTCTTTATTAACTGTGCATAATTCCTAATCTTGGGCACAATTAAATCGAGTCTGAGAGATTGCTCGATTCATGGATATCTTATTTCACTGCACTTAAGGTAAGAATATGCAGATATTGGTTATAGGCTAAGGACCTCATAAATATCTACTGTTAAGTTCGATATAATAAGTTAGTTAGGCTACAGTTATAGCCTGTAAGAATATGCAGATATTGGTTATAGGCTAAGGACCTCATAAATATCTACTGTTAGGTTAGGTTAGATATAATAAGTTAGTTAGGCTACAGTTAGTTATAGCCTAACTGGTTATTAGTTAGTTAGGGGTGATTAATGTGAAGCGATGGTCATAATTTTATATTTTATTCAAAGCCTATTTTGTTTATATTTGTTTTATTTATTAGTGTGTTTACCCATTATTTAGCAATGTTAAGACATAGCCTACCCCCTCATGATTTGCCATTAACCAAATGGCATTAACCAAATTGTTGGATAATGGGTAAATACTTCTTTCCGCATGTCCTCGGCATACAAAGCCGCTGTTTATAAAGGAAAAATCACACAAAAATTATAAATATTTTGGTAAAACTCATGATGGTGCACTTACTCAACTTTACCTTTTACTTATTGAATGAACAGTATACATTATATTCAAATATAGATTTTACCTATTCAAATGTCATTTTACTTTCAAATGTAGATTATACTTTTTAAAATTCAGATTTTACTTTTTCTAATGTAATTTTACTTATTCTGCTATTCAGATGTATAATAAGAGTAATTTGAAATATATTTTACTTAATTAAAATAGGTTTAACTTGCATAAGGAAAATATACATTTGAACAAGTAAATTTTTTCTATTTGGATTAAGTAAAATCTGTATCCTTTACTTTTTACTTATTCATATGAATAAGTTGAATCTTCATTTGAATATGTAAAATCTGTATTTGGTGCAATATGATATGCAAACTAAAGACACTTTTTGTTACAGATAATGCTACAGTCTCTACCCTCCTGTTGCCCTAAAGACAGTCATTTGCTACAACTGACCAATCCACCAGCTTGTAGGTGCCAATGTGGACCTGATGCTTAGGCCAAGTACCAGTAGGACTTCTGCGGTGGTGTGAGTGGCAGAGAAGCCCAAGGCCTTCTTTCAGTTTTGAAAAGGTAGGATATGTTATAATAGTGACCAGCAGTACTTCAGCCAAGGCTTGAGGAATAACTCAAATATATGGTGCAATATATTAATTCTACATTATGTACTTCCTTATTTTTGGTGATTAGAATGGAAACAAGAGCATTGGTGGAATTAGTTTATTGCCTAATTTTTAAACTTTTGGTAAATCCAAGTTGTTCTTTTGTGTGTTTTTTGTGTGAGATATGGGCCTAGGTTACATAAGTTTAATTATATAACTATAGCTTTTAGCCTACAGTAGTTTAACACTATCATTCGGGTATGTGCACAAATTGAACCAATGGATTATTTGATACAGGAATATATAAAGGAGTCATGATCAAGTGTTATTCTAGGATTAAAGTATTGATAATGGAGGTAGTATTAAACTGAGTCACCCACTTGGGTGCAAACCCAGATTTGTGTGAGAGAGAGAGTGAGAGTGTGTCTGCCCGTCACGCGCGGCCGGCCCCCACTTGTGACGTCATCAATCTTACCCCCAGGCCTGATAAGGCCTTGGTTGTAGGCCCTATCCTGAACCGGTAAAATCTAGCTGTTTTTACGTATTGGATCTGTATCATGAATACGTAAAATGTAACTAAAACTAGTTACTTATTACTTATTCTAGCTGTTGTTATGTATTGGATTTGTATCTTGAATACGTACAGTAAAATGTAACTAAAACTATATACATATTACTTATTGATATGAAGTGCAACAAGGAACCAGTAAAAAAGTAAATAAGTAACTAACTTCAGTGCGCTGACGATTTGCGTTCTCTTTCTAAATTTAACCTTAGATAGTTGTGATAACTGGGTTGTTTGTGTTCGTTTTCTGCGGTGCTAGGTGTTGTAGGGCGATTGTAATGATATGTTTAGACACCCACGAGTTTTGACGGAGCACGCTTTATTTTCTATACTTTAGGAGGCGACTCGCCATGGTCATCGAAGCGTAGCCTACTTACCTGATCAGATCAGATCAGATGAAAGTATTGAGAGATAAGCCTTTACAACGGCACCTCGTATCTACATTCTACTTTTCCTATTTTTCTGAAGAGTGTAGAGAGGGGAGGAGGGGTGTTGGATAGAGAGGAAGCTGTTGGAGTGGCTTTGTTATGTGTGTTTAGTCTGTATACGTTCTCAGGATGTCCCCTGACTGGGTGCGAGCATGTGAAACATGCTAGGACGTAGCCTACTACCACACCCACTAAATGTCCGCCGTGGCAGGGATGCGATCCCGGGTCTTACAGATTCACACGTGAGCGTGCTCACCACTTGACCACCTTTCGCCCTACTGCTACTCGCCCTGATGCTCCTTCGTTTAGTGATTCCTTCCGCCGTCTGCTGCTGGACGCCCTGGATTGGCTTGATCAGGGCACCTCCCTTCGTGACATCGCTATGGCCCATGTTCCTCGGCTGCTTGGACTTTTGGTTTGCAGCCCGAGGTCCTCTTGCTCCTGGCCTAGTGTATTTTTTGTTAATGCGTTTGTGTTATGGGGACTATAGGCTAGTGTAGCCTACTGTTTGTGTAAAGCCTGCCGGGCAATTACATTTTTAACTAAGGCCTACTTGTTATTTGGCCTTGGTGTACCGTTTGTCCGTGAAAAGAGAACACTGTATTCCTTCAGACGTAGCCTGAAGGAACACCTGAACCGGACAGCTGCGAGAAGGGAGCACCAAGCTTATGTCTACTACTAAATACGACATAAGAGATAGACAAACCAAACTGAAATGATTACTGATTACGGATTACTGATATTTACTATAGGATGTAAGGTATCTTAAAATAACCCCCTAGAAATACTTTCTCTAAAGTATCTATTTCTTTATCCTCCCCATTTCCCCAGCTAACCTAATCCCACTAGGACCCCAATGGAAATACGCCTAACGGCCTTATTGGGCTATCCTTAGTTGGAATTATGCAAGGCTGGTACATGTAATATTTGTAACATACTATGTGGTACCAACTCTGTAAATTGCTAACTGAATAAATATTATTATTATTATTATTAGTGTTTAGCCAAGGCCTTCTTGATACAGTATCAAGAAGGCCTTGGTTTAGCCCGCCGGGCACTAACATTCTTCACTTACCGGTACTTGTTATATGGCCTGTGGTCGCAAGGTAGGGCCATAGCGGGCGGTCATCAATCAATCAAATGAATATAGAAAAGGTGGGTGAGGGTGAAAGAAGGAAAGTTTTTATTAGTGTAGTAAGAGAGAAATTGTCAAAGTAGGAGGATGAAGAGTGTCGGGGCTTGACCCAACGTGCGTGAGTTGTTGAATTTAGTTTGGGGGTTTAGGGGAGGGCTGTGACTGTTGGTATTATTGAGACATATTTTTCGAGAGCTTCAGTATGGCACGTCAAGAAGGGATGGAGATAAATATGGGTGGTAAGGCAAAAGATAACTAATTTTGGGTGGTAAAAGTTAATTTTGGTGAAGTGAGATTCAGAGGCTCTGATCGGTCAAGAGTGGCATAGAGGTTGGGTTGGACGAGCCGGCATGCCCCACCGCCTCTACCAGTCTGGACGAATCAGATGAGTCTGGGTGAATTTGAATATAAAAATTTGGTAAGGGAGAATGTTTTGATGGTTGGCAATTTTGGATGGTAAGGGTCTAAAGTGGGGTAGCAAGGCATGGCGGTCAACTGCCGAGTCTAGAGATGATTGCACTGTCTTATGAAGAGCTTAATTTACTTTAGTTTTTATTGTGTATTTGTGAAAGAATTAGAAATTTTGGCTGGTAGGTGAGTAAAAGGAACGGTGAAAATTGAGTGTGAGTTTGTGGTGTAACAAAGTTATTATGTGAATAGGGGATTGGGAGCCTCTCTGTTGATTGGATGCAAGAGGTTCGACCAGGGACGGATGGGTTGAGTGATATTATTAAAAATTTGGACAAAGTTATCAAAGGTCTCAAGTTTTTCAAGTTGTTTATTAGCCAGAAAGTTGTTGTAGACATTAAGTGGAGGGATGCGGGAGAGTTCATGCAAGTGTTGCGATGTTTGGAACTCATACCACCGAGTTCCATGGATCCACCTCAGTGCTCTGTTCTGTATTCTTTGGAGTTTAATTTTGTGGGAGTTTGCCAAAAGAGTGCTGGTCAGTGGGGCATATGAAAGTAGCGGTCTAATTAAGGCTTTGTATAAATGGGTTTTAGTTTTGATGGAGGCATTTCGAAAACTGAAAATTGATTGAAGAGATTTTGAAGCAATGGGGATAATCTGATTTGCATGACGATGAAAGTGAAGTTTTTTGTCAAAGGTTAGGCCGAGTACTTTGTTAGTGGGTGAGACAGTTACTGGGATGCGATCGGGAGGAGGTGCGCGGGAGTTGAGGAATAGTAGTCTAGGACGTAGGTAACCAGTGGATATGTAGGTGATAAAGGATTTTTTCGAGGATGAGCCTGAATCTGCCATTTCTGTTCCCATTGTGCTATTCGGTCAAGCTCTCTCTTGGCTTTGTTTGTCACACCGTCTATGGTAGTTGCCCTAACAAGTTGCGTCACGTCGTCAGTGTAGGAAATTGTGAGAGTCATTATTGATTGGATCTGGCATGTCATTAGTGTAGAGAATGTACAGTGTAGGTGCGAGCACGGAGCCCTGAGGTACGCCTGCATGTACGGTCTGAGGTGCCCTTAATCCCCCACCAAGAACCAAGGAAGGTGAACTGTAGTGCCAAGAACAACCAATCATCGAGCTCCGCTCATGACTCACAAGTCGGGTGAATTGTTGGCTACATATTGAAGCTGATTATAGAGGATTCGATCCTGTTTTCCGTATGCCAAGGTAGGGATTTCTGTAGTACCGGTACCGTACAGTATATAAAACACGGAAAAGCGAGCCAACTTTCAAGCAATGGATAACCCATATCAATCTAACCTAACAGTAAACCAAGATTAACCTAACCTAGATATACCTAACCAACCGGGGTTACTCTGAGATTAACCTAACCTAACCTAGAATATTCTAACAGTCTAACCTAGATCAATCTAACCTGAGCTAACCTAGATTAGCCTAACCTGGTAAAAATCGAGGACCAGTCCGATTCAAGTTTTAAGTATTTTTGTTTTCGTATTTTTTTCTTCATATAGGCCTACCATGGTTGTATACAGTATATTTACTAAGGACCGTCGCATTTAAGTGTTTATCCATTATCCAGCAATCTTACCACATGCCCCCCCACTATAAAACAAAATATATATTTTTTCCAGGTGATCGTAAATTGAATCCTTTAGCATCCGATTTCTTGATTCTTACTGAAAAAATATGCTACTACTATGTCTGTGCGTCATATATTGGCCAAGTTTTCATAATTAGCAACATATTTCGCTACAAAAATCGTGGTAATAGTGATGCCCGGGTCGTCACTCGCCTCCAAATGTAAAAAATACAAGCACACTCCGACAATAGTTGCCGAAATTCGTGGGGGTTGAAACCATTGATATGTATCTATGGTTGAAACATTGTATTATCACAATCGCCCTACATCGCCTGCATCTTTGGCGGGGCGCATCATATGTCGAGTGAAAGAAATTTGGACTATGTGGCGGCTCACAACATAAGTCGTGTGGCATTTTCAGCACGTAATGTTGCTGAGAGAGAGAGACAAAGTGGTGGCAGGAGAGTAGCGAGCGTATGACTGCTCCAGACCACCGCGGTGGACCAACTGACATGAATCCCACCCTCCTCCACCCTCTCACACTCGCTACATAGTGAATTGTGTGGGGAAAGTACCAAATTCCATGGTTTTTGCACTCGTGTTGTGCGGTTGTTGCAAGAAAACTAGCGGTCATACAAGGATCGTTGTGGTGTCATTGGAAAGCTCTGTTTATGCCCTTTCAGGGATAGATACTTATTTTACGCTCTGGGTCTTATTTAGGCATGAAAATGATCACGTAAACAGCCCTATTTTGGGTAAAAACACCCCGCTGGTGGCTACATATTATTTACCGCCTAGGCCGCTCGTTAGGTGTTAAAAGCCACCAAGAACAATCGCCCTACAACACCAAGCACCCAAAAAAAAAAAAAACGAACGCAACTTCACAAGCAACCAGTCAACTATTTATGATAAAATTTAGAAAACGCAAATTGTCCTATTTTTTCCGTAGCGAAGTTAGCGAATATTTGAGCCCCTTCCAAATAACCCAGGTTAAATTAGATGTATTAATCAGCCCTCTGCCTGGTATAATGGGAAAATATTTATGCCTGTGAGTAACTTAAACGTCTTTATTATTTGTATTTACCGTATATATTTATACTGTATATATTGTTTTACTAGCGAACTAATTATATTTGAAAGTAAGGGGACAAAGGAAACCGTTGAACGTGAATGTACCAGTGCGTAACAGTTGGTTGGTAGCTAAGTGGAAGTAGTGGGTAGTTTAGTATTTTCCTCCAGCTATTATGGGCAAGAAGAACTAGGGAAACACTATTGATGTGGTCTGTTTAACATTATGCTTGGAGTAAAAGTTATGCCGCTAAAGAATGCTCAAATAGAATATATTATGTTGGACTCATTCTAACCTTTTACCTTTACTTTTGGATACCTTTGGATGTGTTCGCCGCTCCTCTAGCGGCACCAAGGAGCGCGACGCCCCTCGTTATGGGTGGTGATTTGGTGCAGTAGACTGTTTGAAGCGACAGCTCGCTCCCTTGCGAGGATGGGCTCGTCTGGCACTTTTTGCAGTTCGACATCTAGGGCTCTCTTGAAGTTGTCTAACGAGATGTCCCTCATGTCTCTTACTCGCCGTGGGAGTTTGTTGAAGAGACGTGGGCCTCTGTGTGATAACCAGCCCTCTCGCAGAGAGCCCATAGCACCCCTGTTATTCATCCGGGGAATTTCGCATTCCCAGCCTCTCCTATCACTGAATTTCATGACTATCGGAGTATGTAGGTTTGGTACTAAACCCTCTGCGATTTTCCACGTGTATATTATTAGGTAACGTTCTCTTCTACGTTCCAGTGAGTACAGATTCAGTGCTCTTAAACGCTCCCAATAGTGTAGATGTTTTATCGAACTTATATGCGAAGTGAAATTTCTTTGTACACTCTCTACGTCATTTATTTCACCTGCTTTGTATGGGGATGTTAATACGCTACAGTATTCAAGCCGCGGTAGCACTAGAGATTTGAAGAGCGTTATCATAGGCAATTCACCGCGTGCTTTAAAAGTACGCAGAATCCAACCCGTTAGACGTTTCGCAGACGCCACTTTGACCTGGTTATGTACTTTGAAACCCATATTTTCAGACATTAATACCCCAAGGTCTTCCACACTGTCTTTCCGTTCTATTATATGGTTAGATTCTGTTAAGTAATTTGTAATTTCTTTAACACCATTATTATCTCCGTACCGTATTAATTGGAATTTTTCCTCATTGAATTGCATGTTGTTTTCCCTGGTCCACTGGAACACTACATTCATGTCTTCCTGCAGTCGGCCCGTGTCCTCTTGTGTGTTTACTATCTTGCTTAATTTTGTGTCATCAGCAAAAGACGACACCGTACTGTGTCTGGTGTTGGTATCTATGTCGCAAATTAGTATGAGGAACAGAAGGGGCGCTAGCACTGTTCCTTGGGGCACTGAGCTTTTGACATCCGAAGGCTCAGAAGTGACTTGGTTTACTGCTACCGATTGTTTTCGGTTTACGAGGAAATTGTATATCCACCGTCCGATTTTCCCAGTTATACCTTTTGCTTTCAGTTTGTGGGCTATTATACCATGGTCACATTTATCAAATGCCTTAGCAAAATCGGTGTAAATGACATCCACGTTTTTCTTTTCTTCTAGCGCTTTAAGAATTTTGTCATAGTGTTCCAAAAGTTGTGAGAGACATGATCTTCCCGCTCTGAACCCATGTTGACCGGTGTTGTGTAGTTCATTTGTCTCCATGAATGTTGAAATTTTGCTTCGCAGGACTCGCTCGAAAACTTTAATGATGTGAGAGGTTAGAGCTACCGGGCGGTAGTTTTTTGGTAGTGCTTTACTCCCTCCTTTATGCAGTGGGGCAATTATTGCGTTTTTCAAGCTATCTGGTATGTCACCAGTGTCTAGACTCCTTCTCCACATTATAGCCAGGGGTTTTGAGAAGTTTTCCTTACATTTTTTCATTAGGATTGAATTCCAAGAGTCCGGACCTGGTGCCGAGTGGGATGGCATGTTGGAAATGGCCTCTTCTATGTCTTTTGGACCGAAATCAATATCCAGCATCTGAGGGGTTTCCGTGGGGGAGGTTTCCATGAAAAATATATTTTGGTCTCTGATGACTTTTGTTTTATCAGGCTCACTACCGGTAATTAAGTCTGTACGATACCGTTTGTATGTAGGCTATTAATTATATTTAACTGGTGTTTATCTGCTTGTGTAGCCTACTAATATAAAATATATATGTCGATATATTTATCTTATCTATATACTTACAAATTCTCTCTCTCTCTCTCTCTCTCTCTCTCTCTCTCTCTCTCTCTCTATATTATATATATAATATTATATATATATACTGTATATATTATATATATACTGTATATATATATATATGTGTGTGTGTGTGTGTGTGTGTGTGTGTGTGTGTGTGTGTGAGAGAGAGAGATTATATAATTATATCCGGTACTTCTATCTGTCCTAGCAATATCTCTCAGTTTCTATTGTGTATTTTCCCAGCCTATATTTATAAACTCCGATATAAGCTCCTATAAGGCTCAAGCAGGCCCGCGAGCAAAGCCTGAGGGAAATGAAAGCATTTGTCCAGGTGCAGCCCGGAACACACACACACACACACACACACACACACACACACACACACACACACACACACACACACACACACACACACACACACACACACACACACACACACACACACACACACACACACACACACACACACACACACACACACACACACACACACCCCCATGTAGGATTACTTCTTCTTTAATGCTAAGCTCAACTTCATCCTCCGTTCCCTTTTCAGGGTTATAGCATACCGGTACCTAACACTTGGCTTTCAGTTAAATCCAGTTCAGTTTCGTTTAGTTAAGTTAATTGGAGACCGACTTTTCGGTAGCATAATATGAGAGGGGTGTGGGAGAAGGATAGGAGTCGATCATTTATACCTTTTCTGCTTTTATGGATGCGGTGTTTTGGTTTATATTGCTATGTGATTGGAATTCATAATGCCGTGAATAACATTGTACCCACACGCCAAGCAGAAAGTTTTATTGTCAAGATTTGACAGTTTTGACTCTCCCTGGAGTCCTCTTTAGGTGAAGAGGACTCCAGAGAGAGTCGAAACTATGATGTTTTGACGATATAACGGTTTCCGTTATTGTTTTCTAGTTGTTACCGTATACCATATTTACTTACGCCGGTATCACAAGAGCGGTTTTTTCCCCTCAACATTTATACTCAACGCTGGTCTGGCAGCTTTTGAGGTCAACCTTTAAGATATTTTTGTCACCTAAATTGATCTATCACTAGTCTAGTTTCTGATACCAGTGTAAACTATTTCACAAATGTTGCCAGAAAAATGTTGATCATCGAATGTTGACTATAATAGCTCTCGTGTGATACCGGCTTTGACGGGAATAGTTTATTAACCCCTTCACCACCATTACGTAATTTTCATCATACCGGGTACTCTGGTTACCATTAGACGAGTTTCTTTAGTTTATAAGAGAAGTGAGGCACGGTAATGTGACTTTAGTTTATAAGAGAAGTGAGGCACGGTAATGTGACTTTAGTTGATAAGAGAAGTGAGGCACGGTAATGTGACTTGAGTTGATAAAGTGAATCCTTTCTTAACCCATTCAGTACCGGTTCCGTCATTTTAACTTTATTTTGGCTACTATTTGATGATTTTATTCAGTTTAAAATGGGCCTCCAGCAATTACCAGGCTTCGAACTATTTCACTTAACCCTTTTCACTACCTCAGATCCTTTGTAAACTGCACACAATCATCTAAATATATCAAGAATAAAATTAAACAGACGTCGCCGATACATAAGTTGTTAATGCCTTACCGGTATAGGGTATGTGTATAATGCGACTAGCCTATATACATTAAACAGACGTGATACATAAGTTGTTAATGCCTTACCGGTATAGGGTATGTGTATAATGCGACTAGCCTATATACATTAAACAGACGTCGCCGATACATAAGTTGTTAATGCCTTACCGGTATAGGGTATGTGTATAATGCGACTAGCCTATATACATTAAACAGACGTCGCCGATACATAAGTTGTTAATGCCTTACCGGTATAGGGTATGTGTATAATGCGACTAGCCTATATACATTTTCTTGAGTGCATGATTTGATATTCTTGTTGCAGAAAGTTATCCTTTAGAGACATGCATTCTGATACTAACCTCTTGATCATGACGTATTTTGACAGTTTATTCTGGCTATCATTGGACGATTTTATATAGCTTCGAAAGGTTCTGTGGGATTAAAAAAAGGGTGAAGACAATCTCATATAACCCTCTAACTTCTATACACCCTTCCTAATCTTAACAAACACCGTCTAATGAGAGCTAGAATAAACTGCCAAAACGCGTTACAATCTCCAAGGGGTTAATTTCCCGTACTTATTTCTCATGTGTTATACAATAGCGACTAGGCAAGCCGAGGCACGAAAACCCCGTACTGGTAAATTATTATTTTTATTTTATTATGTTTTTTTTTATCATTATTATATATATATATATATATATATATATATATATATATATATATATATATATATATATATATATATATATTGGGGGGAGGGGATGCAGCTTAGAAAAAAGGAAACTTATTAGATCTGAAAATTAAATTCCTTACGTTCCCGCGCGCACACACACAACAAACACACACACGCATACACACATACACACATACATACACTTTCTTCCTACCTGTCTGTTTGTCTGTCTGTCTTTTCGTGAAATTAAATGCAGGGAGGATCGTACGACACTGAACCCTGCTCTCTCTCTCTCTCTATTGCCTATTATACTCTTCTCTCGCATCCTCTACTCCCCCAACCCCTCTTTCACCCCCAACTTGCTCCCTCTCTCTCTCTCTCTACCTATCCCCCCCACCCCTGTTTCTTCCTCCCCCGCCCCCTCTTTTCTTCCTTCCCCCGCCCCCTCTTTTATTCCTTCCCCCGCCCCCTCTTTCTTCCTCCCCCGCCCCCTCTTTCTTCCTCCCCCCCACCCCTCCCTTTCTTCCTCCCCCCGCCCCCCCTTTCTTTCTCCCCCTCCCCATTTTTCTTCCTCCCCCGCCCCCTCTTTCTTCCTCCCCCGCCCCTCTTTCTTTCTCCCCCACCCCATTTTACTTCCTCCGCCGCCCCCTCTTTCTTCCTCCCCCGCCCCCTCTTGCCCCCTCTTTCTTCCTCCCCCGCCCCCTCTTTCTTCCTCCCCCACCCATCTTTCTTTCTCCCCTTCTTTCTTCCTCCCCCCGCCCCCTCCCTCCCCCACCCCCTCTTTCTTCCTCCCCCGCCTCCTCTTTCTTCCTCCCCCCGCCCCCTCTTTCTTCCTCCCCCCTCCCCCTCTCTTTCTTCCTTCCCCGTCCCCTCTTTCTTCCTCCCCCCACCCCCTCTTTCTCCCCTCCCTCTCTTTTTTCCTCCCCCGCCCCCTCTTCCTTCCTCCCCCCTCTCCCTCCATCGCTCTCTCTGCTAGCTAATTCCCATACCCCTTTCTCATGACTATCTCGATGTTTCCCTCCCCCCCTCGTCCCCCTTCCCCTTCTCTCTCTCTCCCCTCTGCTCGTTAAAGGGGAGACAACACGACACTCACTCAGGGTTTACCGTTTACTTATAATGAGTTTCCCAGTCTCTCTCTCTCTCTCTCTCTCTCTCTCTCTCTCTCTCTGTGGTAAGTGGTAGTGTGCGGTGGTTGTGAGGTTGTAGGGGGGAGGGGGGGGGGGGGGGGGTTGACATTGGGTTGGGTTTCCGAGGGGTGGCGGTGGGTACTATGGGACTGTATGGATGGTTGGGTTGTTAACTCATGCAGTACTGGTACCGGTAACGTTTTTTTTTTCTTCATCATATTCTGGCAACTATTAGACGAATGTATTCAGCTTAGGAAGGATCTGCGGTAGCTAGAATAATTAAGTGAGATAGTCTGCCCTTTCAATTGCTAAGAGGTCCTTCTTAAGCTGCACAAATTCGTCTAGCTAGAATAAAATATAAAAGACGTGATCCGGTACAGAAGGGGTTAATAAGAAGGCTGGTGTATTCATATGATGGTATGTGGGTGTGGTTAACCCCTTCAGAACCATGACGTACTTTTACCTTGGATTCTGGCTAACATTAGAACATTTTATGCAGTTTAAGAAGCACCTATGTTATTAAAAGAGTTTATTGAGATAGTATTTACCCATTTGAGTCGTAGAGGTAGATTATATACTAAAGAAAATCGTCTAATGATAACCCAAAATATAATTAACATTACCTAATGGTGATGAAGGGGTTAATTAAAGATTATATGGTGATGAAGGGGTTAATTAAAGATTATATGGTGATGAAGGGGTTAATTAAAGATTATATGGTGATGAAGGGGTTAATTAAAGATTATATGGTGATGAAGGGGTTAATTAAAGATTATATGGTGATGAAGGGGTTAATTAAAGATTATATGGTGATGAAGGGGTTAATTAAAGATTATATAGTAAGTAAGAGACTGGGCACTTGTTTACTGATCTCTAGTAGGTGTGGTGCGAGGATGGGGGTGGTATGGTGGGGGTAGTATGCGAGTTTTGAAGTTAATGTACAAGAGTGTGGGTCTATTTATTTGGAACACGGTATAGTATTGATGTTTGAAGACTGTTAATGGTAGAGTAGTATTTGTTGTGATGGTATAGGTGGTCTGGGTATTAGTGGTATCAGGTAGGCTAGTCGTTTATGGTGCAGGCTTTGGTCGTAGTGTGTTATGGCAGTATTGGTGATGTGGTAGTGGTGGTGGTGATGAGAGTAGTGATAATGATGATGATGGTAGTGGTGGTGGTGGTGATGATAATGATGGTAGTAGTGCTGGTGATGAGAGTAGTGATAATGATGATGATGGTAGTGGTGGTGAGCTTTGGTCGTAGTGTGTTATGGCAGTATTGGTGATGATGATGGTAGTAGTGGTGGTGATGAGAGTAGTGACAATGATGATGGTAGTGGTGGTGAGCTTTGGTCGTAGTGTGTTATGGCAGTATTGGTGATGATGATGATGGTAGTAGTGGTGGTGATGAGAGTAGTGATAATGATGATGGTAATGGTGTTGATGGGAGTGGTGGTAATGATGATGATGGTAGTAGTGGTGATGAGAGTAGTGATAATGATGATGATGGTAGTGGTGGTGGTGGTGATAATGATGATGGTAGTAGTAGTGGTGATGAGAGTAGTGATAATGATGATGGTAGTGGTGATGATGGTTGTGGTGGTGATGATGAGAGTGGTGGTGATGGTACAGTATTGGTGATTTGGTGGTGTAATGAAAGTGGTAATGGCACAGTACTGTATGATGCTGTTATGCCACCTGCGAACAATTACATTAATACGGGGGAGACTAAAGTAAAGTACCGCTAATTGTTTTCAGGAATTAATGAGGATAATGATGACTGTGGTGATGGTGATACTTCAATGTGTTGATTGTGAATTGATGATGGTATGTGGATGATGATAAGTGGATATATAGATTTGGATAGATAGATAAACGAATGCTGATGCTATTGGATGATTATGGATAGATAGATACACGAATGCTGATGCTATTGGATGATGATGATAGATAGATAGACGAATGCTGATGCTATTGGATGATTATATGCTTCCCTTAAGTTTTACACACGCACACACACACACACACACACACACACACACACACACACACACACACACACACACACACACACACACATTTATCAAAGGATTCATCTTGAGAATCACAAGAGTAATTAGTGTGCAGTGGAGGTGGAACATTTAACTTTATGGGACATGGAGTGAAATGTGCGTAGGATTTTCTCTTTGGTGTCTACATTGTGGGATTATAGATAGCTGTAAGGGGAGATTTACACTTGAGTTGTTTTTTTTTGGACCCCTTTCTCCCCCATGTTTACCCACATTGCTTTTGAGATGTTAAGACCTTCGCCCCAGTCTAGTTTGGTGATTTTAAGAGCTTTCGCCCCATTTCTGTCAATTTTAAGACCTTTCTTGCCATTTAGGCGTCGACTTTTTACCTGTAATTTAGGAGGAACCCGGCCGAATTATTCTACCGATAAATGAGAGAGAGAGAGAGAGAGAGAGAGAGAGAGAGAGAGAGAGAGAGAGAGAGAGAGAGAGAGAGAGAGAGAGAGAGAGAGAGAGAGAGAGAGAGAGAGAGAGAGAGAGAGAGAGAGAGAGAGAGAGAGAGAGAGAGAGAGGAGAGAGAGAGAGAGAGAGAGAGAGAGAGAGAGAGAGAGAGAGAGAGAGAGAGAGAGAGAGAGAGAGAGAGAGAGAGAGAGAGAGAGAGAGAGAGAGAGAGAGAGAGAGCACTATAAAATGCATTCTTCCCCACCTATTGTTCCCGTTAATTCACTCTTCGCACAAAGCCCTCTAGAGACAATTTTCCAAACTACTTTAGTGGCTATTATGGCCGTCTCGTCAAAACATAAACAGGGGTCATAGTAAGCATTCATTTTCAACGACACTTATTGTGGTTGAATCACTTAAGGGGAGCAGGGTTTATTTATTGGTCGGTTTATTTAATTATGTTTTATTATATATATTTTTTTTTTAGTTTCCTCCCTAGGCCTTCATCAAGCTTAACAGAAAACTAAAGATCCCCTTTCTTGATACATTTGTACATTTTGCGGTAGAAAATGTTCTGGCCAAAGGCCTGTTCCTCCAAAAACACAGGTTCGCTATCGCTCGCCAGGAAAAAAAAAATCGACTCACTCTCACTCTTTCTCTCTCTCTCTCTCACACATAATTCAAGTAGGAAAACAAAAAACCCCGCCCGTCTCTGTTTCCCCAATAGAGATCTCTGAGAATGCCTTTGTCAGAAATATATGGGTGGATGAACGGCTTACTGCCCACTTTAATGAGAGAGAGAGAGAGAGAGAGAGAGAGAGAGAGAGAGAGAGAGAGAGAGAGAGAGAGAGAGAGAGAGAGAGAGAGAGAGAGAGAGTGTGAGTGAGTGAGTTGGAGTAACCGACGTGCATGTAGGTGTGGGATGAAGATTTAAGGGGAGATGGGTCGCTTTTCTGGTCCCCCTTCTCCCTCGTGTTTATCCCCATTAGTTTTCCTATTTTAAGACGACCCATTAGTTTGGCGATTTTAACAACTTTCGCCCCATTTCGTTGTCATAGGTAAGAATTTTTGTGCCATTTAGATGTCGATTTTTTCCTGGCGAGCGATAGCGAACCTGTAATTTTAAGAGAAACCGGCCATCGGCCGGGAAATTTTTCTACCGAAGAATGTACAAATTTATCTTGAAGATGGGTCTAGTTTTTTTTTCTTCTAAGCTTGATGGAGGTCTAGAGAGGAAACTAAAACATAATTGGATACATGAATTAATAGACCTAAAAACCAGCCACTATCTCCTTAAACTTGGTCTGACATTTAAAGCGTCACAAAGCAGCGTCATGCGGGTAGACGATTGTATACAGTTTAAGAAGGTTCTGTGGGAATGATAAGGGTAAAGACTATCTAAATTAACCCCTTCTGTACCGGCAACGTCTCTTGTATTTGATTTTAGCTACATTTAGACGATTTTATGAAGGATAGGAAGAATGTGTAGTAGCTAAAAAGATTAAAGGAGATAGTCTGTTGTCCTTTAATGGGTAGATATCCTTCCTAAGCTCAACAAAATCGTCTAATAGTTGCCAGAAAAACATGACTATAATCTACTTAACCCTCTCCGACATATGACGCGATTTTGAGCCTATTGAGGATACTTTAAAGCCATTGTTACCATCAGGGGTATTTAGAAACCTTTAGTTTAGCTACTTCAACCTCTGCAGTTGTCTTTGAGTTAGCTGTGGGCAGAAAACTAATTTAGGAGAGGTACCGGTAATTATAAGAGTGAGAGAACTCTATTCTTATTGCTAATCTGGCAACCTCTGCGTCATAAATGCGTGAAAGGGTTAAAAATCAGGGGTATGTATAAAGGGTGTGAAAAAAGGTATATAAGATATTTGGGTACCGTATGCTATAGTCCAAGGGTTCCCAACCTGGGGTACATGTACCCCCAGGGGTACATTTGCACTTCTCAGGGGGTACATAGGGGTCTGAGAGAATAACCATAGTGTACAAAATATGGTGTTCTAATCTACAGGCAGATTGCACAAATTTGTATTTTTATCAATTTCCTCATTTCAGTAAGCGAAACTTATATTAAAATTTGGCAAGAATGTAGTTACCGGGTGGACCGCCCGCCTTACACTATGCGGACGCTTGCAATCATGTTCCCGTCTATTTTGACTGCCGTGGGATACAATAATAGGTTGAAGGGGGGCTTTTGCCCCCCCTCACCTCCCATGACTTATTGTCATCATCATACATATTGCCAGCAGGGGTCAAATAACAGAACAAATATACGGGAACTTAACCGCGAGCTATCGACCTATGTAAACATGACTACCGTTGGACCGTACACCCGGATACTACATCCTTCCCTTAAAATTAAATCAGTGAGGTGACTATTCCATTGTTTTCACTTTTATGTGACTTCCTGTGGAATAAATATTATTCTCCTGTTATCTATGTATGTTCATATTTTCTTCTCTTTGCACGTGATATTGTTTAAATAAATTAACAAAGAAATACAAATATCCCCATTTTTAAAGACCTGAAGATAATTTTTAACATTATTATTATTATTATTATTATTATTATTATTATTATTTTCACTACTTTATTATTATTATTTGTATTACTATTATTATTAATATTACTATTATCATTATTATTAACCATATTTTCTGTGTATTTCCAGATGGAATTAGCAAGAATGGAAAATCCAAAAAGACAAAGAAAAATACGGAAACAAATGAAGGAAACCAATGGTAAGTCTGGCCGGAGGAGCACAGGCCCTGCAAAACCCTCCCCTCGTATGAACTCGGTTTATGTGATTGCCGGATTGATAAAACGCACCTTATTATATTTGTGAGAGATCCTTCCTAAGCCGAATTTATGGAACTCTCCTTGATTTTATACCCTGTGGAGTTGATTATTGGTGAGAGATCTTTGCTAAGCCGAATTTATGGAACTGGCCTTGTTTTTAGCTCTGGAGTTGATTATTTGTGATGAGAGATCTTTCCTAAGCCTAATGACTGATAGACAGTGTTCGCCAATATTTACTCTACTTTAAGCTTATATATGAGAGGACTTTACTAAGCGAGATTAATGTTTAAATATTCGCCATGCTGCAGTAATAAGATTCAATAATAGTTAGATCCAGTAAATGTAAGATATTACTTAAGTTACTCAAGAGAGAAGAATGACAAGAAGACCAGAACAAGAGAAGAAGTAGAAGAAGAAAAGACGAAGGAATAAATATATGAAGAGGAAGCAGTGAAAACCACAAATTAAAGAAGATCAAAAGTAAGAATAAGAGGAGGACTAAAATATCTAGACAAGGCGATTTGCAGAAGTTTCCGACATTTCTAATAAGTATCCACATCTCTACAAATTGATATGAAGAAGCTTATAATCTTGCTATTTAGGATCTGCATCTTGACACAGTGAAAAGCTAAAGTTCCAATCTCTCCATTACGTGTTAGAATCTGAAGCTTTGGACAATTAAGGTGTTCGTTTTGTGACAGACTAAAGTTCCTAATCTCTCCATCAAGAGTTCGAATCTGAAGCTTTGGACAATTAAGATGTTCGTTTTGTGACAGGCTAAAATTACAATCTCAAGAATCTGAATGTTAAGCTTTGAGAAATTAAGGTGTTTGTTTTGTAAATGTGGCCCCTGTATCGAATAGTAGCCGGAGATTTTGTAGGGTCTGTGCTGCGATGGGAGTCTTCCAAACCCTTCCTTCATCGCGGAACATAAGAAAACGGGAGTCTGCAGAAAGCCGAATGATCTACACATGGCAGAACTCTTTCACATCCAACCCATCTCTTCATGTTCATGGTCCTGTCAATGCTAAGGTAGGTACAAAGTTTATCAATTAGTTGGTGATACTAATGTTGTCACCATATTAATAGTAGACCTATTATGTTGGTAACCCCTTCTCTACCGGTGACGTCTTTTGTATTTAATTTCAGCTACATTTAGGCGGTTTTATGAAGCTTAGGAAGGATATATGGTAGCTAAAAGGATAAATTGAGATAGTCTGTAGTATTTAATTGGTAGACGTCCTTCCAAAGCTGAATAAAGTCGTCTCATAGTAGCCAATATAAAGTGAAGAAGATGTAGTCGGTAAAGAAGGGGTTAATAGTCAAATTTACATACTATATTCTGTTTCTTTTCAACTGACGGTAAATTGCAAAGTTCCCATCAAGATTTCTCAGTTATTTTGAAGATTTTGTAGTGAAATGTAGTGCTAATTATATAAACTTGGTCTTATTATGATGCACAGACATAGTAATTTCATATTTGTCCAACCTTAAGTATCGAGAAATTAGCTGCTCAGGGATTCATTTTATCGTCAGCTGAAAATAAACAGAGTATAGTTAATATGTTAATTATCCAAAACTAGCACATCATTGTAATCCCTTCTCATATAGTAATTTGCTCTTGGAATGTTGTCATTGTTACTACCTAGTTGCTAAAGATTCTTTCTTCGGAAAATGAAGTTGTATATGTGTATACTCTGGCACCTTCCCCAATTATCCTTTTTTTATGGGGGTGGCTGACTCGAGACAGAGCCCGAATAGGGACATCACAACACATTAGAAAAACAAAACAAAACATAAAATCTCACATCTAGGTCGGTTACTTGTTGGACCGTACACCCGGATACTACATCCTTCCCTTAAAATTATATCAGTGAGGTGACTATTCCATTGTTTTCACTATTATGTGACTTCCTGCGGCCCACAATCTGTATTGGACGTGAAACAATCAGGTATGTATACCAACTCGAGACAGCTGCAGTACCGCCCGATAATGTCCGAGTATGTGACAGATCAAAATATTTTATAGTCACTGAGTTCATTTTATTGATAATATCAATGCTAAGATCCCTATCAGTCTACACATACATATTTCATAATAAAATAATATAAAATTGACATAATTTTATCCATTTTTATCCTAAATTGTTAGGGGTACATGGGTACCTATCAGAATGCCCAAGTGGTACAGAGGAACTAAAAGGTTGGGAACCCCTACTATAGTCTATTCGCTGTAAGTAGGCGATAAATCATGGCCTCTATCCTCTGTAACTCAAGAAGGGCTAGAGCAAATTGTCTGTAAATGTCCACATCTCTTCCTTGACTAACTCTTTCCTATCTATCTATTTATATACTCAGGTCCAATCCCCACACCCAGAACATAAGCATCTAAACCATTACACCACTAATACAGTTTTAATTTCATTCTACAGTAGATATATTTAGACGATATTGTGCAGTTTAAAAAGGATCTGTGGTAGTCAAAAGAGGTAAGTGAGATAGTTGGAAGCCTGTTAATGGCTGGAGTCCATTTTTAGACTGAATAAAATGTTCTATAAGTAGCCAGAACAAATTTAAAAGGACGTCGCTATTACAGAAGGGGTTAATCCTTTCGGTACAGTGGTGTTTTATCCCATTAATTGTGTCTACCGTTAAACGATTTTGTTCAACTGAGACCTGTGGTAGTCAGAGGGTTAGTGGAGATGGTTTGTACTCCTTTTACCAAGAGACCTTTCCTAAGCTGGGTAAAATCGTTTAATGGTAGCCTGAATATGATAACAATAGATTAAACACCATCATCAATACTTTTCAGCACAGTGTAGACAAATATAGGTATGCAAAAGGCAATTAAAGTGTATATAGGCCCTATTACATATCTTCTTTAAAGGTACCGGTATATTGGTGGAAATATACCCACACACGACAACGAAAGCGACACTCACTAACAATATACGCTACCTAATAATTTTGTATACCTGTTCATACCAATTTTATACCTGTGTGTGTGTGTGTGTGTGTGCGTGCGTGTGTTACAGTATAAAGCATCATTACATATTGAAGGGATTGATATTGTTCTTGTTATTATTCGATGTTCTTGCAGTTTTAATGTCTTTGTTAATGCTCAAACCTTCTTAATCTGGTGGCTAGACGGTGACCTTGAGGTGGGTTGTTGTTGTCGTCATTGTAGTAGTTATTGTTTTTAAGGGAGGTATTTGTATATATATGTATATATTTATTTATTATTTTATATTATTTTATTATTATTATTATTATTATTATTATTATTATTATTATTATTATTATTATTAGGGGTTCAAGCCCTGGCAGGGAATCCCTAATATAACTGTTAAGATTAGTATTTGAGTACACCGGTTTTTACTTAATAACTCCGGAACCGCTTGTCGAATCGGAATACTTTGTATTGGGCAACTTTTGATATGGTAAACATCTAAAATGGCGGCCAGACACGTCCGTGGCAGCCGGTTTCCCGAAAATTTTCAGACGCCAATACCGTCTCGTCGCCAACTCGTAGGAAATTATTGTGCTTTGGTAACTATTAGACGATTTTTATTCAGCTTAGGAAAGACGGCTCCATATATTTAAAGGCTGTTAGACTATCTCAATTCATCCCATGAGCTACCATATTTTATCCTTCCTAAGCTTCATAAAAATCGTCCATATGTAGCTGAAATCAAATATCTAAAAGACGTCGCCGGTACAGAAAGGGTTAACCCCTTCTGTACCGGCGACGTCTCTTTAACTATACTTTGGTTACTATTAAACGATTTTATTCAGTTAAAAAGGGCCTCTAGCAATTAACAGGCTTTGAACTATCTCACTTCACACTCTTTACTATCACAGATCGTTCTTAAGCTACACAAAATCATCTAATTATAGGTAGGATAACATTAAAAGACGTCGCCGGCACAGAAAAGGTTAAGGGGAGATAGCTTGTTTTTCTAGACCCCCTTCTGCATTATGTTTAGCCCCATTAGTGTTCAGATTTTAAGATGTTTGCCTTATATATACCGTATATATATACGGTATATATATATATATATATATATATATATATATATATATATATATTTATATATATATATATATATATATATATATACCGTATTATATATATATATATATATATATATATATACCGTATATATATATATATATATATATATATATATATATATATATATATATATATATATATATATATATTTATATATATATATATATATATCCTGAACCTAAATTCGGTGTCCCACGATCGCTTCTGGCCATTGCAGTGGGCAATATAATTTTGTCAACTTACTAATTTAGGTATTATATATAACATTTGAGATACAGACACCAGTAAAATATCGGAAAGGGTACCAGGATAAAATTGCTGAACAAAAGTTACTGGAAAAACGTAATCATATAAATTAACTTGTAGTGGTGTGGTATGTGGAAAAGGTTGTGTGTCAGGGCTTGATGTTGTTATAGATGTGTGTGTGTGTGTGACGGTATAGAGTCGAACATTAGAAGAAGGTTGCTGTCAATGCTTGATTGGAAAGAATACGTTTAGTTGTTTTGTTCTGTGTGTGTATTAACCTTAAAGAAGAAGGTTACGTTAGAGTTCTTGTCTAATTTTCTGTGAGACTGTCAATGTCCTTGTCTAGACTTTACACCTACTATATTTTCCATTAAACTATATACCGGGTACTGTAGTGTTGAAATAACTTATAATGGTAAAGCACTATCAATATACCCAATGATCTTATATTCATTGTGCAGTTGGGTCTGAGTACGGTCGCGCTAATAAGTCATGTCCCAGCTGTCATTACGTTTGGCTTGCTCTGTGCTGTATTAATATCTGTCAGATGTGTAGGAAAATGTTTGTGTATATTTCACTCGATATGAAGAAATGAAGCTTAGATATTGCTGATACCAATTATTGATCAAAATATACTTGGTGCCGAGACATCACTTATTAGCGCGACTGTACATGATTAGATTGATATCCAGTATTCGATAAATGGATATATAACCGTAGTCATGTACTTAACCTTCTAACTGTCTTGATGGTGTAATGGTTAGTGTGTTTAAGATCTGTATATGGTAACCCAGGTTCGAATCCCGGGAGGATCACATGCTTTCATTAATTTCATTGGGAGGTGTTTGGTGTTGAGAGTCGACCACGTGCGAGTTTCAAGCTTTAAGGAAGTTGGAGGTGTAGACATCGATATTTTGCAGCATTACCAGCTAAATAACGATTGTGGTACATTCATAAACACATATAACCCAATTCAACATACTTTTTATCCATCAGAAACCTACATACATTACAATTGCATTTCTGTGTTATATCGATGATTGCGGCTCTAACTTCCATATAGCTTGAAACTCAAATTCGGCCCCATTTAGCCTACTGTTTTAAGACGTTTACCCCCATCCAGGTGTCAATATTTTCCTGGCTAACGGTAGCGAGCCAGAATGTATATATTTTTGTTTTGACAGCAAGCTAAATTTGTACATTTTTCGATAGAAAAATATCTCCGGTGAAACCGGATTTCTCCATACAATGCTGGCTCGCTTTCGCTCGCCAGGAAGAAATCGACACCTAGATGGGGATAAACGTCTTAAAACAGTTGGCTGAATGGGGCCGAATGGATACAAGCCAGAGAAAGAGAGAAAAGGAGAGAAAGATAAAAAAAGCAGGTGACCCCCCTTAGATTATACCGTACCTTGTTCATACCCCTTTTACACCCATTTTTTTTGACAGGGTAGATAGATATATTTGGTTTTAGTTCATCGTTCGAGACACTTTTCCCTTAACCCATTGAAGATTATGACGCATTGTGACAGTTTATGCTGGCTATCATTAGACGATATTATTCAGCTTAGGAAGGGCCTGTGGGAATAATTAAAAGGGTAACGACTCTCGCAGGTTCTCAATTAACCCTCTTACTTCCATATATCCTTCCTAATCTGAATAATATCGTCTAATAATACCCAAAAAAAAAAAAAAAAAAAAAAAAAACACACACACACACACGCACAGAAAACAAATGCGTAATCGTATCTTGAGGGAGTTAACCTAAATTTGCACAAAGTTAAATATTTGCAGAAACTTTACCACAATCTTTTATCCTTTGTCAGTTGTGGCTGTCAGTGGTTAAGTGTTTTTTGGGACCCCCTTCTCCCTCATGTTCAGCCCCATTAGTCTTGACATTTTTAAGACGTTTTCCCCATTAGTTTGGCTATTTAAGACTCTGCCTCATTTCTTTGCCAATGTTAAGACCTTTCGTGCCATTTAGGTGTCAATTTCATCCTGGCGAGCGATAGCGAGCCTGTAATTTAGGAGGAGCCGGCCTGGGGCCAGGGCAAATCTTACTGAAAACATCACACATTTATCTCGAAGGGTGTTTTTTAAGCTTGATGAAGATCTAGCTGAGAGGAAACTAAAATAATAATAATAATGATAATAATAATAATAATGAAACCAATGACAATAAAAATATGAATAGGCTTGACAAATACAATAAACAATAAAATAAATATACAGGTATATAATCAAACGGTCCCTTAGACGTCAGCATAAACCTTCTCTCTCCGTCAGTTGCTGGTATACCAATCGTATAAAGTTTAATAGGTCAACTTGGGACTAAAGTTTATAAATTACACCTCTAGTAACTCCTCTTGTCTGTTCTCTCTCGATTAGGGTACGTGTTCAAAATGTCTATATATAGGGTATCTAGACGTCCATCAAATTAAAAAAACACCAGCCCAAGACCCTCTTTCAAGATAAATTTGTCCATTTTTCGATAGAAAGATGTCCCGGCCGAAGGCCGGTTTCTCTTAAAGAACAAGCTCGCTGTCTCTCGCCAGGAAAAAATCGACCCCCTAAATGACACGAAAAGTCTTAATATTGACGAAGAAATGGGGCAAAAGGTCTTACAATCGCCAAACTAATGGGCCTTACGTCTTATAACCTGAAAAATAATGGGTGCTAAACATGAGGAAGAAGTGGGACTAGACTATAAGTTTAAATTACCGGTACAGCTCTAGTAACTTCTCTGTCTGGTTCTTTAAATTACCGGTACAGCTTAGTAACTTCTCTGTCTGGTTCTTTAAATTACCGGTACAGCTCTAGTAACTTCTCTGTCTGGTTCTTTAAATTACCGGTACAGCTCTAGTAACTTCTCTGTCTGGTTCTTTAAATTACCGGTACAGCTCTAGTAACTTCTCTGTCTGGTTCTTTAAATTACCGGTACAGCTCTAGTAACTTCTCTGTCTGGTTCTTTAAATTACCGGTACAGCTCTAGTAACTTCTCTGTCTGGTTCTTTCTCTCGCTTAGGGTACGGGTTCGAAAACTGTATACATTTAGGGTATCTATAACAGCCACTCAACAAGTCTTGGGGTTTATTGTACCCTCTGAAGATTAAGGGGTAGGGTTTATATTAAGGGGGTAGGGTTTATATTAAGGGGGTAGGGTTTATATTAAGGGGTAGGGTTTATATTAAAGGGGTAGGGTTATATTAAGGGGGTAGGGTTATATTAAGAGGGTAGGGTTTATATTAAGGGGGGTAGGGGTTATATTAAGGGGGTAGGGTTTATATTAAGGGGGTAGGGGTTATATTAGGGGGTAGGGTTTATATTAAGGGGGTAGGGTTTATATTAAGGGGGTAGGGTTTATATTAAGGGGGTAGGGGTTATATTAAGGGGGTAGGGTTTATATTAAGGGGGTAGGGTTTATATTAAGGGGTAGGGTTTATATTAGGGGGGTAGGGTTTATATTAAGGGGGTAGGGTTTATATTAAGGGGTAGGGTTTATATTAAGGGGTAGGGTTTATAATAAGGGGTAGGGTTTATATTAAGGGGGTAGGGTTTATATTAAGGGGTAGGGTTTATAATAAGGGGTAGGGTTATATTAAGGGGGGTAGGGTTTATATTAAGGGGTAGGGTTTATAATAAGGGGTAGGGTTTATATTAAGGGGGTAGGGTTTATATTAAGGGGGTAGGGTTATATTAAGGGGTAGGTAGGGTAGGGTTTATATTAAGGGGGTAGGGGTTATATTAACGGGGTAGGGTTATATATTAAGGGGTAGGGTTATATTAAGGGGGGTAGGGGTTATATTAAGGAGTAGGGTTTATATTAAGGGGGTAGGGTTTATATTAAGGGGGTAGGGGTTATATTAAGGGGGTAGGGTTTATATTAAGGGGGTAGGGGTTATATTAACGGGGTAGGGGTTATATTAACGGGGTAGGGTTTATATTAAGGGGTAGGGTTTATATTAAGGGGATAGGGTTTATATTAAGGGGGGTAGGGGTTATTTATTAAGGGGGTAGGTGTTATTAAGGGGGTAGGTGTTATTTATTAAGGGGGTAGGTGTTATTAAGGGGGTAGGTGTTATTAAGGGGTATAGGGTTATATTAAGGGGGGTAGGGTTATATTAAGGGGGGGTAGGGTTTATATTAAGGGGGTAGGGTTTATTAAGGGGGTAGGGTTTATATAAGAGGGTAGGGTTATATTAAGGGGGTGGGGTTTATATTAAGGGGGTAGGGTTTATATTAAGGGTAGGTAGGGTTTTATTAAGGGGGTAGGGGTTATAAGGGGGTAGGGTTTATTTATTAGGGGTAGGGTTTTAAGGGGATATTAAGGGCGGTAGGGTTATATTAAGGGGGGTAGGGTT
>CM064489.1:1193872-1213872 GCA_032716605.1 Paralithodes platypus
TTTTTACCTGTGGCTCTTGTATTACATCATACACATAATACAAATTCATTGTAGAAGCCAAAATTAAGTAAGTATCGGTAAAAGTATATATTAATTAATTCCAAAATAATATAAACTGAGCAATGCAGTAGCAAAAATCTGAATCCTTAGTCTTTAGTCCTTACAAGCAACATAAATTCCTCTGGCTGCAAATAAAATTAAGTTAATGATTTCTAGGAGCGCGAGTAATGAGAGCGCCTGTATGTTATGGTAATTATGAATTAATTAACTTCTACTTTAATGAGCATTAAGAAATTATTTTCCTGAAATATAATAATTCACTTAACCCAAACAGTCGCCAAAAATGTACACACAAATATATAACCCCACGGCGGGAAAATAAGGTAGACAATGAATAAATGAAATATAAGAAGGAACCAACGGCCTGGCACCGCGAGAGAGTGAAGTGATGAGAAATGGGCCAAAGTAATTAGTGGAAGGTAGACAAACAAAAGGTACATGACGAGGAAGAGGCGTATGTGGAGGAGGCGATAGGTACGCTGACGAACCATAACAAGTTTACTGTATAAAGTACACATTACAATCTTTGACATTTTACAGTCGAATCGTCAGTGATATTGAAAAGCATTGTATCTAATAATTTGGGCTCGTTATAAATTGGAATAGGTGTGTAGCTATTATGGTATAAAGCTGTACAAGGAAGGATCCCCGGAGAATTGTCAGGTTGCTGGATGCCTCTTTCTCTCACAGGCCCTTGGTTATGGATTATATTTGTGTCTGTTTGCAACACCTACAGTAGAGCGTCCGGATAACGTCACTTACACAAAATACTCAGCCAAGTAAATACCACCTACCTACTATCTCTCTTAGTAAATACCACCTACCTACTATCTCTCTTAGTAAAATATTAATATTTTACATCACGGTAACGCTTATTGACTCTTCGCAACCTTGTATGTCATGGTTTTCCGTCGGAACATCCTGGGTGCGTTTGTGTGATTGGGTGCTGTGGGAGAGTGTGTTTGTAATTAGATTAGTTTTGAGGTAACCTATGGAGTTGAACTATCCAAGATGAGTTGGATTTTTTGTTCTTATATATATATTTTTGTTATTTCTGTTTAGGTCGGGGAGGTTGGGGGACGGGGGCTGCACTGAAACCGAGAAACGTAAATGTAACTAAAGTATGGAAATCCCCTCCACAGTAAGTTGTGCCTCTTGTTGGCATCTTGGTGTGTTGAGGGATTCCGGGTCTGGGATTGTGGGTAGTGGTGCTCTGGGAGAGTTTGTGTGCATTGCTCACATCACAGTTCACACAACACTATAGCATAAGATCGGGCTGATCATACGTCAAGAATTATCATTCTTGAAGTGCTTAATAAATTCAGCACCACTCAACATGTAATGTGTAGTCTTCACCCTTGCAGTATTCAGTACATCAGTAATGCATATGTCCCCCCCCCCCCTCCACACACACACACACACAATCAATAAATCAATACATAAATACCACAACACAAACACATAGGTAATTTCAAGGTCAAAGGTCATGACCTACCTTCCTTTTTTTTGTTATCTGTAACTGCCACATGTGTTTGTAAATTTCATTAATCGATTTTAGAAGTGAAAAAATTATTCGTAGCAGACAAAGTTTGTTCAGCGTGGCACAACAGTACTTTTGTATAAAATTAATGCACCAAGATCCTTTTGAAGATTAGAAGGTGGAATACTGTTTTTGTCATTGGGTGTACACTATAAGTCTGTAAAGAGCTATTACCGTGTATATGGGAAAGGACCGTACTCAACTCCTTCTATTAGTAAGCATATCAAACCTTGTGACTTCTTCTTGAGTCGCCTATCGGTTAAACAACATACACTTATAGTTGCATACAGTATACCCCTGACTCGTGTTCCTCCGGCATCTATTATGTTAACAATATGTAAGGTGGTAGATGACGTGAAGAGGCCAGGTCAAATGACACATGACACACAAGATGGCAGGCGGGGCGGTATATAACAGGAATTGTGGCTGCTATGATGGCAGATGACACACCACACGGCTCGTATGGTCAGGTATGGCATTCAAGATAGGAAGCAATATGGTAAATTATAAACAAGATGGCAAATAGGATGGCAGATGGCAATTGCCAGGAGAGATGACAGATGTCAGGTAAGGTGGCAGACGGCACTAATATGGCAGGTACAACAAGGTGGCAGATGACACTAAGATGGCAGATGACACAGAAGAAGGCAAGTTAGGTGGCAGATGCCACAGCAGACAGCAGGTAAGGTGGCAGATGGCAGGAAAGATGGCAGGTGCTCATTAATGTTCGTGGTGACATCCGCCCAACATTATATATTGATTACGGAGAGGAGGGGGGAGAGAGAAGAAGGAGGAGGAGGAGATGGGACGAAAGACGAGAATATGCAGAAAATAGAATATGGAAAGTAGAGAGAAGAGACTGAGACAACTGAAGAAGACTAAGATGGGAGAAAGAGGAGATGGGAGGAAAGAAGAGAATAAAGAGAGAAAAGAGAACGAGAACGGAATAACGTAAAAGGGGAGAAAAGATGAGGAAGGAGGTGGAGAATGGAAGAAAATGAAAGGGAATAGAAGAGAAGGGGAGATAACAAGAAGAAGAAGAACATGGAGAGAGATAAGATGAGGGAGGAGGAGGAGATGGAAGAAGGAAAGATATGAGACGAAGAAGAAGAAGGTGAGAAGTGATAAGGGAGCAAAAGGAGAAAAGAAGAAATACGATATGAGAAACGAAGACAAGATAAAACGAACACAAGGGAATAGGGCATGAAGAGAAATGAAAGGAAATTAATATAGTAATGGAAAGATGAGTAGAGATGAAGGTGGAGGAGAAAGAGGAGATATAAAGGAGAGGAAAGTAGTAGAAGGAAGGAAAGTGAAGAACGAAAAAATGGTAAGGAGAAGTAGGAGAAAATAGATAAGATGGAAAGGAAGAAGAGAAAGGAAGGAAAGAAACCAGGAAGCGGAAAGAATAGATGAGAATGAAGAGAATAAATGAAAAGGCAAAACCAAAATAGTGTAAACTAACAGAAATATCAACACGAATTGAAGAAAGGGAATAAAGTAAAAATGAAGCACAGATGATATGGGGAGAAAATAGGAAATACACGACAAGGAAGAATGCAAGGCAAGAAATGGAGGCAGTATGAAGAAGAAATACGGATAAAGAGAAAGCATATAATAAAGTAAAGAAAAGAGAATAGTGGAAAGAAATGAGATGGAATATAGCAAAAGACATGGAAGGTAAAGTGAGAAATGTAGGAAGACGGGAGAAGACAGACGAAGAAGGAGCAGGAGAAGCGGCAAAGAGAAAACAGAGGAAGCGAAGTGGAGGAAAAGGAAGATGAATGAAGGTGACGACCCTGAGGAAGAAAGAGACGGAAAGATAATTTGATAACAAAATTAAACACATAAATATTAAAGGAGTGGAACGCGCAGACGAATATATGATGACATGACCATAATAGACACACACAGTGAGAACAATATATGAACATGACCATAATAGACACACACAGTGAGAACATAATATATGAACATGACCATAATAGACACACACAGTGAGAACAAAATATATGAACATGACCATAATAGACACACACAGTGAGAACAAAATATGAACATGACCATAATAGACACACACAGTGAGAACAAATATATGAACATGACCATAATAGACACACACAGTGAGAACAAAATATATGAACATGACCATAATAGACACACACAGTGAGAACAAAATATATGAACATGACCATAATAGACACACACAGTGAGAACAAAATATATGAACATGACCATAATAGACACACACAGTGAGAACAAATATATGAACATGACCATAATAGACACACACAGTGAGAACAAAATATATGAACATGACCATAATAGACACACACAGTGAGAACATAATATATGAACATGACCATAATAGACACACAGTGAGAACAAAATACCAGGTAGAGGAAAATGGCTGAGGATGAACCAAAGAAGAGTGATTATATGTTAATGTTCATTATTTTGTTTCCAATTATAGTCTTTTACGATTCACTTCTAGAAAATATATAATAGAATTCCTCATAGCTACAAATAGCCATTCTATCTCCCCCCCCCCTCCTTTTTTCTCTCTCTCTCACTTTCACTCAATCACTCTCTCTCTCACACACACACTCACACTCACTCTCTCTCACTTTCATTCACCCGCTCTCACTGTCTCTATCTCCCTCACACACACACTCACTCTCGCTCTCGCTCTCTCTCTTTCTCTCACACACACACTTACACTCCCTGTCTCTCTCTCTCTCTCTATAATGACGCAACAAGAGCCTAGCTATCCCTCAAAGCCTTCATAATAAGCCACTCTGTAAACAACCGGGAGTAACTCAGTCCACAGTCATAAACGAGCAACCCAAACTATAAAGAAGAACTCTTCTTTCCTATTTTACTCCAGCCATCTGGTCTGGAAAGAAAAACAAAATACCTTATCACAGTAGCAAGATAGACAGCCGTCATATTTTACTTTTCTACTTCCTGTCAACACTGTCTTCACTCTACCCTTTGTCTGTCTACCCTCCTACCTACCTACCTACCTACCTACCTACCTAGTATTGTATATATGCATAAGAATATATGCTTCCTATGTAATGCTAATTCGCATGTTATCAGATAAGTAGTGGACTGATAGATAGGTAAGTTTATATGGGTAGATAATTGTACAATAATAACCTAACTTATTATCTAGTACTCTCTCTAACATGCTGCACTATAATTTATCCGATAGTAAGTCAGTTTACATTTACGTAACAGCAGCTGAGACTTATCCTTAGAAAATGTCTTAAAATTAATAATTATAAGAATACGACACAATATTAGTGTGCTTCTCACTTACCATAGAACAGAAAAACATACAGAGTGATAGCTAGACAAATATATAAATGGATAGATACAAAGCTCCTAACTCATTAACTCAGTTTATAGATATAAAATAGCATAACTGAGGCTGTTATAATGCAAGGACTGGAGTTCTCGAAAAGGGGAAGGGACTGAAGTTCCCGAAAAGGGGATTCAGTCCTCACGCTATTATTGACTTACAGTGTGCTGGCTTAATAATCCAGAAGGGTTGATAGCCTCTGAAGTTTTATTTTAGCTATCCAAATCGAAAAAGGGCTTCAGTCCTCACGCTATTCTTGACTTACAGTGTGCTGGCTTAATAGTCCAGAAGGGTTGATAGCCTCTGAAGTCCTATTCAAATAATATTTTGATTAATAAAATGTGCAAATGGAGGTGTCCCACGTCGTATTTGGATAGCAAACATGTTATAAATAATAATCAACTAACCAAAGGGTTATAATATTATTGCTATACACAGTACTATATTGTGTGTGACTCATTAACACTATCTGGTGTTAGGCGAACCTTTCTGGGCCATCCCTGTATCAGCTCATTAGTTTTAGAGATTTTAAGACCTTTCACCTCATTAAATTTGTTATTTGTATGTATATTAGGTATTTACCATTTATTGTTATTCATATATAAATATATATATATATATATATATATATATATATATATTTTTTTTTTTTTTTTTTTTTGTATTGTTATTTTATGGATTTTTTTTATTTGTTTGTGCGTGTCTGTCGCTTATTTTTCTGGGTGAGTTATAACGAACGTGAAATTTTAGAAGAAAACAAATAAGTAAACTAAACAAAATAAAATACAATATAAAGTTTTCAGCCGGGAGATTTCTGCTGAAAAATGTACATATTTATCTTGAATGTCTAGGAGGCGTATTAATATTTAAGGGGGTCTGAGGAGGCTGTTTATGTTAGTCTATGGGGCAAACTTTAAAAAATATTGATCGAAAATGGGAAATATTAATCAAAACCCTCACTATTAATTAAACAGCATCATAATAACCCTCAAGAGGTCGCCCCAGATAGAGATAATAGACAAATGAACTGTGAGAGAGAGAGAGAGAGAGAGAGAGAGAGAGAGCGAGAGCGAGAGCGAGAGAGAGCGAGAGCGAGAGCGAGAGCGAGAGCGAGAGAGAGAGAGAGAGAGAGAGAGAGAGAGAGAGAGTTACCCGGTATATAGTATGGGTCGACATTGATGCAACAACTCTTCCCAACTTTGGTAATAAGGTGCATTGTAAACAACCCCTGGCATTTTGGCTCGAACGTCCCTTGATTTTGGCCCTGTCACTCTTTCAACTATGGGAGAGGCACTCGCTAAAGGCAGTCCTGCCTTTTGCCCCCCTCACTCACATAGAAGAAAAAAATACAAGACCAAACTGTGTAGCCATTTTATCAAGGGACTGGAGTTCTCGAAAAGGGGCTCCAGTCCTGACGCTATTCTTGACTTACAGTGTGCTGGCTTATTACTCCAGCAGGGTTGATAGCCTCTGCTGTCCTATTTTAACTATGTTTAACTAAGCCAATTTATATAAAACCCCAAGAATTGAGTCTTCTGGTTAATCCCACATACTTTTACTCTTCCACTGTATTTCAATGTCTATCTTTTCCTCATACTAACGATCTAATCCCAACAACCATCCCTTAAGACCTTCCAATTCCTTCCCCTAGTTCTCCCCCAACACCCAATCCACCTAACCAATATTATTTCATTCTTTTCTCCAGCCATCCAGTCCAGTCCAAGACGGCAAGGAACTGGAGTTATCGAAAAGAAGCTCCAGTCCTGACGTTATTCTTGACTTACAGTGTGGTGGCTTAATAATCCAGAAGGGTTGATAGCCTCTGAAGTCCTATTTTAAGGGGGGTCACCGGCTTTGTTTTATCTTTTTCTCCTTTTCTCGCTTTCTCTGGCTTGTATCCATTCGGCCCCATTCAGCGAACTGTTTTAAGACGTTTATCCCCATCCAGGTGTCGATTTCTTCCTGGCGAGCGATAGCGAGCCAGCATTGTATGGAGAAATCCGGCTTCACCGGAGAAATTTTTCTATCGAAAAATTTACAAATTTAGATTGCTGTCAAAACAAACAAATATATATATAAGCTGGCTCGCTACCGCTCGCCAGGAAAATATTGGCACCTCATGGATGGGAGTAAGCTCTTAAAACAGTAAGCTGAATGGGGCTGGATGGATACAAGCCAAAGAGAGAGGGAGAGAAAGATAAAACAAGCGAGGTGGGCTCCCTTAACTAACTAACCAAGACGGCCGCCGCCTTGTATGTTACCAAAGTCTTCTGCTTTGCTTTAGTCCATTCAGTATACGCAGGCCGGGAAGTTTGACCCCTAACATCTGTCACTCAAAAAGGGCTAGAGCAAATGGGCGGTATATATCCACACGTTATCGCTGGCTGACTCTTTTCCCTATCTATCTATCTATCTATATGCTCAGGCCCAATCCCCACTTTTCCTGTTTGTATTTGTATTTTTATTTTATTTTACTTTTCTTTTATTATTACCCTGATCGCTTTAGTCGTTTATGAGTTATAGAGAGGTTATAGTGGTCGTGAGGCTTGGCTTAAGGCGAGGCAGTTGGTTTTTCGAGTCCTCCTCCTCCTCCCTCATGTTTAGCCCTATTAGTTATGAGATTTCAAGATATTCGCCCCATTAGTTTGGCGATTTTCAGACCTTTAGCCCCATTTCTTTGCCAATATTAAGACTTCTCGTGCCATTTAGGTGTCGATTTTTTTCCTGGCGAGCGATAGCGAGCCTGTATTTGAAGAGAAATCGGCCTTCGGCCGGGACATTTTCCGACCGAAAAATGTACACATTTATATCGAAGGGGAGTCTTGTGGGTGTTTTATTAAGCTTGATAGAGGGTTAGAAAGCAAACTAAACCCCTTCCTTAAACCATTGAGCCGAACCAGTAAATTAAGCTGCACAATACCGTCTGAGCTCCCTTAACTATTACCAATAGACTGTGCACTCTTCCTCACCGTATACATCTGACTATCCACCCCCCTGCTTGACTGACTATCCACCCCCCTGCTTGACTGACTATCCACCCCCCTGCTTGACTGGGGGTAAATGTGATGTTTCTTTTCTGTGTGTGTAAAGCCGGTATCACACGAGCGCTTTTTCATTCAACATTTGTCCTCAACACTGGTCTCACAGCTTAGGAGTTCAAAATTTAAACTATTTCTGATACCAATATGAATCTAGCATCAGTCTAGTTTCCGATACCAGTGCAAAATATTCCAGAGATGTTGCCAGAAAAATGTTGATCATCGAATGTTGACTATAAAAGCTCTCGTGTGATACCGGCTTAAGGGGAGGTATTTACTTTCTTCCCTAGACCTCCATCAAGCATTAAATTATACCCCCTTGAGTCCCTTTCAAGATAAATTTGTATATTTTTCGGTAGAAAAATGTCCCGGCCGAAGGAAGGTTCCTCTTAAATTACAGGCTCGCTATCGCTCGTCAGGATAAAATCGACACCTGAATGGCACGAAAGGTCTTAATATGGGGTGAAAGTTCTTAAAAATCGCTAAAGAAATGGGGCGAACGTTTTATAATATCAAAAGTAGTGGGGCTAAACATGAGGGAGAAAGGGGTCAAGAAAAAAAATCCTCAAGTGGAGATCTCCCCTTAAGTATGCATGCCCTGTTTATATTTGACTTTGATTACAATACTTTGATGTTTGTTTGTCTTCTTTTACCAACATCTCTTATAACTCCCCAACCCCTAGTAATCTGCCATGCCGTGTCCGTAGCTTTTATTACTCCTACAAATAGTATCTGGTTCTCATACATTACGCTAACCATCAATATATTATGATGGGTGGAAGTGTAATACCTAAAAAGTTAAGGGAGCCCACCTCGCTTGTTTTTCTCTTTCTCTCCCTCTCTCTCTTTGGCTTGTATCCATTCAGCCCCATTCTGCCTACTGTTTTAAGACGCTTACCCCCATCCAGGTGTCAATATTTTCCTGGCGAGCGGTAGCGAGCCAGCATATATATATTTTTGTTTTGACAGCAAGCTAAATTTTTACATTTTTCGATAGAAAAATTTCTCCGGCGAAGCCGGATTTCTCCATACAATGGAGAAATCGACACCTGGATGGGGATAAACGTCTTAAAACAGATGGCTGAATGGGGCCGAATGGATACAAGCCAGAGAAAGAGAGAAAAGGAGAGAAAGTTAAAAAAAAAGCCGGTGACCTCCCTTACAACAATCATAAACAAACCTTTGTATTGCATGCCATTGTATTTGTTTTACATATAACATAATTGTATCAAAGTTTGTTGTGCAAAATGGGTTCGAATTCATGTTAAGTCCAAGTTATAAGCGCATATACTATAATGTGAGCTCTGTGATTGAATACCAGCCATCAACACTATAAACACTTCATTAATAAAGTTGACAAAACGTACTATAAACACAACTAACATACCATTAATACCAATACATTAAAATACTACCGGTACTCCAATACTACTGCCAATACTGAGTTACATTAATACCAACGGTACATTCCAATACTACTGCCAATACTGAGTTACACAACCAACATACCATTAATACCAATACATTAAAAACTAGGTACTCCAATACTACTGCCTACTGAGTTCTACTACCGGTACTCCAAACTAGCCAATACTGAGTTACATTAAAAGCCAAATAGGGCATATATACTATATCTATCTATCTATCTATTGCCTGACGCCGTGATCCCCGAAGGGGTGGCCGCCCCCATGCACCTCTGTCCCCAGTCAGTCGACGCCCCTCCTCCCAACCAGCACCGCCTTCATTCATATACTTCCTCACTCCATCCTTCCACCTCTCCCTCGGTGCACCTCTCCCTCTCTGTCCTTCCACCTCGCTCTCGTACACCCTCTTAGTCAATCTCTCGCTTTCCATACTTTCCATATGCCGAACCATCTCAAGTTGTTCCTTTTCACACTTTCCAGCACATCTACCTCCACACCACACCTCCTTCTTACTTCCTCATTCGTCTGTCTATCCTAGAGTGTCTATGCTAGAAACTTAACGCCATCATCATCACCAACTCCATAAACACCAATAGCACTATCGTAAACAACTACTACAACAGCAGCAACAACACTACCAACATCAACAACAACAAACCAAAATAGACCAACAAAAAAATCACCCTTCACTTTTACAGCCCAACAGCTCCCACCTCATTTAAAATTCATCCACCTCAAATGAAAAACCCAGATACCAAGAAAGCAAGGAGATTTCCAAATAAGACTGAGAAATTGCAGGCGGGCTGAATGGATATCTTACTTAAATCTCTCTTCCAGCTCTTGCAGTTTGGCGTTTCCTGGTTTTATGTTTGGCATTAAAAGGTAGGTGGGTGCAATTTAGGGGGGCGTTTGCAAGATTGAATTAGAGATAGATAGACATACAGCTATGTGTAAATATATAGAGAGATAGAGTTAAAAGGAGTTGCAAGGAATGGTTAGTATCTCAGAGACCTTGCGGTCCATTCCGGGTATGTACTCAAAGTGGAAGGAGAAACTGTCTAGTGCACTACACTCATTACAGAGTGTGCAAAATACTATCTACTCTCTTCTTGAACTGATCTACTGAAGAACGGTTTGCAAATTCTAAGGGAAGTTTGTTCCAGGTAGAACAGATCTTATATGTTAAACATTTATAAACGTACTAGTGCTGAACCTTTTCAATTATAATTTCCAACCATGGTTGCATGTTGTATTCATATTCAGGCTAGACGGTTTTCTATAATCCACGCTATTAAACCCATTAAGCATTTTAAAAACATCAGTGAGCTGACCTCATAGTCTGCGTGTGTCCTACGGAAAGAGATCAAGAACTCTCAAAGCGGTCCTCATAGCTCAGTCTTCTAGTCGATGGAATAAGTTTGGTAGCCCTAGCTTGTACTCTTTCCAGTCACTCTATATCTTTCCCGAGTGCTGGAGACCAGAATTGAACAGCATACTCCAGGAGAGGCCGTATCAGAGCGTTGTAAAGTGTGAGGACTAGTTCCTTATCTCTATACTTAAATTGTCTCTGAATATAGCCCAATAATTGCTTTCTTCTCTACTTCACTGCACTGCTTGGAAAACTTTAGGTCACTGCTAATCAGAACACCCAAATCCTTTTCCAAGTCAGTCACTTCCAGGGGCATTCCTGATATCGAATAGTCTGATTTGGGGTTTGCTTGGCCGATATGCATCACTTTTCACTTTTCCAAGTTTAGAGACGTCTGCCATGTCTCCGACCATTCACCCAGTCTGTTGAGGTCCATCCTGAGCTGTTCAATCCCTTTGGGGTTCTTCACATTCATTCCAAGCTTTATGTTGTCTGCAAACTTGGAGATCATACTCAACAGACCAATATTGATGTCATTGACATACATGATAAACATAAGTGGGCCAAGGACAGAACCATGTGGAACACAGAAGTGACTGGAGTCCACTCAGAGGAAACACCATTGATTACCACTCTTTGTTGTCTAGCTGTTAGCCAAGTTGCTATCCAATATGTGACCACTGAATTGATACCTAGTGCACTCACTTTTGACATTAGCCTGCAATGAGGCATATTGTCAAAAACAAGTTTTGTTTTTCAATCTAAGTAAAGAGGTCTATGGGTATACTTTTGTCATACTCACTCAACATTTTGTGGACAAATTCCAGCAAATTGGTAAGACACGATCGGTGTCACCTGAATCCACGTTGGGAATCTGTAATTAAATTGTGGATTTCTAGGTAGTCAACTATCTTGACTACTAGTATTTACTAGTAGAGTTTTACTATGATAAAAATCAAGCTAATTGGCCGATAATTATTGGGACACTCATGATCCTCTTTCTTAAAGATTGGGGTTACATTGGCCAGTTTCTAGTCTTCAGGGACCTCTCCAGTTTATAGTGATATATTGAAGATTTCTGCCAAGAAAGGTGCAATTTCATATTACACTTCTCGTACAACTCTGGGAAGAAAGCCATCTGGGCCAGGTGACTTGAACCTATTCAACTTATCTATACTCCTTCCTACCTCCCCAGGGGTACATCTAATTTTGCTAAGAACTTCACCCTCTTGCACTAATGCTTGACTTGGCATGTTACTGGTATTTTCCCTTGTAAATACCAAGACAAAATAGTCGTTTGGGGATTTAGATAGCTAAATCCCTAAATCAGTGTCAGAGGATTGTAGTTGACCTGCTGGATCCTTTAGAGGTCCAATGCTACTTTTGAATGGTTCCTGCTGTTAACATGGCTGAACACCTCTTTAGGACTCTCTTTGCAAAGGGCTGCAACCCTGAGTTTTTCATTCTGCTTTGCTTCCTTCATAATAGATTTCACTCTATTACACATTTTTTGAAGGAATCTAAATATTTTGGTCTTGACATCTTTTGGCCTTTCTGTATGCAACCTTTCTCTTTATAATTGCAGAAGCCATGTTCCTTGTGAACCATTTTGGTTGGGTTGAGCCTGATTTAGTAATTTAGTAGGAACGAATGCAGTTTATCGATCCATAAACGGCTCTTTGAATGAGCACCAAATTGCATTAACATCCTCACCCTCAAGTCTGATCTGGGATATGAGAGAAAGAGAGAGAATGTATTATTATTATTATTATTATTATTATTATTATTATTATATTATTATTATTATTATTAGTAGTAGTAGTTTATTTATTGTCTTTTTGATGTTGTATGCATGGATGGATAAAATTGTATACTATGCAGCGTGAACGCAAAATGTATTTCAACGTGCAAATATATTTGTAGTAATTCCTCAGACACGAAGCTTAAATATTTTTCTCTTACTCTACAAAGGATTACAAGGGGTTACAGATGCCTACAAAGGAAAGCAAGCAACAACATATATACTGAGGCTTATTGTAGGAGGGGAAAACCAGAATGAAGATTAAGGGGGGTCACCGTGTTTTTTTTTTATCTTTCTCTCCTTTTCTCTCTTTCCCTGGCTTGTATCCATTCGGACCCCATTCAGCCAACTGTTTTAAGACTTTTATCCTCATCCAGGTGTCGATTTCTTCCTGGCGAGCGATAGCGAGCCAGCATTGTATGGAGAAATCCGGCTTTGCTGAAGACAAAATGAAAAATCGAAAAATGTACAAATTTAGCTTGCTGTAAAAAAAATATATATATATATATGCTGGCTCACTACCGCTCGCCAGGAAAATATTGAAACCTGGATGAGGGTAAACGTCTTAAAACAGTAGGCTGAATGGGGCCGAATGGATACAAGCCAAAGAGAGAGAGAGAAAGAGAAAAAAAAGCGAGGTGGGCTCCCTTAACTGGACTACCACGGAGCGCGCTAGGAGAGGTTTTGTATAGTCATATATTAGCCGCTAACAGATATATTTGTTATGCTCCCCAGTTTGCCTCTTTATTTGTTATGCTCCCCAGTTTGCCTCTTTATTTGTTATGCTCCCCAGTTTGCCTCTTTATTTGCAAGGTTAAGGGGGGATAGTTCACTTTTTGGCCGATTTTGTTTTTCATTTATTCATTATTTTTCTAGTTTCCTCCCTAGACTTCCATCAAACTTAAAAAAAACATCCATTAGATCCCCCTTCTAGATTAAATTGTACATTTTTCGGTAGAAAAATTTCCCGGCCAAAGGCCGGTTCCTCCAAAATAACAGGCTCGTTATCGCTCGCCAGGGAAAAAATCAACACTAAGATATCACGAAAGGTCTTAATATTGACAAATAAATTGTGCGAAAGGTCTTAAAAACGACAAACTAATGGGGCAAACATCTTAAAATCTGAAAACTAATGAGGCTAAACACGAGGGAGAAAAGGGTCCAGAAAAATGGCCCCTCTCCCCTTAACACCCACGACCATGTGATTCACTATAACTTCCCTTTATATTTAGGGAGCTTCACCAAATACAGTTCTCTTCTCACCTGGAGGGAAAATTTACCCCTTTGCAGTTGTTTTCTCGTTACTGAATTGAAAAAGTTAAGCTGCCATGTCTCAGTTTCTTTTTAATACCAAGTTTTCATAGATAACAACACTTATCATTACAATATCTTCGTAATATCCAATAATAATCAAGATGGGGACATTTCAATTTACCGTCAGCTGAGGAAAACAGACGATAGTTACTGAGGCATGCTTAAACCGTTTCAGTCTGATGTTTATTGTATTATATCTACTGGCAGACGATTTTATTAGCATTTCTTAGAGTTTAAGGAGTAACACACACACACACACACACACACACACACACACACACACACACACACACACACACACACACACACACACACAGGAGAGAGCTGCAACTAAGATGATACCAGAACTGAGAGAATTACCATATGAGGAGAGATTAAAGAAATTAGATCTACCATCTCTAATGGATAGGAGGGAGAGAGAGGTGATATGATTATGATGTACACATGTGTGAGAGGACTCGAAAAGGTGGACAAGAAGGGTTATATTGTGAAAGATAATGGTAGAACTAGGGGGCGTAGATATAAGCTAATGAAAGGAAGATGTAAAGGAGATGTGAGAAGGTATAGTTTCCCTTACAGAAGTATAAGTAAATGGAATCAGTTGGAAGAGGAAGTGGTGTGTTCCAAAAACATTCATATTTTTAAGGCAAAGTTAGATAATTGTAACTCAGGAAGCGGGACAATACGAGCCTAAAAAGCTCAACTCCTGTATACTACAAATAGGTAAATACAAATAGGTAAATAGACACACACACACACACACACACACACACTTAACCAACTAACAGTTAACTAAGATAGAGCCCTGGTAATCTTAACCCATTTAGTATTATGGCATCCTTCACCACGTATTTTCCATCATGTTTCTGGCTATGGTTACTTAAGGGGGCTCACCTCGTTTTTTTTCTTTTTCTCCCTCTCTCTCTGCGTTGTATATATTTTGCCCGATGCAGCCTACTGTTTTAAGATGTTTAACCCCATCCAGGTGTCGATTTTTTGCTGGTCAGCGGTAGAGAGCCAGCATTATGGTTTAAATGTTTTTGACAGCAGGCTAAATTTTTACACTTAATATTCAAAGATTTTTTTTTCCGGCGAAGCCGATCTCCATACAATGCTGGCTCTCATCCAAAATTTCACCTGGATAAACATCTTAAAAAGACCTTTTTATTATATCAAGCCTGAGCCGAAAAAGATAAAAATAAAAAAGCCGGTACCCCCCTTAATATTACTGGGGCTAATCTTGAAGCTAAAAGATTAATTGGGATAGTTTGTAACCTATCTACTCAATATGTCACAAGGAATAAAAATTACCTCTTTAATGCAGCCAAATGTCAATACTCATATCATCAAGTACTGAAGGGGGTTAAGGGGGGAAATATAGTTGTAATTTATCTTTCCTCCCTAGGGTATCCATTCGGCCCCATTCAACTGTTTCAAGACTTTATCCCCAACCAGTTTCCTCGAGCGATAGCGAATCTTGTATTCGAAATCCCCATGGACGGCGAAAAATTTTTGGGCTTCAGCTATAATTTCTAGCTTGCTTGTGTCTGTTATTGACAGGGTGGGGCCTGAAATAGTGCGAGGCGTGTAGAGGGTGATGGTGTGTCGAAGAGAGAGAGTGAGAGGAGAGAGAGAGGGAGGGAAATAAAATAAGAAAGACAACAGCCCTATACATTAGTCACAGTATACACGAATTACAATATCTATTTATGCCCGTCCATTACCTAAGGGAGATACTCTTGTACTACTTTACTGTATATAATTATATATTGTATAATATATATATATCTATATATTATATATATATATATTATATATATATATATATATAATTACAGGTATCTTATTATACAAAAAAATATCTACATTTGCAGTAAATATCTAAAACCTACAAAAACCAAAATTTAATTCTATGAAAAATCTTCATATCATTGTTAGGTACTAATTGTAATATGATCAATGTATTGACGGATTATCAATACCAAACTATTAGTCTGTATGTAACCCAAGGATCTAGTATTACTGTCTATATACGTATACTGTATATATATATATCTACTATATACAACTATATATCTATATACGATATATATACACTACACCACACACGACCTAATAGTATGAAATGTATATTCCCGACCTTCCTACTGAACCATAGGCTATTACGACCATTATATAACCTTATATTACGACAAAGGGAGGCTTAGAGTTTCTATACCAACCAAAAGGGCTGAGGTAATCGGTTGTTTCATGTATAAATACATGGGAATTCCCTATGGAGAATTTTTTTTCGATATATCTATCTATCTATATATCTATATCTATCTATCTATCTATCTATCTACATCTATCTATCTATATATCTTTATCTATCTACATGTATCTATCTATCTATCGACTATCTACTATCTATCTATCTATTACGATGGTTTGATGTCATTGGAGGTTATATTCAAGGAGTTAATGATACAAATTAGTGAACTTAAATGTGGAAGTAAAATCCACTGAAAGAGGTCTGAAAGAGTCACGTATTGAAAAATGTTGGATTAGTAGAAGATACCTATATTATTAAGGAAGAAAATACTGGCGGATAACAGGGGATACTTAAAGATATCAAGCAGAGGAGCTAGAAATACGTGATCTACGGAGAGACAGTCATCTTAGTGGAGAATCTTGATAAGTTACTAACAGGCCATGATGACAGTAAGTAGTGTTGCGGACATAAAACTATTAGTGCTTATGAGAGGGAAGTGAGACGGGGGGGTCAGGGCGTTACTGAAAGATGACTGGTGAAACATCCGCCCGGCTCCACCACTGCGTCAGCAATCGTGAACAGTCCAGTTTGATAGTGTAGCCTCACCCTCTACACCTGCCTACCTACAGTGAGGTACTACTGTGATGAGGAAAACAGAGCTCACGTGGCCCTGCTCCTTCATCAGCCTTACAAACAGGAGATAAACAGCAGAAAGAAAAACAGTTGTTGGACATTGGAAATGGCTGCGATATCAGGAAGGTCATCTCGTGTTCTCGAACTAGAACATGACTGTAACACGGTCTTCGAAGGAGACATCTGTTGAGCCCCTGACAGTTATATGAGATCCAAGATACAGTGACAGTAAAGGTGTTTGAAGAGGAGGAGAAACAGGACGTGGTGTCCTGGATGATGCATGGCTTTTTTCAACCAGTGGTAAGAGTCGGCCGCGGTAGGAATTGCCTCCAGTCCCCCCTACCCAACAGGCCGCCAAAGGAAAAATGGATCAGCAGTGGAAGAGGGCCAGGCTGGTGTGCGAGGGGTGGGAACAAAAAAAACGTTACTCAATCTAGCGTTTATTTAAAGGATCCTCTGAAAGATCAGGAGATATTTTACATTGGGAATGCTGACTGTGACACCTAGCGTGTGATATTACTAAAGTATATATCGGATAAGAAGTAACATTGAAAGTGTTGTAAACTGCTAGTGAGCTTGATCCTTAACTTTGCAACCACACGGAATGGAAAGTCTATTTAAAATAACTGTTTTGCAAATGAGTAAGAGGGATGATTTTGTTACGTCCGAGAGTTGTTGGCCCGCGAACCCGACCAACCATTGTAACTGTTAGAAAAATACTATAAACCTAAAACATAACATCTGTAATGGCTAAGATTGTATTCATTATAACTGTAAATTCTGTAAAAGAAATAATATGAGGCAGTAGACGTAGTAAAGTATTGACTATGGAAAAAATTACGATATTCATTCTTTTACAAGAAATAATGTTATTGAAAAGAAGACTTAAATTGTTTTAAGCACAATACAATGATGCATTTTGATGCAATCGCATGTGTGGAATGATAGGAGTAACGAAGGCATATAGTAGAGGGTCGTCCTTCAAAAGGTGTTGCTCCTATTATGGAAAAATTCACTTAGTTACTTTATAGTGATTGATTCTGTGTATTGTAATGAAAGAATAATTTGGATTATAATGACATGTAGACGATGTACAAATATTTTATAGTGAATGTTATCAACCTACCTTGTGACAAGCAAGACGAGGACTCTTTAGATGAATTTAGAATACAATAAGCCACTCTCTGATAATTTTATCGCTGAAACAAACACTGCAACAATGTCTCTTAATTGCAGGAGATTTTTATGCTAGTCCAACCTAAAGGTAGGTTTTTGGAAAGATATTATTATTGTATTTATTAGCAAGTGCTTTTCATCTTTATTCGTGATGGTTTGATGGAGGCCAATGCAGAATGATCTCGTGACAATTTATGTCCTGCAAAGAATACAACCAGTTGGCTTGATCATATAGCAGTAAGTGTAGGAGAGTCCTTAAACGAAATAATAGATTACTATTACTATAAGGTCTGATATGGCCCTTAATGATCACTTTCCCCTGGCATGTAAGCATAAACACTTGAACATATGTAAATTTTGGTATTATTAGTTAGATGTACACATTGAACCGTCAGAATAATCGACTGGCAAAAAACTGTTCTATTGTGATAATTTACAGATATATAGATATCACAAACTATTAATCATTATCTAGGTGAATTGGATGTAGTATCAGTTTAGTTTTAATTGCTTGGACTGCAGTCGTATTATAGATGTAAATAATGCAAACAGCATATCAAGGATTATTAATTAATTTAATTTATAACAGTATAATTAGTTTTGGTTACTGAATTCATCTTCTTTGTTTAAGAAAAGAACCCATTAAAAATGGCATAAAGTTATACCAGGTTGGAATGATGAAATTAAGGATATGCATAAGTTTGCGGAGAAAGAGTAAGTTTTAACTTGGAAGAATAGGGGAACGTCCACATTGCAGGAGTTGAGTTAGAAGAAATGAAGGAAGTCTAGTAGAAAGGACTTTAGGAATGTAGTTGAAACAAGTTGTAAACAAAATGAGTCTCAAATTAGCCCAAATAAGTTAGCTCAATCCCTATGTAATAACAATTTGACATCATTTTGGACAGCGGTTAGCAAAAATAAAATACAGAATAATAAAGTTTTTGTAAGTATGAAAATAGATGAAGAATTGTGACCCAAAATGTATTGTAGAGAAATTTTCCAATACGTTTAAACATGTGGTATATGATGATTGTAACAATGTCAGAATCGATGATCGGACTTCATGATTAGATTAAAATTGCGTGAAAAATGTACCGCGTGACGGTGAAATATTTGGTAAGGTATAAATATTCATGATGTATATCCCAGCAATATCTGACCTCAATTGTGGTATGGGCACAGATAATATACATTCTTTTCATTTAAAGGTATTGTAACAACAAATCGAATTGATAGTAGTAATTGCAAAGTTGATTTCTTCTTGTGTGGTACATGGTTGGTATGCCTGTATAGAATGAACTTTGGAATTATGGTACCCTTATTGAAGATAAGTATAAAGATAATACATCACTTGATTGTAATTATAGATCAATTACGTTATCGCCCAATATTTGTTTTTATTGAAGTATTTATTTGAATACTCGCTTTGAAGTACAAAATTTTAAGGTAAGATATGTTAGTTTTAAAAGATAGGCAGCATGGACTTCAGAGAGAGGTATTTCTACTTATACTGCATGGTTAATTCTCAATGGAAACTATTTTAATGGTACACCCACGGAGGGATCTAATGTTTTTTTCATGTTTTATTGACCCCCTCCACCTGACAAAAGCTTCTGATAAGGGTGAATTCATTTCAAACTTGCAAAAATAAGCTTTTAAAAACTAGGATTGACCAAATTTCTTGGTTAATATTTTATTTTACTTTACAGAAACCAAACATGTTGTTGATCAAATTTAAAGATTCAATTTCAACCTGAATGGGACTATGAAAAATGGGAGTGAGGACAGGGTGGGGGTTTTTATCTAACTGTTGTTTTTCCAATTTATATTGAGTGACTTATTAAGTAAATTATCTGCAAGTAATGTAGGCTTGTAGACTAGGTTTTACAAGTCAGCAATTTGTGATCGCCTATGCAGTACGTCTGTGTAACTATTGGCTCCTTCGGTTAGAGGTCTGCAAAACCTTGATAGCTATTATGGATAATGAAATTAAACAACTAGACTTATCCTAATTAACTCTGCAA
>CM064489.1:1218872-1529006 GCA_032716605.1 Paralithodes platypus
ACCTACTATCCTTCCCTTCTCTCTCTCTCTCTCTCTCTCTCTCTCTCTCTCTCTCTCTCTCTCTCTTATCCAGGCTAGAGTCACATTGCTACTTTAATGTTACAGCTAGTCCAACGCCTACTATCCTTCCTCTCACTCACTCACACACTATCTCTCTCCAACCTTATCTCCTCCCACTCATGTCCTTCACCATCACCACCTCTCTCTCTCTCTCCCCCACCACCACCCAACCCTTCCCCCACCAACTCATCAATCTCCCTCTTTCATGTTTTCCGTCCAATTATCTTCAACCAGCCTCCGGAAAATTATTAATCTTAGGGTGAAATTTGATAGGAAAAGTATCGGTTCTCAGGGGGTCCTTCCTTAGATGAATAAAATCGTCTGTGAATAGCGAGAATAAAGTATAAGTGTTCTGATGAAGTGGGAGGTTATTTCTGACAAACGTTCAACATATAGGCAGTTGTCTAATTTCTAATTAATAAAAGGGCCGATTAATTTTCAAACATAAAACAATAGTACCTAACATATATACTAATATACTACACAAATTACAGCAACACACCACACAAACAATCATATAATAACACATAGAACACATTAATAGAACAACAATACAACACAACATACAATAGAACCCTTCATATATAACAATAATAGAATAGAAACAATAGAACACAACAATAGAACACAACATATCAATACAACACATAATAACAATAGAACACAACACAATAGAACACAACATAACAATAGAACACAAAACAACAATACAACACAACATAACAATAGAACACAACATATCAATACAACACATAATAACAATAGAACACAACACAATAGAACACAACATAACAATAGAACAAAACATAATAGAACAAAACATAATAGAACACAATATAACAATAGAACACAACACAACAATAGAACACAACACAACAATAGAACACAACATAACAATAGAACACAACACAACAGAACAATAGAACATAAAATAACAATAGAACCAAACACAAAATACAAATATACATAACATAATAGAACAAAAAATAACAATATAACACAACACAACATACAAATACAACACAACATAGTATTACCGGTACATAACCATATCAATACACACTACAGAGAGGAATTGCTGTAAAACAATTATGTAGTGATTTTCCAGAGCGTACAGTGACAATCATCCTTATAAGACGCCGGAAAAGGTCAGTGGGTTGTACAGTTTGCTCTCTCTCTCTCTCTCTCTCTCTCTCTCTCAATTTAATTCAATACATCTGGTAAAAAGTCTATTGTTAGCAAGCAAAAGGTTAATAAGACGTCATCGTACTATAGGGGTTAAATGTATGTGTGTGTGTGTGTGTAAAAATAACTAGCAAAATTATCCATAGTTTACGCTCTCAAACCACCTCCATTTTCTCAGCTCCAAAAGCACTCCCGTTTTCTATGATGAAGCAGGGCCAATCAATGACTGCTTTGGTGCATGATATAAATACCCCCACGGTCAGTTTAGTTCCCGACCCCGCAGCGAGTCGCTCCCGGGTAGCATGATGAGCGGGGGGGGGGGGGGGGGGGGGGGGGGGGGGGGGGGGGGGGTTATTGGGAGTGAGGGGGGGGGGGGGAGAAGACCTTATCTGATCGAAATGTATACCTAGTTTGATCCCATGACTAACCTAGTTTTCTTACCTTTCACGTGTAATAGCACATTATGACAGAGGAAATGTTGAAATCCCCAAAACTGCATCATAATGAAGTATTGGACATGAACTGTAGCTAGGATAATATAACCTGGCCACATTCTAGGATAACTATAAGATCTGGTAGGAAATAGAAACAAATCCAGCTATTTTAACCCTTTCCCGATAACTCCCGCACATAACAATACCCGAGAACAACCCCCTGCGGTCCCTACAGTGAACATAAGTAATACTCACCATGGCCTGTTTATTTTTATGTTTACGTTTTCTTTTCTGTTTTTTTTTTTTTTTTTGTATGGCAATCCCCCGACCAACCCAAAATGACAGTAATCCTGAAATTCCAATGTAATCCCCGAAACACGGAAGCAATCAAGCGAGAGAGAGAGAGAGAGAGAGAGAGAGAGAGAGAGAGAGAGAGAGAGAGAGAGAGAGAGAGAGAGAGAGAGAGAGAGAGAGAGAGAGAGAGAGAGAGAGAGAGAGAGAGAGAGAGAGAGAGAGAGCTAAGCAGAAAAGGTAGAGAGAGAATTTCCACAACTTTATTTGAATGAACTTTTAGCTTAATGTAAAGAAAACATATTTTAATCACCAAAAAGAAGTACCGGTATATAGGGCACTCACTATCGGTATCGTCTATCGTTCAAAAAAGAAAGAATAATAATTATAAGGAATGCATCTATAATCTTGGGAAAACTCGTCAAAATGGCATTATTTAATTATATAAAAATATAATTAAGCAAGGTGGCAAAACTCCTAGTACCGTACTATAAACACTGCACAATTGACGAAACAATCAACACTCAAACATTAACCCCTTCCGTACTAGCGACGTCTTTTTAATGTTTTTCTAGCTATATTTAGACGATTTTGTGCATTTAAAAAGGGTCTGTGGTAGTAAACTGGGTTAAGTGAGCTAGTTCAAAGCTTGTTAATTGCTGGAGGCCCTTTAAATACTGCATAAATCGTGTAATAGTAGCCAGAATAAAGCTAAAAGGACGGTAGCGGTACAGCATGGGTTAACGAGTGTCACGCAACCTACATAACAAGGCTACAAGAGATAAGGACTAATCGTACGTCTGGCAGCTACTCCCCCGGCGTGTTTGTAAACAAAGAGGTGCTGCGGCGCCAAGGTTTCTACACGAGGGCGGGCACACAACCGCAAACAATAGGACTGCATGTGGTATTGCCTCAAGTCATAAAAGTGTCTGAAGGATATTACTAATGCAACATTTTCAACCACTTCGTTACTTGGTACAATTAACTGCAAGATCATCAAGCTTTTATATAAGAACACCAAAGAGATTAATCGTATCGAGGTTAATCGTATCCTGAATATGTCGGTTAGAAAATATATAATTACCGGTACATAATAGTATTATATCACTGTCTGATAAATATTAAAAATTAGATAAATTTGCATCCAATAAAAACTAGGCGGGTTGTCTCTGTCAACTCATTCCAATAGTATATATTACCGGTATATATATACAGTATATACGGCAGGCATGATAAAGTACTATAGGTGGTGGTAACATGAATAATGGAGGCTGCTGCACATATACTGTAGGTAGGTAGATACTAAGTTGGTGTCTTACATTAGTTGAACAAATCCTGTACGGAGACGTAGATCCCATATAATGTATACATTATTTGTATTCTGTTGCGTTCGTTATCGATGTTCTGCCTAATGTGCATACCCTGTAGTGTTATACTTTAACACGAATATCTTACCGCAATTGCAAGGAAGCCTACTCAGTCACTCCAACAAATCTGTGAGCCTGTTATGTTTCTCTTTCTGTAACTGTAATCATTGGCACTACTCTATTTAAATACATTTTATAAAATTTATATACATTTAATTACACCAATAGGTAAATCCCGTTCTTTATATTTGCACAACAAAAATATAAATAAATACATAGGTCCATGAATTATATAATAGAGTGTATAAATACTAGAGGTTTAAGGACCCGAAGTGGCCTGAGCGTGACAATATGTCTGACTGGTGCGTCACAGACCGGGCCGCATGCCAACTCACTCTCTCTCTCTAACTCACTCATTCACTCTCTCTAACTCTCTCTCTCTCACCATAAATTTAATTCAATATATCTAAGTCCACTCCACCTCCCTCTTTCTCTATAGCCATTCATTAATATATAGAACACTTAGCCTAAGGGGAGATGGACCGTTTTTATGGTCCCCCTCCTTCCCCATATTTAGTCCCATTAGTTTTCAGATTTTAAGACGTTCGGCCTATTAGTTTGGCGATTTTAAGACCTTTCGTCCAATTTTGTTTCCAATATTAAGATTGTTCGTGTCATTTAGGTGTTGATGTTTTCCTGGCGAGCGATAGCGAGCCTGTAATTTAAGAGGAACCGGCTTTCGACCGGGACATTTTTCTATCGAAAAATGTACAAATTTATCTTGAAGAGGGTTTTGTTTTTTGTTTTTTTAAAGTTGTATAGAGGTCGAGGGAGAAAACTAGAAAAATAATCAACAAATGAAAACAATCGACCAACAAATGAAAAAATAGACCAAAAAGTGAACTATCTCCCCTTAATAGTCTGTCTGTAGCCATTCATTAATTAATAGAACCCTTAGCTTTATAGTCTACAGCCATTGATAAAAGGAACACTTACATTATTGCTAGAGATCCTTCCTAAACTGACTAAAATCTTCTAATAATAGGCAGGATAAGATTAAAAGGACGTCGGTCTCTTGTACTGTGAAGGTTAATATACACGACATCAAACAGTGGACATGAAAGAGAGAGAGAGAGAGAGGGAGAGAGAGATATGTTGCCAAACCTCACCTTCACTCAAATCACCTGTCACCTTATTTTGCAACAGCCATGTACAATGCAATCCAATCAGACCACTCATTGAGGGAAGGGTTTTTAGTTTGTTCCCTAGACCTCCATCACGGTTATAATTACGCCCCCTAGACCCCCTTTCAAGATAAATTTGTAATTTTTCGGGAGAAAAATTTCCCGGCCGAAGGCCGGTTCCTCTTAAATTACAGGCTCGCTCGCAAGGAAAACATTGACACCTAAATGGCACGAAAAGTCTTAACATTGACAGAAATGGGGTGAAGGCTTTTAAAATCGCCAAACTAATGGTGCGAACGTCTTAAAATCTCAAAAGCAATAGGGCTAAACATGAGGGAGGAAGGGGTCAAGAACAAAATCCCTCGTGGAAATCTCCCCTTAAACTCACTACCCATTATAACCAGCGTTTCCGCACCCTCCTCAGCTTCCCGCCATGGAGTGGCTTCGGTCACCCAGGCTTTATTGTGGTCGGCGGGGAGGGTTCTGTGGGGGCGCTCGGTTATGGCCTTGGAATTGCTCGGGGCCTTGGGGCTGTTCGGCCAGGCAGCTTGGGGAACAACAACAACAACAACAACCAGCGATATTAGTCTGATTATAGATGACAATAGCATAATCCTCTGTACCTCAATATATTCATCCTAACAGGCCTTCAATTATCAGCTGAACCATGCAACTTACGATTTGTTCACAGATTGACTCCATCTTATATTTACCACAAACGCTTCACAACATCTTCCATAAATCACAACGGTTAATTCTACTCTATCTCTTGTCCGTGTCATTCGCTCCTGTGTACTGAATTGTCATGTGAGTAATGTTGATCACGTAAGCGGTCGTAATAAGTGCAATGATCGGTTTTCGTATCAATTTATTTGTTAGGCTTTTGGAATACATTCATAATTCGTATTGTGTATTTTGTAATGCATGTTAAATTATAGTGAAGATTTCCAAAATGTGTTCATGATAGTACCCAAATTAACCCTTTGACGAGTATGACGCATTTTGACAGTGTATTCTGGCTATCATTAGACGATTACATACCGCTTGGGAAGGATTTGTGGGAATTAAAAGGGTAACGACTATCTCAATGAACACTCTGACTTCCGAATCTTAATAAAATCATCAAATAATATCCAGAAAACAGAGAATAAATGTGTAACAGTATCTTGAGAAGGTAAACGTATAGTAGTTTCGTTATAGTTTACAGATTACTATAATGCACACCCATATGCTAAAGTTACAGCCCCTTACACTAATCTGTAATTACATGTATCCGTTCATCTTTTCTTTGACCTACCAGTTTCCTATTTTGACCTACCCGTTTCCTGTTTTCCATAACATCAGAACGAGAGATAGGTAAATTGAAGGAAAAATGGAAGTACATATTAGCTAAAATGAAGGAAAGCCTGAAATACAAATAGATGGGATAGATGGACTAATAATGTATCGTACTTGCTTCATCTGCAGTTCGTCGATCCAAAGTTGTAACACTCACTAACACTGGTCTCGTTTTATATGGTTCCAGGATAAATCAACTAGTAGATCATTCCAACCAATGCCAAATCAACTAAGCCTATAGCCTATACAGTATATACAGTATATATATATAAAACAATATATATATATTTTTTACCTGTCAATTTTGCGCTGGGTGATTTTAAGTTTGAGGACACTCCTTGAGCTGATTGGCTGATGGTGATGTGCCCAAATAACATCCGTCAATTGCAAAACCAAGCACAAGAAATATATTTTACCATTAGCCGATCAGCTAGAATTGGAGTTCTCTAACCTAATGTGAGCAAGTGCAAATTCGCCAGGTTAAGATAAAAAAAAATATATATATATATATAGTACAAACTGATCCTATTTACTGGGAGTACCCTTTGCCTAATCGTAATCAAACCATCTCAAAAATACTCAAGGATAAAATTAGGTACCATTGATTCATAAAGGTTAGCCGAGATTACTAGGGCAACTGTTTTTTGCTAAGGTTAAACAAAAATGAACGAAAACAAATAATAATATAACAAAAATGGGCCATCGTATTGAAGGGGACTGAACGCAATATAACTTAAAGTTATGTTTAAGTTGAAGTTGGCACTGGTTGAGATCTACTGGTTGTTTTTTTGCGGTCACTGTCATTCGGTAGCATCACTGGATATTTCGTAGCTTACCTGAAAAACAAGAAATACATAAATAGAAACATACTTCATATACAATTAATGTATCTTACACTTGAATAATTTATACACTATATATATATATACTGTATATACAGTATATAATTATGTGGTACCGGTAGCTAAACAGATTAATTGATATAGCATGTAGCCTGTTTAAATTGGTAGATGTCCTTCATTAAGCTGAATAAAATCGTCTAACAGTTGCCAGAATATAATGAAAAGGACATCACCGGTACTGAATGGGTTAATAAATCAGCATGTCATAATAAATAGTTACAATGTATACCCCTTATCACTGCAGACGACTGTACCTTATATACTTGGGCTTTTATGTGGAGTCATGTGGCATCGGATCCTGACATACATAATATACTGTATATATTTATTACATGACACAGCTGGTATGTGTTGTCAGGCTTGGCAGTATGTTGTTGTTGTTGTTGTTATTGCCCCCCCCCCCTCTCCCTCTCCCTCTCGCTCTCTCTGATACTTGTGTAGCATTTGTATTTTTCTCAATAAAACAATCAAATCAAATCAAATCAAATCTCTCTCTCTCTCTTAGTTGTAAATGAGTATTTTTTTTTTCCTCAGAGAGCTTAAATCGAGGATCACTGTATAGCCTATATAAATAAATACCTAAACTGTTGCTCTCTTTTCCCTAGATACACGAAGGATCATTTAATTAGTCCCACTCAAAACTTGACTTCAGACGCTTAATATTAAGACCTTTCGTGCCCTTTAGGTGTCGATTGTTTCCTGGCGAGCGATAGCGAGCCTGTAATTTTAAGAGAAACGGCCTTTGGCCGGTACATTTTTCTATCGAAAAATGTACGCATTTTTCTTGAAATGGGGTCTGGGTAGTGTTTTGTTTAAGCTTGATGAAGGTACAGCGAGGAAACTACAAAATAAATGAATATATGTACCGTACATAAATAGACCCCCAAAATACCCACTGTCCCCTTAAAAATCGATAAATTAGCTGCTATGGGATTCAATTTACCGCCAGTTGAAAATAAACCGAGTATAATGGAGGATGGGGGTTGCCAGAATAAGCAGGACATCTATTTACAGCACCAAGGTCTGTCATGTCATACAGGGAACATATTATCTATAGGGAGGTGTGGTCTGTATTATTTATTTCTCTATATTTCTCCTTCATCCTCACTTTATTTTATTTCTCTCTCTCTCTCTCTCTCTCTCTCTCTCTCTCTCTCTCTTATATATATACCATCAAAAATATTCATGTTAAATGGTATAATTTATTAAGATAATCATGGTCAAACTATACAATACATTGGCATAAAGGTAATTGACCACTTGCGAGTTTCAGGCTATAAGGAAGTTGGACCCGTGAACACCGATATTAAACAGAAATGCAGTAATAATTTAGGTTTCTGGTGGATGAACGGTATGCTGAATTGGGTTTTATGTATTTATATCTTGTACTACGACCGTATTTTAGCTGTACATTCTGTTAAATATCGTTGTCTACGGCTCCAACTTCCTTATAGACCATAACTCACAAGTGGTCAATTAGCTCTACAGACAATCCTAAAGCTGGTGATATATGTCAAATAAGTTGAAGCTACATCTCTATAAAGGAAGTCAAAAAATCAAACAATTCAAGCAAGTAGATGTGATTATATAAACAATCGTGGGTTCAAATCATTCAAAGGAGTTGGGTCTTTTTTCGGGCCCCCTTTCTCCCTCGTGTGAAGCCCCATTCGTTTTGAGATTATAAGACGTTCGGCCCAATACTTTGACGATTTTAACACTTTTCGCCCCATTTCGTTGTCAATTTTAAGACCTTTCATGCAATTTAGGTGTCGATGTTTTCCTGGCAAGTGATAGCGAGCCTGAAATGTTAAGAGGAACCGACCTTCGGCCGGGATATTTTTCAACCGAAAAATGTACAAATTTATCTTGAAGGAAGTCTAGGGGTGATTTTCTAAGCTTGATGGAGGTCTAGCGAGGAAACTAAAAAATAAATTAATATATTGTATAAATATATAGCCCCCAAAATAACCACTGTCCCCTTAATAATCCAGATGGGTTGATATCCTCTGAAGTCCTATTTTAACTAACTAACTAACTAACTAACTAACTAACTAACTAACTAACTAACTAACTAACTAACTAAAAGCTCTACCAATAAAGTCATGAGGTAACTGTGCCACTCTTCTTGACAGTCACTATGTCAGTATGGTCCAAATATCTGTCACCACCAGTTTAGAAAGTCATATCTTGACTACTGAACCATCTGATTTGAGTTCATTGTTTGTACGAAGATGACATCATTTGTTTGGAGAGACCTAGAGGCTATTTGTGTGGACAGTATTTTATTTGACACTGGTAGAATTACAGGATGGTATTGTTATTATCATCATTATTATTATTATTATTATTATTATTAGTAGTAGTAGTAGTAGTAGTAGAAGTAGTAGTAGTAGTAGTAGTAGTAGTAGTAGTAGTAGTAGTAGTAAAAGTAGTAATAGATAGCGAGCCTGTAATTTTAGAAGGAATCGGCCTTCGACCATAATTTTTGTATAAGGTCTAGCGAGGAAACTAAAACTTATAGTTAATACACAAATATATCGAAAAAAAAAAAAAAAGTACTAATAAAACAGCAGGAAATGATTGCCTTGTCAGGTTTACAAAGTCTGTCAGTCAGGTCCAAACATCTGTCAGTGTGGAGTTGTTCTATTATAAGGTCCAGTATTTATTATAGAACCGTCCAATCTGAGCTCCTTCACTTCAATATTTGTACACACACGTCAACCTTGTTTTGGAGAGGTCATTTATGAGAAGATTATTGTTCAAAATTTAGTAAAAAGGGAGATTTTCTTGGGTACAGGTTGAATTGATCGATGTTATTTTCTAGTCAATATTAAACGATTTCTACTCACCTTTAGCAGAACCCGTGGTGGTAAAAAAATATATAAATCAAAAATAAATACAAATAAAGAAGATACGTTTATATCTCATTCTCTTTGCGAGGTTCTTCTTAAGCTGAAAAAAGGCTCGTCTAGTGTTAGCCAAAATAGAAATATAATTAATCCATACTACCACTATGTATGTATATATATATATATATATATATATATATCCCTTAACCCTTTCAACGTTATAAAAGTATATATCATCCTCTTCCTTCCACAGTTCCTTCCTAATCTAAATAAAACTATCTACTCATAGCAAAAAATAAAAATAGATATATGGGAAAGCAAGTCGTCCTCGTATATTGAATGGGTTACGCGACATTACATATTTAAAGAATATTTTGAAATGAGAGAAGATATGACTAAAGGCGCGGTAATATTGGTGGAAGTGAGCTGGAGACGTTCTGGGAGAGTGAGTGCGTGCTCTAGGATACAACTCCAAGGTACCCACAAGATCTCCTGTATTCTATAGTGTCCCTAGGGCCCACAGCTGAGTCATGTAGTGAGTAGTGAACCCACGGAAGGATGGAGCCACCGTGGTGAGTTGGTACCGCGCCCGGTGAGTTGCCTCGCTGGATTTCAGATTGATGTGCAACTGGTGACGCCCCGAACCGCTCCATCAACGGGGAACTGTACGGGTTATGTAATGTAACTGGATGGGGGGAGCGCCCGGCCTGCCCAAGCTAGTGTGGCTTCAGTGATTAACCAGCTTGACCCTCCAACTGTGTATACAGAGCAGCCCCGGCTTGTGGGCGGCGGGGTGTACCGGTGTCGGTATACTGGCAATTAATACTTGCCAGTGGCACTGGTACTTGCTCCTTTTGTAGGCGTGATCATTATTGAACAAATTTGAATGAGCTACCAAAGTATCTTGTCTAAATATTTGTCTTTAATCTGAATGAAATAGTTTAATGATAGCCAGAAATGATAGCCATCAAAATTACTTCCATTAAATGTTATACATAAATGGATTTCCTTCAATCCCAGTGATATATCCTATTACTTTACACATACTGAAGGGTAAATTACATATGATCAAATTTTATATTTACCTTCTATTTTTTATTTGTTTTATACCTTTTAAAGTGCACTATAAGTAATACCACATGGGTTCGAAACCATTCCAGTAACTAGTCATTTCAGATTTTTGTTTTTAAATGTTTTATAGTTTGGGTAAATGGGTGATAAAATATAAATGCACTTAGATACAATTAGAACTTATAAATCAATCATTAAAACTAGACACGATAAATTAATCTGCGCTCCTGATGGTAATAATGTCTCGTCAGATGTCAATCGGCAAAATTATGTCAGCTTTTTACAGTGTTCTTTCTTAAATCTGTGTTGTTTATACAATTAATATTAATGAATACAGTAAAATATTTTGAACATTATATTATAATTAATATTTTCAGATATGTGTGCTAAAAGTCGATAAAATTGTACATTGGCTTACGCGAATAACTCTAAGATGGGTTCAGTGGTATCAGCAGAGAGAGAGAGAGAGAGAGATCATGAACATAATAATAATAATAATATTTATTCAGTTAGCAATTTACAGAGTTGGTACCACATAGTATATTACAAATATGACATGTACCAGCCTTGCATAATTCCAACTAAGGATAGCCCAATAAGGCTGTTAGGCGTATTTCCATTGGGGTCCTTGTGGGATTAGGTTAGCTGGGGAAATGGGGAGGATAAAAAAAAAATAAATAAAAAATCGAGAAAGTATTTCTAGGGGGTTATTTTAAGATACCTTACATCCTATAGTAAATATCAGTAATCCGTAATCAGTAATCATTTCAGTTTGGTTTGTCTATCTCTTATGTCGTATTTAGTAGTAGACATAAGCTTGGTGCTCCCTTCTCGCAGCTGTCCGGTTCAGGTATTCCTTCAGGCTACGTCTGAAGCAATACAGTGTTCTCTTTTCACGGACTGACTGGGGTAGGTCGTTTCAGTCTTTGATGGCAGTGAAGAAGAATGTATGCTTACCCTGTCCTTGGATTCTCGGGACCTTAAAATTAAACATCCTGTTTCTTGTATTATGTCCACTCCTCTCATTTGCTCACACCAGCCATGTGATGTGAAGTACACACACACACACACTTATCACTAATCAACACTGTTAAACTAATTAAGCTTTTCTTTACACATCATACTATACATTTATAGCTAAAATAAAAACGGCAGTCGACATACCCTGCACATTCCAAGGTCACAACTTACGTTCGAATCCCACTTATAATAAACTCAATTATTTTATTTTATCTACATTTAATTAATTGTCTATAGGTAAATTAAATAAGCCATGATTAAAACGTTTACAACTTTATTATCGTATGTAATTGAAATAAATCAAGGTTGTAGCCATGGCGTAAGTTATGTTTATCGTCACTAGATGGCTCTGGCTGACTCACTATTATGGTTTCTTATAGGCGCCATATTGTAACCTCACGCGGTCTTCTACTTCCCTTTACAACTTGGAATTTCACTTATATAATATATAATATACGAAGTAAAACACACCATAAGTATATGAGAAGCCTTAAACAACATCTATCATATCCACAGCTTAAATCAAGGTTAATATAAGGGGCTTAACATTGCCAGTTTCACAACATGGCGAACTTGGCGTCATATTCTCTAAACAAGGCTCAGTCAGCAACCTCACGGGCATAAATATTTTGCAACCACAGTTCTCTCTAACCTCACTTCTAAATATTGACACGAATAGAAGGTGTATTTCGTGAGCATTAAACACTCTTATAAAACAATAATTTAACAACAAACCACAAGTAACGTTGTACAAAAATATAGTGAGCATGCGCGGATTCGAACGTGGGTGCTGTCAATAATCTGAAATGTGTGTAGAGGGCTAAACGACTACTCTGACTCACTAAGCATCGTTGAGATAATACAATGATAAGGGAAAGAAACACACACACAAACACACACACACACAAATACGTCTGCCAGTATCAAACCAAATAATAATCAACCTACGACAGGGAGTTAACAAAACCAAGACAAAACGACAACAAATGGCAAAAGAGAACGTATGGTACGTCTACTATGTGGTTCTCTTTCCCAAAGGTAGCTCAGGTCGTGGCTCAGCCGCCTCTAGTTCCCTATGCGGAGCTGCGCAGGGCACGCTGTTTCCGTTAGCTTCAAGGTAGGTTCCCCTACCTACCCGAACACTACCTACCCGAAACACTACGAGGTGGAGTGACACTGCCACTCCACCAGGCCGCCTCCGCTAATGTGTGGCTGCTATCAAGGTTAAGAGATACAACGTATCTCTTAACCTTGGCTGCTATATCCAAAGTATATAGACGTTAGAGTGTATATAGTTTGGCTATATCCGCCAGTCTCGTCCGGTAGATAGGGAGGAGGGGAGGATGGAATAGACAGAGAGAGAGAGTGTGTGGTTGGCTGGGTAGTGGTGGTGTGTGTGTGTGTGAGAGAGAGAGTGTGAGTGAGTGAGTGTGTGTGGGTGGGTAGTGGTGAGAGTGAGTGAGTGTGTGTGGGTGGGTGGGTGGGTAGTGGTGAGAAAGAGAACATACCCAAAAGTTTGCTCATGAACGTGACTCACACCCTCCATGTGATATAAGAACATGGGAGTCTGCAGAAAGCCGATTGGCCTACACAAGGCAGATCCCTGTCACACCCAACCTTAATTATAAGGCCTAATTATTAGCCCAGCTTTCTAACACCATTAGGACTGACCTCACCGAAACGGTCAGAGGTCAGAAAAACGGGGGTCTGCCCACCTGACAGATCCCCCTCACACCCAACCCATCTCGTCTGGAACTCTCTCCCAGAATCAGTCTTTCCCTCTTCCTATGATTTAAATTGCTTCAAACTCCCGTGTGTCCAGGCATTTTGGCTCGAACGTCCCTTGATTTTGGCCCTGTCACTCTTTCAACTATGGGGGAGGCACTCGCTATAGGCAGTTCTGCCTTTTGCCTCCCTCAATCACATAGAAAGAAAACAAATATGCCAATCTAATTTTATCTTAAAGCTCCCTATCGTTCTTGATCCCACTATAGCACTTGGTAGCCTATTCCACCTATCTACAACTCTGTTACCAAACCAATATTTGCCTATATCTTTCTTGAAACGAAACTTACCTAATTTGAAACCATTTGTACGAGTTCTTTCGCTATCACTGAGCTTTAGTACATTTTTCATGTCCCCTTTATTAATCCCACTAACCCACTTGAATACCTCTATCATATCCCCTCTAACTCTGCGTCTCTCTAACGAATGTCAGCCTAATTTCTTCAACCTTTCTTCATACGAAAGATTTATAATATTATGGATAATTTTTGTCATTCTACGTTGTACTCTCTCCAATGAATCTATGTCCATTCTGTAATAAGGACACCAAAATTGAACAGCATAATCCATATGGGGTCTCACTAATGACAAGTAAAGTTTTAAGATAACATCAGCAGTTCTGTTACTCACACTCCTGGAGATGAACCCGAGAATCCTGTTGCCTTGTTACGAACGCTTATACATTGTTTTCTAGGCTTCAAATCATTGCTAACAAACACACCTAGATCTTTCTCACAGTCTGAGTTTTCTAATTCCATTTAGCTAGTTTATATTTAAAATTTGTATGCATCTTCCCTATCTTTAATACCTTGCATTTGTCAATGTTAAACTTCATCTGCCAATTTACTGACCATTCGTGTAAGGTATCTAGATCCCTTTGCAGGCACTCTATATCTCTATCTGAATAATTTTGTCTCCCCATTTTGGTATCGTCTGCAAATTTACTTATCCTACTAGTTATACCTATTAAATCAAGGTCATTTATGTATATAATAAACAACAGAGGACCTAATACAGATCCCTGGGGGACACCACTTTTGACTGCTCCCCATTCTGACTTGGTACCATTTATGCTGACTCTCTGCTTCCTACCAATTAGCCATGACCTAATCCATCCTAACAACGCCCCACCTATTCCATGTGCCTCAACCTTTCTCATCAATCTCTCATGAGGGACTCTGTCGAAAGCTTTACTGAAATCTAAATATATAATAGCATATGACTTGTCATTATCTACTGCTTCATATACCTCTGAGAAAAACTAAGCAAATTAGTAAGGCAAGAACGTCCCTGAGTGAATCCATGCTGAGAATTGATTAAGTTAAATGTTTCTAAGTGGTTTCTCATTTCCCTAGCAATAATTGACTCTAGTAGCTTTCCTATGATTGAAGTGAGACTAATGGGACGGTAATTGGATGCTATTGATTTATCACCTTTTTTGAAAATCGGAACTACGCTTCCAAGCTTCTGGAACTATACCTGTTTCTAATGAATTGTTAAAAAGAAATGTTAATGGGTAACTTAACTCATCTCTGCATTCTTTTAATACTCTAGCATATACCTCATCGGGACCAGGCGATTTCTGAGGTTTCAGTCAGTCAATTTCCTTAAGCACATAATTTCTACTTATAGTAACCGTACTTAACCTATTTTCTATACTATCGCTATATACCTTACGGACTTCTGGAACATATGAAGAACACACACACACTCTCCTTCAAAAATACTTCCCTCTTTCTCACACACATAGGCCTTAAGGGGGGATGGGCCGGTTGTCTTGACCAATTTCTCCCTCATGTTTAGCCCCATTAGTTTTCAGATGTTAAGATGTTTTCCCCATTAGTTAGTCGATTTTAAGACCTTTCGCCCCATTTCTTCGTCAATATTTAGACCTTTCGTGCTATTTAGGTGTCGATTTTTTTCCCTAGCGAACGATAGTGAGCCTGTAATGTTGTTAGAACCGGCCTTCTGCCGGAACATTTTTCTACCGAGAAATGTATCTAGAAGGGGGATCTAATGGATGTTTTTTATTTCAAATTTCATGGAGGTCTAGGGAAAAACTAGAAAAATAATGAATACATGCAAAAATCGCCCAAAAAGTGAACCAGCCCCCCTTAACTCTTAACTGTAGTGTGTGTACCCATGTATTTATATACCATGTGAAATAAATCTACAACAATATTATAGTATATAATTGAAATGAAGCGTTAATTCAAGATTGTAGCCATGGCGTTAAGATTGTTTTATCGTCACTAGATGGCTCTGGCTGACTCACTATTATTGTTATTCTAGGAGCCATATTGCTAACCTCAAGGTCTCCCCCCCCCCCTCTCTCTCCTCCCCCTGCCTAGAGGAGCTACGAAATGTAATTACACTTATTGCTATTTAATACACGACATAAAACAAATATCACATTATTATGACTAATATTGACACAAATATAATGTGTATTTCGTGAGTATTGAACACGTATATAAACAAATAAACAAAAAAGAACAAGCTTCAAACAACTCTGTCCAAAAAGGAAGTGAGCGTGCGTGGCTTCGAACCTAGGCAATGTCATTTCGCAGATTTTAAGGGGGGGCCACCCACAACCCTCTAAACGTCTTAAAATAGTTGGCTGAATGGGGCCGAATGGATACAAGCCAGGGAAAGATAGAAAAGGAGAGAAAGATAAAAAAAAAACGGTGACCCCACTAAGTCTCAGAAACAATAAATATGTTCACAAATACTGAAAGACGTAAGAAGTTGACAAATGGACCAACAAATTAAAGGGATAGAACGCATCGTACGTCTACGATGTGTTCAATCCCCCCGGATGGCTGCGTACAGACCTCCAGTTCCCTGTCGGCGCGCAGTAGAGCGTACCGCGGCCTCGGTGTCTTCGAGGAGGTTATTGTTTCTTCAACGGTAACCTCCTCGAAGTAACCGAAGCTCAGCTATGAGGTTAGACCGTAATCCACTCCCCCACGCTGCCCCCGGGAGAAGGTGGCTGTAATATCTGACGGTTTTGTCCGATAGAGAGAGAGAGAGATAAAACAAGGAGAGGGAGAGGGGGGGGGAGCAGAGCGATAAGGAAAAGAGAGACGAGAGAGAAAAGAGAGAGAAAGAGAGAAAAGAGAGAGAGAGAGAGAGAGAGAACATACCCAACAGTTTGCTCATGAACGTGACTCACACCAGCCATGTGAAGTGAAGGACACACACACACACACACAATATACTCTTACTCTACTCAACTCTCACTCTCTCTCTCTCTCTCACACACAATGTATATACTCTCCCCCAATCTACACACACTCACACTCCTTCAAAAATACTCCCTTCTTTCTCACTGTTCTCACACACATAGACCTTAACTCCTACCTGTAGTGTAACCCCCCCCCCACCATTGCCCTCTCACAACCTATCCCTAATATACTACTGTCACACAAATTTATATTTTCTGTACATATTACGGAATATTATATATTTTCTAGCTTAAATAATTCGGCAGATATACTTCCTATGCATTTCATGGTCGCAACTCATGTTCGAGTCCCACTTACATACACCTTATAAAAGACTCCATTATTTTATGAAATTAGATATGCCATGTTTGACAAATCTACAACAATATTATAGTATATAATTGAAATGAAGCGTTAATTCAAGGTTGTAGCCATGGCGTTAAGATTGTTTTATCGTCACTAGATGGCTCTGGCTGACTCACTATTATTGTTATTCTAGGAGCCATATTGCTAACCTCAAGAGGTCCCCCCCCTCCCCACCCTCTCTCCTCCCCCTGCCTAGAGGAACTACGAGATGTAATTACTTATTGTTATTTAATACAAGACATAAAACAAATATCACATTAATATGACTAATATTGACACAAGTATAAACAAATAAACAAAAGAGAACAAGCTTCAAACAACTCCGTCCAAAAATGAAGTGAGCGTGCGTGGCTTCGAACCTAGGTAATGTTATTTCCCAGATTTTAAGGGAGTCCACCTCGTGTTTTCTCTTTCTCTCCCTCTCTCTTTGGCTTGTATCCATTCGGCCCCATTCAGCCAACTGTTTTAAGATTTTTTTTTTTTTTTCTATATTCCAACTACTCCCTCTCGGGCATAGGCTGATAGCCTTTACACTCTACCGCTGAACACGGTGAGGCCCGTGAGGTCTTGCTCCAGTCTAGGGAGTGAGTGAGTTTACCCCATCCAGGTGTCTATTTCTTCCTGGCGAGTGATAGCGAGCCAGCAATGTATGGAGAAATCCGGCTTAAGCCTGGTTCACACATAGACGAGTCGGTGCCGGAGTCCAACATGAGTGATGAAATTTTGCTATTTGGCAATGACTCGTCAATACTTTGCAACACTCGTGTAGACTCGTGTTACACTCGTGTATACTCTCCGTGTATCGGGGTGTATCCTGGGTACTCGCCACGTGGCCCACAAATTTCATACATGCATGAAATTTCTTGTCCCCATCACGAGTCCGAAGGACATACGTGTAGACTTGTGTTGACTCTTGTTGACTCTTCGTGACACTTGTTGACTCTTCGTGACTCTTCTTGAACTCTGCATAACTCTTTGTGACTCGTGTTGACTCTTGTTACACTCGTGGGTGAATCAGGCACCTGCACAATGGGGGCCACTCTTGGGAGCACTCATTGTGACTCTTGTTCCACTCTTGTTGACTCTTGTTACACTCTTGTTGACTCGTACCGACTCTTTGTTTTCGTACCCTGGAATTTGACCGTTATTATTCAAATTTATGACACTCGTGTTGGGTTCGTGTTACACTCGTGTTGACTCTCCGTTACTCGTACGGACTCTTCTCTGAACACGTGTTGACTCGTGTAACACTCGTGTTGACTCGGGATCAGTTACTACTCGTGTTGTAATCGGCCTCCAGCAACGCCGATAAACGACGAGTGTCACTCGTGTTGGACTCGGACACCGACTCGTCTATGTGTGAACCAGGCTTTAGCTGGAAACATTTTTCTATCGAAAAATTTACAAATTTAGCTTGCTATCAAAACAAATATATATATATGCTGGCTCGCTACCGCTCGTCAGGAAAATATTGACACCTGGATGGGGGTAAACGTCTTTAAACAGTAGGCTGAATGGGGCCGAATGGATAAAACCCAAAAAGAGAGAGAGAGAGAACAAAAGCGAGGTGGGCTCCCTTAAAAAAAATATATATACAAGTCTAATATCAGCCAGCATCAAACCAAAGTAAAGTCGGTGTCACACGAGCGCTTTTTCCGGCAATTTTCGATGAGCAAGTTTTTTCTCGTGATAGTTTGAGGCTTTTTCACATTGGGATCGGAAACTAGACTGGAGGTAGATTATGTTAGGTGGCAGATTTCTGATATAACTGAAATTCTAAGCCTGCCAGACTACAATTGCTCGTAGAAATTGCAGGAAAAATTGCTCGTGTGACAGCGCCTTAACGTCAACTATATTTACCACTTGGAGCTAACCTGTTCCTTGATGTAGTTCTACCCCTTTAAGGGAGCCCACCTCGCTTTTTTTGTTCTCTTTCTCTCCCTCTCTCTTTGGCTTGTATCCATTCGGTCCCATTCAGCCTACTGTTTTAAGACGTTTACCCCCATCCAGGTGTCAATATTTTTCTGGCGAGCGGCAGCGAGCCAGCATATATATATTTTTGTTTTGACAGCAAGCTAAATTTGTAAATTTTTCGATAGAAAAATGTCTGGCGAAGCCAGATTTCTCCATACAATGCTGGCTCGCTATCGCTCGCCAGGAAGAAATCGCCACCTAGATGGGGATAAACGTCTTAAAACAGTTGGCTGAATGGGGCCGAATGGATACAAACCAGGGAAAGAGAGAAAAGGAGAGAAAGATAAAAAAAAAAACGGTGACCCCCCCCTTAATTGTTTGAAATTCATGAATTGCATAAAATCACCTAATGATAATATATTTTTGTAATCTACTTTTTTGTATTCATTTCACCGCAATACCAAACACCTCCAATTAAATTAATGAAAGCATATATATGATCAACCAGGATAAAGGTTAATAAATATGATCATAAATACTAAAAGACGTAAGATGTGTGTGAATTTGAATTTTGTTTCGGTGTGCTCATTGTTTTCTGTTGTGTTGTCCCTATTCGGGGCTCTGTCTTGAGTCCCCCGCCCCCCTCCCCCGCCAAAAAAGAAAAGTGGGGATTTGGGTAGGAGTATATAGATAGATAGATAGATATTAAGAAGTTGACAAATGGACCAACAAATTAAAAGAGAGAACGCATCGTACGTCTACGATGCGTTCAGTCCCCCAAAGGCTGCGTACAGACCTCCAGTTCCCTGTCGGGGCGCACAGTAGGGCGTACCGCGGCTTCGGTGTCTTCGAGGTGGTTATTGTTTCTTCAACGGCAACCTCCTCGAAGTAACCGAAGCTCGCGGCCTCGGTGTCTTCGAGGTGGTTGTTGTTTCTTCAACGGTAACCTACTCGAAGTAACCGAAGCTCAGCTATGAGGTTAGACCGTAGTCCACTCCTCCACGCTGCCCCCGGGAGAAGGTGGCTGTAATATCTGACGGTTTTGTCCGATAGGGAGAGAGATAAAACAAGGAGAGGGAGAGGGAGAGGGAGGGAGGGAGGGAGGGAGGGAGGGAGGGAGGGAGAGGGAGGGGGAGGGGGGGGGGGGAGCAGAGCGATAAGGAAAAGAGAGACAAGAGAAGAGAGACAAGAGAAGAGAGAGAGAGAGAGAGAGAGAGAGAGAGAGAGAGAGAGAGAGAGAGAGAGAGAGAGAGAGAGAGAGAACATACCCAACAGTTTGCTCATGAACGTGACTCACACCAGCAATGTGAAGTGAAGGACACACACACAATATACTCTACTCTACTCATGTTCGAATCCCACTTACATACACCTTATACAAGACTCCATTGTTTTATTATATTTGCGTATTTTTTTTTATGAAATTAGATATGCCATGTTTGACAAATCTACAACAATATTATAGTATATAATTGAAATGAATCGTTAATTCAAGGTTGTAGCCATGGCGTTAAGATTGTTTTATCGTCACTAGATGGCTCTGGCTGACTCACTATTATTGTTATTCTAGGAGCCATATTGCTAACCTCAAGGGGTCTCCCCCCACCCTCTCTCCTCCCCCTGCCTAGAGGAACTACGAGATGTAATTACACTTATTGTTATTTAATACACGACAGCAAACAAATATCACATTAATATGACTAATATTGACACAAGTATAAACAAAAGAGAACAAGCTTCAAACAACTCTGTCCAAAAATGAAGTGAGCGTGCGTGGCTTCGAACCTAGGTAATGTTATTTCCCAGATTTTAAGGGAGCCCACCTCGTTTTTTCTCTTTCTCTCCCTCTCTCTTTGGCTTGTATCCATTCGGCCCCATTCAGCCTACTGTTTTAAGACGTTTACCCCCATCCAGGTGTCAATATTTTTCTGGTGAGCGGTAGCGAGCCAGCATATATATATTTTTTGTTTTAAATTTGTAAATTTTTAGATAGAAAAATGTCTCCGGCGAAGCCGGATTTCTCCATACTATGGTGGCTCGCTATCGCTCGCCAGGAAGAAATCGACACCTGCATGGGGATAAATGTCCTAAAACAGTTTGCTGATTTTTTTTTTTTTTTTTTTTAGCTTTGCTGTCAAAACAAAAAAATGTATATGCTGGCTCGCTTCCGCTCGCCAGAAAAAAATATTGATACCTGGATGGGGGTAAACGTCTTAAAAAAGTAGGCTGAATGGGGCCGAACGGATACAAGCCAGGGAAAGAGAGAAAAGGGAGAGAAAGATAAACAAAACAAAAGCCGGTGGCCCCCCTTAAGGTCCATATGTGCTTGTGCATATGTCCATTGTGCATAAGGGGGTAGTGCTTGTTATTAAAGGGGGTAGTGCTTGTTATTAAAGGGGGTAGTGCTTGTTATTAAAGGGGGTAGTGCTTGTTATTAAAGGGGGTAGTGCTTGTTATTAAAGGGGGTAGTGCTTGTTATTAAAGGGGGTAGTGCTTGTTATTAAGGGGGTAGTGCTTGTTATTAAAGGGGGTAGTGCTTGTTATTTAAGGGGGTAGTGCTTGTTATTAAAGGGGGTAGTGCTTGTATTAAAGGGGGTAGTGCTTGTTATTAAAGGGGGTAGTGCTTGTTATTAAAGGGGGTAGTGCTTGTTATTAAAGGGGGTAGTGCTTGTTATTAAAGGGGGTAGTGCTTGTATTAAAGGGGGTAGTGCTTGTTATTTAAGGGGGTAGTGCTTGTTATTAAAGGGGGTAGTGCTTGTTATTAAAGGGGGTAGTGCTTGTTATTAAAGGGGGTAGTGCTTGTTATTAAAGGGGGTAGTGCTTGTTATTAAAGGGGGTAGTGCTTGTTATTAAAGGGGGTAGTGCTTGTTATTAAAGGGGGTAGTGCTTGTTATTAAAGGGGGTAGTGCTTGTTATTAAAGGGGGTAGTGCTTGTTATTTAAGGGGGTAGTGCTTGTTATTTAAGGGGGTAGTGCTTGTATTAAAGGGGGTAGTGCTTGTATTAAAGTGGGTAGTGCTTGTTATTAACGGGGTAGTGCTTGTTATTAACGGGGTAGTGCTTGTTATTAACGGGGTAGTGCTTGTTATTAACGGGGTAGTGCTTGTTATTAAGGGGGTAGTGCTTGTATTAAGGGGGTAGTGCTTGTATTAAGGGGGTAGTGCTTGTATTAAGGGGGTAGTGCTTGTATTAAGGGGGTAGTGCTTGTTATTAAGGGGGTAGTGCTTGTTATTAAGGGGGTAGTGCTTGTTATTAAGGGGGTAGTGCTTGTTATTAAGGGGGTAGTGCTTGTATTATTAAGGGGGTAGTGCTTGTATTATTAAGGGGTAGTGCTTGTATTATTAAGGGGGTAGTGCTTGTATTAAGGGGGTAGTGCTTGTATTAAGGGGGTAGTGCTTGTATTAAGGGGTAGTGCTTGTTATTAAAGGGGGTAGTGCTTGTTATTAAAGGGGGTAGTGCTTGTTATTAAAGGGGGTAGTGCTTGTTATTAAAGGGGGTAGTGCTTGTTATTAAAGGGGGTAGTGCTTGTTATTAAAGGGGGTAGTGCTTGTTATTAAAGGGGGTAGTGCTTGTTATTAAAGGGGGTAGTGCTTGTTATTTAAGGGGGTAGTGCTTGTTATTTAAGGGGGTAGTGCTTGTTATTTAAGGGGGTAGTGCTTGTTATTAAAGGGGGTAGTGCTTGTTATTAAAGGGGGTAGTGCTTGTTATTAAAGGGGGTAGTGCTTGTTATTAAAGGGGGTAGTGCTTGTTATTAAAGGGGGTAGTGCTTGTTATTAAAGGGGGTAGTGCTTGTTATTAAAGGGGGTAGTGTTTGTTATTAAAGGGGGTATTGCTTGTTATTAAAGGGGGTAGTGCTTGTTATTTAAGGGGGTAGTGCTTGTTATTTAAGGGGGTAGTGCTTGTTATTAAGGGGGTAGTGCTTGTTATTAAGGGGGTAGTGCTCGTTATTAAGGGGGTAGTGCTCGTTATTTAGGGGGTAGTGCTTGTTATTTAAGGGGGTAGTTATAATATAGTGCTTGTTATTTAAGGGGGTAGTGCTTGTTAAGGGGGTAGTGCTTGTTATTTAAGGGGGTAGTGCTTGTTATTTAAGGGGGTAGTGCTTGTTATTTAAGGGGGTAGTGCTTGTTATTTAAGGGGGTAGTGCTTGTTATTTAAGGGGGTAGTGCTTGTTATTTAAGGGGGTAGTGCTTGTTATTTAAGGGGGTAGTGCTTGTTATTTAAGGGGGTAGTGCTTGTTATTTAAGGGGGTAGTGCTTGTTATTTAAGGGGGTAGTGCTTGTTATTTAAGGGGGTAGTGCTTGTTATTTAAGGGGGTAGTGCTTGTTATTTAAGGGGGTAGTGCTTGTTATTTAAGGGGGTAGTGCTTGTTATTTAAGGGGGTAGTGCTTGTTATTTAAGGGGGTAGTGCTTGTTATTTAAGGGGGTAGTGCTTGTTATTTAAGGGGGTGCTTGTTATTTAAGTGCTTGTTAATTAAGGGGGTAGTGCTTATTATTTAAGGGGGTAGTGCTTGTTATTTAAGGGGGTAGTGCTTGTTATTAAGGGGGTAGTGCTTGTTATTTAAGGGGGTAGTGCTTGTTATTTAAGGGGGTAGTGCTTGTTATTTAAGGGGGTAGTGCTTGTTATTTAAGGGGGTAGTGCTTGTTATTTAAGGGGGTAGTGCTTGTTATTTGTAATTATTTACCTATTTATTGTTTAGTTTCCTGGCTAGACCTCCATTAAGCTTAAAATATCATTCCCTAGAACCCCTTTCAAGATAATTGTGTACATTTTTCGGTAGAAAAATGTCCCGGCCAAAGACCGGTTCCCTCTAAAATTGATGCCTCGCTTTCAGGAACTAATCGACACCTAAAGGGCACGAAAGGTCTTAACATTGACAAAGAAATCGGTCGAAAGGTATTAAAATCGACATACTAATGGAACAAACGTCCTAAAATCTCAAAAAACTAGTATGCTAAACACGAGGGCCCCATAAAAAGCGACTACCTCCCCCTGAAGGTAAAAAATAGAATATATAAAATATTTGAAAAAATAGAATATTATTTGATACGATATTTAGGCTTGGTGAGAATAGCCCTTTAGCCCCCAAAACTTTATTACATTAAGGGGAGTCACCTGCTGTTTTCTTATCTTTCTCTCCTTTTCTCTCTTTCCCTGGCTTGTATCCGTTCGGCCCCATTCAGCCTACTGTTTTAAGACGTTTACCCCCATCCAGGTGTCAATATTTTTTCTGGCGAGCGGAAGCGAGCCAGCATATAATTTTGTTTTGTTTTGACAGCAAAGCTATTTTTTTATATTTTTCGATAGAAAACTGTCTCCGGCGAAGCCGGATTTCTCCATACAATGCTGGCTCGCTATCGCTCGCTAGGAAGAAATCGACACCTGGATGGGGATAAACGTCTTAAAACAGTTGGCTGAATGGGGCCGAATGGATGCAAGCCAGGTAAAGAGAGAAAAGAAGAGAAAGATAAAAAAAAAAAAAACGGTGACCCCACTTAATACTCACTCACACTAGGTCTCAGAAACAATAAATATGTTCACAAATACTGAAAGGCGTAAGAAGTTGACAAATGGACCAACACATTAAAAGAGAGAAAGCATCATACGTCTACGATGCGTTCAGTCCCCCAAAAGGCTGCGTACAGACCTCCAGTTCCCCGTTTACCCCCATGCAGGTGTCATTATTTATCTGGCGAGCGGAAGCGAGCCAGCATATATATTTTTTTGTTTTGACAGCAAGCTAAATTTGTACATTTTTCGATAACAAAAATTCTCCGGCGAAGCTTGATTTCTACATACAATGCTGGCTCGCTATCGCTCGCCAGGAAGAAATCGACACCTGGATGGGGATAAACGTCTTAAAACAGTTGGGTGAATGGGGCCGAATGGATACAAGCCAGGGAAAGAGAGAAAAGGACTGTACGCATGGCACGTCTACGATGCGTTCGGTCCCCCCAAAGCCACAGTTCAATCCTGTAGACTCCAGTTCCCTGTCGGCGCGCAGTAGAGTGTACCGCGGCTTCGGTGTCTACGAGGAGGTTATTGTTTCTCCGACGGTAACCTCCTCGAAGTAACCGAAGCTCAGCTATGGGGTTAGACCGTAATCCACTCCTCCACCTGCCCCCGGGAGAAGGGGCCGTAATATCTGACAATTTTGTCAGATAGAGAGAGAGAGATAAGATGCGGGGGAGGGAGGGAAGGGGAGGGGGGGGGAAGGAGCAGAGCGATAAGAAAGAAGAGAGAGTTACACAGATACTCAGGTCACACAGACCTTGCGGTCCCTACTAGGTTTTAATACTACTAGACAGGGACAGTTTATAGTAGAAGAAAAGGACAGCAAAGTAGAAGGCCCACTCCCATCATCGGCTCCCTCCCGCCGTACCGGAAAATAGGATGAAGTGTAACCTTATGGGTCAAGAAATGCCCGCAAGGAAAAAATGTATTGAGTATAGAAAGAAATGAGTTAGAAAGGAAAAATACACATACCTACTTATTAATCCATATTAAATACACATACCTACTTATTAATCCATATTAATCCAATCTTCATCAGATGATCGTAAAGTTTTTTTTTAAACGTAATAGGGTCTCAGTATGGGTTGTTTGTTTTATGCTTGTCATACAAAGATGTCCGTTCATATGTGTGTGGTACCCAAAAGTGCCGACTATTACGCTCGTCGACTATTGGAGCTCGTGCTGGCTTACTTGGTTAAGCTTAAGCCGCATGAGGGTTTGAGCGGGTTGTTAAACCCCTAGCTAGGTCCTGCACAAACCTGGTGACGCCCTGCACTACTCCGGACAGGGAACTGGGCTTCTTTGCACGAATCTCTCAGATCCCAAGAAGCCCGGGAGAGGATGATGACGAGAAGTTGACGAATTTCCCGACGACATCCTCTTTTGGCTATCCTAGGTTCGAGTCCTTGGAGTGCCACGTGTATTTGTTGCTTTCATTAATTGGTTGGTGAAAAAATATGAATAGGCGGATTTTCACACGAAGGGGCTTTTTTCAGCCACTTTGATCCACAACACTTTTCTGACAGCTTCTTACTTTGGGAAGAATGTTGTCACAGTGGTAATATACCCCTTTTATGCAAGGATAGAAAGTCGAATCACCATCAATAGACCCAAGATTCTACAACAAAAAATCGTACCCCATTAATACCCTATTCTTTTGACAGTGTACAACAGGTTGTCAAACAGGAGCAATTTTGTTTGAAGGCTTACAGACAAATTAATAAGCAATAGCATTGTTTTGGCCATTATATCACTTACAAAGACATAATTTGAACTGCAAACTATGATTTTAGCTAAATTTAATCCAGGTGGATCACATATATGCTATAATATAAGGTGGATCACATATATGCTATAATATAAGGTGGATCACATATATGCTATAATATAAGGTGGATCACATATATGCTTTCATTAATTTCATTGGAGGTGCTTGGTGTTGTGGTGAAATTAATAAAAATAGAATATGAGAAAGACAAAAAAGAATGGACTCGGCTTTGTTTGTATAGGCTACCCTGGCATACAAATCACTTGGGTTCGAACCAAAGTAAAGTGATGTTTGCGATATATTTTTGCTCGTCTATTATTATGAAGAACCGTAACTAAACTATATGAAGCATCCACGAACACACTCACAACAGCTGGACGAAGACGAATTACCGATAGAAAAACATACATTAATTCAAGACATACATTTGGAACCTCAATCACCACGCTATCAGTTAAGGGGGGATGGGCCGGTTTTCTGGACCACTTTCTCCCTAATGTTTAGCCCCACTAGTTTTGAGATTGTAAGACGATCGGCCCATTAGTTTGGCGATTTTAACACCTTTCGCCCCATTTCGTTGTCAATTTTAAGACCTTTCGTGCCATTTGGGTGTCGATTTTTTCCTGACGAGCGATAGCGAGCCTGCTGTCTTTGTTGTAATAGACGCCAAATTAATAAGTAAACACGCCATACACATTTGCATAATTATTATATATTAGTCATAGACACCTTATTTAACCCTTTCAAGCTACAATACGCGTTTCTGTTCTGTTTCTGGCTACTATTAGACGATTTTATTCAGATTAGTAACGGTATACGGAGGTCAAAGGGTTGATTGAGATAGTATTTACCCTTATAATACCCACAGATCCTTCCTAAGTTGCATAAAATCGCCTAATGATAGCCAAAATAAACTGGTACAACGCGTCAGAGCTTCAAGGGGTCAATAGCATAGACACTATATTAACCCTTTGAAGCTCTGACGCGTTTTAGCAGTTTATTTTGGCCATCATTAGACTATTTTATGCAGCTTAGGAAGGATCTGTGGGTATTAAAAAGGGTAAATACTATCTCAATCAACCCTCTGACTTCCATATACCGTTACTAATCTGAATAAAATGGTCTAATAGTAGCCAGAAACGCGTATTGGAGCTTGAAAGGGTTAACTAGTAACAATACAAAATCAGCTAATGACAACCCCAATATTATTAAAATTACGTCATCGCGCTGAAATGATAAATATATAAAATCGTCGGGAGGTAGCCAATATAAGATAAACATTGAGCCATCTAATTGAAGGGGGGTCACCTGCTTTTTTTATCTTTCTCTCCGTTTCTTTCTTTCTCTGGCTTGTATCCATTCAGCCAACTGATTTAAGACGTTTATCCCCATCTAGGTGTCGATTTTATCCTGGCGAGCGATAGCGAGTCAGCATTGTATGGACAAATCAGGCTCCGCCGGAGACATTTTTCGATCGAAATATGTACACATTTAGCTTGCTGTCAAAACAAAAATATATATATGCTGGCTCGCTACCGCTCACCAGTAAATTTTTTACACCTGGATGGGGATAAACGTCTTAAAACAGTAGGCTGAATGGGGCCAAATGGATACAAGCCAGAGAAAGATAGAAAAGGACAGAACAAAAACAGGTCACCCCCCCTTAAGGGGTGATGGTTCACTTTTTGGGCTATTTTTGCATGTATTCATTATTTTCTAGTTTCTTCCCTAGACCTCCATCAAATTTAAAAAAAACATCCATTAGATCCCCCTTCAAGATTAATTTTTAAATGTTTCGGTAGAAAATGTATCGGCCGAAGGCCAGTTCTCCCAACATTACAGGCTCACTATCGTTCGCCAGGGGAAAAATCGACAACTAAATAGCAAGAAAGGTCTAAATATTGACGAAGAAATGGGGCCAAAGGTCTTAAAATCGACTAAATAATGGGGCAAACATCTTAACATCTGCAAACTAATGGGGTTAAACATGAGGGAGAAAGTGGTCCAGATACAACCCCAATAACCATGGTTTAATGTAAGAGATAATATAATACTGTATAATAATATAACCCCAGATCCATATGGACCTTAAGGGGGGCCACCGGCTTTTTTTTATCGTTCTCTCCCTCTCTCTTTGGCTTGTATCCATACGGCCCCATTCAGCCTACTGTTTTAAGACGTTTACCCCCATCCAGGTGTCAATATTTTCCTGGCGAGCGGTAGCGAGCCAGCATATAGGCTATATGTTTTTTGACAGCAAGCTAAATTTGTACATTTTTCGATAGAAAAATGTGTCCGAAGCCGGATTTCCCCATACAATGCTGGCTCGCTATCGCTCGCCAGGAAGAAATCGACACCTGGAAGGGGATAAACGTCTTAAAACAGTTGGCTGAATGGGGCCGAATGGATACAAGCCAGGGAAAGAGAGAAAAAGACTGAACGCATCGTACGTCTACGATGAGTTCGGTCCCCCAGAGGGTTCGCACAAACGCGCATTTTTTTGCTTAAAGGTACCGGGTACTTTACTTTTGCACACTCCAGTTCCCTGTTGGCGCGCAGTAGGGCATACCGCGGCCTCGATTTCCTCGAAGAAGTTGCCGCACGTTTAACGGTAACCTCTTCGAAGAAACCGAAACTCAGCTATGGGGTTAGACCGTAATCCACTCCTCCACGCTGCCCCCGGGAGAAAGTGGCTGTAATATCTGACTATTTTGTCCGATAGGGAGAGAGAGATAAGATGCGGGGGGGGGGGGGGGGGAGGAGGAGCAGAGCGATAAGAAAGAAAAGAGAGAGAGAAAATTACACAGATACTCAGATCACACAGACCTTGCGGTCCCTACTAGGTTTTAATACTACTAGACAGGGATAGTTTATAGTAAAAAAAAAAAAGGACAGCAAAGTAGAAGGCCCCCTCCCCACCCTCGGCTCCCTCCGGCCGTACCGGAAAATAGGATGAAGTGTAACCTTATAGTCAGGTCAATATATGAAAAATAATACCCGAAACTCAAAATAATTTATACAAAAGTTTTTTTTTGCTGGAAGTGTATCAGGAGGGCCTAAAGTGTTCCAGAAAAAAAGTCTCCCAAAATCCGCCCCCGGGAACATGGTTAATTTGCATAATTTCAAGATGGCGACCCCCTAAAATTTCAATTACTACAAACATTGTTCTGGTTCACTTTAGACTATAAATGTATTACCAACAGATAGAAACATGACACCAAATAACCAAATAAGCTTAATACAAACCTTATGTGACGTCAGTGACGTCCAATACCAGTGCAAAATATACCAGAAATGTCGCAGAAAAATGTTGATCATCGAATGTTGACTATAAAAGCGCTCGTGCGATACCGGCTTTACAAAGACATAATTTGAACTGCAAACCATAATGTTAGCTAAATTATACATATGAGAAAGACAAACAAGAATGGACTCGGCATTGTTTGTATAGGCTACCCTGGCGTACAAATCACTTGGGTTCGAACCAAAGTCAAGTGATGTTTGCGATATATTTTTGCTCGTCTATTATTATGAAGAACCGCAACTAAACTATATGAAGCATCCACGAACACACTCACAACAGCTGGACGAAGACGAATTACCGATAGAAAAACATACAGTAATTCAAGACATACATTTGGAACCTCAATCACCACGCTATCAGTTTTTTCACGGTCTATAGTTGTTTTTTTTTATAATAAAGATGCAATAATTATTACAGCACATCTAATTAATAAAGTAAGAAAGGTACAGAAAAGCAAAAATAAAATTATTTTTTCTAACTAATTTAGACCTTTTGGTTGGAAACCAAATATACTTAATATACTAAAAAAATTAGCAAGAAGTATTATTTACTATTATAATAATGGGCCGGTTTTCTGGACCACTTTCTCCCTAATGTTTAGCCCCACTAGTTTTGAGATTATAAGACGATCAGCCCATTAGTTTGGCGATTTTAACACCTTTCGCCCCATTTCGTTGTCAATTTTAAGACCTTTCGTGCCATTTGGGTGTCGATTTTTTCCTGACGAGCGATATCGAGCCTGCTGTCTTTGTTGTAATAGACGCCATATTAATAAGTAAACACGCCATACACATTTGCATAATTATTATATATTAGTCATAGACACCTTATTTAACCCTTTCAAACTACAATACGCGTTTCTGTTGTTTTCTAGCTACTATTAGACGATTTTATTCAGATTAGTAACGGTATACGGAGGTCAAAGGGTTGATTGAGATAGTATTTACCCTTTTAATACCCACAGATCCTTCCTAAGATGCATAAAATCGCCTAATGATAGCCAAAATAAACTGGTACAACGCGTCAGAGCTTCAAGGGGTCAATAGCATAGACACTATATTAACCCTTTGAAGCTCTGACGCGTTTTAGCAGTTTATTTTGGCCATCATTAGACTATTTTATGCAGCTTAGGAAGGATCTGTGGGTATTAAAAGGGTAAATACTATCTCAATCAACCCTCTGACTTCCATATACCGTTACTAATCTGAATAAAATCGTCTAATAGTAGCCAGAAACGCGTATTGGAGCTTGAAAGGGTTAACTAGTAACAATACAAAATCAGCTAATGACAACCCCAATATTATTAAAATTACGTCATCGCGCTGAAATGATATATATATAAAATCGTCGGGAGGTAGCCAATATAAGATAAACATTGAGCCATCTAATTGAAGGGGGGTCACCTGCTTTTTTTATATTTCTCTCCGTTTCTCTCTTTCTCTGGCTTGTATCCATTCGGCCCCATTCAGCCAACTGTTTTAAGACGTTTATCCCCATCTAGGTGTCGATTTCTTCCTGGCGAGCGCTAGCGAGCCAGGATTGTATGGAGAAATCCGGCTTCGCCGGAGACATTTTTCTATCGAAAAATGTACAAATTTAGCTTGCTGTGAAAACAAAAATATATATATGCTGGCTCGCTACCACTCGCCAGGAAAATATGGACACCTGGATGGGGGTAAACGTCTTAAAACAGTAGGTTGAATGGGGCCGAATAGATACAAGCCAAAGAGAGAGGGAGAAAAAGAGAAAAAAGCGAGGGCAAAATAATCGTAAATGCCACTGGAGTTCTGACATACCGGTACCACAGCTAATACAATAAGAGCGTTTATAAAGAGAAAAGTGGAATCATTCTGCCTATAAATGATAGAAACCACTGATAAGATTGTTTCACGATTGAGTCTAAAATGGCGACCTGGGCATTTATATTTCATTATAAACCCAATGTGTGCAGCGAATATAAGCTGTGTTATCATGTATTCACATTTATATTGGCTAAGCTATGTATGGTGTCGTAATTTCAGACAAACAAAAATATAAATCCCGTTACTGTTAAGATTCGAACCCACGTAGCTTAATTCACTTGCTATGCAGTATCTAACAGTAACTATACTATGTTTAATTTCATCTGACGATATATTGAATCCCTCAGCAGCTAATTTATCGATATATAATGGAAACATATGAAACTACTATGTCTCTGCATCATATTAACACCAAGTCTATATAATTGACAGCATCTTTCACTGCAAAATCATCGAAATAACCGAGAAATCTTGATGGGAACTTTGGGAAGACACGATTCCGGCAAGAAGGGCCGTAGAATGAGATTCGTCAAAAAAATAACAATGATATTTCTTGCTAACCCTTTGAAGCTCTGACGCGTTTTAGCAGTTCATTTTAGCTATCATTAGACGATTTTATGCAGCTTAGGAAGGATCTGTGGGTATTAAAAGGGTGAATACTATCTCAATCAACCCTTTGACTTCCATATACCGTTACTAATCTGAATAAAATAGTCTAATAGTAGCCAGAAACAGAACAGAAACGCGTATTGGAGATTGAAAGGGTTACATTTCTTGTATTCCATCTCCTATTCATTCGAGTCTTCAAACAATATTGCTCCGATTTGACACCCTGATTTACATTAAGACCAACCCACCAATTAATTTACAAATAAACCTAATAAATAAAATCAATGAAACGAATAAATACATGTGGTACTCCAAGGATTCGACCCTAGGCTACTCACACCGATATTCCTCGCATTAACCAAAACGCTATCAAAACAAGGAAACATGACCGGGGTTGTTTATCTAGGCAGGCCACCAAAGTGATAAGGATCGAGTGCCAGAGTGACAACAGTATAATAACTTACGTGTTTATATTAATATGTCATTTATTTGGTTTCATCTTACACCCTAGTGTATAATCTTTATCAACAACGACATACAATACTTAAAGTTCCTACGACGGAAAAAATAATCACATTAAAACATAAAAGATAAATTTTTTCTGTAATGGATTCGAATCGATGATGGTACAATTGCAAATACCGGTATTAAACTAAAACACATACTGTACGGTACTGTAAACATTAACACTTTATATGTGCATTCAATTTTGACATTTAAATGGTCAAATTAAATGCATATCGTTGCCGATACTTGTCATATCTAGTCTTCTTTACGATCCGAGCGCGAGGTCTTACACAAGCAAAAGGAACCCCCAGCAACCGTGGCCAACTAGCTGCCGAGAGCCCCCCCCATCCACTTGTCCCAATGTGGGTTTACCGTACATTTGGGATCACCGAACCATGGTTGAGCTCGGCCGGACAGTTCCCCGTTGAAGGAGCGGTGCGGGGCGTCACCAGTGGGTGAGGTATTCACCGACCCAACTCACCGAGCACGGTACCACTAAGCTACGGTGGCTCCTCTTGTCATCTAATCTGAGGAGCAGGTCTAGGCTATATTGGCGATGTGACGGACATAAAGCAGTATAACATTGAGGGCGTGGGGGGGAGCAATTAGGGTCACCCATAGTGTGCATCACTTATAGGACACACACATAAATACAACGAGGGGCGCCCTTCAGTGCCACTAGCAGCGTGGCGAACACAACATAGGGAGGAACCTGTGATGTAAACTCCATTGTGGCTAGGTCGTGTTCCCGGGTGAGGGGCCAATATACGAACATAGGTGTTGTCGGAGGGTAAGCGTATATAGACCTTGGGTAAGAGGCACGGGCGTGAGGGGAGGAAGTTCAAACACGGGGGGCATAGGTGTTGTTGGAGGGGTGAAGGTACGGGCCAGAGGGGGGGGGGGGGGGGGGAAGAGCGAGAGAGAGAAGCTAAGAGGGTGAGGGTCGGAGTTACAAACAGGGGGGGACATAGGTGTGGTTGGTAAGGTATCCTATATAGGGTATTTCTGGCAAGTGGCACCCCCATTAGTAGATCACGAGGCCCCACGGTGTCTTGGCCGTCCGTCTGCCCCCCCCCCCCCCCCCCTCATTGATCTCACCCCTTCATTTCACTGATTCCACCCCTCCCCCTCACTGATTTCACCCCCACATCCCACTGATTTCACCCTCCCGTCTCTTGGCACCACCCTCCCACTCACTGATTCCCCCCTCCCCCCACCTACCCGTCTCTCTCACCACTCTCCCCCTCACTGATTTCATTCCCCCCCCCCCCCCCCCCCAACCTACCCGTCTCTCTCACCACCCTCCCCCTTACTGATTTCACCACCCTCCCCCTCACTGATTTCACCACCCTCTCCCTCACTGATTTCACCCCCTCTCCATCTTTCTAACTACCCTGTAATTTATTTGAATACTGGAGAATTCGCCCCGCTTTGAGAAGTCGCCCCGCCGCGAGTTCGCCCCGTTAATGTCCCCCCTCCCCCCTAAAGGGGTACTGAAGAATTCCTCCTCTATTCATCTCTCTAACCTAACCTAAAATAAAATAAACCTAACCTAACCTAACCTAACCTAACCTTACCCTAACCTAACCTAACAAATAAGTAATGTCCTCAATTCCTTCTTTGTATCAGTTTGTACTACAGAAGACCTCAGGGGTTGGGGGAGGGAGGGAAAAAAGTGGTAAGCTCCAGGGGTGGTGGTTGGGGGGGGGGGGGGGGGGGGGGTACAAACGGGGCGAACTCGTTGTCCAAGAGCAGGGCGAATTATCCTGTAACCATTTATTTCACCCCCCTGCCCACCCCCTTCCCCGTCACTGATTTCATCCTCCTCTCTCCTTTCCCCCTTCCCAAATGGGGCTTAACAAGAGGGAGAAAGGGGACCAGAAAAACGACCCATCTCCCCTTAATTATCCGTTGACTAATCAGATGAGTTAACCACTGCGCAAGAAACTACACTCGTAATTCAATCATGCGCATTATATTTTTAAGTTTTTCGGTAGAAACAAGTCCTGACCAAAGCCCGATTTCTTAGAATTCACAGACTCGCTCTCGCTAATCAGAATATAAACAACACCTGAATGGGGCGAAACATCTTACAATCACCAAACTAATGAGGCGAAACGTCTTAAAAATCGCTACTAAATTAACAAGGCGAAAGTAAAAAAAAAAATAAAAAAAAATAACCCCTTAATTGCCTTAGATACCGACCTAGTCTCTCTCTCTCTCTCTCTCTCCCCCCGTGAAACCCTACAGTATAGTTGCCCCCCCCCCCCCCCCCCCCACAACACTATGTAGTCTATCAAGCCCTTCACCTCCCCTTCAATTAACACACACACACACACACCGGTAATTGTCACATCCGCCCGTGTGTGTGTGTGTGTGTGTGTGTGTGTGTGTGTGATGGTGGGTGTGTGGGTGGGTGGGTGTGGGTGTGTGTGTGTGTGTGATGGTGTGTGTGTGTGTGTGATGGTGGGGTGTGTGTGTGATGGTGGGTTGTGTCTGTGTGGGTGTGTATGTGTGTGTGTATTTTGTGTGTGTATGTGTGTGTTTTGTGCGTGTGTGTGTGTGTGTGTGTATGTATGTATATATGTATGTATGTATGTATGTGTGTGTGTGTGTGTGTGTAACTGTGTATGTATGTGTTGTGTGTGTGTATGTTTTATGTGTGTGTGTGTCTTTTGTGTTTGTTTTGTGTGTGTGTGAACTGTGTGTGTGTGTCTTTTGTGTGTGTTTTTGTGTGTGTGTGTGTGTTGTGTCATGTTTTTCTCCTTGTTCGTTGGGTTATATATTTGTTTTCACTGCCTACCGGTATCTCTTTCTGTGTAAGTAGGTGTGTTCTCCATTTCATTGTTATATTGACTGCTCTCTCTCTCTCTCTCTCTCTCTCTCTCTCTCTCTCTCACACATATAGAGCTAGCCAAATCTTACTGACATTTCCCAAGGACAGAAACGTCATCCTTTATACACCCTTCCCCTCATACCTCACTGGGTGCTTAGGTTATCACTCACTCACTCACTCACTCACTCACTCACTCACTCACTCACTCACACTCTCTCACTAACTAAGACGTTACTCTTTTTTCCCCAGATATATGAAAGATCACGTATAACTGTGTTATGTTACTAACCCATCTGTCTCCTACTATCACATAGTCTATTTTTTTCCAGCTGAGGATAAATTGTCATGTTTCTATCTTTGTTACTTGGCTATAAGGTAGATTTTGTAGCGAAAGATGATGGTTATTCTGAAAACTTGGCATTAATATGACACACAGCCATAGTAGTTTCATAGATTTCCATTAAGTATCGAGAAATCAGCTAATAAGAGATTCAATTTACGATCAGCTGGAAAAAAATAGAGTATAACATCCTAATCCTGCCACGGACATTAGCTCCAGGCCAGTAGTTCCCATTCCAGTTTTCCCTTACCCACTCTAAATCACTGTTTGGACACTTCATCCTCAGTGTTTTGGAGGACAAGAAGCCTAGAGGGGTCACTAAACTGTTGTTGCTTGATTTCCTTTGTACTCCTGAGTACTCACTCTCTCTCTCTCTCAATTGAAGCGTAAACAATGCCATCCAAGCGGCAACGAACATAAAATAAATGTGTAGGTTTTTGTTACCTCACTTAGCTATACTTGGCCAACCCCAGCTGCAGCCTTGTCGAGGTGCTGAACACACCCCGTATAAATGATACAATCGTAGACTTAAAATACAGTAGCTAATCTGAATTTAGTGTATATATACCGGTCTTATTTTGTTATATATATATACAGTATATATATATATATATATATATATATATATATATATATATATATATATATATACAGTATATTATCATCTATATATATTATCGATTTATATATCAATTAATTTATTTTTTGCGAGACTTGTGGACGTTTTTTGTAACTTAGTCTCACTCTCACTCACTCACTCACTCACTCACTCACACACACAACTCGATTTTCTCAACAGTAAAGTCATAATGGAAGAGGGGTACAATGAGTCTGGGGTTCACGGAGTCCACGATAATATCTAGCAATGATAAACTGATTAAAGAGCCTGAATGTGCATCAGAAAGCAGAAAGGTTATCATAGGCTAGGGTTCGAATCCCCGTGGTGGTATTTATGAGGTTTTACACACGGGACCATTCTGTGTTTTAAATAGTGTTATTGATAGTCACGTATAGTGTATTCGTTATGAGGAGCCTATAAATGGTAACCTCTTGCCTCTGTGTACACTCGGATACCATAGTATCTAGCCCACTCATAAAAATTCGATTTTAAGACCTTTCACCCCATTTCTTCGTCAATGTTAAGACCTTTCGTGCCATTTAGGTGTCATTTTTTTCCTGGCAAGCGATAGCGACCCTGTAATTTTCTGCCCAAAAAATATACAAATTTATCTTGAAAGGGGGTCTAAGGGGTGTTATTTTAAGCTTGATGGAGGTCTAACGAGGCACCTCAAAAATAAATAAATTAATATATACATAGACCAAAAGCCAAGCACTACCCCCCCCCCTTACAGAGAAAAGAAACTCAGCCCCCCCCCCCCCACACACACACACACACACAGATTAAACACAAATACACCCCTCCTCTCTCATTCGTCACACACCAATTAACGGAAAAGATGAAAGTCAAAATAAGAGTCGAGCTCCAACAATAAGCGCGTTCACAATAACTCTAAAAGCCGGTATCATCACACGAGGGCTTTTTTCCCTCAACATTTATCCTCAACACTGGTCTGGCAGCTTATGAGGTCAACTTTTAAAGTATTGCAGTCACCTAAATTCATCTATCAGCAGTCTAGATTCCGATACCAGAGCAAAATATACCAGAAATGTTGCCAGACATTTTTTGAGTACCGAATGTTGACTATAAAAGCTCTCGTGTGATACCGGCTTAAGGGGAGATATCCACTTGAGGGATTTTTTTCTTGACTCCTTTCTCCCTCATGTTTAGCCCCATTGTTTTCCTAAAGTTAAGACGTTCGCCCCACTATTTTGACGATTTTAAGAACTTTCAACCCATTTCTGTCAATTTTATGACCTTTCGTGCCATTTAGGTGTCAATTTTATCCTGGCGAGCGATAGCGAGCCTGTAATTTAAGAGGAACCGGCTTTCAGCCGGGAAATTTTTCTACCGAAAATTGTACAAATTTATCTTGAAAGGGGCTCAAGGGGGTGTAATCTAAGCTTGATGGATATCTAGGGACCAAACTAAAAACCTCCCCTTAAGTACAACATTTGCTATCTGATGTGTAGCCTGTCAGAGTCCATCTATGTCACTTAAAATATTTACTGTTTGTAATTGTTGATCATAAAAATTATCTTAAGTCGGGAGATCAGCCGTTTTTCTAGTCTCCCTTCTCCTTCATGTTTAGCCTCATTGGTTTTCAGATTATAACGCGTTCGGCCCATTAGTTTGGCGATTTTAAGACCTTTCGCCTCATTTCTTTGTCAATATTAAGACTTTTCGCGTCATTTAGGTGTCGATTTTTTCCTGGCGAGCGATAGCGAGCCTGTAATTTAAGAGAAACCGGCCTTGGGCCGGGACATTTTTCTATCGAAAAATGTACAAATTTATTTTGAAGGAAGGTCTTGGGCGGGTGTTTTTTTAAGCTTGATGGAGGTCTAGGGAGGAAATAAAATGTACACATTTATCTTGAAGGAGGGTCTTGGTCGGGTGTTTTTTTTAAGCTTGATGGAGGTCTACGGAGGACATTAAAAACATTGTAAACAGATAGATACATAAATGAGCAAATAAATATGACCCATCCCTCCTTAACCCCTTCACGTAATTATCATCATATTCTGGTTACCATTAGACGATTTTCTTGTGTTTGTTATCTATCTATGCGATTCAAATGGGTAAATACGCTCTCAATAATAAACCGTAACATATTTATGTAGGTCCTTCTTAAACTGCACACAATCATCTAATTTTAACCAGAATCACAAAGGTAAATGTTCTTATGTTCTAAAGAGGGGTTAAACATATGCAAGGGAGGAAATTAAAAACATCTATCTATCTATCTATCTATCTATATGCTCAGGCCCAATCCCCACTGTTCTTTTTTTTTTTTTTTTGGTGGCCGACTCAAAACATCGTAAAAAAAAAAAAATACATAAATATGACTCATCCCCCATTAAGTAAATATGCAAGTTTCTGAAGGGCGCTCGATAAGCCTCTGTGCCTCACTTCAAACCATACGGTACATAATATAACTCGAACACCATTGTTGCATCAGTGAAGGCGCCTATTATCAGCACGGGCAGGTGAGCAGGAATCACCAGACTGTAAACCGTTATCATTATACGCTCTTCTGAATCCACTACTGTTCTACACTTCTGAATCCACTACTGTTCTACACTTCTGAATCCACTACTGTTCTACACTTTGAATCCACTACTGTTCTACACTTCTGAATCCACTACTGTTCTACACTTCTGAATCCACTACTGTTCTACACTTCTGAATCCACTACTGTTCTACACTTCTGAATCCACTACTGTTCTACACTTCTGAATCCACTATGTTCTACACTTCTGAATCCACTACTGTTCTACACTTCTGAATCCACTACTGTTCTACACTTCTGAATCCACTACTGTTCTACACTTCTGAATCCACTACTGTTCTACACTTCTGAATCCACTACTGTTCTACACTTCTGAATCCACTACTGTTCTACACTTCTGAATCCACTACTGTTCTACACTTCTGAATCCACTACTGTTCTACACTTTCTGTTGTTCAGTACCACAGCATTAAGGGGGGTCCCCGGCTTTTTTCATCTTTCTCTCCTTTTCTCTTTTTCCCTGGCTTGTATCCATTCGGCCCTATTCAGCCAACTGTTTTAAGACGTTTATCCCCATCCAGGTGTCGCTTTCTTCCTGGCGAGCGATAGCGAGCCAACATTGTATGGAGAAATCCGGCTTCGCCGGAGAAATTTTTCTATCGAAAAATGTACAAATTTAGCTTGCTCTCAAAAAAATATATAAATATATGCTGGCTCGCTCCCCGCTCGCCAGGAAAATATTGACACCTGGATGGGGTAAACGTCTTAAAACAGTAGGCTGAATGGGGCCGAATGGATATAACCCAGAGAGAGAGGGAGAGATAAAAAACGCGAGGTGGGCTCCCTTAAGACACACTCCTAACCGATCACGACCACATCAAGGGACTGGAGTTCTGGAAAAGGGGCTCTAGTCCTGACGCTATTTTTGACTTGCAGTGTGCTGGCTAATAATCCAGAAGGGTTGATAGCCTCTTTTAAGTCCTATTATAAATTTCAAAATACTTCATCAGCGTGTCAGATATGTTCAAGAAAATATTTAGGCTACCACCTTTCACTGTATTCTATACCCTATTCCAAGTACGGTAAGTAGGCCAATGTTCTTGAACATTACTTTCTATAGCTCACAAACGACTAGAATAATTAAGCTAACATTTCAATCATTTGGGAAGGATCAGCCAGGGAGAGGTGTGGAAATATACAGCCTATTTACTCTAGCCCTTTTTGAGTTACAGAGGTTAAGGTTCACAGGGTATAGTACCGTACTTGACTTTGCTTCAACACTTACCTATAGCGAAGAGATTTATGACACTATATAGATATCGCCTTACCCTAGTCTCGTCAATATAACGCCAGACAACGTTTGAAACTTGATGTACGAGCCAACGAAAGTCTTCGAGACAGCTTTGACAACCATCTCAAAACGGTGCCTGATCGACTGCAATATATATACTGTAGGCCTACTGTATATATACTGTATATATATATTTTTTGTTTTCGTTTTTTTTTGTCTTTCTAAACGAACGATCTTTCAACTGGCATCAAACTTGGCACCCACAATAAAGTGTTCCCTCCCAAGATGATTCCCATGTGCCAAACTAGGAGTGCCATACCGTAATAATGTCTTTGGCTCCCGAGACTGGCTTAGAAAATTGGCACTGAGAGACGAGGAATGGGGGGAGGGGGGAGTGGCGGGGGTGATCACGTGAGAGAGAGAGAGAGAGACAGAGAGAGAGAGAGAGAGAGAGAGAGAGAGAGAGAGAGAGAGAGAGAGAGAGAGAGAGAGAGAGAGAGAGAGAGAGAGAGAGAGAGAGAGAGAGAGAGAGAGAGAGAGAGAGAGAGGTGGGGGAATGTGTACGTGTGTAAGACATTATTTTACTTTGTGCATTAGTGTAGCTAAGTTGCATGAATGAATCGTGTGTGTGTGTGTGTCTGTGTAATTCAATTATATTAAATGTTCGGTGCCGTTGTAAAGACTTATCCCTTAATACATGTACCTCCTATGTTTACAAACCGAGTGTACTAAATGAGGATAGAAGTATAAATCTGTTTAATTCTACAATACCTGTAAGTACCGGAATTGTCACATTGGGCCCAAATTTGGCAAATGAGTTTCAATGCGGATAAATATAAAGTATCGGTACTACATATCGGATACCTAAATGAGAAAGCAAACTATTCGATGAATGGCACTCAGCTTAAGAATGTAAACAGAGAAACCGATCTGGGAGTAACAATATCGAGTAACCTAAAACCGAGTCAACAATGTTCAGAAGTTGTTAAGAAGGCAAACAAAATAATTGGCTTTATAGGCAGGTCATTTGAGCATAAATCCAAAGACGTTATCCTAACCCTTTACAATTCCTTAGTCCGCCCTCTTCTGGAATACTGCGTTCAATGCTGGTGCCCTTATTACCAAAAAGACATAAACAAGCTAGAACGAGTTCAACGTAGAGTTACCAAAATGATACCTAGCCTAAAGAACAAACCATACGAAGAGCGTCTTAGAGAATTAAATATATTTCCTTTAACCCAGCGCAGATTAAGAGGTGACTTAATTCAAGTGTTCAAAATCATCAAAGGCATCGACAATATGAACTGTAGTAAGTACTTCACTATCGACCAATCTAATTACACGCGGGGAAACGGTTGCAAAATTATTGGTAAATCTTCTAACTCACACGAATCTAAGAATTTCTTCTTCAATCGAGTTGTCAACTTGTGGAATGGGCTTCCCCGAGACGTTATAGACTGCAGCACCGTTGATTCATTTAAACTTCGCCTAGACAAATATCTCGCATCAAACCCGCGACTGACTGCGGTTGTAAATGAATAACTTTATTTTATCCTCCCCTCAGTTACTAACCCATATGTCCCCTACTAACTTCCTAGTCCTGCCACGGACATTAGTTCCAGGGCAGTAGTTCCCTTACCCACTCTAAACCACTGTTTGGACACTTGATCCTCAGTGTTTTGGAGGACAAGCAGCCTAGAAGGGTCACTAGACCTGTTGTTGCTTGATTTGCTTTGTACCCTTTGTACTCCTTTGTATTCCAAGCAAGGTACTACGTGTCTTTATTTCATATTCATTATACAGTGATAGTGGACAGTCGCGATCATTAAGTTTGATACATTTTAAAGCCTCGAAGTGAATAACCGAACCTACGAAACGCAAATAACTGGTAAGGAATTATTATGGAAATTCAATTCAGCCCGAGATAGCTTCGAAAATATATGTCTCTGAATTAATTCATTTCAGCCCGAGATAGCTTCGAAAATATATGTCTCTGAATTAATGAACGTGACTGTACGTGAGCACTTGATATGCCCTGTAGTTCATAATTAACATAAACACTTCCATATAGGTATATTTAAAAATATGCCATACACTTATTAGAGATCGGATTACATTAAGTACCGATATTAGTAAAATCATCCACTAAAACCTACGCAACCAAATTTGAAATAAACTGGCACTACAGTCAACTAATAAACTGGCACTACAGTCAACTAATAAACTAGATCCCCAGTTAGAAGTGACAGGATTAGGTTAGACAGCATCACCTTCACGATATACGATCACTTTGCAACTACCTCACATCTCAATCACCATCTACCCTTTAAATTTGACGTCGATGTATTTTATTAACCCCTTGAATACTGTACCACTACCTATGATGTTATTTTGCCACTTTTTCTGGTTTTCAGTAGGTGATGTTATGCAGTTTAGGATGGTTCTCTAGGATTGAAGTGGTTAATTATTTGTAAACCCAGCCATAAACTATCACAATGATCTACAGAAATAACCCGTATACAAAAAGGGCGAAATATATTGGCAGGACTATAGCCCCCCATAAATATATTGACAGGACTATAGCCCCCATAAAATACACCCCCCCAGTTAGAAGCGACAGGATTAGGTTAGACAGCATCGCCTTCACGATATACGATCACTTTGCAACTACCTCAACATCACCATCTACCCTTCCAATTTGATGTCGATATATTGTGTTAACCCCTTGAGTACCTATGATGTTATTTCGCAACTTATTCTGGTTTTCAGTAGGTGATTGTATACAGTTTAGGAAGGCTTTCGAGGATATATTTGTAAACCCAACCATATCAAATAGGTACCAACAAAATCTACCACAAAAACCAACGCAAAAAAAGGTGAATTAAATTGTCCGAACTGTCAGCTCCTAAATCAGACCCCCAGTTACCGGTGACAGGAATAGGTGACAACATCACCTCCACGATTATTCTACATTTCTCCCCCTTACTCGCATCTCATATCGGGTGAGGGCTGGTCCTATCCAGAGTGAGGTTTGGCACCCTCTGCCCAACCTTAGCCGTTTCCGTTTGTCTCTTATACTGTCCTACTTTTCCTTCTGGGGGCGGGCAGCTAGGAATCCTCCTCCCCTTGTAGACTTCATCTACAAGTCGAAACAGAGAAAGGGGCAAGGGAACGCGAAAGTGGTCCCCATAAAACAGACCCGCAGTTAGCAGTGACACGATATACGATCCCTCTGTAACTACCGGTACCTCATGGATCAATCGGACTTTTAACGGAATTATTTCAGATACCGGTATACACATGCGCGAGATGTCTCATTTATTTTTTATTTTTTTAATTAGTTTAACCAGACCACTGAGCTCCACAAAAGAACTCTCATAGGGCTGGCCCGAAGGATTCGATCAAGATATATGACTAAACGAGTCAAGATAGAGAGGGAAGGGCAGTAGGAGAACAAATCCAGGAAGGTGAAGACACGCAGACATTTCTCGCCATTTCACCAATTCAGCTGGACCACATGAGCTCCACTTCAGAGCTCTTATAGGGCAGGGCCGAAGGATGAGGCAAGAACTGCTACACCGCAACACCAACCAAGAAGTGATCAGGGCGAAGAATGAGAGATCAGGTCGAAGGTAGAAAAAATCACATCGATAAGAAAAACGTGCATTACCGAAGGGAATCAAGTCAGTCCGGCCACATCAGCAACCGAAGAGACAAATCAGGTCAGGAGTCTGCTACCTAGCCAGGCCAGGGAGACATGAGATATAGGCTGCCCGAGGACAGCCAAATGGGACAGAATAAGAATAGAAGGGGAAAAACATAGAATGAGGAATGAAAAACTACTCAAAATTTGTCAAGCTGAGGACGAAAGCTCGAGTGGAGAGAGGGAGGGAAAACCACAACCAACCCCCATCAAGCTCCAGTCGCCGGCCCCGAAGCCCCCCAACCGCGGCAAGGAGAGTAGTATCAGGGGGGGCGAGATGTCTCAATCTTTGTAAAATATATACAATCTTTATGACCCTACACCATTCCTATAATTATGTGCCATTAGCTGAGGAAAATATAAATCATTTTTCATTAGACTATGTGGGTTAAATAAGGGAAAGGCGGCCATCTGGATTCAGTGGAGATATACCATGTTTTAACTTTTCCACCAAAATTGTAGTATTCTGCCATCCGCTATATCAATTATAAGACCAGCAGAGGTCTGGAGGCGGCAGCCCCCAGGTTAGGTTAAGTTCTTAGGTTTTGTTAATCACAAAATATGGAAATTGTTGGGGTGATGGGGTATGGTCGAAACGGGACTTTTCCGCAACAAATGGGTGCTTAAATCGCATGAATTAGGCTATATGAAAAACTGTAGGAAAACCATGCTTTTGTCAGGAAAACTCGCGCATGTCTAATTAAATACCGGTATGTTTTTATCCATTTAACCACCTCAATCAGACGTAGATTTTGTTTGTTATGCTACTGCCAGATGAAGTTACTTAGCTTTGTAAGGGTCGCTAGATAGCAAAGGGGTAGAATCAATTACAACTGACAGTAAGTCTGACAGATCCTTAAATTGAATAACATTGGCTGAAGGTATAACAAAAATAACACACACTGGCGTCATCTGATGGAGTATATACAAAGCATACACAAAAAACAACCCAACAAAAGCTGAATTAAATTGGCAGTGGGCAATACAATCACCTAATAAAAAATGCCCCTAGTAAGCAGTGATAGGAATAGGTTAGTCAGCATCTACTTTACGATATACGAACATTTACTTACCGTACGTCTCAAACAGTGGGTTTTTTTTTTTGTTTTTTTTTTTATTCTGGTTAACATTAGCGGTATAGGATATTATTCAGCTTCGAAATTATGTATGTGAATATAAAAGCTACAAACTATTTCAACATTGAAGAAAACTCACATTGGCCAATGAACAAATTTTTGTTTTTTTCTAAACAGTTGAAGTGACGACTGTCACCTTCAACATTCCACTTAAGAGGGTGACAATTGTTACCGAAACTGTTTGGAATATATATACATATATTGATTGATTTATATATTATATTGTTACCGTATACATAAGTAGACTACATTATATAACCTTCTCAAAACACTATAAAATAGCCCGAATGAAAACACGTAGTGTAATTATTGTATAGTAAACAAGTAGGCCTACCGGTAGTCCAATTCCACTGGTCAATCTGATAACATCACCGTCCCAAACATGTGTAGTCGGTCTGGCCGCGGCATGGTTGGGCCGCGGTATAAATGGGCCGCGGCGTACTTGTTATTTGCCCCCCTGCTGGCAATATACCCGGTACCGGTAATATTATATGATGATGATATGATATGATATGATAATAAGTCATGGGGGGTGAGGGGGGTGAAAAAGATTCCCTTCAACCCATTATTGTAACCCACAGCAGTCACAATAGACGAGAACTTGGGCGATACGCCCAAATACTACATGGGCAGCGGCCCGACCTCCAGGCGGCCCAATTTGGATGCGGCCCAACCGCCATGGGACCGCGTAGGCCTATGTCTGACACAAATTACTGTCCATTAGGCACTCACCCAACGGAGTGTGAAACGCAGAGCTTGGGTATAACAACAAATCCGGATAACTGCGGTACGGAGGAAACAACATTGAGAGTTGAGGAAAGACAATGGTGTGTATGAACAATTAAAGGTCATGCGGGAACAGGGCAGACATGGGCATGATTATGATTATTACCGGTAATCAAAAAAATCATAATCAAAGGCTGTGATTACATAATCATAATCAAAAGTTAAGCAACAGGTACAGTATAATCATAATCAAATCATAATCAAATATGAAGCTGCAGCTTTAATCATAATCAAATCATAATCATATTTTTCTTCATAATAATCAATGATTAAAATGTGATTATTGTGATTATTTCATTGTATTTTCCATGTAGCAATTCTATTTCTCCTAAATAAATTAGCCAATTTCATATATATATGTTCCAGGTCCAAGCATGTTTGCAAAGCATGACACTAACTAACATGTTTGTACATCTTATACAAAATGTATGTTTGTTTTATAACAATAGTTTGTAAGTGATTTAAATACAGTGTAGTTATTTATATTACTCAAATATAAAGAAGCAAAATGCACCAATTAGGTGTGGTTTCCTTTAAGCTAGTGTCAATTGCAATAAAAAACACTGTTGACTATATAATGTATAACTGAACAAAAAAATAACCTTAATAATAATCATTACTGTGTACAAATAATCACAATAAAATGTGATTATAATCATAATCTAATCATAATCAAGCAATAATAGAAAAAATCTAATCATAATCAAAAATACGTAAAGCGAAATCATCATAATCAAATCATAATCATAAAAAGGAAAAAACGAGTAATCATAATCTAATCATAATCAAAAATTATTCCGGATGATAAAATCAAATTCAAATCATAATAATTTTGTTATAATCATGCCCATGTCTGGAACAGGGTCATCAACCTCTCCAGAGCTCCCTCCCTTACCACACCTCCACAAATGCCATCGAGGAGAATTGCCATAACATATTTACAGTAGCTCATGTGTAAACAGACCCGGAATATGGCAGAATGAGTTCAGACGCACTATGAGGAGAGACGTTGATAAAAGGAATAGTCAGTCAGTCAGTAGCCAGCCCTTACTCCCACAAGGGCTAGGGAGGATCAGCAAGAGACACAAGAAAGGAAAAAAGAGGTGACAAAAGGACTACAAAGGGCCTCCAGCAATACACAGGCTTCGAACTATCTCACTTAACCCTTTTTACTAACACAGATCCTTCTTAAACTGCACAAAATCGTCTAAATATAACTAGAATAAAATTAAAAAGACGTCGCCGGTACAGGGGGAGGGTTATTTATTTGCTCATTTATGCATCGTTTTATTATTTTCTTAGTTCCCTCCCTAGACTCCCATCAAGCTAAACAGAAGAAAACAAAATGCACAAGACCCTCCTTCAAGATAAATGAGTACATTTTTACAAATTATCTGGCCAAAGGCCGGTTCCTCTTAAATTACGGGCTCGCTTTCGCTCGCCAGGAAAAAAAACGACACCTAAATGACACGAAAAGTCAAAATATTGACAAAGAAATGCGGTGAAAAGGTCTTAAAATCGCCAAACTAATGGGCCGAACACTCACAAATTCTGAAAAGTGATGGGACTAAACATGAGGGAGAAGGGGGACCAGAAAAACTATCCCTTTCCCCTTAATGTGAGAGCCCCACATTCCTCTCACAGAGAGAGAGAGAGAGAGAGAGAGAGAGAGAGAGAGAGAGAGAGAGAGGAGACATAGAGAGAGAGAGAGAGAGGAGACATAGAGAGAGAGAGAGAGAGGAGACATAGAGAGAGAGAGAGAGAGAGAGGAGACATAGAGAGAGAGAGAGAGAGAGAGAGAGAGAGAGAGAGAGAGAGAGAGAGAGAGAGAGAGAGAGAGAGAGAGAGAGAGAGAGAGAGAGAGAGAGAGAGAGAGAGAGAGAGAGAGAGAGAGAGAGAGAGAGAGTGTGAGTGAGAGTGAACGAGAGCGAAAGAGAGAAGAAAAAAAAAAGCGAAAACCACTGACTTTTCAAATGGTAACAATATTAGCTCGATTACTCTAGTCGTTTGTGAGTTATAGAAGTTGAGGTTAATGAGTGTTTGGCCCACTTACTCGGAATAGGGTATAGTGCTAAGCCTTTGTTTACACTTAGCTCCTGTCTCTCGAGTAATGAATCGGAATGCAGTAGGCTACATCTCCCAGTACATTTCGGTATCTCCGTATCTGTTGTGTCAAGCGATAACTGTGAGGTGTTGTGAGTGTTAAGGGGGGTCACCTGTTTTTTGTTTATTGACACCTGAATGGGGGTAAACGTCTAATGAAGGTAATCATGAGGGAGAAGGGGGTAAACAAAATATATATATATATACCGGTATATATATCCCATTAAGTTGCTGTTTACAATAACCTCCTGTTAGGCCAGTAATCGGGATGCAGTATATAGTACAGTCGGTTTCATAATTATCATCTGACGGTAAATTGAATCTCTGAACAACTGATTATTCGATAAATAACGGAAAAATAAGAAAATAATATGTCCCTGCATCATATTAAGACCAAATGTATATAGTTAGCACCATATTTCACTACATAATGTTCAAACTAACTAGAGAAATCTTGACGGGAACTTTGCAATTTACCGTCAGTTTAAAAGAAACAGAGTACCGTATACATTTACCGTCAGTTGAAAGAAACAGAGTACCGTATACATTTACCGTCAGTTAAAAGAAACAGAGTACCGTATACATTTACCGTCAGTTAAAAGAAACAGAGTACCGTATACATTTACCGTCAGTTAAAAGAAACAGAGTACCGTATACATTTACCGTCAGTTAAAAGAAACAGAGTACCGTATACATTTACCGTCACTTAAAAGAAACAGATTACCGTATACATTTACCGTCAGTTGAAAGAAACAGAGTACCGTATACATTTACCGACAGTTGAAAGAAACAGAGTACCGTATACATTTCCCAGCAGTGTTTCTCGGTACATGTTTCCGCGTTTGCTGTGACATGCGATAAGTATGAGGTGCTCAGTGTAACCCTGGCCTGATCTTATGAGTGTGTCTGGTTGGACGGTATCTTCACGAAGTTCACGTGGGTTTATATTTACCCATGATAGGAACCTCTGCTGCACAACGGGAGTCGCCATGATACCCATTTCTACTCCTACCTCACCGTTTCTATACACGATTTGCAAGAAACCCTACCGGTATTATAGTCTGTTTATTATCAGCTGACGGTATATATATTGACATGACCTCACCTGGATTACTTAGTTATTACGAAGATTTTGCACCGGAATAGGTTGGTAATAGTGACGTAATACTGAGGACTTGGTAGTTATTGATGCAGGGAAATCGTAGTTTCATATGTTGTGCATCAACTGACAAGGGATTCAATTTACTGTCAGCTGGAAATAATACACTATATAACTAAATCATATATTGCTACATAGGCTATAGGCCACGCGCTCTCTCTCTCTCTCTCTCTCTCTCTCTCTCTCTCTCTCTCTCTCTCTCTCTCCAGACACAACCTCCACAATATAACAATATAATGACATCTGACAGGTGAAATTCGCCGTCTTATTGAAACGGTTACGTGAGGCGGCAAGAATGTACACAGAAAACCACACCCTGACACGAAACACCTCCACCCTCCCTCCCCCCACACCCACCCAACCTCCTAACCCCCCAAACCACGCACACCCTAACACGAAACACCTCCACCCTCCCTCACCCCACACCCACTCAACCTCCTAATCCCCCAAACCACGCACACCCTCACACGAAACACCTCCACCCTCCCTCCCCCCACACCCACCCAACCTCCTAACCCCCCAAACCACGCACACCCTAACACGAAACACCTCCACCCTCCCTCACCCACCCAACCTCCTAACCCCCCAAACCACGCACACCCTCACACGAAACACCTCCACCCTCCCTCCCCCCACACCCACCCAACCTCCCAAACCACGGACACCCTCACACGAACACCTCCACCCTCCCTCACCCCACACCACCCAACCTCACCCCCCCCCCCCCCCCCCCCACAACTCACCCTCCACCACCCACACATGCACCCGTTATCACCCCAGTCTCCTTCACCCCACACCGATCCAACCTCTCACCACCCCACAACTCACCCTTCGCCACCCACCCTCCACCACCCACACATCCACTCGTCACCACCCCAGTCTCCTTCACCCCACAACCACCCAACCTGCATACCCACTCCACATCCACCCTCACTCCACCAACTCCCTACTCAAGAACCACCTCCCCAGTTCCACCCCAACCCAAGACAAGCACACACACCCCAACTACCTACCTACCTAAAAGCCAACAATCAATAAAACAATCAAATCGAATCAACACTGCTCCCCTTCTACACACACACACCTCAACTCACACCCACCCACCCCAACTCAACATAATACAACAATAAAATAATCATATCAAATCAAACCCACACCTAAACTCAATGGAAACAAATACAATAAATCAATCATACCAAATCATCCCCACCCCAACTCAAAATCAACAGCCAACAGACCAAATCAACACTACCCTACCCCAACCCCAGCCAGTGTTATAAGTTCGACTAATCTACTACATAACTCATACTCTCTCTCTCATTCATACACACACACACTCTCCCACTCACTCACTCTCTCTCTCTCTCTATTGTTATTACAGAGCCTTGGGGGTGGGGACGCCATTTTCTTTATTAGCTTGGATACTTGGGGGGAGGTAGTCGCTTTGTCTAGGCCCCCTTCTCCCTTATGTTGAGCGTACTACTAATTTTGAGATTTGAAGACGTTCGTTCCGTTACTTGGGCGAGTTTAAGAGCCTTCGTCCCATTTATGCCAATTTGTGCCATTTAGGTGTCGATTTTTTCATGGCGAGCGATAGCCAGCCTGCAATTTAAGAGGAACCCGCCATCGGCCAGAACATTTTTCTATCGAAAAATGTACAAATTTATCTTGAAAGGGGGTCTAGGGGGTGTAATTTTAAGTTTGATGGTCTAGGGAACAAACTAAAAACCTAAAGGGGGTCTAGGGGGTGTAATTTTAAGCTTGATGGAGGTCTAGGGAACAAACTAAAAACCTCCCCTTAACATTCCAGATGGAGGGTTCGTGTGCGCACGTGATTTAGATTGTGTGTATATAATTTACTTCCAGGTTCAGTTATCAAGCAATCCCGTTAGTCCTATTCTCGGTGTGTGTTCACTTGCTTGTTCGTTAAGGGGAATCCACGCAATGCGAGCTAAGCTCATTATTATCGCGCCTCCTTAACTGGGAATGTATTGCGTGAAATGCATGTAAGTGTTTATGTATCGTTGGAATGGCTGTGGATGTGTGTGTAGTCTATATTTTTAGCCAATTGGCAACATCTGGAAACGAAGGCTTAGGGTTAATCTGTACGGTACCATTCTCACTACGGTACCAGTCTCACCCGAAGGCTTAGGTTGACCAGTAGCTTAGGTTGACCAGTACGATACCCATCTCACCTTGTAACCGATCACCAACCCCAGATGGGACGTCACAACTTCGTCCACTTATGCCAGGTTCCTATTTATACTGCTAGGTGAACAGAGGCTACACCATTAAGAGACTTGCCCAAATGTCTCTTCCCCGCCCAGGTTGTGTGTGTGTGTGTGTGTGTGTGTGTGTGTGTGTGTGTGTGTGTGTGTGTGTGTGTGTGTGTGTGTGTGTGTGTGTGTGTGTGTGTGTGTGTGTGTGTGTGTGTGTGTTTGAAAAAATACCAAGTCAGCAACAAAACCAAGGTAAACAAACATAATAATAGCCTACTGGACATATTTATGCCACTTAACCCCTTCATTACCGGCGACGTCTTTTTAACTTTATTCTAGCCACTATTAGACCATTATATTCAGCTTAAAAAGGGACTCCGGCAATTAACAGGCTTCGAACTATCTCACTTAACCCATTTTACTACCACAGATACTTTTTAAGCTGCACACAATCGTCTAAATATAGCAGGGATAAAGTTAAAAGACGTCGGCGGTACAGAAGGGGTTAAATCCCCGTCGCTTCTTCATTAAAAAGTGTAGCCAAGTTTAAACACATGATCACTATTCCCGTCCCCCATCCTGGCGTGATCCTAGCCAACCACCTGTTGCCACACTTGCATAAGAAAAGTGCTACCATATGGGTTTGTTTATATATGATAGCAACAACATAGCCTATTTAAAGTACTTATCCATAAGGGACTATCTACTTTTATATATATATATATATTGAGTAAATATCACAAATACACGTGAGCCACTAAATGTTTCTAATCTCTCAGTGGGGTTCGAACCGTCGACCGTCAGGACGATAGCCGACGCTTTAATCAACTACACCACGGCAGACTGCCGTGGTCGGCGGTTCGAACCCCACTGAGAGATTAGAAACATTTAGTGGCTCACGTGTATTTGTGATATCTTTTTTGTACTTTTGTACTTTGTAGATGTTTAGGTGACAATCACCATGGTCGATCTGGGGATCCCCCGCTATTGAGCTCGTCCTGGAATCTTGAAGACTCTGAATCTTACGATTCTATACAGGACTGTCCATGCCATTTGTATCGGCACTAGCTCAGAGAAGTGTTGAGAGGGGAGAAGGGGTGTTGGAGAGAGAGGAAGGTGTTGGAGTGGCTTATACTCAATATATACAGTACCGGTATATATATATATATATATATATATACCGGTATATATATATATATATATATATATATATATATATATATATATATATATATATATATATATATATATATATATATATATATTGGCAGAGACCCTAATCCCCACGAATCCGCCGCGAATGAATCCCTCCATATAATTATTCCTCCATAAGGAAATTCACTAGATTCTCCAGCTTGCTTCGGGGGAGGGAAGTATCACTTCCACTCCATACGTGACTGCATGCACCTAAGATACGGTAACTAAAATATCATATGTAGTAAAATCTGGTTTACGATATGTCTATGCAAATTCACATACACAAGCACACGCACAAATCAATTTGTAATCCTTGATTAAGCTAGTAGTCATATTTTAGTAGATACAAAGTTTAATTCAATGTGTCTACAAATAGAACTATCAGCACTGTATGTCTATATAAATGCGGCCTACATAACGATGTTAACCCCTTCAGTACCAGTGACGTCTTTATGTTTTGATATCAGTTGCATGTAGACGATTGTATGAAGCTTTGGAAGGATATATATATATATATATATATATATATATATATATATATATATATATATATATATATATATATATATAGTAGCTAAGAGAATTAATTGGTAGTCTGTAGCCTATTAATTGGTAGACGTCCTTCCTAAGCTGAATACAATCGTGACCAGAATGCAATGAAAGGTATGTCACCGGTACCGAATGGCTTAAGTCATATTATTGTCTCGTTAGAAGATGTGCATACCCAACCCAACATATTTATTTGTCTATTTCCGTTTCAAATCTACCAATAGCGCCCCAAACCAGAGTCCTAATGGTACTGGTTGAATTGGCACTGGCTGGAGATGTGCGGTACAGTCGTGGTCAAGAATACGTCAACACTTTGTACTGATAGACAAGACCAATAATATAGTTAGTATTATTGGTCTTGCTGATAGGAACAATACGGTGAGCTAGTTTGTTCCCTAGACATCCACGGCTCCACCAAGCTTAAAATTACACCCCATTGACCCCCCTTCAAGATAAATTTGCAAATTTTTCGGTAGAAAAATTTCCCGGCCGAAGGCCGGTTCCTCTTAAATTACAGGCTCGCCAGCTAAAAATGAATACCTAAATGCCACGAAAGGTCTTAAAATTGACAGAAATTGGGCAAAAGTTCTTAAAATCGCCAAACTAATCGGCCGAACGTCTTAAAATCTCAAAAGCAATGGGGTTAAACATGAGGGAGAAAGGCGTCAAGAAAAAAAAATCCCTCAAGTGGAAATCTCCCCTTAACAAATATATTTCCTTATTTTCATCTGCGTGGCTCTTGAACCGCACCATTTGCGATTAACGAGCTATTATATCGTAACAAGTCCCGGTCCTACATGATCTTACAACTAACGCAGAAACGCGGAAATGCACGGAATTTCGGTGTGATTACCCTAGGTTCGAGTCCTTGGAGTGCCACATGTATTTATTGATTTCATTAATTGAGTTTAGAAGTAAAGTTGGTTGGTGAAAAAAATATGAATTATGTAGGCTATATCAGCCATCAAGGGGAACAGGCTCGGTAAATATGAATTATGTAGGCTATATCAGCCATCAAGGGGAACAGGCTCGGTAAATATGAATTATGTAGGCTATATCAGCCATCAAGGGGAACAGGCTCGGTAAATATGAATTATGTAGGCTATATCAGCCATCAAGGGGAACAGGCTCGGTAAATATGAATTATGTAGGCTATATCAGCCATCAAGGGGAACAGGCTCGGTAAATCTCTCACATAATTGACTACTTGCGAGTTTCATTCTATAAGGAAGTTGGAGCTGTAGACATCGATATTTAGCAGAATAACCAGCTATAATACGATTTTAGTACATTTATTAATACATAAAACCCAATTCAACATACTATTTATTCATCAGAAACCTACATAATTACTGTATTTGTGTTTAATATCGATGTTTACAGGCCGAACTTCCTTATAGCCTGAAACTCGCAAGCAGCCAATTGAGCCTTGGTGACTACACTAAGGGACACTCAAATTCATCATAAACAAGATGGAGAAGCGGGCTGACTGATTTTTTGTTTTGTTTTCATGTTGATTTCCCGCACAGTGTACATAATTATTAGCGAGGTATTAGCCGGTACATAATTCATGAGTTGAACACACAATACCAATAAGTCGATATTATATTCAACGACCATGTAATATCTCCATATATACCGGTATATATATATATATTCTCTTTTAAACAGACGAGGTTAAAAGCAATAGCGATTTCAGCATTCAGGATTTTATTGTTACAGTTTTCAATAGTTCTAACAATTTTCCTCTGGGGTTCAGATATGAGGTACAAAAGGTTAGCAAAATTCATGGTGGATCCAACGTTTCACAAGTAAACATCTTGCATCTTCAGGGAATGGAGAGGTAATGGTTAGAATAGGGAAAATGCATTCTAACCATTACCCCTCCATTCCCTGAAGATGCAAGATGTTTACTTGTGAAACGTTGGATCCACCATGAAAGCTGTAACAATAAAATCCTGAATGCTGAAACTGCTATTGCTTTTAACCTCGTCTGTTTAAAAGAGAATCTATTACCTGGCTATACTAATATATATATATATATATATATATATATATATATATATATATATATATATATATATATAGCCTAGGCTATATATAATTATAAGATCAAACTTCACAGATCATTATGTCTCCTGTACAGTATTATGTAAATATGTCATCAACGGCAAGAGACACTGCTGTTGATGATAAACAAGATAGAGAAGTGGGCTGACTGAGAGACTGAGGTGGACGAGGTGGCTATTATTAGGTTACTGGCGGTATGGTGAGCTGTGTTAGGAGGCTTGGTTGGTTGGCACGGTAAACAAGTGGAATAGGGGGCAAGGGGGCATAACAGTACAGGCACTCTTCACTTATAGTCTCTTCATTGTAAGTGGTTTCATAATATTCATTATTACTCTGTTTATTAATTAGGGAACCGAATACCGCGACATTTATAGACTTCAAAATGTTAGGTGTACAAAACGTGCATAGTTATACCACCAGATGGCAGACTGTGAGAGGTGTGGTTGTGAGGGCGTAGGGTGACGAGGGAGAAAGGCGTTAGAGCTGTTAGGTGTATGGTTGAGAGGGCGTAGGCTGATGAGGGAGAGAAGGCATTAGAGCTGTTAGGTGTGTGGTTGTGGGATAGAAGGCGTTAGAGCTGTTAGGTGTGTGGTTGTGGGAGAGAAGGCATTAGAGCTGTTAGGTGTGTGGTTGTGGGAGAGAAGGCGTTAGAGCTGTTAGGTGTGTGGTTGTGGGAGAGAAGGCATTAGAGCTGTTAGGTGTGTGGTTGTGGGAGAGCAGGCGTTAGAGCTGTTAGGTGTGTGGTTGAGAGGGCGTAGGCTGATGAGGGAGAGAAGGCATTAGAGCTGTTAGGTGTGTGGTTGTGGGAGAGAAGGCGTTGAGAGCTGTTAGGTGTGTGGTTGTGAGGGCGTAGGCTGATGAGGGAGAGAAGGCATTAGAGCTGTTAGGGGTGTGGTTGTGGGAGAGAAGGCATTAGAGCTGTTAGGTGTGTGGTTGAGAGGGCGTAGGCTGATGAGGGAGAGAAGGCATTAGAGCTGTTAGGTGTGTGGTTGTGGGAGAGAAGGCGTTAGAGCTGTTAGGTGTGTGGTTGAGAGGGCGTAGGCTGATGAGGGAGAGAAGGCATTAGAGCTGTAAGGTGTGTGGTTGTGGGAGAGAAGGCGTTAGAGCTGTTAGGTGTGTGGTTGAGAGGGCGTAGGCTGATGAGGGAGAGAAGGCATTAGAGCTGTTAGGTGTGTGGTTGTGGGAGAGAAGGCGTTAGAGCTGTTAGGTGTGTGGTTGTGGGAGAGAAGGCGTTAGAGCTGTTAGGTGTATGGTTGTGGGAGAGAAGGCGTTAGAGCTGTTAGGTGTGTGGTTGTGGGAGAGAAGGAATTAGAGCTATTAGATGTGTGGTTGTGGAAGAGAAGGCGTTAGAGCTGTTAGGTGTGTGGTTGTGGGAGAGAAGGCTCTAGAGCTGTTAGGTGTGTGGTTGAGAGGGCGTAGGCTGATGAGGGAGAGAAGAGGTTAGAGCTGTTAGGCAGGGGAGGCATCAGGAATGTTGCCGCTATTAGTACATTACGGTAACCATGATGGAAGACAGAATACCGGTACCCAACATAAGAGGGGTAACATACAGCACGGTAACATGTGAGGCATAACAGCACGGTAACATGGAAGGCATATCACATAGGGAAGGTGTTTTATAGATGAGAGACAGGAAGCATAGTAGAAAGGTATAACACAGTCAAGGAAGCATGACTGAAAGGTATAACACATAAGAAAAGGAAGCATGACAGAAAGGTATAACACATAAGGAAGGTGTTGTATACATGAGAAACAGAGGAGGCATTGGCTATTAGAAAGGTATAACACAAGCAAGGAAGAATGACACAAAGGAATAACACAAGCAGGCGCTCGGTTATGGCCTTGGCCGTGCTCTGGGCCTTGGGGCTGTTCGGCCAGGCAGCTTGGGGAACAACAACAACACAAGCAGGGAGGCATGACAGAAAAGTAACAGTACGGTATAACAAAGGGGGAAGGTACAGCATAGATGAGTGACAGGGGAGGCATAGCAAAATGGTATAATAAAAGCAGGGAGGCATAACAAGAAGGCATGGTAGAGGGGGCATATCAGAAGGGAGGCACAACGGGCGCATAACACATGAATATGGCATAACAAAAAGGTACCGGTATACAGTACGGTACATTGATGAGGGGCGTAACACTGAGGGGAAGCGTAAGTCACTGTAACAAAAAGGTAGCCTATAACATCAACTGGAGGCATAATAGAAAAATAAAGTACGGTACCGGTATCAGTACAAAAATACTGGTACCATACAGTCGCAGTCATTAATCCATATAACGGTACATTTTGAAGCCTCAACAAATCTAAAGTAACCTCCAAAATGTAGCCTAAATGATAAATAAGACGTTTTAATTAAACCCGACGTAGCTTCGAATATGTAGGCTATGTATCAGCAATATTGGCCACGATTGTAGAGTACATGATCAAAATATAGATATAGCCTACCGGTAACTAAGGAAAAACACAATAGAGGAAATAACTACACACAGTAGGATAACAAGCATAGGCCTCGAATTACGAAGGTCGTAACAGTAATGATATGTGTGTGTGCTGCGAGTGCGGTGAGGGGAGGTGGTAACAAGAAGGAACGTCTAACGGGAAGACCATCATCAAGTACGTGAGCAAAGAGGGAAGGCCAGGATGGGGATGGCTGACAGGAAAGTAGGCATAACAGAAGAAACATACTAAATACAAACTTGAAAACAGAGGACATTCAAAACATAGCTAACTGGAGGAATGCGGTAACAAAAGATAAATGGGGAATAGGTGGATAGCTTCAGGTACAGTAACAGTGTACAAGAAACATTGCAAGAAATGTGAGGTCAAAAGAAGTGAAGCCTTGTAGAAAACATAACAAAGCTAACTATAAAAGTTGAACAGGCATACCAGCATATACCGTACTGTATATTCTGGGTGGGAAACTTTCAATAACTGCTCGTAAATTAGTCACGTGCAGGGGCGGACTGGCCCGCAGGGAAACCGGGAAAAATCCCGGTGGGCCCCCAGAGTAATTTCCCAGTGAACCTCTGGGAGATATATATATCATAATATATATATATAGATATATATATATATATATATATATATATATATATATATATATTATATATATATATATATATATATCAGTATATATATATATCATATATATCATAATATATCATATATATCATAATATATCATATATATCATAATATATCATATATATATATATATATATCATATATCATATATATATCATATATATCATATATATCAATATATCATAATATATATATATATAATATATCAGTATATATATATATATATATATATATATATATATATATATATATATATATATATATATATATAAAATTATCACGAAATAGCCTAGGTGTATTTGTAAACAAAAGTAATTACAGGTATTTGGAATCTGTAATCTACATGTAACATGCACATACTATTGTTTAGGTTATAATAAGTAAATAAAGCATATAATGATATACAGTAACATTATAACATAGGCTATGAATATGATAGGCCTATAAATGTTCATGCTATTATAATTTGATTAGACTAGTCCTATTATATTCAGATTAGCTGAAATAATGCCTGTTCTGATCGCCTAACAGTAAAATAGGTCTATGACATGTTCAAAAGGTTCCGTTCCTCGTGTCCTCATCCCTTTAAAAAAAAATATATATATATATATATATATATTTTTTTTTTTTTTTTTTTTTTTTTTTAAAGGGATGAGGACACGAGGAACGGAACCTTTTGAACACCCCCGCTGGTTGGGTACTGGCTGAAAAACTTATTGTTTTACAGTAGCCTAGGCCTATACATGTATTTTAGCATTTTTTTGTTTCTCCCTTGTAATACATTTCCGCTCTTAATGCCATATATAGCAATGATGTATATGCTCTACCGGACCTATTAGGCCTAAACAGATCGATGGGCTAACTGTCGGTCCAAAACATCAGTATAACCGGAGGGACTCATAGATTAAATTAATAAAAATACTAAATACATAGAATAAGAACTTAAGAAAGCATCCACAAGCAATAATTGTCAGGGAGACATTCACAGCGTGATTACTGATTCAACTTTCAGAATACAATTATATTATATATCAATATGATACACAAACATGCTTTGGAAAAACATGTTTACATTTTTTATTTTCAAAATATATGTTATAATGTCTAACCTATAGGCCTAAACCTAACCTAACCTTTAATACCGGGTACTGGGAAATTAGGACGATCTTTAGCAAAGGTTAGATTAGGTTTTTAACTTAGGTAATTTATTATGAAAATGAGATATTAAAATGTAGTTCTTCCACAGCATTTATATGATGTATAGTGGTATATAAGTGTATGGTATTCTGAAAGTTTGGGCTGAAAAGTACGGTAATAAAGCCGCCAGTGTAGACCTATTATTGGAATTTTGAAAATTACCCAGACGACTTAGACACGTGTAATATTTTTAGTACGGAGGTATAGGCCTAGGCTAAATGTAATAAAATAAAAATGAAGTTCGGTGGGGGGCTATACATTATACATACATAGGCTAATTATTATAATCATAAAGCGCATTAAGATGACCATGAGCTTGGAGATGTACACAAACAACGCTGCCAGACGCAGAAACACTTTCCACGAGTAGCCTAGGCTATACTGTAAAGAAAACAAAAATAGGCTATAAGGCTTTACACGTGATAACTAATCTTACTGATAAGCTGCATTATAAAACTTGGAGCTGAAAGGAAGCCCCCAATTTCCGGTTACACGGGATGACGTAACAGTTATATTTACGGACGAAACAAGTACATAATAAACAAACACGTAGGCTAAACTGCAAGTCTGCAATATGACAACATAGCCTATGTCCGTATTTAACAACATGACTAAGCTACGACACAATTAATCTGGCTTACAGCTTCCTAAAATACAAGTTTAAAAAGATGCAAGCACATAAAGCAAGTAGGCCTACCGCCTACGGTCACGGTGACACCATTGAAGGAGGCAGATTGGCATTGGTGTGGTGTGGGGTGATGAAGGGTGGGAGATGGTGGTAAGAGTAATTAGGCCTAGGCTAATTACATGATGTACAGATAGGCTATGCCTACATAAGCTCTCCGCGAGCAAGCTAAACATATCAGCAGTCATGATTCTCATAGGCTAGGCCTAGGCCTATATCGTGTCGTTATAGGCCTAATCAGCAGAATATCATACCAACATTTAGGCCTAAATAGACTGCTTAGAATAAGCCTTAGATCAATACCTTTAGTAACCTAATAAATGGGTCTGGTTATCAGTTGGCCGATATCGATTTTACTAGTCTCTAAAATGGCGTCTAGGCAAATAGTTGTCCGATCTCGAAAATCTAAACCAGTTAATAAAGAATCAACATAGGCCTACCTGCTTCCTTGGCGGCGAGGACTCCGGCGGTGGTGCGGAAGGTGCAATCTAGGGCCTTGTCTACCTCGTCACCATTACCGTAGATGAGCCTCACCACTACCACCCAGCGAGACACCCGCTTCACCACACAGCTCCCCTCCATCACCACCGTACACTATCACTACCTCACCACATCTTTATCGAAGCACTATAGGTTTGTGGGAGATATGTAAAGTCGTATGACGGTGTTATAGTCCCGTGGCCCCGTAAATACACCTCCACACCGACCGCCGTTAGGATTCGAAACCGTTGGGACGCGTGCGCCTTCCACCAGCACTACCACACTAGTGAGCAGACAACCGCGCGTTATTGCCATATGCTGCAATCTTGGCAACACCTATATTTGTTTATGTATACGCTTCAAACCTTTCTACTTCATTCATCGGTGTTCGAAATTATGATATAGCCTAGAAATGTTTGGCGATAATGATTTACCGCTACAGATTTACATTGTGGTCTACCGTCGAGAGAAGCCAAAATGAGGACATGTTGTGATGTTGAGATTCCCGTACTGGCAACTCAGAATGTATTGTTGGTGATCAGCTGTGTCTGCTGGGGGTAGGGATGGTGGGGGGTAGTTGCAGGGGGTACGGAGGGCACAGAGCCAAGGAGTGACGTAGAGAGAGAGCCAGCTAGGGTGCCAGGGTAGTGGGGGGGAGGGAAGAGTGGGTGCCAATTAAAGGGCAAAGGAGCATGAGGTGTCACGGGGTGCCAAGGATTCGTTATGATAAGTGTCATGTAGACAAGACGCGAATAAGAGGCATAATTTTTGTGACCTAAATTCATTGGGTACCGTACCATAATTATCTTGTGTTCATGGTATAGTCATACAAGTTTTACACATTGAATGCAAATTTGTACTAGTTAGGATACAATTGCGTGACATTTATCTGCATAATACATTTACTTTAAATTATCGACTTGTTATATATTTACATATAATATATAACAAAGATTGTTAAACATAAATAAACCAAGAACGTAAATTATGATCCCCTAGGCATGAACCCAGTTGGGATGCCGGGCGAGGTTATTGACCTTCAAATTAGTTAACTTCATCTCTTCAAATTATACACGGAATAACACGAAGCTAGTTTATTGTTTCCAATATATTTACTTAACGCCTACATACACCAATAAATAATGAACGTTTTTCTATATTACGTACCCAATACGTTTCGTAAATTCGTACACAATACCCATGAGTACATAATGGGAAGATAGCTTGTCTGTGTGGGCATGGATGGGTAGGCTAATAAGTGTGTGTGGGGAGTGGGGGGGGGGGGGGGAGTTATTGGCGCATGTCTATTTTGGTAACAGTTGGGTGTATGCAAAGCCTCCCACAGATTACACGCATGCAGAGATACATGATTTACTTAATATTCTAGTGATTAGTGTAACAACACTGAGGACATACTCTACATGAAAACATTGTGAGTTGTGTAATCGGAGAGTCCGATTAATGTAAAAGTGTCAGGGCCAATCTTTCTAAAATATTTACTGATAACAACTCTTGAGGTAAAGGTATTAAGGGATAAGCCTTTACAACGGCAATTATATCAGTGCTGTACTATGGTTCTCTTGGGGCTAGCAACACGTAGGCCTATTATGAAAAGCATGTATCCATCACAATAACTTACCTCTACAATGTCTTAAATTAGCCTAAACGATAACATACTTTTCATTTATAACTTATAATGGCTCATGTAAGCCAAGAAATCTTACGGCTACCTGTTATAATTACGATCAAACAAAAGTCGAGTCCTTAATTTCAACTCTGATTATCTCTTTAGATGTAAAAATCAATATATAATTATAAAAAAACAAAAAACAAAAACAAAAAATATATATATATATACCGGTATATATATATATATATATATATATATATATATATATATATATATATATATATATATATATATATATATATACCGGTGTATATATACAGTATATATATAGGCTATATATATATATATATAAAACACTCACAACAATAGCCACTCCAACAGTACAGTAACATTCAACATTCACTTCACACATTACACTAGTTACAGACAACACTCACAACCATAGCCACTCCAACAGTACAGTAACATTCAACATACACTTCACACATTACACTAGTTACAGACAACACTCACAACCATAGCCACTCCAACAGTACAGTAACATTCAACATAGGCTACACTTCACACATAACACACTACAAAGCTGTTACAATAGGCATCAATCCCCGACCTTCACCTGGCATCAGGTCAGGTCAGGTCACTTGAAGGTATTGAGGGCTAAGCCTTCACAACGGCACCTCGTATATATTTTTCGAAGGGTAATATAAAGGGCTGTTGGAGAGAGAGGAAGCTGTTGGAGTGGCTTTGCTGGGCGTGTTATTAGTCTGTAGGCCTATACGTCGTCGAGGTGTCCCCCGACCGGATGTAAGCATGTGCAACACGCTAGGACGTACTACCACACCCACTAATTATCCTTTCAACTTTTTAGGCACATTCACACGAGCGATTTTTCCAACAATTTTGATCATCAACATAGTTTGGCAAGTCTAGGGATACGGGCCCAAGGCGGAAGTTGTAGCACACTAAACATACACGAACAAACGAATACAAGGACCACAATCGTTTCTTATAGCATTTTACCGGTATTGTACTTAAGGAGGGATGGGATGGGCATATTTATTTGCTCATTTATGTATCATTTTACTATGTTTTTAATTTCCTCACTATAGGCCTACCTTCATCAAACTTATAAAAACACCCGCCCAAGACCCTCCTTCAAGATAAATGTGTACATTTTTCGATAGAAAAATGTCCTGGCCAAAGGCTGGTTCCTCAGAAATTACAGGCTCGCTATCGCTCGCCAGGAAAAAGTCGACACCTAAATGACACGAAAAGTCTTAATATTGACAACGAAATGAGACGAAAGGTCTCAAAATCGCCAAGCTATTGGGCCGAACGTTTTAAAATCTCAAAACTAATGGAGTTAATCACGAGTAAGAAGGGGGACCAGAAAAACGGGCCATCCCCCCCTTAAATGTCAGGGTGGTAACAGAGGAAGTGTCGGAAGCACCGGCCATAGAGAAACACGTACTGTACACACAGGAGAACAAAAACTACCACTCGGAAGTCACCCAAGTGTGAACAGTCTATTTATTTAACCTCTCTTTCTCTCTCTCATTATATATACTGAATATGTTACATATATACATATATATATATATATATATATATATATATATACATATATATATATATATATACTGTATATGTGTGAGTGTGTGTGTGTGTGTGTGTGTGTGTCAATTTATTTGTTCAATCTATCTGTCTCTCTAATCTCTGTCTATTATTTACGTGTATTTGTCTATGTTTATTTGATGTTTCCTATTCCACATTTTCGGAGATGCATGACCAGTGTCAGTTAGGTAAAGTGGCACTACATGGTCAAGGTCAAAGGGTACTGCTGGCAACGTCAAGGGGTACTACGTGGTCGAGGTCAAGGGATACTACTTGGTCAAGGTCATGGGGTATTACATGGTCAGGTCAAGGTTAAAGGTACACCATGGTCAGGTCAAGGGGTATTACATGATCAGGTCAAGGTCAAGGTGTATTACATGGTCAGGTCAATGGGCACTACATGATTAGGTCAAGGAATAATACATGACCAGGTCAAGGTCACGGGGTACTACATGGTCAGGGTCAAATCAAGATCAAGGAGTAAGACATGATCAGGTCAAGGTCAAGAGGCACTGCATGGTCAGGGTCAGGTGATGGTCAAGTTGCTCTACATGTTAAGTTACTTATTCGAATAACACAACAGGGTCAAGCTAAATGGCACTAACGTTAACAATACTAAAGTTGCGTGACCATCAATACCTGCCCTATACATCTTCAATATATTAAAACAAAACTAATAATAATAAAATATAAATACATAAAAACGACACTAGTACGTAATTTTTTTTTGTTTTTGTATCTATTTAACATTTATTGTTTTAAATATTAGGATGGTAGACTTGGATATGATTATTTTATTGGTACGGTCATATGTAAGGAAGGTGGACATACTGTTATGCATGGGCGACTATGTCAGGTAGGCACGATAAAGGGTTGCAGGATGTGTGCAGGTCAACTTCCCCCCCCCCCCTCCACATACTCGACTACCGGTATATCCTTTAAGTTTTAGTGTACATTTTTCTCTAGACTAATGTTTCAGCCAAAGGACGGTTTCTCCTAAAGTGCGGGCTCACTATCGTTTGCCAGGAAAAAGCGTCATCTAAAGTAAATGGGGTGAAACGTCTAACGATCGACAAATTAAACTGGCTATACCTTGGTTTGGATACAGTGAACACAGCGACGACCTTAGTGTTATTGGCATGACATGGGCAGGGTCAGGTAGGCAGGTAGGAAGGGTGCCAGGGATGTGACAGAGAGGGTGCCAGCTATAGGGATGTGACTCACTGACACCCTGGTTGACAACAGTATTTATGCAGTGCCACCCTCCTACCCCCCCCCCCCTCAATCATACCCACACTGTATACCACCACCACCCAAACTACACCCCCCCCCACCCCCACACACACACTCCTCACGTGATGGCACTTTTCTCTTCCTCCACCATACATCTAATTCCACTATACTCCAACTCTACTCACCCCCATCACCCTCCACCACTAATCTCCCACCCTTCTGCATACATCTAAGTCCACTGTGCTCCTACACCATTCACTCTCCACCACCATTCACCCCCCCCCCCCTCCATCATACCTCTAATTTCCACTAAGCTCCACCACCACTCCCCCATCCCTACTCTCCCCTATACTCTTATCTTAAACCTCTATACTTTAACACACTTCCTCATATGCCTCCACTTTCCCTCACATAAACCTCCACCCTCCATCTTATGTCTCCATTCTTCACATACCTCCACATTCATCAGGCACAATCACACCCCAACCATATATTTAACCTCCACCACACTTCTATACCTCCACTTTAATAAACTTCCCTATATACGACAACCACACTCCACCATATACGACCACCATGCATCTCCACCACACTCCATTATACACTACCATATGTTACTGCCAAATTTTCACAATTTTACAACATATTTGCCTATGAAGAGCTGGAATAGCTCAACAATTAAAATGGAAACAAGTCAATTTCTCGCCAGTTTTAAAAACAACTATTACATGTATAGCATATCTTCCAAAACCGACAAGTTGAATGCTTTCATGATTGAACATCATGTAACACAACTATGAGCGAGGTAAACGCGTCGAGTTGTATACTGTCTGGATCGACACCAAATCTATGAATCCTGTCAAGATACGAGGGCGAATTTCCTCCTTTAACCTGGCTATTAGTAGACGATTATATTCAGAATAGGAATTATCTTGGAATCAGAGTGCGAGAGACTTTATCTCTTTGATTCCTAGAGGGCTTTCCAAACCTGAGTAAAATTATTTAAGTTTAGCCAAAATAAAGTGAAAAGGCGTCCACAAATACGTATAGACCGAGTTAAGCTCTAAATGCCTATCTCTAATTTAAGCAGGATAAACTCTGTACAGCACCTGAATTGCCTTTATAATAACTTGTTCAGATTTGGTATGTTAATTTCAAACATGAAAAGTTTAATCAAGATATTGAAGGTGTTTTACTAGTTTTAACCATAGTTTTACATCCCTTAATGTGGCTGGGACAATCTTTTGACAGTAATAATTATAGACTATCTCTGACAGACAAGTGGATGCAGGCACCGGCTGTTAAAATATGACTTGGAGGTTTGATCTTGGCTGAGGACACAAATATACTGTATATGGCCCATCGTATTATCATCAGTCAGCTAACTCACTCACCGGAATTATATACTATCATCCACTTACATGATTTATATTCTTATTCACCACAAGATCACTTATATGACGTAGTAGAGTACTGTATAATGATCTCTTATAAGGATTAAGTAGCAATTAAGGATTATATATGGTTATATTTGTTGGCTGAACAATGTAAGGAATAATGATCTGGGAGTTTTGTATGTAGCCTAAACCTAGAAGAATAGATGCAACGGTTGCTAGACTACTCGGCCCACGGGACAGCTCAGCCAACGGCGAGACAGCTCGGCCCAGTAAAAACGAGACAGCTCGGCCCACGGCGAGACAGCTCGGCCCAGTAAAACCGAGACAGCTCGGCCCCGAGTTAATTGCGAGACAACTCGGCCTTTCACAACCCTTATTTGCTTCGACAACATAAAAACGGTATAGATGGCTATATTGATCATTTTGGAATCGCTATGTCCCTATCTATTTATGTATCTATCCTAAAGAAAACTGAGATTTTTGCAAAAAAAAACAAAATTACATCCGGTGGCAATTCAACTCCCACCCTTTCAATATCTGAGGCAAGGGTATGAACACATTGTTTTCCTTCCCTCAAACCTTCGCCATGGACAGCTTTGAATATTTCTCTCATCACCGTTAATTTAGAAGAAAAACTATCAGACGGCATGTACAGCTGACCTCTGTTGACCATATCAATCCATGATTTGTTTACAGATACACAGTTCGCTGCCATGTAACCTAAATCAGGATATTTTTTAGAGAATTTCCTCACAACATAGCCACCTACAGTATATACAACAAGGCCTGTTCTTCTATTACCTCACAACATAGCCACCTACAGTATATACAACAAGGCCTGTTCTTCTATTTCCTCACAACATAGCCACCTACAGTATATACAACAAGGCCTGTTCTTCTATTTCCTCACAACATAGCCACCTACAGTATATACAACAAGGCCTGTTCTTCTATTTCCTCACAACATAGCCACCTACAGTATATACAACAAGGCCTGTTCTTCTATTTCCTCACAACATAGCCACCTACAGTATATACAACAAGGCCTGTTCTTCTATTTCCTCACAACATAGCCACCTACAGTATATACAACAAGGCCTGTTCTTCTATTTCCTCACAACATAGCCACCTACAGTATATACAACAAGGCCTGTTCTTCTATTTCCTCACAACATAGCCACCTACAGTATATACAACAAGGCCTGTTCTTCTATTTCCTCACAACATAGCCACCTACAGTATATACAACAAGGCCTGTTCTTCTATTTCCTCACAACATAGCCACCTACAGTATATACAACAAGGCCTGTTCTTCTATTTCCTCACAACATAGCCACCTACAGTATATACAACAAGGCCTGTTCTTCTATTTCCTCACAACATAGCCACCTACAGTATATACAACAAGACCTGTTCTTCTATAATTGTACTAGGTGATTTTGATGAATTGTTACATGCTCCTACGCAATTATTTTCACCTTCATGCAACTCATCAGACAGCTCATCAGTCATATTATCCATTTCAAAGTCCATATCCTTGAATAGCAAGCTAGTTGGGCAAATTTCTAGGCCATAATTTTCAACTTACATAAATAAAACAATTTTAGAATTTAGCATATTAAGTTATAAACTGGTAATTGGGGCGAGAGAACGGATATATCTATATTGTTGTAATTTGTTAGCTGTGGTTTTATAAATGGTATATTGTTATTGGGAAGGATCTTTCTACTCCTTTCCCCATATAAACTACAAAAGGTAATTATGAACCCATTGCACAATTTTAAGATCACGATCACAAGTCCTACAACTGATCATTCAAATCCAGAAAGTACCGGTCTAGAAATGGCTAACAACAAATGATTCGGTAGGTCAATAATATTAATGAGAATACTAATGGATGACTTAGAGGATAAATGTTTCCTAGAACGAATAAATAAAAAAGGGACATATACTGTAGGTAGGATCAGGATTCTTCAGGAATGAAAATATATGATTGTCTTCTATCATCATCATGTTAACCCCTTGAGGATCATGACGCACTTTACAGTGTATTTTATCTATTATGAGGTAATTTTATTTAGATTAGTAAGGTTATATGGAAGACAGACGGTTATTCTAGACAGTCGTCAGCATTTCAACACTTACAGATCCTTCCTAAGCTGTATGAGATCGTCTAATGACAGCCGGAATTAATAAAAATGGCGACATAAACCTCAAGGGGTACCGTAATGTCACGTTTTCATGATCACTCCATATTTCGCTACTCTATTTGCAAAGTAACTGATTTCTATAAAAATGGGAAATATGCTAGGCCTAATCACCATCGGCTGAAAATTAAAATGGTTGTGATTTTTCCTATTAATGGGCGTGTTTTAGTCTGATCGTCATTATATATATATATATATATATATATATATATATATATATATATATATATATATATATATATATATATATATATATATATATACACAAGGTTAGATACAATCACAAATTTCAAGGCTACAGGCTTTTTCACTGCTATATCACAAGGTTAGATACAATCACGAATTTCAAGGCTACAGGTTTTTTCACGGCTATATTAAAAAAATTGCCCCATAGCGTAACATGGGGCCGAGCTCTCAAATAATAGGCCGAGCTGTCTCAAATAATGGACCGAGCTGTCTCGCCGTCGTGGCCGAGTTATCCAAAAGTGGGCCGAGCTGTCCGAGCCGAGTTGTCCCATGGGCCGAGTCGTCCAGTCCCCGATGCAACCTATTTGATATAAAAACTTGTTTATATTTCAGATAAATATTGCGCATTTTCTACCTAAAGCCCAATAAGCAAATGTTTCTGCAAGTGGTGTCATAGAAAGTGCAGTTATAATATAATAAAGCACCACCACCTTTAAGAGGAAAAAGAATACCTTTACTTCTTAAATACACCTGTATGTAGCCTATATGTTGGGAAAGGTGGTTAAAAGGGCGAACAGTAGAACTTGTTATCCCTGGCAGATCGGTCCTCGTAAGTGACAGACTAAAAGAAGGAAACCCCTGAACATAACCACTACTTGTCAAGTGGATCTTCGAATGTTGGCTGACTAGAAAGGCATCCTGATTGCAAAATTATTTGTACAGTAGGCCTATATAGATAATGAACCCCTCAGACCAAAAATATGAAGAGGTAAAACACCGATAAAGGTAATCCGGTCTCACCTACCATAATTGCGTACCTCCAACTTCAGATGGGAGTTATACTTCCTTTTTTTTCTTCATCGGTTTGTTTACACACAACAGCTGGAAGCACACACTCTCACTCGTCACTTTAAAGGTAAAATATATCATATTTAAGCATTTCCATAGGTCCTACAAGCTATTAAGTGAATATATGTGCGCAGCAGAACAAGATTCGCCGATTTGCGGTGCGGACAAGGTCTAAAACTTTCTTAATATTCACAAAACTAAATCACCTGCATTCAAAATGGCTGCCGGGACGAAGAGTGTGTTCGAATTCTCGAGGTATGAAATGCACCCTGTGGCAAAATCCAGATTTTTATAAAAACGTACGCGATTTTTGCGGTCGGTCAATAAATGTACCATTAATTGTTTTGGGTGGCCTGATGCTACCTTTATCGCATAAATCTACCTCTTATATGTTATGTTTTATATATTTCAAAGCAAGATATGGTCACCATAAGTGTATCAAGTTGAAGCCAAAGCCATTTTCCGAACTACGATGTCTAATGGTAATTTTTTGTAATTACCTTGGAAATAATGGCTATAAATCGCGAATTGTGCAATAAATAGGTTACATTTATTTACTGACATGCTTTTATGTAGTTTTCGTATATAATCGAAGAATAGTACGTGTAAGGGGGTTTAGAACTTTCAAGCCAGTCTTACTCATTCAGTGAAGAAAGATGGCAGACTTTCGGTTTCTCGTCATATTTCAGGCTAATATGGAGAATGTAGCTTTAGTATCAGCATTTCCACACATAATTTACAATTGTGAATAACTGAACATCTTGTATGACAAAGAGGAGCTGCTTAAAATGGTGAAAATAGGATAATATTGTGACAATTCGGATGGCCTTAAATCGACTTTGGTAAGTATTCGAATTACGTTTTATTATGTGACCTAGGTACGAAATATGCATATATATGGAAAGCTGAAGGCTTTCTGAATCATATGTAGGGGGTATAAGAAAGATATGAATTAAATTACCAACGTTATAGGGTGTTACAGACATCGGTGACAAAGGAACCATCCTCCATCCGCCAATAAATTCGCCGTTTCGCCGAGGTTCACCATGTTATTACATGGCTACCGTAAGCCGATTTTAGTGTTTTAAGTGACTTATGAATAGCTTAGAGTGTGCTCTTTATGAATATACCAATGAAAGTTATATACAGAAAGTTTTTATAGCCTATGGGTAATGTGCAAATGAAAATTGGTATTTTAATTGACCGACGGTACTTATATTGGTGTTTTACCCGTAATACCCGGTAATAATCTTGCATCAATAACATATAGCCCTTTACACACAATCCTACACATCATATGTTGCTCAGATGTTCATCATCAATTCATCATCTCCAACGCTTTGGTTTCTCCTGGGAAGCCCCCATAAAGGATGGTCTTTGCAGAAATGTCTCCAGGCTGCTTTGTCCAGAAATGCTTACTATGCCAGTGCCTAAATGCTTCTTCCACTACGTGGAAATGTCTTCAACATATATATCCACTTTCTTTTCCCATTCCATTGGTGGTCGTCCATTACCAGTTGTCCCACTCACCAATCTTCCATGTATCTTTCTTGGCATTCTGTCCTAATCCATTCTTTAGACATGGATGAATCACTTCAAAGAACTCAGCCGGCTGAAGTTGTTTACTTAAAAAGAACTCCTTGTTATGGATATAGCCTATCATAACAAGGAGTTCTTTGAGCCTGCTGTTTGCAGTGCCCAGCTGGCCACTTGCTGTGCACCATATCCTGTAACCTGGGCAGTCACGCAGTGGCCAGCTGGCTATTTGCTGTACACTATATCCTGTCACCTGCAGTGCCCATGGTCACTTAATTGCCATGCATTCAAGCCTGCTATCTGAGCCCTGAGGTGCTCTGCTGCAGTCACCTGAACCAGACATTTTCCTGAAACTACCGACACCATCAGCCTCCAACAACGACTCCAGTGCTCCAGATTAGCCCACTTTGTCTGCACTTAATCAATCGGGCCATCTCTACATTGCTCTTTGCCTTCAGGGATGCCACTGCAGTACTCCTGGAACATATTTCCATTGTTTATATTAATAATGCTTTACTAACTGCCTCAGTGTCAGTATACCAATAGGCAATAGTCCAATACTGTACTATACCTGCATGTAGGCTATGCTCCTTAAATTAAGAGATTTGGGATTTTTTTTATTTTAATACCACAAATTTTCCGAGTGTTTTTTATAAACAAAATTGGTCATTTGCATCAATATATAGTGTTTGTAATTACAGTAATTAGAAATCTCGGGAAAACCTATTTTCCCCATTAGGCCTATCGATCGATGTTGAGACAGCCCCTCGATAGTGATTTGAAAAGACATTAGCCTAACCTAACAACCTTACCTAACCTAACCTAGTATTATGAGTGGGGGCTGCCGCCCCCACACCCCCGCTGGTTGAGTACTAATCCCTTAATAAAAAATAAAAAAATTGGCTGTCGATTATACGAAGGTGAAAGAAAAGTCGATGAAGTCTATGGTGTTTACTCTGCAATCTTCAGCTTGATTGTACATTGATAACGGGAAAGTACCGTATTGACAACCTTGTTACGAAAATTAAATTTTAGTACCATACTTTTATATTAGGTTTTTCCGAGGGTTTAACACATTTTCATATGATCTTTAGAGCTATCGATGACTGAAAGTACCGTATTGACAACCTTGTTACGAAAAAGAAATTTTAGTACCATACTTTTTTATTAGGTTTTGCCGAGGGTTAAAACAAATTTTCTTATGATCTTTAGAGCATATAGATTCAATATTTATCTTCAAATATATCAACAAAATTTGTGGTATTAAAATAACATTAAACCGAGATTTGAAATGTTGAATACTGTCTTCTAACTAAGGTTTTACAGAATGAGGAAAACAAATATGACAGTTGTGGAAAGAGTAGACTAATGGATGGTATTATCTGGGGACATGGCCGTGGTGGTCAACTGGTGAGCACGCTCGCGTGTGAATCTGAAAGACCCGGGATCGAATCCCTGCCACGGCGGACATTTAGTGGGTGCGGTAGTACGTCCTAGCATGTTTCACATGCTTGCACCCAGTCAGGGGACATCCTGACGACGTATACAGACAAAACACACATAACAAAGTCACTCCAACACCTTCCTCTCTCTCCAACACCCCTTCTCCCCTCTCAACACTCTTCTCTGAGCTATTGCCGATAAAAATGGCATGTTCAGTCCTGTAAAGAATCGTAAGATTCAGAGTCGTAAAGATTCCAGGACGAGCTCACTAGCGGCGGATCCCCAGATCGACCGTGGTGATTGTCACCTAAACATCTACAAAACAAACAAACATGGAGGATTGCTGCAAATTTGTTTACATATCAGAGGTGAAGGCATAGGACAAGAAAATGTGCAAGGATGGAGAGGAGTGACTCGAAGAATTGGAGGGAATTTAAAATTTCTAAGAGGGAGGCTAAACAATTATGAAGTGAGATAAGGTAATATAATTGGGGGGTCAATAATTACTGAAGACAAGAGTCTCATGTGCTTCTTATGTATATTTTAATTGGCAACTTCTATCTGGCGAAATTTTGGAGATCTTTTGCATTGGTAACTAGAATTAAGTAGATTATATTATGTGGCTAAATTCTCATTAACTTTATTATTTGGAATTACTAAACCATAATTGCCAAAAATATGTCTGAATAAGCGCTAGAGCCTAGAGTGACTCCTTCTTAAGCAGTGTGCTAAATGATACCGTCTTACAAAAGGGGGAATCCTTGAAAGAAAAGGAAATAGTTATACAGTAAACAAATAGATATCCTTCATAATTATCTTTGTTTTATTAAATACAGAGCATTAAGGATTTACAATACTTTTTAATATAAACTTAATGGTTTGTACTGCATGTCGTCTTAATGGCAACAAGGATAAAGGAAAAGAGTATACACCTTTTATACTTTTTTTAATAAGGATTCCAGAATGCCTGGATTTGAGCACCCAAACAGTTCCCTCAACATTAGGCACAGACCCGCCGCCTGCACTCCACTAAAACAATCTGGAAGGCTTGTTGTCCGCATCGCTCAATGTACACACTAGACCACTTGCAAGCTTCAGGTTATATGTACGTTTAAACTGTATATAATTATCAACATTTAGCTGAAAAATTTAGTTTAGGCCTATGATGAATTGAATTATACTGAATTTGTTGCAATGTACAGCCACACCAGTGTGTGATAGTTCTTGATCAGGAAGGATATTCAAAACTGATCACACATGGACCACACAATCATTCATAGTCAATCCTCACTCAGGGTGGCCTTTGTGATACCGGTACACACAATTTGGTCATCTTAACATCTAAGCCAAGAACCTTGCAAGTACAGTATATACTGTATACTGTACTGGTATGTATTATCTCCATTTTAAGTTACCTCCCTGGTCAAGGACTTTGTGCTGTGACTGTACCTACAGTATGTGAGTACAGTACTATAAATGCATTCAAGATTGTACTTCAGCTAAATATTCTTCCAACGAAGACCTACATCACATAAAATGGGCGATGCGACAGTAGAGATATCTGGTGTTGAATTCAAAGAATTTATGTCAAACAGATTGAAGTTTCTTATAACCTGTAACTCAAAAGTGGTCAATTGAAGCCACCAAATGGGAGCTGGGAATGGCATGAACATTATTATCATTATTAATATTGTGCAACTTTCTTTAATTACCGTACTGAGAAAACAACCTTTACGCTATCGGATTATCCTTTTTGTGGCTGATTGTATAGCATGTTCTACCAATATACCATTTAGTAAAGTGAAAATTTTGCCCCTTATGCACTGTTAATGAGTGTCTGTAGTATATTAAATGAATTAGAGAAAACTACTGAACCGGGAGCCATCCAGCAGTCTTCTTTCTCTGATTGGTCCTTTTCCTACATGACTCCTAGGTTGCATTATTAATTGTCACTATCGATGAGACAGGTGAACTCCGTTGAATCTTTTAAGAGTGAGCTTAAGACCTTGCTCTTCCAGAAAACTTAAGATTTTGCGAGGGCACAGTGATAAATTATTACAGGCTTTAGCTGCTGCAATTTCCATGGCTGCAGCTAACACTGTATATGAACAATGCCACATTTCTCTTGATAGTGGTGTAATGCATTCCGAGCGCTAGTGATGTCCCCCGGAAGAATTGGTGCTTTGGAGAAGAAAAAAAAAATAGACCAGATTATTATTATAATTACAGTACTCCGATAAACTGAGAACAGGTGATGGGAGTGGTTGGGGGTATTTTCAGTTCAGTAAACCGAAGCTTCTACTTTCAAGGTATAAAAAGGAGTGGTAGCGGTGGCTTCAAGAGCGTTCAAATCATACAAACAATTAACCTTCCAGATTATACATAGATATAGATGGACCCGCAGCCTTTATAGCCTCGCATAAATACTGTCACTCCGGGAAGACTCTCAGCCATAGTTTTAAAACATTGAGAAGGCCAACCTTGGCTTCTTCCCAGTGTTTTAGTCTGAGGGAGAAAGGGAGAGCAAACACCTTCCCATGTTTAAGATAATTGATTTTTGTGTCCAGCTTTCTACATGTTCTATTGAATACTCTTTTACTTTATCTTTTTGAATATATTTCCTGTCTTTTTTCATATTACTGTCTTCAATTTCTGCACTTGTCTTTCATAAAATATTACTCATTGTCATTCATACTCTTTTACATTGCTTTCAACACTGGAAGCAGTAACAATCGAAGTGTCCTCACATGGTTATTCGTTTACATCATCTTCCTATTGTTTTTTGATCATGTACGTTTCTCCCTCGCTAAACTTCATTTTCTTGCAGTATTTCTTTGCGTTCACAGTTGTTTTCTATGCCGTTTACCATTGTACAATGATTCACAAGCCTTAAGTTATCCAACACCACTTGCCTTTTCTTATTTAAAGAATTAAACAAAAGCCAACCCATGTTGCATTACACATATGACAGCTACAAGTAGGGTCACACCAAAGAAAATGTATTGGCAATATGTGTTTGTCTAAAAAACAACAACACATTAATATTGGTAGGCCGTAACAACACTGTCCATACCCTCAGACTCCTTTCCTTGACGGACATGTTTCCAACAAAATGACTTTGGTATACCCCCACTCTAACGTATCTCAAGGGGAACAGACTTATATTTCATGATCCCACTATCAAACGCAGTGCTGAGTATCAACAAAGTCACATTGGTTGTTTTGATAGGTTATAAAATATATTAAAACTCTGGAGTTAAGCTTGCATTAACACGACTAAAGATGTCACAGCAAAAAGTTGGTAAGTGTCCTAAAAATCAGTATTACACCTTCATAATCAACACTAGACTCACTATTTCAATTGACACTTATGTGTCTAGCAATATCCAAGCAATCATAATATTGTACTCAGTACAGCTGGTGACAATCATGCTATGATGACTTCATTACTGTTGACATTATTCCCTCACAGTCGTACAGTTGGCCACATAAGTTCTGTTCCTCGTAGTGATCTTATGTATGAAAGTATAATAGTATGAATGAATTGCGAGTGTGGTTTCTTTTAGCATTATCAGTTAACTAGTCAGATGAGCTAACCACTGCATAAGAAACTACACTCGTAATTCAATCATGCACATTTCCATGTATAAGATCACGGAGAGGAACAGAACTTATGTGGCCAACTGTACATTACCCAGGACCAGACACCACAGAAGGCAACCGTGGGAAGGTGGGTGAACATAGAACCTGCATGTTCACCCACAATCCTATTCACGACTAATTTCTTGTGATGTATTGAAGTACGCATTACTTCTGGCTTAACATCTCTACCGCAAACAACATTAAAGTCTCCACAATTTACAAAAATCACCAGTAGCCTATGCAATCGCCTGCTGTGATGGGCGGTATAAATTTTGTTGAACAGTTCTGATGTGCTAATGTAAAATGCATTATTCTCTTAAAAGCCACTTAGACCAGTCAGTGTTTTCCATTAATTAACATCCACTGTTTTATATGTAACAAAGTAGTGTACTACAGGTCTCCCTCACTAGCCGATGTCCCGATTTACAATATTATTATAGGTTTTTAGGTCTCTGTGTTTGTGTTTTGGAATAATTATAGGGTTAGCTATACGATTTTTCTATTTAAGATCGGGTTTTCAGGAACGTAACCCAATTGTATGTTGAGGGAGACCTGTATTTACTAGTGCACTGTGTAGGTGACTGGACCTCTACAAACAACACTATGCTGGCTATATTCAATGGGTTGTACATAACATTAGGATAGTACTGTCGTGTATTTTATATGATCTATAAGGCAGGTAGCAGCTATACATCAGTGGCGATTTTAATGTTGTTTATGTTAACTATTCCAACAGCACTTCACTTTCTTATGGTGGTATTAATAGAAATACCTATAAAGCAGCCTGAATATCAGACCACCTAACACTTAACAAAAATAGTACTATGAATTACAACCGATAGTAGACCGATAAGAGAGGTGGAAGGATGGAGTGAGGAAGTATATGAACGAAGGCGTGCTGGTTGGGGGGAGGGGCGTCGACTGACTGGGGACAGAGGTGCATGGGGGCGGTTCGTTCGTGGCCACTCCTTCGGGGATCGCGGCGTCAGGCAATAGATAGATAGATAGAATTACAACCTCATACACCCAAAAACCATTCCACTCCTCCAGCATACACTAGATAAATATTAATGCCAAAACTTAGCTCACCAACTCATGGAACTTGTTAACACACATATTAAGTCGAAATTACAAGTTTATAACACTTGTCGTATCATATGACACCAATATATATTTTTTTACTCTAGTTACACCAGGCAGTTTTATTTATCTTAGGACCAATATCTCCGAATCAAAGGGTTATATAAGATCTCGGCTAACATTTACCCTAAGAGGTTATTCCAAATTTAACCCTTTAAATATACCATGACCCATTCTCTCTAGATTTAAGCTAAAATTAGATGACTTTATTCACCATAAGAAGGATCTATAGAAGTTCATGGGGTAAAATCTACCTCCAATTACCTTTTCACTCACACAGGTCCATCCAAAAGTATATAAAATTGTCTAAAGCTAGCCAAATAATAATAAGATATGTGTCTTGATATACTGACATGGTTCAGCAAATTTTAATTGGGATTTCTATAGTACAGTATGTTGTTGTTCCCCAAGCTGCCTGGCCGAACAGCTCCAAGTCCCCGAGCAAGACCAAGGCCATAACCGAGCGCCCCCACAGAACCCTCCCTGCCGATCACAATAAAGCCTGGGTGACCGAAGCCACTCCATGGCGGGGAGCTGTTATGGTGTCATTTGAAGAGTCAAGAGCAATAATTTTTCACTTTTTTTATGGTTTGGACCATAATAACTCATATAGGCCTACTGTATATTCATATTACAAGTACAGTAAACCCTCGCTATCTCGGACCTCTAGAAGTCGGAAACCCGCACTTCTCGGACTGGCATCGGCCTCTCGGAAAGTTCGCCGTATATCTCAGAAAATTCCGAAATGTAAGGGGAAAACTCCGAGGGCCCACATGGTCTGTCGGACAGGTGTCATATATCTCGGAAAATTCCGAGATCTAAGGGAAAATTCCGAGATCTAAGGCTACAGTGAGGTGGAGAAGGACAGTGAAATGGAGAAGGAAAGTGATATATATAATATAGGTCTGCTGGATACTGTACAGGTACAGTACTGTAATTTATCTTGAATCTACGTTGTTATTCATAGGGATGTCTCTGTTTTCTCTGGTGGCTCGGACTCCCTCTTCCAATTCGGATATTTTCCTCTCCTAAGTCGGACTTCGGACATCTCGGAAAATCGGACATTTCGGACTGGGTCTCCCCCCAATTAGTCCGAGATAGCGAGGGTTTACTGTATGTATAAAAATGTTCTTTACTAGGCCTATAACATCAATAAAAAAAAATCTGAATATGTAAATGTATATTACAGAAGTGGAGTACTTTTTACAAAGGTAGGCATACCCATGCATGATGAAAAATATACTGTATATACAATTTAAATGTAGAACTGTAGTAATGACACAGGATTCTCTTGTCACATACAGACTATGAATTTTAATCCTGATCCCGCAGAATAAAGTGAGGGATGAGCTTCGGCCCTTCGGCAGAAGTTCTTGATTACAAATATGGCTTACCCGGTCAATTAGGTTTGTAGTGTTGCCAGATTGCTTGGCTTAATGATTTTGTGTACAATATATATTATGGTTACTTAAACTTTGAATCTATATTTCAACCCAAATGAGATTATAAATGTTTCTCTACATTTCAGATGTGTCAGAATTTAGCTTTCAATGTACAAAAGTCACCGACGAAAACTAAAACACTTTAGACATCTAATTCAAAACTGAATTATTTTGCAAGTACAGTACTATACACCAAAACATAAACAGGATTAGTCTAGAATTATCTAAGGGCTGGTTCTTTTTCAAAGCAGTGTACCAGGGTGTCAAACCGGAGCAATTTTGTGTGTAAGACTTGAATGAATATGAGAAGGAAAACAAGGAAATTAACGTAAAATAGCATTGTTTTGGCCATTTTGTCAATTCCAAAGATATAATTTGAACAATAAACCATAATTTTAGCCATACATATACAATACTAAAGACAGGACTCGGCTTTCGTTTGACACCCTGCAGTGTAAGCCCCTCGGAAAACTGTCATGGAGTACACACAGGCTTACATACATATGACTGTCATGGAGTACACACAGGTTTACATACATATGCATGGACGTATGCCTTGAAACAACAAACACAAATGGTGGCATCGACTATATTTTTTCCTAAAATAAATTTAGACTTGTTTTGAGGAACCAGTGGCAAAGCTATAGCCTCGAGTCTAGAGTAGCTCAGTCATGGCGGTCACAAATAACGGTAGTACCCCCTACTGACTACTCTTGAAAATGAAAACATATAAAGGAAGAAGATGGGTACCGTACCGGTAATACATATACCGTAATATAAACTGTATACAGGATATATATATATATATATATATATATATATATATATATATATATATATATATAATAAAGGAGAGTAAATAAGTACAAACAAGAACATGACATTCACTATCTGTAACTAGTGTTTAAAATTAATCTTCTTAAAAAGGTCTTGCAGTAATCAAGCCCAGCTAATGCATCTAGCCTGTACCCTCCAACCTAAACACCAAATGATATGTAACATAGTTAAAGCAAAGCTAAATAACAGAACCCCTTCACACGATGATAATATTAATGCTGCATAAATCAAAGTTGCATGAAAAATCCCAGTAAGTCCAGCAACTCATATTCTTGTAAATATCAAAGTTTATATATTCTTGTTTTATTGTTGAGAAAGAATAATTATACACAATCTTGAGTTGTGTGTAATCATCTAGCAGTAGCAGTACTAAAGTAAAGAAATTCTCATCGGAGTGAAGCGGTTAAGACTAAAGGCGATCACACATGATCATACGGTAATGGTTAAGTCTTTCAGTAACCGATGACATTATTCTTCCTATTATTCTGGTTATCCATGCTATAAAGACTAATATTAGTCTTTATACCATTTGGTTATCAGTTTAGGACAACATTTTGGAAGTCAGAGGGTTAAATGAAACAAACTTTACCTCTTTTGTTTCCTAAAAGGCCTTCCAAATCTATTATTAGCCAGAATATAGTGAAAAAGAGCATCATAGTACAGAGAGGGTTAAGGACTAATGATGATGATGATGATGGTGTATGTGTATATGGCACTATGTACAATGCTGAAGGAATATGTAATAGTACAGTATATGGTTTCCTTTCACTTATAAAGTACACTATTTTGTTCATTACTCATAGAGTATTACCAATATGGTTTAGGACATATATACCCTTTTTCCCCAATGAATTAGGATTAATGGGTTTATTGTAAGCTACTACAAACAAGGGCCACTTTTTAAAATGTACATTCACCTGTACAGTACTGTACTTCTGTAGCTGATGCAGTAAACTCACAAAGCATCTTAAAGTCAGTTTACATTGATCAAAGTTGGCTTATATATATAATATAGATACAAATTTGAATGTTACTTTGACGAGTGTAAACTAATTACTGTACTTGTACAAGTAGCAATCTCGTCTAATTCTACTTTGAATGTTTAAAATCTGTTGGCGTAAAACCATTCAACTAGTCTCATCCAAGCGGCCAGCTAATTATTCATCTTCCAAGCTGACATGGGTTTTTCCAAAGTGCAACTATTTTACTTTGATAAATGTAATGACTGCATCCAAAGTCATGTCTAAGTAACTATGGTATCATATTACTTTGATACAAGCAACTAGTACAAACATAATTGAATGGTACTTCAATAAATGTAAATGGCACTTTAGCATCAACTTTCCAAGCGATAACATACAAATGGAGGGAAGATTTGGTAGTACTGTAGAAGTAGTCGTTCCCTAGGCTGCCTGGCCGAACAACCCCGAGCTCCTAAGGAAGGCCACGGCAGAGACCGGGTTTTCCTACAAAGTTCTCAAGGAGTGATTGTGTGTTACCGGTATGCAATCTTTCATAATGTGTTTGATAGGGTGCGGTGTTGGTAGTTATTTTCTTTAGCTTTTATCCTCGACAGAAGTAAATCTCAACTGGAAATTATACAAGGTATAGAACATGTGCATGGTAGGCATTTTAAGTATAAAAAAGTACAATAAACAAGCTTAAATAGTAACTTGTATACTGGGTACGGTACATTGGTGATACTGGTGAAGAGAAGGGAGATAGGTCATGGATATTAACGGTATTACAACAGAAGAGTAAGAACAGTTGCTAGTAGAAGTTCCTTACATTTCTGTACTGAATGTGTATATGCTTAAAAGAAAACTAAATTTACTTACTAAATATCCAGTGACACATAGACATAAATACTCAATGGTTGGCTCGTTAAGTCTTATTTATTTTACTGTACTGTACTGTATTACAGCAAGTCACCCAGGAAAAGACCCACATTTTCTTCCAGCAAAAGATTCCCAGGTCCCAGAACTCCCGGAGAGTTTCCGGTTTCAGCAGGCAGACATGCAGCGAAGCTGTAATATAACATTTAGGGTAAACAAGATAAAACAATAAAACATGCGCGTATGGTAGGCCTACTGTTAATTGGTACACCACCACAATGCAATCCTGCAAAATGGTCAGAGAAAAGAACCTTTCAGACATTACTGTCCTGGTATTCTATAATTTACTGGATAAACATAAACTCTTTATACTGGTAGTTTAAGTTGATTAAGGGGTATGGTAACTCTTAATGAAAATAAAGTATCCTTTCTTGGAAATCAACCATAAAAATAAACATATCCAGTTATACCATATTCATCCATCATAATTTTCACTATATTGTACCAAATTATAATGTAAAACTTGTAAAATAAACAAACCAAAACAGAGAAGACATACTATAAAGACAAGAACTTATCAACATCACTATGTGGAAATAACGATTTAGCAAAATATATTTTTTTTAAATAAAAGAACACAAAGCATAGAATGTATATCACTATATGAGTAAGTACATATGATATTAGTCAATACTGTAACACTAATTTTCCCATCTTGATACAATAGTTTGGTTTAGCTACGGATTAACATGCCAGTACAGTATCAGAATACTGATCCTTAGGCGAAGGAAGCTTATAATATAAGAACTATCCACACATGCACAATTGGCTAATAGGTTGCGTCACAGGGCTATATTTGATTTATATGTGTATGAAGGAGATAGTAAGCAAAGCTGCCTGTAACGAGTGTCCCCCCAAAATTTAAAAATTATTGTGGTCTTATATTTCAAAATTTGATCTTATTAAGCGTTATTTCCACATAGCGATTTTGACAAGTTCTTTTGCCTTTATCTTGTGTCGTCCCAGTTTTGGTTTGTTTGGGGTATGCCTTGGTCACATGATGGCTGTTCTCCATATTACAGTCCTCCACAGCATCCCAGTCAAGTCCAATAGCCTTAAGGAGAGATTTTTAGTTTGCTTCCTAGACCTCCATCAAGCTTTAAATAATACCCCCAAGACACCCTTCGATATAAATTTGTATATTTTTCATTAGAAAAATTTGCACAGTAGCAGACAATTGCATTGGTACAATAGCCAGAATTTGTACAGTACTGTTATATACTGTACCCCTTCAATTTGTACAGTACTGTTATATACTGTACCCCTTCAATTTGTACAGTACTGTTATATACTGTACCCCTTCAATTTTAAGAGTTGAAAATGTTGGGCACCCCAGCACTATCTCCAACAATAATCTTCCTTTGGTCTTCCCACAAAAATCTGCTCCACTCTCGTTTTTCCTAGTCCTGGTCCTATCCAGAGTGAGGTTTGGCATCCTCTATCCATCCTACCCCAGTCAGTCCGTGAAAAGAGAACACTGTATTCCTTCAGACGTAGCCTGAAGGAACACCTGAACCGGACAGCTGTGAGAAGGGAGCACCAAGCTTATGTCTACTACTAAATACGACATAAGAGATAGACAAACCAAACTGAAATGATTACTGATTACGGATTACTGATATTTACTATAGGATGTAAGGTATCTTAAAATAACCCCCTAGAAATACTTTCTCTAAAGTATCTATTTCTTTATCCTCCCCATTTCCCCAGCTAACCTAATCCCACAAGGACCCCAATGGAAATACGCCTAACGGCCTTATTGGGCTATCCTTAGTTGGAATTATGCAAGGCTGGTACATGTCATATTTATAACATACTATGTGGTACCAACTCTGTAAATTGCTAACTGAATAAATATTATTATTATTATTATTATCCCTTCCGGTCTCTTTTACTGCCCTACTTTTCCTGTTGGTGGTGGGAGGCTAGGAATCCTCCTCCTCTTGTTAAATTTACTTACTAGATGAGACAGAAAGTGGAGGGGTTACGCGAAAGTGGTCCCGGACCCTAAGAATTAGAACTATAAATGTTGTTTTTGTTCGGTCTCTGTCTCAAGTCGGTCACCCCCAGCTATGGGGTATGTGCCTAAGTATATAATTATATACATACATGCATACATGCCATTCAAGTTCAGAATTGCTTGGAATGGAAACAGTTGCAGGCTGGGGCTGATCACAGGGAACCCTCAGGAATCAGAAGACAAGTACCAGTACTGCCTCAAGCTGACACAGCCTTCTGGCCTCATTGATTCAGGAATTCTCTCTTTTCACCTTCAAATCACACAAGTAGGCAGTTATGGTCTTAAACTAACATATAATTAGCCCTTGAACTGAGTAAATTAACCAATATGCAATTAATCAATAAAGTATGAATAAGGACAGGCAATTCTGTAATAGCATGGTCAGTAGTGCGACTGACTGCTGATCGAAGTGTCTGCAGTTTGAGCCCACCCCATGCCATTGGTAGACGTCAAGAGTTTGGACGCTTACGTCTAGCAATTTATGGCAAATGTCCAGTAAAGTCCCTGTAACAAGGGCATGCCATAACCCTCTCAATCAAGGGAGTGCACATCGTTAAAAACTGCGCCATCATACAGTATAAAAATATTAATAATCGCGGCTGTATATACCCACCTCTTTCTTCCCAGCTGGTAATTATTTAAGTGCCATGGTTCCTCAACTAAAGCTAGTTTCATGGGTTATCACATTGTCATTACAGTACCAATTGACCACTTGTAAGTTTCAGGCTATAAGGAAGTTGGAGATGTAGACAGAATTACAGCCAAAATACGGTCGTAGTGCATTTCTAAATACAGTACTGTACATAAAACCAGTCTTCATACTTTCTATCCATCAGAGACCTACAGTATTCTTGCATTTCTTTTCTTTTATATCGATGCTTACGGATCGAACATCCTTAAAGCCCAAAACTCGAAAGTGGTTATTATTTGCTATTTCTCCCCGATTGCATTTGTTTTATATCGATGCTTACGGCTCGAACATCATTAAAGCCCAAAACTCACAAGTGGTAATTTTTTATTAAAGTAAATTACTGTCGGCGATGTCCTTTCTTCCACCTCATCGTCAGCTTTATGTAGCAGCACAAGAGTTTAATTTGTCTTCAATATTTATCTTTTTACCAGTACCGTATGCTTTTCAATACAGGCGTGTATGATTTGGAAATGTATGTACAGTATAACTAGCTAAATAATTTGTAATAACTACCCAAGATTTAGTTATACAAAGTTTTGTAAGTGGAATTAAAAAACTATTCATAAACTGTATATGAAATACAATATTGTCTGACAGTTAAACATGGCTTAAGACTTAAGTCTTGGTACAGTTTATAGTACAGTACTATCTCGGTAGCATCTAAGCCAAAGTTATCAATTTTGTGTAAAATTTTAAAGCACTATAGTCTATAATTTTGATTAATGTTCACAGAATGCTTCCAGAATATAAGGCAAATTTAATGTATTTTATGAAGCTAACATCAAGAAAAGGATAAATAAATAATTAAATAAAAAATCAAAATAATGTACAAGAAAATTTATAATGGCCAGAATAAACATAATACATTTCTTGTGCTGCAATCAGTACTGCAGTGGGGGGCCTCAGATCAACTCATATTTCAACTTTCCAAATCTCATAACACTAAATTATGTAGTCACCTAAAAGCCAAACTGCTATTTTTATTTATTCACCAATATTTACTGACTCGAGTTGGCCAACCCCAATAAAAAAAAAAAGTATGTGGAAGTCTATAGATAGATAGATAATGGCAAACAATAAACATAACCTTAACCTATTTTCTGGATAAAGTCTGTATTTGAGTCTTCCATTTCCATACAATTTAAAATCTAAAATACCATAATAAAATTTAGCTCTGTAGTATCTGGACATGTGGGCAACTGTACAGTCTCAAACCAAAATTCCCTACTATCTTTGCATCAAGTAAAGTCCAAACCAAGGTTTGACAAACTGAGATGACTTGGTTGAAGGCTAATAAGAGTAGAAGAAATGCAGGAAAATTATAAAGGTGTTGGCCATTGTATCACTTCCAAGGACATTTTAACTGTAAAGCCAATTATAAAGGTGTTGGCCATTGTATCACTTCCAAGGACATTTTAACTGTAAAGCCAATTTCAACTTTGCACATTAAATAATAATGACTTTATAGAAGAGACTCGGTTTTACGGCTGGTTACGAATAGCCCCTCATTTGTCAACCTGCTATTATTTCATAATTTAATTTGATTACAGCGTTATTTCCACATAGCGATTTTCATAAGTTCTTTTGCCTTTATATTATGTCGTCCCTGTTTTGGTCAGTTTATTTTGCAAGTTTTACATTATAATTAGTTAGTGCGCATAATTTTGGTGTGAATATCCTAGGTTTGAATCCTTAGATTGCCACATGTATTCAGCAATTTCATTGATTTCATTAATTAGGTTGATTTGTAAGTTAATTGGTGGGTTGGTGATATGAATTTAAAGATTGAACAGCTAGCACCTATAACCCTCCTTCCTGCCCACCTCTACTATTTGGATGAAGTTGGTCAAGCATTCAGTTTCCATAGTTCTATATTTTTACTTCACTCAGAGCATGGATAGGAGGGAATATTAGAACCGACTACACCAGAAGTATCGGTCATTACTGATATTTGTACACTCATGGTAAATACAGTTATCCCTCTCAGAATACGATGATGCATTTGTTTCTTTTCTGGCTATTATTAGATGCTTTAGTCCAGTTTCGGAGGGACAGGAGAGAGCTAAAAGGTTTGTTGTGATGGTCTATACCCCTTTGAACCCTAAATATCCTTCTAAGTCAACATTTTCTATTGTTAGCCAGAATCAAATAAAGCTGACACCATTGTATACAGAGAGGATCCAAGTCCTGTAATCTGCCACCTTATAATCCGGAAAATCAAATACTGTACAGTAGTCTAGAATTTGTCCAGGACCAATTTCATATCCAAAACAATCTAATACCTCAACTTTCTGTCAACATCCAATGTGCTTTTATCTAAATATAACCATAATAGAAGGGTTTCCGAGCCTTTTCATAAATTTCAATGCGTATTAAAGCCATTTTGAGATGCTTGAAGGATAAACAGGGGTGATCAAGAACTTACTTCTGTCGTCCTGACATATTTGATAATCTAGCTGTAACTAGGGTACCGTACCTGAATATGAGGGTAGTGTCAACTTGTATTATGGACGCCATTTTGTTTCTACCTCTACCATTATTTATACACTTACTTTTCAGCTTAAATGCTTCCTATTATTCTATTTATGCCTCTTTATATTTTGCTATCCAGCAATCTACCGTATATCTATCGGGGCACTTAGATCCCCGGGCGCCATTTGTTTCCGACTCCCTGGATCCGCTACGTCGCCACTCTTTATAAAGGCACTCTAAGCATAACCCTGCTGCTATCTTCTAGATTACAGGACTTTTACTGTACTTATTAAACATGGTTATGCAAATGGAAAAAGATAATTGAAAAAGAAATATGATGATACAGTACTGCCATATCATAATCCGCAGAACACCGTTTTCAACCTTTGGAGAAATGTTTATCTTGCTAAACCTTTCAACAAAGTATGACATGTCATGATCAGAGTAAGTAAGTTGAACAAAACCAACACCATAAGAAAGTATGGTACTTAGGATTGCCTAAAAGCCTTTTTTTTTTTTTTTAAATATTAACCCTTCCTATCCAATACCTTATTATACAGTATATTCATTTTGGCTACCATCAGTCACCTTAATTTTCTCCATAGAAAAAATGCAAAAAATAAACTATAAAAGTTCAATATATATGCAATGCATGGAGCACATTAATAAACTTGTGCTTTTAAATTCTTCAGGTCAATTATTATACTATCATAAGGAATTGGCATGCCTTTCATGGTGGAAGGGTGAGGGATATTATTTTATTAAATAACTATACTGTACTTTACACAATTTCCCTCTCTAAGTAATATCAAACCAATATAAAAGTGTCTGGTGGTAGCTTCGGTAGATTGAAGTATATAATCAGGTGATAGATAGAAGGATAAATTATGCCACCATCGTAACCCACACGATACTCCAGTCAATGGGGAAAACAGCATTTTTTTTTTTATACTTGTCTTTATAATTACTGTCTATACCATTTTTCAGTCATGTCTTTTGTATCCATTTTACAAAACTTATTAACTGCTTGATAAATTCTCCCTGACAGTTTGCATGCAGATAAGTCAGAACCAGCTGAATATAAATCTTGGAATATTTTTAACACACAAATACACACATGGCTAGTATTATTACAAAACCCCTCCCATGGGTTCGAACCTGAGCACCTACCATGCAGTGATATTTGTCCAGCCCTCTAACGATTGTGCTAGGACTAATTTCACGATCTTTTAAACCAGTCATTGCACAGGCTGAGCAAATCCCACAGTATGGTAGAACTGCTCAGATTCGAATCAACGAAAGGGGGACTTGTAAAAATGAAACTTTGTATATATGACGACACTGGCATGTGTACAAGGTACAGTATTGTATTGGTTTCCGTAATGCATGAAACAGTCAAGATAATGTTTTGTAAAAGTACCTCAAAATATGTGACTGGGAAAATGGCCTTATGTATACAGTATGTGTGGGTATCTCTGTATGTACTGTATGTATGCCTGTGGGTGTCTATGTGTGTATGTATATGTGTGGGTGTCTCTATATGTAACTATGTATGTCCGTGGGGGTCTATGCGTGAAATGCTGTACAGAAGATGAAGGATGAGGTGATAAGAGATGACTGAAGGGCTCCTTTGAGAGACACGAGTGATCAACACTGATGAAGCGTTAACAATATACGGCACACAGGAGTTTATGGCGGTGACAAAGCAGGGAAAACCCATATGGAAGAGGAGGAGATTTTTGGCTACCATTTGTTTCTTATGGATGATGCACCACCATGTCAAATATTTATCCTCAAACTTTTCAAACATTTTAGCTATATAATTGGTTTTGTTAATCTATGAAATAAATAATTACTTTATTTATATCTACCGGGTATGTATATACTCAGGCATATACCCCATAGCTGGGGGTGGCCAACTCAAGACAGAGGCTGAACAGAGACAACACAACACAACACAAAAAAATAAAATATATATTTAAACATATGTAGGACATCCAGAAGACCTAGGGACCAAAGATCCCTAAGGGCCTCCATCACTCCCCCGGCCCTAGACCTCCCGGAGAGGTTCCGGTCTCAGCAGGCAGACACGCAGCGGAGCACGCCACAATGCCTGCCCACCTCACATCCAGGCATGACCCTTCATAGACGCCAGCTGCCCGACGGACTATTGTCTAATACAACTGGCGCACGACCCCCTCTCCCCACAACCGCATTATCACTCATCTATTCACTTTATTTAGAAGTTCAATTTGGGGGCAGGGGGCTAGGAATCCTCCTCTCCTTGTAAATTTTACTATTCATTTAGACAGAAAGGGGCGAGGGAACATGAAAGTGGTCCCGAACCCTACGAAATAAAACCCTTAAATGTTATTTCTGTTCGGGCTGTCTCGAATCAGCCACCCCCAGCATTGGGGTATATACAGAAGTTCAACAAGTATAACTTTCTAGATACTGAATGCTTACAATCTCTTAACAATTTGACCAACTGCATCAATAGGAGTACCGGTACCATATTTGTGGCGACTCAACTTCTTGAAAAAATATAACTAAATCTAGTCCCATAATTTCTCTAAGTCAAGTATCTTCACAGTTTCAGTTCAATTACAACTACCTTCACTGTTTTTGATAAAATATTCAGCAGCCAAAGAAATCTTAATTAATAAACTTTCCCTTTCATGAAAGTTGTATTATAGAGTATGCCAGTATTCCATGAGTATTACTTCAAGTACTGTACAGGTATATCCTAATTATTTTTACTACTGTAGTGTATTTGAGAAGGGCGATTTTGATTAGTTCCTTTGCGTTTATCTTGTGTCGTCCCAGTTTTGGTTTGTTTATTTTGCAAGTTTTACATTATAATTTATCCTAAACTCACTTATCACATTTCCTTTATATTCTTGCCACAAAAATTACCTATGCAAATTGTAGGACAACTCTTTACTTAAGTACAGTAGGCCTACATGTAATAATATATATACTAGGTCTAATAATGTAGATAAGCTATAATTTATATTACCAAGGAGATAATTGAAAATAGGGTCAATGTTTTTTTATGGAATTAAGACTTTATATACTGAAAAATAATACAAATTTATTCATTATACATATACTCATGCCCTTAGCCAACCATATGATTCTACAGCTATTGAACCTTCCAAATTTCACCATTCATATCAATATGAAAAATAACAATAGTAATGAAACATGAATAAATATCAGCATCTGGTAGTGAGGGATACACAAATATCCACAACGAAGTACAGTAGCCTACATAAATTGGTGCGCACTCTAGATTATAAGCATGAATTAGGAGTGTAGCTTATTATGCAGTAGTTCATTTTTTTTTTTTTTTTTTTTATCAGGGTGTCAAACCAGGGCAATTTTGTTTGAAGACTTGAATGATTATAAGGATAGCAAGAAAATTAACATGATTAACTTGCTCATGTAGTAATGTACACCCAATGTGGTGGATTGTGTTTTTATTTATAAATTATTATTTTGCTTAAGCGTTGTTTCCACATAGCGATTTTGATAAGTTGTTTTGTCTTTCTACTGTGTTCGTCCAAGTTTTGGTTTGTTTATTTTGTAAGTTTCACATTATAAATCGCGTTGTTTTGGTCTTTTTATCTGTTTCAAAGACATAATTTAAACTACAAATCATAATTTCATGTTTCCATACACAATAATAAAGACTAAAAAGCAAGAACTTTGGCTTTCAATTGACACCCTGGATATTTCAGTAAATTATTCATACCATTTTTACTCCCAAATTGACTAATTCCTTGAACGTGACGACAGTGCGTTGTTATGTGTGCAATTAGTTTGCTTGGGAAACAGATTAACTTGTTCATGTAGTAATGTACACCCTATGTGGTGGATTGTGTTCTTTCATTTCATAAATTTTATTTTATTAAGCGTTGTTTCCACATAGCGATTTTGATAAGTTGTTTTGATTTTATATTGTCTTTGTCCCAGTTTTGGTTTGCTTTGTTTGCAAGTTTTACATTTTAATACATAAAATCAGAGTGGTTACAAATTCATGTGGTCATTTCTACATACATATACTCACACAAATTCCTTACCGACTCCTGATCTTTTATATAAGTCAAAATAGTATGTGAGTTACACATTTTTTTTCATAAAACTATCAATAGATCATGTGAATTAACTACTGCCCGACAAATTACACTCTGATTCAAACATAATCATTGTTCCATCCATAGGTAAAATAATGAGTGGCTACAAACTCATGTAGGCAACTGTACACACACGGACAATAATTCTGACATATCTTGACCCCCTCGCACGGCTATAGCGAACCTTCGAGACGCGTATGCCAGGTCGAGAATGAATAAAGAATCAAAGCTTCGAAAATATCATGATGGCATTAACTCCTACTAGCAGACGACTCCAAATATAATTGTCTCATTCTAGCAAACTCCAGTCAATTTTATTTACCTTAAGAAGGGCCTGTCAGAGTTAAGAGGGTAAACTGATAATAGTTTGACCCTGTTTTTCTTGAGAACCTCCAAAGGCAAATATAATCAGGAGGCAGTAGCATTAACCCGACCAATCAGATGCCAATTTCAGCCTTAATTTGTTTATTTTGCAAGTTTTACATTATAATTTAGCTACCTCTACAATTTAATCATGAAGTAAAAGATTATAGACTATCTGAATTAATTCTTTAGCTCACATAAATTATTAAGTTGGATAAATGCTTCTATATTGTAGCTAGAATGAAGCAAAAAATAGCATCAGCTAATTGAAAGGGTCACTAAAATACATAAATTGTCTGCTTGAGGGTGTAAATGACCATGGCGAGATACTTGGAAGCAATAAGAACAGCATTAATGACCGTGGCTGTATCAACTTGTAGACTCTCCATTTGGGCTTCTTCACTGATGCTGCAAAGGGTGATGAAGTGACAAGCGTTTATGAGATGACATGAACGAACGATGATCATAATGTAAGAGGAACATGACGGTATGCAAATGAGGTATCTTGAGAGACTGGTTCAGGCGTTCTTCACTTGGGTGCGGACAACTGGACATGTGTAGCTGATGATAGGTGGGTTTTATCAACTTGTCAATCATACTGTACATATTGGGAGATGTCAGATGATATTGGTTCTTTTACAAACATACTATACCTTTATATGTACAGTATATCAAAATGAGAGATGAAAAGCGTAGAAAAGGAGATATGAGAAAAGGAAAGAGGAGTGAGAGAGAAAGGGAAAAGGAAGAGAAAAAGAAAAGGAAGAGGAAGAGAGAAAAGACAGAGAAAGAGAAAAGTATAAACAAATAATACAAAGGGGTGAAAAACAATAAGCGAGATGATGTTACACCATATACCCTATCACCAGTGTCAATGCTAGAGGACCCCACCCTAACTGAGGAACTCCACGACAGGGCCGGCGGCAAGGCCAGTGCAGGTGTCATATATTTCTTTCCCAGCAACTTTTGATCAGTAAATAAAATTCTGGCAAAGTTTCAAGAATATTTTCACTGGTATTGGTGGCAAGAATGAGGGTGTTTTTTATGTCATAATATTGTTTTGCTTAATCTTCAATATGGTATTTCCAGTTATTTTTGTTTGTCTTTATAATGGGCGGTTTCTGGTTATGGTTTTTGTTTTGAAAATTTTAAATATTAATGAAAGGCCTATAAAATCAATAAAGCAGCAGCCAAGATATCCACACCTTGACTGACGGTAAATTAAGTTACCGGTAGGCAAGTGAATTCTGGGTAGCCTAATGGGTAAAGATAAATGCAGAAGTACCCAAAACAAACTTCATGAATCAAGTTGTTAGAAAGTAAAGATAAATTCTGAAGCTACTAAAACAAACTTCATGAAAAAAGTTGTTAGCTACCAGATCAAACTTCATGGATCGAGGTGTAAGAAAGCAAAGATAAATTTTGAAGCCACTGGAACAAACTTCATGAATAAAGTTGCTAGAAAGTAAAGATAAATTCTGAAGCTACCAGAACAAACTTCACAAATAAAGTTGTTAGAAAGTAAAGATAAATTTTGAAGCTACCAGAACAAACTTCATGAATAAAGTTATTAGAAAGTAAAGATAAATTCTGAAGCTACCAGAACAAACTTCACAAATAAAGTTGTTAGAAAGTAAAGATAAATTTTGAAGCTACCAGAACAAACTTCATGAATAAAGTTGTTAGAAAGTAAAGATAAATTCTGAAGCTACCAGAACAAATGTCATGAATAAAGTTGTTGGAAAGTGCCGCTATGACTTCACCTTCCACGGACTCTTGCACCGTCGGCCCTCGCTACAAACCCTCCGAACGACGACGAGACCACCGGTGTGAGAGCAGGCCGATATCACAGATAAATTCATCCTTAACAGATAAACCGTATATTTCTAGTTGAGGCTAGAGATCCTATAGTAAGAGAGAGGGGCCGTCTATTTCCGTCGCGAGGCCATATTGGGGACATCTTTCAGCCCCCGTATAATTTTGGGGACATATTCTTTCAGACCCCGTATAAATTTGAAAGACATTTGTCATTATTTGGATGCCATACTGTATACATCTTTCAGCTTGGATATGTTTTACTTTATAAGAACTTCCTGATAAGCGTTGTTCCCACAGAGCGATTTTGATTTTTTTGTCTCTTTACTGTTTGTCCAAGTTTTGGTTTGTTTATTTTGAAAGTTTTACATTATAATTTCAACAGGAATAATTTTATTTCCTTTACATGATCGAGCTGGAGAAAATTCTAGCACTTCTTACTTGATAGAAACACCAATGGGCCGAACCATACTTCCCGTATATTTCAAAAAGGAGTATCGTGAAAATAATGTACAATCATAGTCAAAAGTCATATCTCACCTTCACAACTTAAACCTCACCTTACAGGCTAACACCATTTAAATATAAGAAAAATACTCAGCAAACCTGAACTAGGCTTAAATAAAGAGCCTCAATTCATCAGTTGCAGACTTCTATTTCTCTTTACTACTGTAGAGAGATAGACAAAATTATGAAGATGAGATGAGACAACTTTTGACTGTTGGGTGTGTAAAAAATAAAAGGCCAAAATGTCACCAATATGGCATGTTTTGGGCAAGCTCTGTTAACTATAGGGTCTCTAGTTCCGGGCTGGTTCGGTCACCTGGCACGGGGGTTAGTGAAAGTGACCTCCAAGGGGGATTCTAGCTTAGCTCTTTCTTTAACTCCTGCATGCCATGCTGTAAAGGAACAGCATTATGCGGTCCCCCAAAGAATGAATAATTATTGTAGGGGCCATCTTAAGTCACGCTGTTGGCTGATTTGTTGAGTACGGTACTGGTTGGGAAAATCTTTGGGATGTTTTATGCTTGGACATTGACCATGAGAAGTTTACATTACGGGTGGGATTGGATTATAAAAAAGAAACTAACAGTTTGCTTTAACCCCTCCGATCCCAGCGACGACTATAGTCGTCAGTAGATAAGTAACTCCCCAGTCCCAGCGACGGATATAGTCATCAGTAATGTACTTTCCTTGTACAAGGCTGTACCAGTTACCACGACCTTTTGAACACTTCTCAGCTTATATGACACCCACTGAAGGGTGGGAGGGCCAGTGTTGCCTCATCTCTGGAGGTGGAAAGGTGGTCTCTCCTGCCATTTTGGCCACATTGCTTGGGACTGCTGGGGACTTTTATTACTGTATCCTACGGTACAGTACGGGTTAATAAACCATATGTAGGGATGTACTGTATGAAGCTACAAGAAAGTATTCCCATCAAAATTATTCTAGATCGCAGTACCGGAACGCATTAAAGTGGAGAATTAACTTTCACTGACTTTTTATTTTACATACCGGTAATACATGAATTTTCATAACTTGATAATGAAACTATATACCAGTACTGTAATTGTGTAGACTTCTCCATCGCTCTACGGCAACACAGGCGCTTTCAAAAACAAAAGACTAGATAATTTATGTCTTATGATAATGTATATGCCTATATTGCCAAAGAAATCCCACCAAAGAGCTCAACCCAGTCAAGGTAAACTTGGAGGTCACGTCCATAACCTTTTTTTGTGAACCGATACGGTCGCCTTATTGTATTCTGTTGCCCTCAGTAGGTAGGAGAAACTTTCCCTTCCTCTCTGTTCTGTTGTGAGGCAAAACTAATATCTTTCTTTTACAACAATATCCGTGGGTTATAAATCCTTTCCAAGCTTTCCAAGTTTTATGTTATCGTTCATATATTCCAACTATTTCAACACTTCCTTTAAAGTTGCATGGTTTATACTATCTTCAACTTTCACTATGTTGTTGATGTTCAGTTATATATTTTCTTTCAACAACTTTCACTATTTTATGTTGGTGCTCATGCTAACATTCTCGTCCAAATACCTTCACTGTATTTAGGAGTATTTTCACTTCAGACACTTAGGTGATAACTTACAATAGTCTTAAAATATTAGAGATGGGGCTACTCTAGCCTCCTGATATTTTCAATAAAGAGAAGGGGACAGAAAGCCCAACTCCATGCTTTTAAGACTATCCCAAGAAATCCTATTTAAGCACCACACCAATGGCAACAGGACTCTTCACTGTCAGAGACTGGATAACTGACCACAATGCTTCTATATTAAAAGTAACTATTACTCTTAAGAAAATTTCTTATACCGGTATGACAAATTCATATATGGTACCGTACTGTACAAAAATTTGGTAGCAAATACTGGAAAGAATATACAGTACAGAATACTTTAAATTTATAACACATTTTCAGTCACTAAGAGTAACAAAACTGCTTACAAATATTTTAATAAATATTACCGGTTTATTTAATGTTATGTTTTGAGGGATTTCATTATGAAAAATGTAAAAAAAATTTTTTTTTTTATTATATACTGTATACTTATTAAGCACCCTCCACAACAAAATACAGTACAGTAGTTTCATAGCAAACGTCATCCAATCTCTGTGAAGAGTCCTTAGCGTGGGCGGGTGTTCCAATGTTCGGCTGACCACAACACAGGACAGATGGCACCACACCACCTGTACGCCAGCTGTGTCCACCCCTGTGTTTCAGCCGCCATCTGCGCACACACACAGGAATACAAACTTCTACGTGTTTGTTTTTCTCCAGTTCAGATGTTAGAAACTAGGTAGTGTTTTCTTTAACGGCAATACATACCTCACTTCATATTTCTATTAGACAAATTCTAGCATTTCTTGAATAGTGCTAAAATTCTTCCTATTCAAATTATCCTCGGACTTCTTCCTGTTTCTCGAGTCTTCCAACAACTCACAATTTATATATTTCTATTCTTCTAAATAATAATTTTCAGTTTGTCAAGTCTTCCAACGACTTCAATGGTTTACTTCTCATTTCTTTCTTAAATAAGTTCTTGTATATACACCTTCTTAATGACTTACACCACAGTATGTTCATGCTATTTGCCAATGATTTATCAAGGGTTCCTTTTCTATGTCTTCACTTCTTTCCTCCATTGGTGAACACAATATTCAATTTTCCATCCAACCAATTCACATGCTTTCACACACTTCCCTCAAATCAGGTTTGATTTTCGTTCGACGAGCTCTTCAAAACTAACTAGCTTATATATTATATTCTCTGATAACTCTAATGCTTTTTGTTTTTCAGATAAATTCAATTCTCTTCAAACCTTTACCACCATATACTGTATATTTTCCAAACAATTTAAATACTTTCTATTCATTTACATTCAATAATTCTTCATATATTTTCCTATACACTTTCCAAATAATGTTAAGGGGGTAGTGCTTGGTTTTTGGTTTATATATTTATCTATTAATTTATTTTTGAGTTTCCTTACTAGACCTCCATCAAGCTTAGAAAAAAAGAAAAAAAAGAAAGACCCCCTTTCAAAATAAATTTGTAAATTTTTTGGTGGAAAAATTCTTTCTAAAATTAGAGGCTCGCTATCACTCGTCAGGAAAAAAATTGACTCCTAAAGGGCACGAAAGGTCTTAATATTGACAACAAAATAAGGCTAAAGGTCTCAAAATCGCCTAACGGAACGAACGTCTTAAAACTAATTCCTTGAACGTGACGATAGTGCGTTGTTATGTGTGCGATTAGTTTGCTTGGGAACAGATTAACTTGCTCATGTAGTAATGTACACCCTATGTGGTGGATTGTGTTCTTTTATTTCATAAAATTTTTTAAGCGTTGTTTCCACAGCGATTTTGATAAGTTAATTTTAATCATGCATTATTAACTTGAAGTTTCTATTATAACCTCTGCTTACTTTTTGTCTGTATGTATTAAGGTTTATCTTTTTCTATTGTTATTATTAATTTTATAATTAATTGTTCTTGTTAAAAGAGTACTCTTTTGTTTAAATCTATTGTACCTTCTTCATATTTTCAAATATTTGTAGTTATTATATTGTATCTATTCATTGTCGATAGTATCAATTGCTTGCTTTTGCGATTTCCTTAGTTTATTTGTACAATAAATGTAGGTTATTAGTAGGGTAGTAATTGTTAGGGGTCACTTGAAGCATTCTATGCTTACAGGTACCTACCCGATAGCACTAACGTTAGTGATAGCCTTTTGTATTTTTTACTATTGTTAATGTCTTGTCAAGTTGCAAATTTGATTTTAATAGAACATTTTGACACTAATTGTAGTTTCTTTATTCATGCAGAGTTCAGTAAAATTTACCAGAACGTCCCCGACTTCCCAAATTGACTTAATTCCTTGAACATGACTATAGTGTGTTGTTATGTGTGCGATTAGTTTGCTTGGGAAACAGATTAACTTGCTCATGTAGTAATGTACACCCTATGTGGTGGATTGTATTCTTTTATTTATAAATTATTATTTTACTTAATGCGTTGTTTCCACACAGCTATTTTGATTAGTTGTTTTGTCTTTTTACTGTGTTCGTATACGTTTTGGTTTGTTTATTTTGCAAGTTTTACATTTTAACCTCCTAACTAATATGCTAAACATGAGGGAGAAGGGGGTCCAGAAAAAGTGAGTACTACCCCCTTAACGCTTTCAAATTCCTTGTAACCTTGACTGAAAGCACTAGAGGGCATAGTTATGTGGTCTGGATTCGGTTCCCCTTGCTATGGCTTCTATAGGGTGAGGCTTCGGAGGTTACGATGACACACACACACACATTCTAACATAACAAACCAATTGCTCACTTGGGAGTTTTGGGCTACAAGGAAATTTGAGCTGTAGACATCAATATTTAACAGAAAAGAAGATTGAGATGGACAAAAATTATGTGAAACTGAAACAAATTACAGTAACTTGCTCATGTAGTGATGTACAGTACACCCTATGTGGTGGATTGTGTTCTTTTATTTCATAATTGTTGTTTCCACATAGCAATTTTGGTTAGTTCTTTTGCCTTTATATTGTCTTGTCCTCGTTTTGGTTTGTTTAGTTTGCAAGTTTTATTATATAATTAAGGTACAGTATTTATAAGTATACTATAAATGCATTGTGGCTTGTAATTCTGCTAAATATTGATGTCTAAAAACTTGACCTTCGGAATAGCCTAAAACTTGCAAGTGTCCATTTGTGATGATGCACACTTTCTCTTAAAAATTATGAATCAAACTGTCATTTGCCACTACTTGCAACCATAATGTCACAACACAACATGGAGAATGGAGATGGAACTAACGATTCATATATACGCTTAAACTGGACCGAGGGGCAGGTCGATAAGACAGATCAAAACTAAACATAACTCAAATGCCACCTCTTTGAACAAATTTATAAGACGTTACTTAGTTCGTTTTCAAGTTTTTGTTTATTTTACTTTCCATACATAGAGCCATATAACGCAAATGCCACCTCTTTGAACAAATTTATAGACATTACTTCGTTCTTTTTCAAGTTTTATTTATTTTACTTTCCATACATAGAGCCACAATTTCAAGATGATATACCGGTACCACCAGACATGCACTCAACCTGTCTCTTTCCTCTCTTTGGAAGTGGAACAAGGCAGAAACATTGCTCAACAAATTTTACTATTGAATACATCCACACATATACTCCTATCTTGCTACCTTTCAATATATAAAACAATTCTCTCTCCCTCCATCCAAATTTAACAATCTTTCACTTCACTAACTCATTCTCACATAATTATACCCCTATCTTGCTACCTTTCATTATATAAAACAATTCTCTCTCCCTCCATCCAAATTTAACAATCTTTCACTCCACTAACTCATTCTCACTAACAATCTTCCACTCTATAAATTTACACTAACATTTCTCTCTTTCACTCGCTTGTAATCCCTCTCTCCGGTCATATATCCTAATATCTCAGTCACTCCCATAAATTTACCTTTCACCACCATCAACATTTTACACCCATAAGTTTTGGTTTGTTTATTTTGCAAGTTTTACAATTTTATATATATATTTTGCAGGAGTATGATCTGTTTTCTACCTTACAGCAATTTCTCACACTTTATGATCCCTGATACCTTACGCAATACAATCTCTTTCTTACCTTATCCATTTTTACTTTTCATGTAATCTTAGATTCAGTTCACAAATCTACCAATACATTCCTGATTAAAAAAAAAAATATATATATATGTTTCAATCTTCAATCTATGTGAAATCTACCCTTACACTTATCTCCCAAGCCTATCAATCATCAATTTCTCTTTCCATCCACACAAATTTATCAAAACACATTTTCAATCATCAATCCCTCTGTGGCTCGTCCAGGAATCTGTTTGACCCAGTATGTCCTCGGTGAGCCTGTTCACTCCACAAACTCCCGCTCGCCTACGTTGATGCGCTCGGAACCCACATTGAAGCCCAGGATGCTGCTGTCAACCTTCTGCATTTTCTTCTTGCCAGTTTTCTTGTTTCGGGGCTGCAGACGGAGAAAAGAAAAATAGTTATAAAAAAATTATTTGTAACCGACATGTTTTTGAAGGACTAGATTGGGGAAAAGGAAAGAAAGTGGGTTGCAATACTAGACACTAGAATTCAGTTATGACTGAAGTTGATTGGTTGAAAGTACAGTATGGAAAGACTCCGTGAACTATCTCCCTGATACGCATGATTTTCCGAATATACTGTAGTAATAAGGTTATTTGCTAGAAACGCGGTACAATTGTACATCGAGGACATTTAAAACTTATATTAACTCATATGGCCACTGAAGATCAACATCTAGAAATGGTAAGGGTTATGGATGGATCTGATGGCCCATAGAATATTTTTTGGAGAGGTACAAGATGCTCCTGTTTCTAGCCATAAATCACACAATTCAAAAAACATGTCAGACGTGTCGTGAGTGTCATTAACACCAGCAGCCCGGGCATTGGAATAGTATACTGGTATAAACTGAGCCAGATAATGTACATTTACACACTTCAATTTTATGTCGTTTTTTTACCTGGTGTGTAAGGTCTGGTTCCTTCCTGAATCTTGCCTCACAACAACTTACACTCTCTCTGTTGCTCTGAGACATGCTTGATATGATGCACACATATCACAGGTGCCATTATTTGTCCAGATATCTACCTCGGTCAGGTCCTACAGTGACCTCCAAGATGTGACATTTATAGTATGAGTGGGTATCTGAAAATATGTACAATCAGACCCCCCCAAAACGCGCATTCTCAATCCGCGTGAGGGGGTCTAAAAGGTGCACAAAAACCTAAATCGCGTATCAACTCCACAATACACGGATTGCGGTTGGAAAGGTGGAAAGGGGTGTAAAAACACTGTTTACGGCGCCGCCCCCTCCCTACCCCACGCCAACCTCCTCTGCCACTCCGCCGCCACCACACATGGAGAAGAAATAAGCCTAATGTTTTATATGGTAAATATAACAAATTCTGTTAGAAGCGAAGGGTTGTACAGAAAGGCTATAATTTAAGGTAAGAACACATTACTGTCGAAGATTGCTTTTCCGAACCAATCTCTCATTCACCTGCTATTTAATTTTTTATTAGGCCTACTCTGTGTACAGATATAAGGATATCCATTAAGAGGTGATGGATATAAAAATTAAAGTGATTTTTCACTTTCGAAAGTTAACCGAAGCAAATTGGTGCGCTTTTCGATTGGACGCGAGGGGTTAACGTACCGAAGTAAAATAGTTTAGAATTGCATAAATGCCGATTCTGATTGTATTGTGTTCTAAGTGCAAGATCTGCATACTGTAATTTGAAATATACAGTAGTAGAAAACATATGAGTATGACTTCTATTTCATATATGTTACAACCTTCTCTGCCAAATTAAATAGTTTGAAATATAATAAGTTTCTGTTCCATATTATACCAGATAACTAATATAACCTAAACCAACCTTAACCTCCTTGAGTTACGTGTTGTTACTGCTGAAAGCGACTGCTGAAGCCAGGTTACCCTCATGCATCTGGCCCTCGTGTGAGTTTTATTCCCCCATTAAATTCCAAGCTTATCTAAGGAGAAAGTTTAATGAAAGAACTCTAAAGAAATAGTTACATACGCCTGTGGCAAAAACACTCTAGTCAGAACTCTTGCTGTAAACTGTCAGAAGATGTGAGTTGAATTATCAACGGTGATATGTGTAGTGGGGCATTTTTCATGAGCTCCTTACATGCAAACATACACTTTAAAAACTCAATGATCCATAAGAGGTACGGTACTCAAGCAGCATTCCAGGCAGCACTGTTTTGGGCTGCCTCATCAGTTAAGTTTTAATATTAAAATTGTAGAATCATATCCACTTCTTTCACCACGCAGCTCTGCACGGAGGGGCAAGATTGTCGGTTTTATGAAATAGCAGGAGGTTCTGAACATAACAATACAGCATTGAGGACGATTGGGTGACACTGCAAGGGGGGCTGCGGACAGTGTGGGCATTGGCCCGGGGATGCAAGCCCGTGGGCTGATGGTCCCCTCCCCCGCTGCCCTCTCAGAGACAAAACTCAACTCTCCCTGGCCCCTTCGGGGGCACGAGCATCTGGGGCGGCTTTGGTCTACAGGACTCGGGACTGATCGGCCAGACAGTCTGGGGAACTACAATAACAAGAACATAGTAATTTGTTTTCTCAGAGTAACTTTTCACCAAACTTTAATCCACAACAGTTCTAATTAATTTGTATCAATTATGGTAATTTCTTGTTGCTGGTGTGTTGTGGATACTGCAGTTGCAAGTGCTGCAGGGGAATTTTGTTTAGTCTTGCCGAGACACTGTAACACTATACCAACATCGGCCACAGTGATGACAAGATGGGGCATTGTAGTGGCAAGACTTTATTGTACCGAAACCACACTCGGTAGATAAATCGGTCTTTAAACTTGCATTTATGTATTATTATGATTTTAAAACTCTGATTAGGTGCATGGATTTATATTTTATTATATGTTTGCCTCTTTCTATTATCTTTTTCTTTGACACAAATGTATGTATGTATATACTCAGGCACATACCCCATAGCTGGGGGTGGCCGACTCGGTTCTGATTATTGTCTTTTTATTCTTTGAAAATAAGAATATCTCTCCCGACGATTCAATTTATTGCCGACTAGTTTTATATGAACTTTCTCCCCCTGGAAAAAGGTTGGGTATAGGTCTCACAGTTCCATTTTGGGCAGCATAATATAAAGATGTGGGAGAAACACTAACTTTTATCTCCAGTAATTCAGGAAGTGGTGAGGTTTAAAACCTCATTCCTATACATACAGAAAGCTTCTCTTAAGCAGTATGATGTGCAGGGGGTTATTATTTTATAAGATCAGCTATTGAGCTGGGTAAGACCCACCTTAACTTCCTGGAACTCTGAGCTGGTGGGGTTGACGGCTGGTGCAGGAGCTAGGATGTCGTCGTCCACCTGTCTTTCCTTGTGAGCGTTACGTGCCCGACTGCGGCGTTCCAAGTACTGTTTGGCAAACTCCTTCACCTCCTTCCCGTCACCCAGGTAGGAGCGGATGTAGTCGTGAACCTCGTATGGCGACTCGACTTCCGCCAGGAACGTCACAAAGGTCGGAACTGGCAGGGATGAAAAGGGTAATGAGGAAAGAGAAAGTATATAAAGAACTACAAGGAGAGGACACACAGGTCAGAAGTGAGAGATGACAGTATTATCACAGGATGGATATTAAAGATAGAAAGGGATGTTAAAACTACCAGAAAACTTCATATGGAAGAGAGGGACTTGGCATTAAACACTATTTTGAGGGAGAACTATCATGCCCCAAGTAATTTGAAAGGTATCCAAAGTTTACAGTAAAACAAACTAAAATTCTACAGTACAAATGACCAATAACAAATAAAAAAAACTTACTGTCAATGGAAGCATGGACCTTCATGGTGTTGAGGGAAGTCTTGCACCACTGTGTAAAGGTGTCGGCCGGGGACATGGAGTCAGTGAACAGCTTCTTAACGTGGTCGCTGTCATCCCGTCCCTTCTTCTTGTTGACCTTGTTATTGGCCGCAGGGTGGTGAGGTGGTGGTGGTGTGGCCTTGTTGTTGTGCTGGTGTTGATGTGTGGTGACAGTGGTGGTGTTGGTGGCGGTCAGGGTGCCGGGGGTGGGCTTGGTGGGGGTGCGGCCCGTGCTGCCACTTTTAGTCACCTTGCTTGGCTCGGGGTTGTCCCAGAACCCACCTAATAAACAAAAATGTTAAGATAAACAGCGAAGAAAAGAAAAAAGCATATCAAGATAATATTAAATAAATCTAAAAATAATACTGGCAAATCTATGAGTACAATGTTAAGTGCAACTCTCTAATAGGAGATGGGTAATTTTTTGGTCCCCGTTCAAACTCTATTTATGGTTTTGGTTTGTTTGTTTTACAAGTTTTACTATTAAATTGAATGAATAAGTAATTGGTATTTTCATAACACAATCTTGAAAAGGGTAATTAAATTTGTGAGAAAAAACCCATATGACAAGATAAGACCTTTAAGCTACAGTCTGATCTTGATCCTTGAAAGTTTTTTTAATTCACATGAATCGAAACTTGGGTCACAATTGTGTCATGAAGGGGAATAATTTCTTTGTTTGAGAAAAATGAAACTCAAAATAAGATAGGACTTTAAAAATAAGAAGAAACTGTAGTGGATCCTCAGCCTGAGATGGTCAGTTTCACGACTGAGAAAGAGGCCCATCACAAGTACCCCATAACTAATGATATCACTTCAATCTGGAAACAGATTAGCTTGCTCATGTAGTGATGTAGACCCTATGTGGTGGTTTTATGCTCTTTTATTTCAAAATGGTATTTTGTAGTTATTTCCACATAACGATTTTGATAAGTTCTTTTGCCATTATATTGTGTTGTCCCAGTTTTGGTTTGTTTATTTAGCAAGTTTTACATTATATATTATATTGACATACCTGAAGGTGCAGGATTATCAGCGTGGTTCCAGATGGATGCGTGGTCGTTATTCCAGACAGAGTGATGTGTTGCGGCGGCGGCGGCGGCAGTAGTAGTGGTGGTGGAGTTGTGTTGTTGTTGTTGTTGTTGTTGTTGTTGTTGTTGTTGTTGGTTGGTGTTGCCGCTGGTCCAGATGTTGCCAGCGGGCCCAGCAGGGGCGGGGCCCCCGGAACCTCCAACCATGGGCCCGTTATTGCTGTTGCCCCACTGGTAACAAAATTATGTAATAAGCCAAGGTTATATACACATGTCAGTGCTTAAACTAATTATCATCAAAGTTGTATTAGTTACCGGTACTCTATTAATAAATTATAATAAAACCATAGGCCTATTTTTTATAATTAGGTCAGTAATTAACCAATTCACCATAATTCTTTCACGGTAATTTTCTCTTTTGCACAAAGGCCATTATCTCTGTATCTGATGGAAGTTTCAATTTGTACAGAGCCGTGCAACTGCCATATCAAAGTTATTTGCTTTAACTCTTAACCCATGAACCAGTACCAGCTGTGAACGTTAGTGCCACCCTATTCCGATTTTTTTTCATAAATTTTGTGATATTCACATACCGGGTATTCATAATCTCCGCAATGAAATGGCCTAACCTAGGTAAATTATATATCAAAATAAAGCACTCATGTTTTTTTTAAGAATAATATTGACTAGAACCCTCTAAATCAAGTAGTTTTTGTAAAATGATGCATTGGAGAGAGCCGTTTTGGTCCGACGTTGCTGACATGTCATGGGCGCGTTCAAACGACTTCAACTTTTAATCACTTGTGCAATTTCGCAGATAGCTTTATCGGGTCACTAACAAATACTGGTACATAGTAGGAGGCCTTAACCCTCCTGGCCCGGTTGTCATTTTAAAATGACACCACGAACTAAGGGCAGGAGCCCGGGTGTCATTTTAAAATCTGTAAGCTTGAAAGCCTATTCAGCTTGGTCTGAACGCCGTGCGTCCGACGCATGTAAACAAAGCCGATCGTTACGTCACCGCACCTCCGAAAACAAGAAGGAGAAGACTCGTTTGTTATTGTACGTCTGTATGTCGTTGTTTCAGTAGTGAAAAGATCGTCATATTGCTAACATCGCCTGCAAGTGCTCTCCACTGAAATCGTCATCACAACTGAACCAGTTGACATAGAGAGCTCTACTCAACGCCAGTCTACAGATTGGAAACCGTACTACATTTATAGATGCGTGGGAAATTTCTAGCAGTTAAACTAAACAAAAATACGGTAGCCTAGGCCTAGACGTTTTTCGGCCAGATCGCCCGGGTAGCCCACACTGTCATTTGAGAGCCTGCCCGGGCCAGGAGGGTTAAATATCCATCATGGCAGGTGGTGGGGGAGGAGTGGGGATGCAATTATTGATTATATTCAATATAGATTTAAATGTGAAGTCTCTAGGTCTTTCAGACATTCACCTCTAAAGAATGGATACCTAGTTCAAAAGACCCAGATTTCAGGGTCTGAGATACTGACCTGCTGTGGCTATAAGTGTGTTGTTGTTGTTGTTGTTGTTGGTGGTGGATGGTACGGTACTGATCTGTTGTGGCTGTATGTGTGAGGTGGTGTGGTGGTTTTGGTGGTGTGGTGGTTTTGGTGGTGTGGTGATGTTGGTGGGTGGTGATATTGGTGGGTGGTGATGTGGAGGTAATAATATTAATCTACTGTTGCTACGAGTATGGTAGTATAAACTGTTTAAATGATAATACTAACCTGTTGTGGTTGTGAGTGTGGTGGTGGTGGTGGGGCGCCAGAGGAAGCCCTGTTAGCCCATGATAGTGTAGACATGGCCGCTCCCCATACCCCCGCTGCTCCCAGGCTCATGTGACTCACGGCCGCCGCTCTCTCCGCCGCCTCCTTCTCCTGACGCTGTGAAGGGAGAAATAACAACTAAGCCAGCACCACACGTACACAATAAGGTGGATTTACACAAGCGTTTAAGGGGAGGATGGGCTCGATTATTTACTTGATTATTTATCTTTATATTATTTGTTTAGTTTCCTCCCTGGACCTCCATCAAGCTCATAACAATACTGTTAATTGATTAATTAACATTATTGTTATGAGGCGAGATGAGGCACTGAGCATTGACAGACTAAGTTATGTGTGAAGGGGTTGGTGTAATCTGCAACTGGGGCCTAATCGCAGATATCTTATAGCTTTGTTGTGTTAATTACTTTTCCAAACATCCAGAGAGAGTGCAAATGTGATGGAAAGTGTGTGAATGTCCTCTTTATTTTATTTCTGATTTATTATATATAATTTATTTATTTTCTGTTATTTTATCTTGCCTTCTTCATGCCGCTTTACCCAGATAGGAAGTGGCATTTACTATTAAAAAATTAAAATAAATAATAATCTTGCAGAACCACTGCTATTTAGGTTTAACTATACATAATGGTATTTATTATAGGCTAATAATAAAAATAATTGGTTTATTTCAAGCCGGCAGCCTAAGAGGCTGAATATACAGTTACTTATCTTAGACTTAACCTAGACCTTATCCGAAGTAATCAACACTGACCTTGGCTTCTAACGAGAGTGCCTACATAGCCCCGTGGGAGTAGGATGTGGGTAAGATACTTTGTCGTCCCCAGAGATCTGTCCAGAATTAACCTTCACGGCCAAGGAAAGTTTTTAGAGAAACCTCCCAAGCCGGAACGTAGATTCGAACCCCCGACTGCCAGAGCCAGCATTCCAAGTACAGTGACTTGGTGCGCTCGGCTGCCATTACGATTTCGCTAGATCTTACTCTCTCTTGCACGCCTTTCACTCTTATGGATGTTTATACCCCTAATTGATAAAGTGTCTTTCACACCATCTATCTCACTATTTTCTCCTTTATCTTCCTCTCCCTTTACCACCCTCCACCTCCACCTCCACCTCCAGCTCAATCAGTGCAAACTGACCGAGAAATTTACGAACAAATTGCAGATGTAAGTAACTCACAAGATACCGTAATTTTTGGCGACTTTAATTTACCTGTGACCAAGTGGGGCGATACTCTTACTTCACACTCCGGACATGACTTGTATACGAACTTGCAAGAGAGTTCGCTTTATCAATTTGTTCGAATGCCGACCCGTGGTAATAACGTTCTTGACATTGTACTTGCAACAAAAGAAGAATTGATAGAGAATTTGAATGTTGGTGATGAATTCAGTAACAGCGACCATCGTACGATAACTTTCACTTTAAAGTTTACTAGTAACGAACCAAATAGTAGCATCGAAAAAGTCCCTAATTTCAAGAAAGCAAACTTCCATAAACTTAGAGCTATGTTTAAAGAAACTGACTGGAGCTTTTTAATTAACAATAACGACATAAATACATCTTGGAAGTTATTCGAAACCACTTACCTAAAAGCAGTGCAAGACTGCATACCATCGAAAATACGGCGTCCAGGCCATAATAATAAGCCCAAATGGTGGAATAAAGATATTTCAAACTGCCTGCTTGCTAAAAAATGTGCTAATGATAGATTAAAATCCTCACAAAATGACGAAGAACGGGTGAAATTTGTAGAGCTACGACGCAAAGCCAAAAAGTTAATTAAGCAAAGTAAAAAGACCTTAGAGTTACATATTGCGAATCAAAGTAAAACAAACCCGAAAGAATTCTATAGTTATATCAGAAAGAAAAAAGTAGTTACTTCAACTGTTGGACCGTTAGTCGATGAAAAAGGAGAATACACCAAAGACGAAGTACAAATGAGTAATGCCCTCAATACCTTCTTTGCATCAGTTTTTACAACAGAAGACCTCAGTGATATCCCTACACCATCGCCGATTCAGATTGATAATTCAGATGTTCTAAGCAATATCACCGTTACAGAGAGAGAAGTATTGAATTGTTTAGATAAACTCAAGGTAAATAAAACGCCAGGACCTGATACAATCTCGCCTAGAGTTCTAAAGGAAGCAAAGAATGAGCTCTCCAAACCACTGACATTACTATTCAATAAATCCTTGCAGTCTGGAACTATGCCTGATCAGTGGAAGCTAGCCAACGTAACACCGATATTCAAAAAAGGCAGCAAATCCCTACCCAGTAACTATCGTCCAATTAGCTTAACCTCAGTTGTATGTAAAATGCTAGAAACGGTCATACGAGACAGACTCGTAAATCACTTGGAGGAAAATAACATACTTAAAGATACTCAACACGGCTTTCGTAAAAAACGTTCCTGTTTAACAAACCTCTTAGACTTCTTCCACGATATCCTCAACCTCTACGATGAGAGTAAAGCTGTAGATATTATATACCTTGATTTTCAAAAGGCCTTTGACAAAGTTCCCCACAAACGTTTACTGCTAAAACTAAAAGCGCATGGAATACAAGACGGTGTGTTGAAATGGATAGAAAATTGGCTCAGCAACAGAAAGCAAAGGGTAGTCATAAACGGTAAGGCATCTAAATGGACCAATGTAAGTAGCGGGGTACCCCAGGGATCGGTACTAGGACCAATTCTCTTTCTAATTTACATCAACGACATAGATGAGGGTCTCACCTGCACAATCTCAAAATTTGCTGACGATACAAAAATTGCAAATAGCGTACTCTCAAAAGAACAAGTTGACGATATGCAACACAATCTAGATAAATTGTCATGTTGGGCCCAAATTTGGCAAATGAGTTTCAATGCGGATAAATGTAAAGTACTACATGTCGGATACCTAAATGAGAAAGCAAACTATTCGATGAATGGCACTCAGCTTAAGAATGTAAACAGAGAAACTGATCTGGGAGTAACAATATCGAGTAACCTAAAACCGAGTCAACAATGTTCAGAAGTTGTTAAGAAGGCAAACAAAATAATTGGCTTTATAGGCAGGTCATTTGAGCATAAATCCAAAGAAGTTATCCTAACCCTTTACAATTCCTTAGTCCGCCCTCTTCTGGAATACTGCGTTCAATCCTGGTGCCCTTATTACCAAAAAGATATAAACAAGCTAGAACGAGTTCAACGTAGAGTTACCAAAATGATACCTAGCCTAAAGAACAAACCATACGAAGAGCGTCTTAGAGAATTAAATCTATTTCCTTTAACCCAGCGCAGATTAAGAGGCGACTTAATTCAAGTGTTCAAAATCATCAAAGGCATCGACAATATGAACTGTAGTAAGTACTTCACTATCGACCAATCTAATTACACGCGGGGAAACGGTTGCAAAATTATTGGTAAATCTTTTAACTCGCACGAATCTAAGAATTTCTTCTTCAATCGAGTCGTCAACTTGTGGAATGGGCTTCCCCGAGACGTTATAGACTGCAGCACCGTTGATTCATTTAAATTCCGCCTAGACAAATATCTCGCATCAAACCCGCGACTGACTGCGTTTGTAAATGAATAACTTTATCCTCCCCTCAGTTACTAACCCATATGTTCCCTACTAACTTCCTAGTCCTGCCACGTTAGTGGCAGGGCAGTAGTTCCCTTTCCAATGTTCCCTTACCCACTCTAAACCACTGTTTGGACACTTGATCCTCAGTGTTTTGGAGGACAAGCAACCTAGAAGGGTCACTAGATCTGTTGTTGCTTGATTTCCTTTGTACTCCTTTGTACTCTACTTTGTGGATCTTCTTAATCTTATCTCCACCTGCCCCCAAAGTACTTGATTAATTCTTGGTCAGCTCTCGCTACTAAACTGCGCCTACCTCCATACTTCTCTCGGTTCACAATTTCTCACGTTGCCGTACGATCAAGTTCATCTACCATTTAATGTTCTCAGACACTTAATATCCAGCATATCACCTTTCAAGCTGTCTTGCATTCAGGGATCATGCTTCATATTTATACAGTATATACTGTTAGTATTACTATTCCTTCAAACATTCCCATCTTTGCCTTTGCCAGATTATTTCACCATACATTCCTCGGAGGCCCCCCAATACTCTTGCTGCCTCTCCCATCCAAAACCCTACGGTCAACTTCTCAACCATGGTCCTCACTTGCTGCGATGTGCACCCCAAAATAATGTTTTACTTATATATCTACTTACTTATTTTCCTATACAAGCCTGCCAAGTGAAGTTGGCTATTTTAATTGGCCTGCTGGAGTTGGTGGTTGGTTTACCAAAATAAAGAAAATGCTAAAATAAAACAAAATTCTGCAGTACATACACGTACCTTCTTCAGCTCTTTCTCCTCCTCGGCCTGAATTTCGAGGAGCGATTTGACGGGCTGATGTGGTGGGGGATTGGTGTGAGCGCGGGCGGCCCACTTCAAACCAGTACTCTTTTGTCTGGCTTCCTCTACTGCCTGTCTCTGTGCCTCACGCTGACGTTGTTGTTGCATCTGGACCTCTACCTCACGTTCCTAATTATTACATACATAGATTGAATCCCTATACTAAATACATGCATACAGTATATATTGTTTTTACAGTACCGGTATAGAAAAATCTATAAGTAACTTTTTTTCTGAAATGATCTTACTAAGAGATCGATATTCTGGATATTCAAGAATGTAACTATAACTTTAAGTGATGAATTATTGTACTGTTTCTTAGCAATTAAGTGATGAATTATTTAAGTGATGAATTATTGTACTGTTTCTTAGCAATTAAGTGATGAATTATTTAAGTGATGAATTATTGTACTGTTTCTTAGCAATTAAAACTACAAAACTAATTTATTGAATTAAAGTAGACCAAGAGAGTTTTAAGATTTTACCGAACATTGAGTATAAAAAACATATATGCTCATGTTAACTAACCCGTCGATCCTTCTCCTCCTGTGCACGCTGTATGTCTGCAAGGGAAGGTGGTGGTGCTTGGGGTGCCTCAGCCGGGGCGGGGGCAGGGGTAGGGGGGGTCCAAGCTGGCAGTAGGTTGGTCAGGTGTTCTTGTAGGAAGTGTTGTTGACGCCGGCTCTCGTTCTCCTGTTCTGCTTGTATTTGACGCTCCTCATCCTCAATCTTGAGACGTATAAAGTAGTTTTCACTCATTAAACACTTGCTCCTCACATAACTAAAACAAATAACTGTCACAAAGTAGTTCAATATACAGTATATCCTCTTAAATACAAAGAAAATGGAGGATATAAATCTGACTATCACCCATAACCAAAAATACTAAATAATTATCTTAATACATAATTCTGTCAATAGGCCATATGTAAGACTTCCTAGTTTATTAATTATAATTAGGCCAAAAATCTTGAGCACTACCAGCAACCTCTATAACTTAAAAAGGAATGGTGATGGGCTGGTCTATCAGAGTGAGAGCTGAGCAATTTCTGCCATACCAATAGCTTACTCTAACTGTTCCTTTTCCTTATACAGTAGACCCTCGTTTATCCGGCATTCAGAACAGCGGCACCCTCAAAACAACGGCACGAATCGGCCAGGCATTAATTAGGTATAAAATCAGAGAAAATGCGGCGAAAATGAATTCAAACCGCCCGCCATGCGCATCGTCGATCGCCGACAGACTCGGTGCCGTCTGCTTACTCTGTTTTTGTTAGAAGACATAGGCCTAGCCTATATATCTCCACAAAGAAATTACCTAACCTAGTTTAGATGTGACCTAACCTATGTTCGATGTATATAAGTCAGCAGAACTCACGGTTATCTCTTGTTTGGCTTTGTTTACTTGTGTACCGAACGTTCTGCAACACACAAACACACGCACACACATCAGCTGACTCCAAGCAGTGACCACGAATCCAAAACAACATTTATTATTTAGGTAAAAGTGATTACTGCCTCCTGATATACAGTATACTGTATCTAAGCTAGGTTAGACCATTTCTTGGTCTGGCTAGCTAGTGACTTGGCAACTTGTTGCTAAGGTTGTTGTTTTGTACTCGTGGTCACTGCTTGGAGTCAGCTGATGTGTGTGCGTGTGTTTCAGAACGTTCGGTACATAAGTAAACAAAGCCAAACAAGAGATAACAGTGAGTTCTGCTGACTTATATACATCTAACATAGGTTAGGTCACATCTAAACTAGGTTAGGTCATTTCTTTGTGGAGATATATAGGCTAGGCCTATGTCTTCTAGCAAAAACAGAGTAAGCAAACGGCGCCGAGTGTCGGCGATCGACGATGCACATGACGGGCCTATCTATAGCCTAGGCCTAGGAGTAACTCTCAAAACAAAGGAAAAATGGGTTATCCGGCATCGGCTCCCCCCCCCCCGTTCGTGCCGGATAAACGAGGTTCTACTGTATATTTTCTAGATCGGAGGTCTCTTCCGTGGATTGACCTCCCTACTGCCATCCTAGAGATTGGGAGCCAAAGCGTCACATTTTTTCCTTTGCCCTTCAACTTTCCCTTCATAATTGCTGAGGGGCACAGGGCCTTGGGTGGGGCTTTGATTTCCCGGGCGTTTCCGCACCTTCCTCAGCTCCCCGCCTTGGAGTGGCTTCGGTCACCCGGGCTTATTAGTGGTAAGCAGGGAAGGTTTTGTGGGGGCGCTTGTTTATGGCCTTGGCCTTGCTCGGGACCTTGGGGCTGTTTGGCCAGGCAGCCTGGGGAAGAGCAACAACAACAACATAAAAAGGACTAGTACCGGTAATCAAGAAAATATTGCTACTATTTGTAATGAATCAGCAAGGAAATAGGTGCGGAAATTTACAGCCCATTGTGAGTTGCAGCGGTTAGGGGTCACCATTTCTGGCCTACTAATAATGAATGGACTTCAGCAACTACCATAAAAGAGATATTTGTAAGACAGTGTGATGACCGTCCACCCACCTGTTGCATGTGTCGTCTCCCCTCCTCCAGTGATATTCTCCTCATCTCCTCCTGGATCTGTGCTTGTTGTCTTGCTTCTTCCTCTTCCACCTCTCGTCTGTAATGAGTAACGTACCGGTACATTAACTTTACCTTCAATACTTATATGTAAGCTGTCAAACTTATTTACTCTTTCTAAAGGATTGTTCTATACTAAGAATAGATATAATTTTCCACAACTAATATTAGTTTGGTATCAATATTTTGCAGAGAAGTTTCCAAGCTTGCACGAGTCAACATCGGTCATATGTTAAGCAGCACCAGAACGCGAACATCAACCAAAGTAATGACATGGTGGGGCATTGTTACGACAGGACTTCATTGTACTAATCCTACCACCAAAAGGCAACCCCGTCTGAGCCATTATATTATAACTGATATAGATGTTAATCTATATTTGTATTAATTTCACTACAACACCAAACAACACCTCAAACCATTATTATTAGTAGTAGTAGGAGTACAGTCAAGAGCAAAAATGGTGATAGACCCATTTGAATAATTATCAAAATGCAAATTTGACAATCTATCTATCTATATACTCAGGCACATTTCCCCAAATATATATTTCTATTTATTTATATTTTTGTTACAATGCTTTATTATAGGCCAAAACACTAAGCGTAATGCTTAGTGTGCGGAATTTTGGTGTGAGTAGCCTAGGTTTGAGTCCTTAGAGTACCATATATATTCATTACTTTTTTATTTCACTAGTTAGGTTTATCTGTAAATTAATTGGTGGGTTGGTGAAAACAAATATGAATTAAAGGTATAAAGATTTAAATTGGTGCATCCTTATACAGTAGAACCTCACTCTTTCGGACTAATTGGGGGAGACCCCTGTCCGAAAGTGTCAAAAGTCCGAAAGGGCCGAGTCCGAACTCACACTTCAGCCATTCAAACTTGTCCGAATGGCTGAAATAATGTCTGAAGTTTATAAGTCCGAAACTCGGCTTTTCGGTCCGAATGCGAAATAATTTTTCTCAGCCTTTCAGACAAATCCGAAAGGCTGAACTAAGAGTCCGAAATTAAATGTACAGTAGTCCGAAAAGGACGGAGGTATTTTCTCAGCCTTTCAGACAAATCCGAAAGGCTGAACCAGGAGTCCGAATTGAAATGCTAGTCCGAAAGAGTGGGGGTTTACTGTATATGTTGACGACTGTATATACTGTATAGCTGTATTTACTAACCTTCTTCTCTCTTCCTCCTGTTTCCTCCTCTCCTCCTCCTGTTGTTTCCTTGCTTCCTCCTGTCTCCGGGCCTCTTCCTGTTGTTGCTTTCTCTTGGCTGCCTCTTCCTGTTGTTTCTGGTGTTGTTGTTGTTGTTGTTGTTGTTGTTGTTGTTGTTGTTGTTGTAGCTGTTGTCTCCGGAGCTCCTCTTGTCTCCGCAGCTGTTCTTCTTGTTGTCTCCGCTTGGCCTCGTTTCTTTGTTGGTCCTGTGGAAAGATAAAGATAACAAAATTATACAGCAAACATAAGTTTGATAGTGAAAAACAATTTAAAGTAAAGGAACGATTAACTTCTAACTACGGTATATCATAAAATAATGGAAATGCACATAGTAAACGAATACGGTAGCCTACTCCGGTTGCTGTGTTGGCAACAAAGTATCAAACTAAATTATATACTGGTAGTTAAAAATAACTGAGAAAGACAAAGTTTAAACTTTAACTCCCTCCCCTCAATCTTCCTTCATTCAACCTCCTTGCAGTTTCTAAATAAGATAAAGACTATATAATTATGTTCACAGACAATATAACTTTTGCTCCTAGCCCCCTCCAAATGTGTAAAGACGAATTACCAAATTAAAAAATTCTCGTCCTTGTCGCCTGTGACCTGTGGTCTAATGGTAGTGTTTGACTTACAATTGTCAAGTCCCAAGTTCAATTTCTGGGCAGGGCAAGATGGATAGGCAGTCTCCTTACACCCTATACCTCTGTTCACCTTACTGTAGATAGGAACCTGGAGTAGATGGCCATTAGTGACGTACCATCCAGGGAAGTACACTGCGGTAACCTGGATAATATGCACTAGCTCCTGTGTACCAGACTAGATAAATCATCAGTTACCCACCAAACTCCATGGGTTACAAAGGACAATGGTGGGGAGATGAAGACTTTGGCCAAGCGTAGATTAGCGTATGCAACCCCCATCTTCTTACCTGTATCTTCCTCTGTTCCTCCTCCTTCATGAGCTTCTCCTCCTCCATCCTCCTCAACTCTTCCTGCCTCCTGAGAGCCTCGTCATTGATCTTCCTCCTCTCATCCTCCAACCGTTGAGCCTCCTCCTCGTGTTGTCTGCGCAGGGCTTCCAAACTCCGCCGCTGCTCGTCTTGACGTTTTAGCTCCTCCTTTAGTCTGAGGCAGTAAGTTCAAGTTAGTTATTCAGTGAAAATAACATTCATTATTGACAAAATTATATACAGGTTAATCATCATCTATGAAACCTTACTTACATTATATTCTAGATTAGCTACACAGCCTAAAACAATGGACTCATCTTAGAACATTTTAGTAGGACATTCAGGAGCTAACATATTTTTTTATTTTTTGGCAAACGTAAGTGAACATCCCTTTAGATTCTTCAATCAGCCAGAAAATTGAACCTTTTGTTTGTTCCCAGACACACTTCGGAAATCCTCATGTAGTTAAATTCCTGTAGACTTTAAATGAAACTACTTTAACCCTTGTCTAGCGGGGGGGTTTTGGGCTATTTTGGGCATATTCAGGCCCTCCTGAATTATCAATCAAGTATCTGCATGAAAAGAAATGTATTCAGCAAAAAACTAGGCGCTAAAAGCTTCAAAATGAGATCAGAACGAGCTACGTAGCACTCGTCGTTCTCACGCAGTGGTACCACTAACATGGTAGTTTAGCATATAGCGGCATATTTTTTCACGCTACGCTCACTACTGGCAACACTGCCGGCCTCTCGAGAACAGAGGGAGCATGAGTCAGTGGGCGGCGGTAATCCCTGGGTGTCGGGCGTGTGGCCTGCTGCGCTCCCGGCCATTTGCACTCTATTTTAACCCTTTAAAAGCCTTAATAATGCTCCTAACTTGCTGCAAATTGGAGCCTGACTTAAGGCGGGCCCCGCCAGTTAGGGTTAAGTGAAGCTATTATATTATTATATATATATCTTTTTTAATATAGTTTAACCAGACCACTGAGCTCCATAAAAGAACTCTCATAGGGCTGGCCCCGAAGGATTCGATCAAGATAATATAACAAACGAGTCAAGATAGATAGGGAAGGGTAGTAGGGGAACAAATCGAGGAAGGTGAAGATATGCAGACATTTCTCGCCATTTCATCAGTTCAGCCGGACCACATTAGCTCCACATCAGAGCTCTTATAGGGCAGGGCCGAAGGACGAGGCAAGAACTGCTACACCGCAACACCAACCAAGAAGTGAGCAGGGCGAAGAATGAAAGATCAGGTCGAAGGTAGAAAAAATCATATCGAGAAGCAAAAAATGCATTACCGAAGGGAATCAAGTCAGTTCGGCCACATCAGCAACCGAAGAGACAAACGGGTCAGGAGTCAATCACCTAGCCAGGCCAACGAGACATGAGATTTAGGCTGCCCGAGGACAACCGGATGGGACAGAATAAGAATAGAAGGGGAAAAATATAGAATGAGGAAAGAAAAACTACTCAAAATTAGTCAAGCTGAGGACGAAAGCTCGAGGGGAGATAGGAAGGGAAATGACCACAACCATCCCCCATCAAGCCCCAGTCGCCGGCCCCGAAGCCCCCCAACCGCGTCAAGGAGAGTAGTAAGAGGGGGGTTTATATTAGTTATATTATATTATATTATATTATATTATATTATATTATATTATATTATATTAGTTATATTATATTATATTATATTATATTATATTAGTTATATTATATTATATTATATTATATTATATTATATTATATTAGTTATATTATATTATATTATATTATATTATATTATATTATATTATATTAGTTTGATTAGTTGTCTGGGTCAGGGTCTGGTAAATGAGTTTGGAACAGTGTGCGAAAAACGGAATTTGAAGGTAAATACGGGGAAGAGCAAGGTTATGGTCTTCGAAAGGGGTGAAGTCACAGAGTGTGAGGTGAAGCTGAACGGTCAGGCTATGGAGATCGTCAACTCTTTTAAGTATCTGGGCAGTGTGTTGAGTAAAGATGGGACTATGGATGAAGAGGTGCGGGAGAGGGTACAACAGGGGAAGAGGGTTGTAGGAACGCTAAAAGCAGTAACAAGAAATAGGGTGGTCAGTATGGAAGTGAAGAAGTCCTTGCATGACAGTGTGGTAATCCCGACACTGACTTACGGAAGCGAAGCATGGACGTTGGTTGAGAGACTCAGACCAAGAGTGAGAGCAGTGGAAATGAATTACTTAAGGAGTGCGTGCGGAGTTACATGGAGGGATAGACAGACTAATGAGGAAGTAAGAAGGAGGTGTGGTGTGGAGGTAGATGTGCTGGAAAGTGTGAAAAGGAACAACTTGAGATGGTTCGGCCATATGGAACGTATGGAAAGCGAGAGAATGACTAAGAGGGTGTATGAGAGCGAGGTGGAGGGACAGAGGGGGAGAGGTAGACCGAATATGAGGTGGAAGGATGGAGTGAGGAAGTACATGAACGAAGGTGGTGCTGGTTGGGGGGAGGGGCGTCGACTGACTGGGGACAGAGGTGCATGGGGGCGGTTCGTTCGTGGCCACCCCTTCGGGGATCACGGCGTCAGGCAATAGATAGATAGATAGATAGATTAGTTGTTTTGTCGTTTTACTGTGTTCGTATAAGTTTTGGTTTGTTTATTTTGCAAGTTTTACATTATAATATCACTAATATTTATGTTGAGCTTTTGGACTTTTTTTGTCTGATTTACAATGTAGTAATGAAGCATCACTTTAAGTGAATCTTGTTAACTAATTAATTAAAATGTAAAACTTGCAAACTAAACAAACCAAAATTAAACCAAATTAACATTACATTACATTAATGAAGTCAACGCACCAGGCGACAAAGGCCATATGGCACGAAATATTTAAAGATGGGAAGGAAGTTAACTAAATATCATCGAGAACTCGAACATGATGAAGTTAGGACATAATACGGGAGATAGAAAACGAGGGAGATTCAGAAAGAAAATCAGCAAGACATGGCGGCCGGCGGAGGAAAGCAAAAGGGAAGAAACGCGTGCGGGCAACGGAAAATAAGGGGCAATCGAGGAAAAGATGGTAGACAGAAAGCTGAACGGTACAGCGCGAGCAAAGAGGCGGAGGAGAACAGGACATTAAAAACGAATGGGTAAGTCTGGTGTGGCCAATGCGGAGACGGGCCAAAGCCGTCTCCCATCGGCGATTACGGTGGGAGGGATCAGACCACCCAGAAACGGACGGTTTGACAGAACGAAGTTTATTAACGGAGATAGTGGACCACTGAGTCTGCCACCTCGACCAAAGAACCCTGGACAAGGCAGGGAAGAAATCAGAGGACGGGACAGCAAGTGAGGAGCGGGTACCCCGCACGGCAGCAGAACGAGCAAGGCAATCAACCCGCTCATTACCGCAAACGCCAACGTGACTGGGAACCCAGCAAAAATGTACAATTTTTTTGCGGACAGAAAGGCGGAAAAGCCATTCCTGAATGGAAAGAACTAAAGGGTGTAGAGCAGGGGAGGACTGTAAGATAAGTAGAGCACTGAGAGAATCAGAGAACAAAGTAAAGGACGAGGAGGGGAAGGAACACATAAAACGGAGGGCAATAAAAATAGCATAAAGTTCAGCAGTTAAAATACTGGCAACGGGAGGTAAAGAATATTGATACGAGCAAGTGGGAAAAAGGACGGCAAACCCACGCCTACCGACGTCTTGGAGCCATCAGTAAACACAGGAGTGGTTGTAGCGTGAAGAGAGAGGTGATCCAAGAAACGAGACCGAAGAACGAGGGGAGAAGTAGAGGACTTGGAACAAGGGAGGATGGAAGGGCAAACCGAAGGACGAGGGAAAAGCCAGGGGGGAAAAGAGCAAAAGCGGAAAGGGAGGACGTTAGAAACAGGGAAAGAGCACGATGCGAGCAGCGAGAGCATGCGGACAGAAAACGGAGAACCAAGACGGGGGTGAGACGAAAAAGTAGCAACGACCGAAGGGGGAAGGGGAAGATGGGAATTGTTGAAGGCGAGCGTAAGAACGAAGGGACAGGAGAGCCCGACGGCGATAAAGAGAAGGGAAACCAGACTTAGCATAGAGGCTTTCAACAGGAGAGGAACGAAAAGCACCAAGGGCAAGACGAAGACCAGAGTGATGAACAGAATCAAGAGCATGGAGAACAGAATCAGAGGCTGAAGAGTAAACTTGACAGCCATAATCCAACTTAGAGAGGACAAGAACCGTATGAAGCCGAAGAAGAAGCGCTCGATCAGCACCCCAAGTGAGGTGGAACAAGGACTGAAGAAGGCGGAGGCGGAGTAAGGCAGCAACCTTGAGAGAAGAAACATGAGCGGACCAATTAAGACGAGAATCAAAAGTAAGACCCAAAAAAGTAGTAGAGGAACGATAAGGGAGGGCAGTACCATAAAGAGTAAGAGGAGGACGAGGAATAGAATGGCAACGAGTAAAGGACATCGTGCAGGATTTGGAGGTGGAAAAACGGAACCAGTGGCGGGTTGCCCATGAAGAAACAGCCAGAATAGCGGATTGGATAAGAAGATGTAAAGCGGCAATATCTGAGTCGGCTGCGTAAATCGCAGAGTCGTCGACATACAAGGAAGACCGAACCCCGACAGGAAGAGAAGACACGATACTGTTGATAGCAATGAGAAAAAGGATGGTACTCAGGACACAACCCTGAGGGACACCTTCCAACTGAGGGTAAAGACGAGATAAGTGGGAAGCGACTCTGACACGAAAGGACCGAGAAGAAAGAAAATTCTGAATAAAGACTCCTAGATTACCGTAAATGCCACAAGAACGGAGCTGACGCAAAATGTGGAACTTCCAGGTAGAATCATAGGCTTTTTCGAGATCGAAAAAAACAGCAATGACAGTTTGACGACGAGCAAAAGCTGTCCTGATATAAGATTCCAAGCGAATGAGGGGGTCAAGCGTACTACGAGCACGTCTGAACCCGAACTGGGAAGAAGACAACAAATGGCGCGACTCAAGAATCCACATGAGACGAGCGTTAATCATACGTTCAAAGAGGTTACACAGGCAACTGGTAAGGACAATAGGGCGATAGTCCTGTGGGGAAAACCCAGACTTGCCAGGTTTAAGAAAAGGTATGGTCAGGGCAGTACTCCATGAGGGAGGGAAAACACCAGAAGACCAAATCTTGTTATAGAGAGCTAACAAGAAGACCAGAGCTTGCGAGGAAAGATGTTTGAGCATGAGATAATGGATACCATCAGGACCCTCAGAAGTGTTCTTACAGGCACGGAGAGCGGTGCGTAACTCAGTTGAGGAAAAAGGAGCATTATAGGATTCGTCAGGGGAAAGACTAAAAGTAATTGGAGTACTTTCCGCAACGACTTTAAGCGAGTGAAACTCAGCAGAGAGATGAGAACCACTGCTAACTGAGCTAAAGTAAGAGCCCAATCGATTAGCAATTGTTTCGGAGTCTGCCACAGAAACACCATCAATGCGGAGGACTGGAGCACGGAAGGGAAGATGTTTACCAGAGATCTTACGAATACGTTTCCAAACCGAAGCGACAGGAGTGCGAGACGTAATAGAAGAAACATAGGACTCCCAACTCCGGCGTTTAGCGGCTTTGGTAGTACGACGGAAAAGAGCAGATGCACGGCGAAAGAGAAAAAATGACTCCTGAGAAGCAGGGGTGAGACGCTTACGGCAAAAACTTTTCCAAGCCGCCCGTTTAACCCGGAGGGCCCTGGAACACTCAGGAGACCACCAAGGGACGCATTTAGACGAGAAAGGGCGAGACGTCCGGGGAATGGACATCAAAGCAGCACCGAAAATCAGATCCAGAAAAAACGAGAGCATGACATGGACCGATGAGAAAGGAGCAAAGAAGGAACAGTAAGGGAAGCGAAAGAAGACCAGTCCGCCCGCTGGAAGCACCAACGAGGGGAGTTAGGAGTAGGAGAGTAGGTAGTCAGAGAAAGGAGAATGGGAAAATGGTCGGAATTGTGAGAATTCTCGAGAACTGACCAATGAAAATCAAGTGAAACTGAAGGGGAACACAGGGAAAGATCGATACAGGAAAACGTACGAGTACGAGCATCAAAATGAGTAGGAGCACCAGAATTAAGGATAAAAAGATTACGGTCCGAGAGAAAAGGTTCAAGCCGACGACCCCGGGGTGAAATAACATTGTCACCCCACAAGGTGTGCCGACCATTAAAATCACCAAGGACTAAGAATGGAGTGGGCAACTTAGATAAATTCTCGGAGAATTCGGTAAAATCGATGGGAAGAGAAGGCGACAAATACACAGAAACCACTGTTAACCAGCGGTCAAGATAGACTCTAGCAAAGGTTGCAAGGGAAATGAGTAGAAAAGGACAGCTCTTCAAAAGGGACAGAACGATGAATAAGAAGACAAGTATCATGGAGAGAGTGGGGAGAACTATAAAAAGAGTAATGAGGAAAGGGAACAGGAGGAGAGAAAAGACGAGTCTCCTGAAGACAAACGACCTTAGGGGAGTGAAGAGAAAGAAGAAAACGTAAGTCAATCCTTTGAGCATTAAGACTACGAAGATTCCACTGCAAAATGGACATAATAAAACAAAAAGAAAAAAGAAACTAAGAGGAGACTAAAGGACGAAAAAACAACGGAAACAGACAAAAGAAAACCATAAAAGGAGGCAAAAGCCACCGAAAATAAGAACGCACAGAAAAAGAGGAAGGACACACATAGAAGGAAAGAAATATACACAAATAACAATAAAGGTAAAACACACACACTTATGTACAACTAAGAAAAGGTGAATGAGGATAACGTGGAGAATTAAAAGGAGGCAAAAGTCAACAAAAAAAGAAAGGGAAGAATACACACTTATGCACAACAATGAAGAGTCGGATGGGCGAACGGGGAGACAGATAAATACAAATAATGATAAAGGGAAAAATACACACTTATGTACAACAATGAAGAGGTGGATGGGTTAATGGGGAGACAGAAGAGAAGGAGGCAGAGGGGAGGACCGAAAACCGGGGGGCATAGGGAGGCTTGACAGCGAAAGAGAAGAAGAAAGAGGAGGGCCAGAGTGAGAGGAGGGAAGGGCAGAGGACGAAAGAGAGACAGAAGGAAGAGAAGAAGGTTGGGAAGGGGAAGAGACGGAAGAGGGGGGGTACAGGGGAAGGAGGAGGTAGGTGAGGGGTAAGGGGCAGTGTAGAGGGGACGGGATGAATGTCAGCTGAAACGGTAAGAGGCGGGGGACGAGAAGAATCGAGAAAGTCTTGAATCTTGGGAATGGACTCAAAGGACATGTTTAAGTCAGAGGGAGGGCGAAGGCAGGAAGAAGAAGAAAGAGATGGAGAGGAGGAGGAAGGAGGGGCAGAGGAAGGAGGCAACCTCTTTTTCTTCTTCTCACCGGGACTCGGACTCCGGACATTACGGTGGAAGTCCCTGCGTTTAGAAGAGGAGTGGGGAGAGGGAGAACGGGAGGGATGGGAAGGAATTTTGGAAATCCGTTTGGTAGAGACAGGAGATCGGAAAGAAAGGGAACCACGAGATGAGGGAGGAGGAGAAGAACTAGAGGAAGGCTTGGGATGGGACCGCTGGCGGGTGGGGCGTTGAGCCAAACCAGAAGAAGAGGGGCGAGGGCGAGTAGAGGAAGTGGAAGGAGTGGAAACGGAAGTAGGAGTAGAAGAGTCAAGCACAGAGAAAGAGTTAGACAAAGGGATAGAAGACGAAGAGACAGTAATAGGAGTAGAGGAGACAGAAGAAACCGAAGGCGTAGAAGTAAGGGAAGAAGGGACAGAGAGCGGAACAGAGGAAGTAGAGGAAGAGGACGAGGACAAGGGAAGCGGAACAGAGGGAGTGGAAGAAGAGACGGGAGGGTGAGAGATAAGTGCAGAAATCGGACGAGGTCAGAAGCCCAGGCGAAGAGCTTCCTTACGGGCAGTTGAGTGAGTAAGGCCTTGTTTTGCTTTAAGAATTGTAACTTCAGATTCAAATTTGTAAACGGGGCAATCATGGGAATAGGCAGGATGGGAGGCTTTACAGTTGAGGCAGCAGGGGGTCGTAGATGGGCATTCATCAGCAATATGGCCAGGTTGCGCACAGTACGGGCATGTAGGGTAGTCGGGGTTGAGAGAGCGACAGTATTTCACGGGATGGCCAAAACGCCAGCAACCCTTGCACTGCTGAGGGCGGGGAAGGGATTCTAAGACGTCGATGCGAGTACCACCGACAATAACGTGAGAAGGGAGAATATTACCATCGAACGTTATTTTAGCGATATTAGAGGGATAGCGGCGATTGTGGCGAGGTTGGATGGTATTTACCTAATTGTAGTTTACAGGAGTTGAGCTAAGCTCGTGTTGTCCCGTCTCTCTGTCTACTTTTTATCCAATTTTTTCTTGAAAATATGGATGTTCCTTGCCCCTACCACCTCCTCCTCCAGCCCATTCCATTTGTCAATACATCTATAGGGGAAGCTAAACTTCCTGATATCGTTCTTGCAGGTAGGTCTTTTTACTTTGTAGCTGTGGCCTCTAGTTATTCCTGTATCCATAATTAATATATCCTCCCTATCCAGCCTCTCCAGCCCCCGGGTACATTTGTACATCATTATCATGTCTCCCCTCTCTCTCCTCTCTTTTAGACTCGGTAGATTTAATTTGTCTAGCCTCCCTTCATATGGCAGTTCTCTGAGACTTGGAACCAATCTAGTGACTGCTCTCTGGATTCTTTCTAACTTGTGAATATGCTTCTTTAGATGCGGGGACCACACCACTGCTGCATACTCCAATCTTGGTCTAATCATACTCTTCATAATTTTCGCTACCATGGTCTCATCCAAGTAGTTCAGAGCAACTTTCATATTCCCGGCCATTGCATACATTCCGCTAAAGAGCTTGTTAACCCTTAATTAGCGGCTCACCACATAAGTCGAGTTAAATAAAGCTGGACTATGTGGCGGCGCTCGACATAACTCGAGTGGCAATTTCAGCACGTAATGTTGCTGAGAGAGAGAGACAAGTGGTGGCAGGAGAGTAGCGAGCGTATGACTGCTCCAGACCACCGCGGCGAACATACTGACACGAATCCCAGCTCCCTCCTCCCTCTCTCACTCGCTATATAAGGAATTATATCGGGAAAGTGGCTAATTACATGCTTTTTGCACTCGCGTTGCACGGTTATTGCAAGAAAACTAGCCATCATAAAAGGATCGTTATGGTGTCATTCGAAAGCTCTGTTTATGCCCTTTCAGGGATAGGTACTTGTTTTACGTTCTGGGTCTTATTTAGGCATGAAAATGATCACGTAAACAGCCCTATTTTGGCTAAAAACACCCCGCTGGGCGGTACATATAAATAAACCGCATAGGCCGCTCGTAAGGTGTTAATATGTTTCTCTGGCGACAAATTATCTTGTATAATCAACCCTAAATCTTTTTCTTTTTCGGCCTTGCTAATAATATTATCTCCCATCCTGTACTCCCAATTTGGTCTATTCACACTTCTTCCCAAATTTAACACATGGCATTTACTTATATTAAATTTCATTTTCCACTTGGTGCTCCATTCGTATATTTTATCTAAATCCCCTTGCAGCTCCTCACAACTACTTTTATTTGTTATTTGTCTCATAATTTTTACATCATCTGCAAACATTGACATGTAAGAGTTTATGCCTATCGGCAGGTCATTCACGTACATAAGGAACATGAGGTGCCAACACAAATCCCTGCGGCACACCACTCTCAACTTTCCGCCACGATGAGTAAGTTCCTCTAATGTTGGTCCTCATTTCCCTATCTGTTAAATAGCTCTCCATCCATTTCAGCAAACTCCCCCTGACACATCCTAGCGTCTCAAGCTTAGATAACAATCTCTTATGTGGTACCTTATCGAATGCTTTGGAAAGGTCTAAGTAGATGCAGTCCACCCATCCGCCTCTTTCTTGGAGTACATCTATCACCCTACTGTAATAACATAGCAAACTGGTAACACAAGATGTCCCTTCTCTGAATCCAAATTGCTTTGGGGTTATTATCTTCTTTCTCTCCAACATTTTCATTCATCTCTTCCTAATTAGCTTTTCACAAATCTTGCATACAATACTAGTAAGTGAAACTGGTCTATAGTTTAGAGGGTCCTCAGGGTTTCCATTCTTGTATATCGGAATGATATTAGCTCTTTTCCATTCAACAGGAACCTGTCCTTTATCTAAGGAAGCTTGAATTATGTCCCTCACTGGCTCCACTAATTGCTCTGCACACTCCTTTAAAACCCAGGCAGACACTTCATCCGGTCCCATAGCTTTCCTTACTTCAAGTCCTCTCATCGCAGATAACAGCTCATCTCTAGTTATTTCAATCTTACTAAGACCACTTAACAATATTAACAATATTAATTACAACATGGTCTTGAGCAACAACGGCCGTCCCAATAAGGTCGGCGCAATCTTTGAAGTCCCGATCACCGAGTTGGATATAAGAAGGGATCAGGACAGTACCTGTGCACGAGTTCATTCTTTGGTCTTTAAAAGCAGGGATGGGAGTACCGTTGGGGTCTGCAAAGGCCGCCATAGCAGCAGCCTGATTCTCGTTTTGCACTGTAACTAGACGGGAATGATCATGACGAGAGTGGAAAGTGACATTCTTGCCCACCTTCTGAAGGAGACTGAGGTGGAACAGAAGGTCATCTCCGGCAAGAGGGGCTGAGGCGGGGATAGAAAAGAATTTAACAAAATCGGCAGGGGCAAAGAGATCAGAGAGAGGAAGAATAGAAGAACGAGGGCGAGCAGAAGAAGCAACTGAAGGAGAAGAAACTGAAGTAGATGGAACCGAAGGAGAAGGAACTGAAGAAGAAGAAAAAGAAGGAGAATATGGTCCGAAAGTGACGATGTGAGATGAGGAAGCAATGGGGGAAGAAGACGAGGAAGGAAGAGCGGCAGATGCAGTAGAAGGGACAGCAAACGACGGAAGAGACGAGGGCTGAACTGGCGGAGCGGGGAGGGATATGGAAGAGGAAGCAGTAGAAGAAAGAGCAGGCTGAACTAATGAAGAATCGGAAAGAGAGGTGACACACTCCACGTCTACCAAAGTCGAAGCCGAGGAAGGCGCCGGAGAGCGGTCAATGAGGAGAGTCAGAGGTTTGAGCTGGTACGGTACTAGTAGGTACGGATGCGTCTAGGGCGGAAGCCCCAGAGAGTTGAGAAAGGTCAGGTGGAGAGTCCGTGAGATCGCGTGGGACGGGGACAGGGTGCGCCTTAGCTTGTTCCGGGGTAGTGGGGTTGCATGGACGGACCATGATGACCCAAGTTGTTTTTACTATTCTAATTTTGGTTTGTCGGAAAACGAAAAAGGAAAGAAAAACTAACCAAGGGGAAGAAAAAGAAAGAAAAAGAAAAGAAAAATCAGAAACAAAGCAAAAATAAAGAGCGTACCATAAGAGCTAACAGAGCCCCCCGTCGCGAGTCAGGAAGCTCCGACCCCCACACCGACGGCACAAACAGGGGCAGGTCCTAGGGGGTTTCATCCCCATACCCTACCCCCCTAGACAAGGGGGGATAGCACCACTACGTACAGAGAGGCCTAGCTTAGGCAAAACCGCTATACTGGGACTGAGGGCAAAATGAATTGCAAATATCCCCAATCTGTACGTAATGGAGGGCAGCCGGACAGAAGCCAGGAAACCCACCAGGAAGGTAGACCGGACCCCCGGAAACCGAGACCGGGCCTCACTGATGGGCGGTCCATGGAGCGACAGCACGGGCGACCGCGCCGCCGCCCCCGGTACCAACCCCCACGTGCAGTGAGTTAGCTGCCACTGCCCCTGTAAACGGGTAGGAGTCAGAACTCCCCACTCAGCGAGGGAAGGTGTCTTGAGCCTAGCCGGCAAAATTTAGTGAAAAAGGAGGAGGAAACCCTCCGCAAAGCGAGGTCAAAATCGGGAACCAGAAAAACGCTGTCACCGGAAGGTTCCGCTTATCCCAAAGACGACGGGGGGGTACTTCGTCCACGACGCCGCTGTAATCCCTGCTCCGAAGAGTGGATGACAGCGACCCCGCTTCGAGCCCCGCCACCACGACAAGGTGGCTCCCCAACGGCGGGGCCAAATTAACAGAGTAATAATGAAACAATTCAATATAAGGTAACTTTAAAACCCTCTGTTCCCGGAAGGGCTCTTGAACGCCCATAAAAAAGCATACACGAGCTACCCGGAAGGGCTCTTAAACACCCATGACGTCAAAGCCTGTGAGCTTGGTGTGCGAGGCGTCGGTCCGACGCATGTAAACAACAGCCGGCAGGACCGACGCTCCGCATCTCCGGCCACAAGAAGGAGAGCGTCGCTTGTTCGTGTGTGCCTGTATGTTGTTGTTAAGTATCGAAAAGTGGTGTAAAGTGGCTGTTTTGGCCATAAAGTTATCTCCAATGAAATCATCATCACAGCTCAACCAGTTGACTTAGAGAGCTCTACTTAATGCCATTCTACAGGTAAATAACACAGCTACGCTTGGGGATGCGCGGGAATGCGGGAAGCAGTCTGATTAACGAATATACGGTAGCCTAGCCTAGACGTTTTTCGGCCAAAACACCCGGTTTTCGAGGAATATATATATAATACATAGCCGGGGCTGGAGGGTTAAGGGGACCGACCGGTTAATTACCCAACTTCCAGGTCTTACTATATATTTAAATGAAATTTGGCACAGGTGTATATGACCATAAAACTAGATCAAAAAATGTTTTATTTTATTTTATTTTTGCTTTTTTCTTGCAATTTAGGTAAAAAAAAATGAAAATCATAGTACTGCAGAAAATGACAAACTCTTACAAAAATCCCCATAGCCCATGTTTTATGTGATCAAACAACTCACAAAAGGTGTATCTATAGTTTCTATAAAACACATTTTATATATTTTGCGTATTTGTTCGATTTAGGTGATGACGGATTCAGGCGAATATATTTATAGAAAATTACAACTTTGACGACATATTGTGAAATTTTTTAAATTATTAGAGTAAATTTGGTTTATAGGCCTTTTAGTGTTTTTAATTACCTTTCCAATGGTATATACACCATTCCTATAGGTCCAATAATAACTGTAAAATAACATCCGATAGTGCGGTAATATAGGTTCTGAGAAAAACAGGTGAAAGTTTAACCCTTCTTTAGCGGCTCACCACATAAGTCGAGTTAAAAAAAGCTGGACTAACTAGCGGCGCTCGACATAACTCGAGTGGCAATTTCAGCACGTAATGTTGCTGAGAGAGAGAGACAAGTGGTGGCAGGAGACTAGCGAGCGTATGACTGCTCCAGACCACCGCGGCGAACCTACTGACACGAATCTCAGCTCCCTCCTCCCTCTCTCACTCGCTACATACTCAATTATATGGGGAAAGTACCGAATTACCTGCTTTTTGCACTCGCGTTGCACGGTTATTGCAAGAAAAATATCCATCATACAAGGATCGTTATGGTGTCATTCGAAAGCTCTGTTCATGTCATTTCAGGGATAGATACTTGTTTTACGTTCTGGGTCTTATTTAGGCATGAAAATGATCACGTAAACAGCCCTATTTTGGCTAAAAACACCCCGCTGGGCGGTACATATAAATAAACCGCAGAGGCCGCTCGTTATGTGTTAAGGTCATTAGGTGAACATTTTTACTTTGTTTTTTAGATTTACAATATTTTATGCGGGAACATGGCAAAGTAGAAGATAAAGCGTATGGTAGGTTGTAGAGTAGCTTACGCTCTTTCGATTTACAGTATATAGGTATGCTCCTCGTACGACCAGTAGTTACTGAGCATGTTAATTTCAAAGTTCGCTATATAACGTTTTTAGAATTACAGGAAAAGTTTGAAAAACAAAAAAATACTATTTCCAATGGGTTTTCACTAATAACATTTGATGATGATGAACATTTCACTGGCTTATGAAGGGATGTTGACTCTTGTTGAGTAAACACCTATTGGTATTTTCAGGATTTCGAGTTTTTTATGCCTAAATTAACCGGTCGCTCCCCTTAAGTATATATATACATTATACATACATACATACATAAACATACCATAATGTATTCGGTAGTGACTTTAATGCAGTAGTACCTTTAGTGTTGTTGGCATTACCATGATTTGTTCCTGTGGTGGTGGTGCCTGCATCTTGGTTCACTTTTTGGGCGATTTTGGTATGTATTTATTATTTTTCTAGTTTCCTCCCTAGACCTCCATAAAATTTAAAAAAAAACATCCATTAGATCCCCCTTCTAGATTAATTTGTAAATTTTTCGGTATAATAATTCTTCCAACATTACAGGATCACAAGCGTTCGCCAGGGAAAAAATAGACACCTAAATAGCACGAAAGGTCTAAATATTGACGACGAAATGGGTCGAAAGGTCTTAAAATCGACTAACCAATGGGGCAAACATCTTAACATCTGAAAACTAATGGGGCTAAACATGAGGGAGAAAGTGGTCCAGAAAACCGGCCCATCTCCCCTTAAGTGAGGAGTGCCAGTGACAATATTATAGGTTAGCTTTTATAAGCAGGTAAGATGTAATAACTCGGACCCTATGCTGACTTACCTAAGATCCTCTATTTTTATTCTCTCTTCTTCCGCTCTCTTCTGATCTTCCAGGCTCCTCTTCTTCTCCTCTAAGCGCTTCATGTCCTCCTCGCGCCTTCGCTGCTGCTCCTGGAAAAATCATGCATTACAAATTATAATGTAAAACTTGCAAAATAAACAAACCAAAACTGGGGCGATAGAAGATAAATGCAAAAGAACTAATCAAAATCGCTATGTGGAAATAACGCTCCACCACATAGGGTGTACATAACTACATGAGCAAGTCAATTTATTTCCCAAGCAAACTGATCGCACATACAACAATGCACATCGTCATGTTCAAGGAATTATTCTGTACTATCTATCTCTCTTCCTCCTTGTCACCTGTGAACTGTGGCGCAATGGTAAATTTTGTTTTTACATAAAACTGTAAAGTCCCAGGTTCAACTTCTGGGCAGGGCAAGATGTATAGGCAGTCTCCTTACATCCTATATATATACCTCTTCACAAAACACCCAGAGCTGGGACCTGGGTGTCTTAGCTGGGGACCCCCAAATGGACCTGGGTCTCTGGGTACTCCCTTGGGCGACCTAAATGTGTGCAAGTTGTTGTTATTGTTTTTTTGTTTTTGAGGGGGGGGGGGGGGGGGGGGGGGGGCCTTTTCAGGGTCTGCGGGGCATTGTCTCTTTGGTGTTATTGAAGTTATCAAAACTTGTTTGTAGTCACCATGGAGCAAGGGTAACATTCTAAATTCGGACGTAGAAGGTCCAAGGATCGAGCGAGCCCATACTGGATGAGTGCTTAGTTGATAGTTAATACTCATCCTTGTGGCCTCTATAAGTCCTCTTTGCAGTTGTCGATCAGATGTGTAGTACACCAGTGTCGCATATATAGTATGGATGCTTGCACCTATTCAGTATGATGACACTGGTTACAAAAGACACTCGCAACCACAGCCACTCCAACAGTACAATAATAATCAGAATGCAATTCACACACTACACACAAAACTAGCTACCTCGCCTAGGCAGGATATGGCTGTAGTATTAAAAAGAGCAATGTAAACAGTACATAAGGTGTCAACATTAAATGGGTCTATAAAAACATCTTGCCTAGATGTGAGGCGGGCGGGCACTGTGGTGTGATCTGCTGTGTGTCTGCCTGCTGAGACCAGAACCTCTCTGGGAGGTCTGGGGCCAGGGGAGTGCTGGAGGCCCTTAGTGATCTTTGGTCTATGGGTCTTCTCCAGGGCGACCTAGATGTGTGTGAAATTATAATATGTTTTTGATTTTGTGTTGTGTTGTCCCTGTTCGGGCTCTTTCTCGAGTCGGCCAACCCCAGCTATGGGGTATGTGCCTAAGTATATATATACATTATACATACATACATACATAAACATACCATAATGTATTCGGTAGTGACTTTAATGCAGTAGTACAGTAGGGTCTCACATAAAACGAGTTTATGGTCGATAAACGAGGGCGTTTTATGTGAACACAGCATTTTGGTGGCGCAATATCGTCAATGTTCACTGTAAGCGAAAATTTTCGTACAAAGCGAACGATATTTCGTACGTTTTGTACGATATTTCGGCGTTTTATATGAAAGCGTACGATATTTTGTACGTTTTGTACGATATTTCGGCGCTCTATATGAAAACTCCTTGTATTTGCCCCACTTTGGCGGCGGACTCGTTTTATGTGATCACATTCGTTCTGATCGAAAATTAAATATTAATATTTTAGGTCGGTCGTTTTAATCGAGACTCGTTTTATGCGAACACGTTTTATGCGGGACCCTACTGTACCTTTAGTGTTGTTGGCATTACCATGATTTGTTCCTGTGGTGGTGGTGCCTGCATCTTGGTCAGCTGCTGCATCAGTGACTGTATGGGGTCGAAGGGTTGCTCCGGGGGCTTATCCATAGTGGGGACGGGGGCGGGAGCACTGGTGGTAGGGGGCGGCACTGATGTAGGGACTGTGGCTGGGGTAGGGGGAGGAGGCACACCAAGAGCACTCAGAGGACCATCCACTGGCCCTGGCTGTTGTCCCCGCTGTAGCTGCATCAACAACTTCTGCAGGGGGTTCTCTGCTGCGATGGATGATGCGGCTAACTGAGAGGACAGCATACTTTCGCTGGGCTGGGCGGGAGTGCTGGTACTGGTGGTAGCTGATGATGTTTGCTGTGGAGGTACAATTATTATAACTTTGTAAGAATATTTGCTGAGGAGATATGATGAATATTTTAACTATTATTGATATTTGCTGCTGAGGGAATTAAGTATTTTAATTTTATGATGAGATATGCTGTATTGATTGGTAGACATTTTACCACCTAATAACATTTGCTGTGGAGGTAGAAGTACCGTACTTTACTTTCATAAGATTTACAAAATGGATATGGTAAACATTTTAACTATTAAAATGTAAAACTTGCAAACTAAACAAACCAAAAGTGGGACAAAGACAATATAAAGTCAAAATCGCTATGTGGAAACAACGCTTACTAAAATAAAATTTATGAAATAAAAGAACACAATCCACCACATAGGGTGTACATTACTACATGAGCAAGTTAATCTGTTTCCCAAGCAAACTAATCGCACACATAACAACGCACTATCGTCACGTTCAAGGAATTAGTCAATTTGGGAAGTAAGCAATATGAAAGGAGTCCAATACACAAGGAAGCAAATAAAAGGCAAGGTTAGAAAATAAAACTTTCCAGCAATAATGTACACAAATGTTGTTGTTGTTGTTGTTGTTGTTCCCCAGGCTGTCTGGCCGAACAGCCCCAAGGTCTCGAGCAAGGCCAAGGCCATAAACGAGCGCCCCCACAAAATCCTCCCTGCTTACCACTAACAAAGCCCGGGTGACCGAAGCCACTCCAAGGCAGGGAGCTGAGAAGGGTGCGGAAACGCCCGGGAAACCAAAGCCCCACCCAAGGCCCTGTGCCCCTCAGCAATTATGAAGGGAAAGTTGAGGGGCAAGGGAAAAATGTGACGCTTTGGCTCCCAATCTGCCAACTTCTAGGTTGGCAGTAGGGAGGTCAATCCACGGAAAAGACGCCGCCACTTGAGATCTAGAAGATATATAAGTAAAAGGAACAGTCAGAGTAAGCTATGGGTATGGCAGAGATCGCTCAGTTCTCACTCGGATAGACCAGCCCATCACCACATGACTAGAACCCAATCCTCTCAGCATCAGCTAGGAAAGGCCCTAGAAAGCCGCCTTTGGCGGGGGGATAGCTCCCCTATTTCAACTCCTTTCGGGGTTGGGCACCCGCCCTGTACACAAATGTAAATATAGTAACAAAGTAAGAACAAATTATCATCAATAGAACAACTTATTTCCAGCCAAGATTTTTGGTGATGTAGTATGGAGTGTAGCCATTTGATGAACTTAGATTACAAACAATAACAAGGCCTTGAAATTGTTTGTACAAGCAGTTACTAACCATTTGAGCAACAAGAGCCTGTATAGGGTCTTGAGGCTTGGGTGGTGGGGGTGTAGGCTGAGGGGGGCCCGGGGGCATTATCCTGGGGTCCGGGACCGGCACCATGCGAGGGTCTGGCACGCTGGGAGGGGCTGTTGGAGGAGGCATGGAGGTGGTGGGGGGAGGGACGGAGGTGGGGGGTATGGAGGGGTGCCCCGGGATCATGGTCATTACATGCTGCATAAATAACTGCTGTTGTTGGATGGGGTTTAGAGAGCTCCACTCATCCAGGGTCTGTAGCTTTTGTAACACTTGCTGACGGCTGCAAGGAATTATTTAAGTTTGTTAGTATAAGAGCAGATAATAATATACTGTATTATAATAACCTATTTTACATAAACTCCAGAAAGTTAATTGAACACAAAGCAAAAGGAACAGATTTTATATGCAATAGCTTTTTTAACCATTGACTATCATCTGATGAAGTAACAACAAATATTTTTTAACAGTAAGAACATTAAAATATATATGTATGGGATTTTTAACTCTTTGAGAAGATTCCTAAGCATTAGATACTTGGTTTGGTAAGAATTACACTAATATTTGTTTATCAAAGTTGGGGTTAACTGTATAATAGCTATATACAGTATATTTCACAATAAGTGTATATATGTATATATATATATATATATATATTTCACAATAAGTTAAACTCACCTGGCAGTAATTTGTTGCTGGTAAACTTGATTTTGAAGCATGTACGTCTGTAGCAACTCCAGACGCTCACGTTCAGCTTGCTGTTTCTGTGCTGCTAATAGCTCTGATACCTGAAATAGTAAATTAATACTCATCAGTCTTTCAAAACACATATACTAGGTCTTATTCTCATAGGATCTACAATCGGCATATGTACCAATTTTAGTTAAGATGATCTGCCTTCTTAAATCTTTAACCAGGTAAAATACTTGTAATGTATAGACTATACTGTAAACACACTTCATCAGTTAACAATATAAATTAAAATGTAAAACTTGCAAACTAAACAAACCAAAATTGGGACAAGGACAATATAAAGTCAAATTAAATTATCAAAATCGCTATGTGGAAACAACGTTTACTAAAATGAAAATTATTAAATAAAAGAACACAATCCACCACATAGGGTGTACATGAGCAAGTTAATCTGTTTCCCAAGCAAACTAATCGCACATATAACAACGCACTATCGTCACGTTAAAGGAAGTAGTCAAGTTTGGGAAGTCCGGGACGTTCTGGCAAATTTTACTAAACTCTGCATGAATAAAGAAACTATATGTTAAATGTCAAAATATTATTATTAAATGTCAAAATATTGACATTATCAACAGCATGATCTACAACACATCGAAGACAAGTATGACACACTTCCACTATATGCAAATTACATTCATGGAATGAAAGCAGCGAGGGGAAAGGTGGCACAAGAACAAAGGGCACCTGGCCAAATATTCTGGTGATCAATATATGCAGAGAAAATATGAAAAAGAAGAGGAGAGAAGAGAAATTAAAATACACGAGATAGCAAAAGAGCAGGGAAAAAAAAAAGTATGAATGAGACTGAAGGACTGCTGTAAACGATAATCCTGTAGACAAATAGTTTTTATTATTATCTAAACGATAATCAACTTATATTACCAACCTTAAGTGGGGGGACAGGGGGACCAGGAACGAAGGGCACCCGGCCAAATATTCTGGTGAGGTCTCCCAGCTGAGCAAACTGGTCGTCACACTCTCGTCGCAGCAACAGGTTCACTGTGAAGTATCCCGCCTTGTACCACTCAGCCATGTCGCTCGACGAGAATGGGCCCTGAATCTCACCCTGGGGGGGGGGGGGGGGGGGGGGGGAGAGAGAGAGAGAGAGAGAGTCATTAACAGGGCTGTTCGGCCAGGTAGCCCAAGGAACGACTACTACAAGTCATTGATGCAATACAAATTTCTCAAAATGACATTTTCAGTCATGTATAGCACAGTAAAAGCTTGTCTATTTAGGACTATTCAGGATCATACCGTTCAGAGAATTAATATAATTGTTTAGACATTAAACTCAGCTATTTTAGAAACACTGCAAACAACAAAGCAGTAAAACAAAAACATTTCAATTTGAATATATATATACAGTATATAACCACCACATGATTCATTACGAACTTACCTGGGGATCAGTGTAGAACCATTTGTCTTGTGGTGGTGGGTGTGGAGGGTGTGGAGGGGAATCCTGATGATTAGTGTCGGAAGGTGCTGGAGTAGTGGTGGTGGTGGGGGCGGTGGGAGCGGTGTTAGTAGTGTTGGTGGTGGAGGGTGAGGGAGAGGAGTGGTGGTGGTGATGATGGTGATGGTGGGGGCGGTGGGGGCGGTGGTGGTCATCTTCCTCTACCAGTTTAGCCACCAGATCGTCTGCTACACTTCTCATGTGCTCCAGCTTTTCCTCCTCTCCCTGACCACCCCCCGGACCCACCATGACCACTACCCCCTCGCCCTCGGACCCCACGGGACTGGAGCCCTGGGGTATAACCGGATGTACCACCTGATTCCCGACTCTCTGCCCCTGGTCCCCCCCTTGAGTGACCCCCGGGTGCTGGGTGGTCTGGGGGCTGTGGGTGAAGGGCGGGGGGTGTGAAGGCTTGGGGTCCTGAATGAGAGCCTCTTCTTCGCTGACCTCCCCGTTAACCAGCGGTGGGTCGCTTGAAACATTCGGTACGCCAGGACTCTCCCCCCGCACGTCACCCTCGCCCACCACATGTACCTGCAATACATAATTATAGTAGCGATTTATATCTTTGTTCTCACCTTGAATTTCAACCACTCCTTATTAACATACGAACACTAGCTCCTTATTAGAGCAACTTCAACCGCTCCTTATTCGATATACTAACACTGGCTCCTTATTACAGCCAAAATTAAGTTAAAAATTTGCCGGATAACATTCAAAGCTGTGAAACTCGGCGAGATTAAGTATGTGTTGGACCGATCATCTCCCTTGCACATTGAATTAAATATGGATTTGTGTAGCAGTCATGACCTTCATTAATTTCACAAAACCAGGGTCTTTGGAGATCAGGCCTTTGCATCTGGGTCTTTGGCTTATGCTATGCCACACTTTTTAAATAGGTTGCCTGTATTTTTATCACTTAAGCAACTGATTTCTGTTGAAATAATAAAGAAGCTACTGAAATAATGTTTTCAAGAGCTTATGATACAGTTTAATTTACAATAAATTATATACAGTACATACATACAAACATACACAAATTTAATGACTGATGATGATGATGTGAGATTTTATACAGAGTGCTCCACACAAAGCGTGGTTCCGGTCTCGTATCCTAATGGCGGCGTTCCTGGCAACCCTGTTAAGAGCTGCCTCACACGTCAGGTTCTTTGATATAGATCAGACTGCAAAGTCAGATCCCACGTCTTCCTTGGTCCGCCCATTAGTGCAGCTCCATCCACATTCATGGACTTGAATCTTTTCACCCCGCTTTGTTCATCCATCCTCTCCACATGTCCAAACCATCCAAGCCTGATAGTACAGTACGTATCTCATCACTGATACTCTTAATACCTAAAGTTCTCCTTAGCTCTTCACTTGATATCCTATCTTTGCAGTTTGGCACCACACATCAATCTCACCATTCTCCTCTCATTGCATTCCATTCTGTTGATTTCATCCACTTTGACAGGGCACGTTTCTGAAGCATATGTCATTGCACTTCTAACGCATGATGCGTACACCTTTCCCTTCAAGGGGAGAGGGCGTCTTCTCTTGGTTTTATTGATATCAACCTTTAACCCTTTACTTGCCATGCCCTCTCCATCTTCTGAACTTGGCCTCGGCATCCCGCACTCTATCTGCGATAAGTACAGTCAATCCTCCGGTAACGCGGCTAATGTGTTCTGGTAACCTCCCGTGTTAGCAAAAACCGCATTACCGAAGCCATATGTTTACATGTTAAACGTACCTTTGTGTTCTGGGGATTTCCACAAAGTCCACTTTTTCTACATAGAAGCCATGTTATAATAATTTAATCAATTATAAAGGTTATTTGACATGTGCATTGAGTTGATTTGCCCATTGCAACAACTCTTACCTCTGAATAAATATTTAGTTTAGGCTAGGCTAGTTAAGGAGAGAGTCACAGCAGTAGCCAACATTTTTCGATCGAAGCTCTGAAATCCCGCCATCATATTTCTCACCTCACACAATAACTACACATTTTAGAATGGTCTACTCTTCACTCAACGCACAGCAACGACCATATCTACATCTGGTATGCATAACAACTTGGTTAGGCCATTTATTTGCAGAAATATGAGCATCGGTAAATGGCGAAATCTGAACTTCGGAATTCCCGCATAACTCGCCGTCTTATATTTCTCACCTCACACAATAACTACACAATGTAAAGTGTTCTAATCTTCACCCAATGCACGGCAATAATCATATCTACCTCCGGTATGCATAAAAACTTGGTTAGGCCATATATTTGCAGAGATATGAGCATCGGTAAATGACGAAAGTCGGGAATAAAGGTTCGGCGCCCGGCTAAACCCCGCGTCAGTGTAAGTGTTGACCGTGTTAGCAAATTTTTGGAAATTTGTGGTGTACCGCGTGCCACCAAATCCGCGTTACCAGAGGATTGACTGTACTAGGTCATCTGCATACAGCAGTTCCCAGGGGAGCCGAACTCTGAAATCACCAGATAATGCCTCCAGAACCATAACAAATAGGAGAGGGCTTAACACAGAGCCATGGTGGACTCCAACGCGAACTGAAAACTCCTCACTCAGTACACCTTTCACCCTCACTGCCGTTCGATAGTCCTCGTACATCTTCATTATCACACGCACCAGCCACTTCTCTAAGCCAAGTTTTCTCAAAGCCCACTGCACAACTTCTTTGGGCACCCGATCAAAGGCCTTCTCCAGGTCTACAAACACAAGATACAGATTCCTATTTTTAAGTAGATATCTTTCCTTGCAGCTGCCTGACTACGAAGATGGCGTCGAATGTGCCATGTCCTGGCATGAAACTGAACTGCATATTGTCGATAGAAATGCTTTCCCTTAACATGCCTTCAAAGACTCTCTCACAGACCTTCATGACTTGGTCAAGCATTTTCAGGTCCCTATAATTTCCCCAATCCAATGAGTCCCCATTGCTCTTATGTTTATTATTACACTTTTGTGCCATTCATCAGGGATTACTTCCTCTCTAATGATGGAGTTAATTAGCTTTGTGACCAAACTCAATCTAGATCACCTGGGTCTTTAATCATCTCGGCTACAATGTCAGAGCATCCTGCAGCTTTTCCGTCCTTCATTTTATTTATTGCACTGATTACAACAGTTGGCACTATCAAAAGGGGGGCCCCCTATTCCCCATTATCATTCCTGACACACTGTTCTCCTACACCATCTCTACTGTCATCCTTAACTCGCCTAGCTAAATTGAAGATCCCATTGGGATTTTTTAGGTTGCTCATTTGGTCTATGACCTGTATGCTTTTCTTTGCCTTGTATATCTCTTTTTTTTGCAGGTCGCTTAGCCGCCAGATATTCCTTCCTGCAGCTTCCTCTCTTCCATGCTTTGAAATATCTTTGTTTCTCCTTTATTGCATTTTCAACCTCGTCATTCCACCACCAGGAAGTCTTATGCCTGGGGGGGGGGGGGGGCCCACTTAGTTTTGCCACAGACTTTGTCAGTGGCGGCAAGGAGGCTATGTTAAAGGAAGTTCCATTGGTTATTTACATCCTTTGGCTTAGCACCCCTATTCCTATCAATTTCCTCCAGTTTGCTGCAAAAACCTATCTTATGATGACTATTAACATTATAATCTTCGCATTGTTTTATGATATGAGCGCAATAGAAGCTACTGATACAGAGAACTAGCACTATTACAATGGAAAACACCAGTTTTGATCATCAATATTATTAGCGTACCTGAGAGGTAGGGACAGTGTGGGTGTTGTGAGGAGGGTGCCGGGGGTCCATATGGTTGTGTGCTGGGTGGTGCCCCGTGTCCTCCTTCACCCCGTTCCTCCTCTTGGTCTGGTCCTCCCCTTCCATTGTGTGTATTGTTGTTGTTGTTGTAGTTGTTGCAGTAGTGGTGATGGAGGCGTTGTCAGGCGCCCCCTCTCCTCCCCCCGTAGTGATGACCTTAACGGGGGTGCCTGATTTATGCCGGGGCCGGCCGTTGCCCCGCCCCTCGCCTGTGGGATCGTCCTCGTCAGACCACCCTGGACCGTGGAAGGCACCGGAGGCGTCGAAACTCCCGCCTTTCTCCTCAGAATTCTCGGTCGCCCTGATAATATACCTGGTGTAGCAACAGGTAACGTTCGTCAGCACCTCACTTCTAAACTCCACTAAAACTAAATTTACTGTATAATATAAAATTTATAATCCTTATTTTCATATAAATTAAATACCATGTAGCTTTTAATTTTTAATCTTACTGACATTCTTCCTTTCCTAAAAATAGCAGACTACTTGTCCAATTCAACTTTTAAGGGGAGATACCATATCTTATGCTCTCCATTGAATTGTAGTAAGAACTTCACAAAGCTCCACTTACACCTGGTCAAAAGGTGTTTCAACAGTGGCTAAATTGTTTAAATTACTTCAGTACCATTGATCTCAATACTACGCAGTAAGTGCACCTGCAACCTTTATGCTAAATTGAATAAGATTGCCACCACAGAGCCCGCCACTCAAGGTCATAAAAAATAAACACTGTAGTAAGCAACGAGACATTATTTTGCAATATATTTTAAGCTACCATGCATGTAGCAACAAACAAATCTTTACAACAATCTATCCTGTGAAATATCTCTTCCATAGTTGAGGAGACTAGTGAGTCTTCAAAGGAAATAGGCAGTAAAGATAAAAGAAGTCAAATCACTAACCACTCAGGCAGGTTAGCGTCGTCGTCCCATGACTTGCGAAGATGGCCGTCCTTATCCTCCCATGGTTGGCGGAGAGGCCGGGCACCCACCGGTATCCCCCGCCCCGTTCCCCGTCCAACACTCTCCTCCCACTCCCCCTCCAGACCATTTTCTCGCTCGCGCCACCCACACCGAGGACCTGACCAGACATTTAAGGTTATAGCTTGTAGTTATAGCTGGTTACATCAATTATTACAAAATTATCTTTGCATAAAGCTTGACAAAGATATTTATGTGTGTGTATGTATGTATGTATGTATGTATGTATGTATGTATGTATGTATGTATGTATGTATGTGTATATACTCTGGCACCTTTCCCAGTTTTCCTATTTTTATTTTTATTTTATTTTTTATGGGGGTGGCCGACTCGATAATAAAAATATATTTAATTGGTGTCGTCTGTCTCGAGTCGGCCACCCCCAGCTATGGGGTATGTGCCCGAGTCATACATACATACATACATCGGTTATAGAGTTCTTTTTTTGCACTAGTATGCTTTCGTCAGCTAATGGCCGCTCTGTACGTTATATTATCCTCTGCATCGTCTATCAAGTCCCCTAACCCTGAAATCCTTTCTCAGGACCTTATTATAGCTCCTCCATGGTTTATGAACTGTCATCCTTCCTCCACTTTCATACTTCTAATGGGCTTAATGTTTAGCTGTTTTATGTGTTGAGACTATAGTTAATGTTTCATTTGCGGTGTTTAGCATGCATTTCAGTTGAGTTATAAGAGTTTCAGAAATTTATGATATAAATCTACCAGTCACTATTCAGCAATCCCAACTATTTTGTTTTACTAAACTCCCATACACAAGATTATCTATACATATAAAAAAAAAAAAAAAAAAAACATCTATGGCTCTTCCTCATATATAGCTGCACAAAGGTCCTTTCCTAGGGTTCCATGTTATCTCAACCAGTGCCAAATTAACCCAGACCAACCAAACCATTGCCAAAATATAGTACTAACCTAACTGTATTGGTTGAGAGCTACTGGTTGAGTTGACCGGTCACCCTTTCCTAGACACCTCTTAATTAAGCACCTGTACCAAAACATAGCACACATGGAAATTCTGACATTCTTTAAGATGAACTTTTCTCTGAACAGAAATTTCTATAAGCATAAACTGTGAACTTACAAATTTCTAAACCAGATGCTTCCCAAGCTACAGATATTAGTCAAGATAGTGATGTGGCCAACCCCACAAACTAATATTAGCCATTTGACATGCAGGGATTTCTAGCAAACTTCTGATTAACTTTGGTCACTTTAAACTGGATTATCTTAAAGTAAAAACTGTGAACTATTCTCTCTATGAAGAAAAACAGTGTAGGTGAGTCATGTTGAAGTGTAAGGCTAATCCCACTTGTTGGTATGAGAGGCAAGGAGTTATGACATGCTGTACTTTTCTCTAAACTGGAATAAGAAAATTTCTAAAATTTCTTGCAAACTTCAGGTGAACTTTTGTCTTTTCAATTTGATTCTCACTAAGTAAAACTGAACTTTCCTGTCTCTAAATCAGATTCAATAATTGTTAAAGATCTGTATGTAGGTGAGTGATGTAGAACAGGATGGTGCTGAGGCTAACCCCACTTGTCGGTGCGCGAGGCCTGGACCCCCCGCCAGCGGTCGGTAGCGTCGTCGGCATCGGCATGGCGTGACCTCCAGTTCTCGGTGGAGGCGCGTCCCTGCTCCTTGCGGGGAGAGACGGCCCCACTGCGGTCCTCCACACCCACAACCACACTGCCACTGCCACTGCCACTGCCACCGCCACCGCCACTACCACCACCACCACCAACAACACCGCCACCGCCACCGCCACCGCCACCAACACCACTAGTAACGCTGCCAACTGTACTACCCGGACCTCTCTCGCTCCACACCCGCTGCTCGTGCACACTCTGCGACCTCTCAAATGGCTTGCTTCTGTGCAAAATATAGGTGCTATTATACCATACTTGGCTATATACAAATACAGTATTAACATAAAAACTTTGTATATACTATGGTTTACTGCCAAATTATAAAAACTAGCATACACAATACAGTGGAGCCCCCATCCTAGCTGCTAATCGGTTCCGCAGAAATAGAGCTAGGATTGAAACAGCCAAGATCGGGGCACTGTTCTTATGGGGAAAATTCAATCGGTTCCGTGCTCATGCCAAAATTTGCATCTTTTTCTATTTTTTGCCTATGAAAACATGTTTTATTGTACACAAACTAAATTTTATGCATTATACTGTATCATATAATACACCATAGAATAAGTTTTTAATAACTAGAAAAAAAGGCCCAAAATCTAAACAATTACCGCACTTTTTCCCAGTGTTAGGCTATGAAAACATGTTTTTTTTTTTGTCTAGGTTACATAAAGTAGCTTAGGCCTAAATCTTATGCATTGTAAATAATAATGTAGACATGGCTAAATGACAGTCCTAACCATAAATACTGTAGATTGGGGCATTGTTTCTATCATGCGAAAAAATTTAGGCCTAGCCTAGGCCTAGGTTCTAAATTCGTCCAGCCACCCCTCAAGTACCCATTTCGCCCCAAATACATATTATGAGGAAAAGACGTATAAATACGTATTATGAGAAGATTACTTACCACAAAGATTTTATTATAAATCATAGTCATATTTAGCCTAGCATAGACTAACATCGTCTAGGCTAGGCATTTCAATCGCTTTCGTCCGACATGGACTGGTCTTTGCTCTGTGTTTTGAGCATGAAATTCCTTCATTGCTACCACCAGGCCAACCATCCCTATCACTAAATGTACTAGAGGTTATAATAAATGCGAGAGATAAGGGGTTCAGGCACAAAAATGCTTGCAAACGGTTGTTTTGTCAACACAGATACTAGCTAAACTGCAAGCGTCTGCTTAGTGATGACGTCATACAAAGATGGCGGCATCTTGTGCATTTGACGATCGGATCTCGGATTCACTCGGATTTCGTCTCTAAACGGCAAGCACCTGGCAGATTCTTTCGTTATGTTAAAACAAAATTATTGGTTTAGTTTGTTTTATGTAGAGTTTTTCGCTATTTTTGCGATTTTTTCGGGTTTCGGCTGGGATTTTGATGCGAGAATTGAAATTGGGAATATTTGGTGTGTGGCGCGAGAATTGAATCAGCGAAGACCGGTGTAGCGAAAATGGGGGCTCCACTGTACAGTACGGTATATACTTTATAATGTAAAACTTGCAAAATAAACAAACCAAAATAGGGAATAAGTAAATTTCCTAAATAAATATTCCTAATGTGGATGCTCACAGGATCAGTATATAATGTATATTATAAGCATTGCTTACTATTTTATACCATAGTAAAGAACAAAAGAGTACCTAAGGTCACAGTCCAGACCAATGAGAGTTCCGTATGGCGCTCAGTGGTCTGGTTAATCTGCTCTACATAAATAAATAAGCTCACAGTTTAAACAAAAGTTAAGGTTCACATACCATTTACTTTATCAAAACTAGAGAGGCACTGTGGTATCCGCTCTACTGATCGCCTCCAAAATGGAATCACTTCTTCCTTGGCACATATGCTATTTGGCCACCAAATTTTGTGAAAATCAGTTCATAAATTTGTGAGCCGCCTACACTGGTGAAGGTATGCGCTCTACCAATCGCCTTCAAAAATATATAACTTAACCCTTTGGCTGCGGCTATGTTTGGGCTATTTAGGGCATATTCAGGCACTCCTGAATGATAAATCAAGCATCTGCATTAAATGAAGTGTATTCTGCCGAAAACTAGGCGAAAATGACACCAGAACGGACCCTGTACGTGGTCTGGTTCACCCGCAGTGGTCCCAGTTAAACGCGGGAACCCCGCTATTATGTAACACTCGCTCGCTTGGCTACACTGGTGAGAGAGACCCGCGCGAGACACAGCCTAGCTCAGTGAGCCGCTCGGTGCTCCGAGGGTCGGAGGTGGGCCCCTCACACTCCCGCCCACTGACACTCGATTTTTATGTTTTTTACAGGCTTTTAAAGCCGGGAAATTGCTGTAACTTGCCAAAACATTCCAGAACGTCACCCGCAGCGAAAGGGTTAATACTTGGCGCATATACTTATCTGCCCAAGAAATTTCTTGAACATTAGTACAGAACTTATTGAAATGTCTTTTATATAGACAGACAAATGGAGCCAAAAACATAACCTCCATCCAACTTCGTTGGTATAGGTAATAACAATGGCAGGGAAGAATAAGCCTCTTGCTTACTCTGACTATTCCTTTTGTTTATATATTTTCTAGATCTCAAATGGCGGTGTCTCTTCCGTGGATTGACCTCTCTACCGCCAACCTAGAGGTTGGCAGACTGGGAGCCAAAGCGTCACATTTTGCCATTGCCCCTCAACTTTCCCTTTAAAATTGTTAAGGGGCACAGGGCCCTGGGAGGGGCTTTGGTGTCCCGGCTGTTTCCGCACCTTCCACAGCACCTCGCCTGGAAGCGGCTTCGGTCACCTGGGCTTTCTTAGTGGTAAAGCTGGGAGGGTTCTGTGGGGGCGCTTGGTTATGGCCTTGGCCTTGCATGTTCAGTCACACAGCCTGTGGAACAACAACTACAGTACGTATAGCTATTAGTTACAATATACTATACAGTACAGTAGTCACTATACCTGAGGGCTAAACCCGGGGGTCCTGCCTCCCTGGGCCCGCGCGGTTCACCCTCGTCGTCGTAGCTGAGGCCCCGCGTATAATAGGAGCCCGTCCCCCGTCCCCTCCCCCGGCCACGGTCCACACTGCCCCCTCTCCCCCGCCCCACCCCATTGACTGGGGCGCGACCACTCTGACGTAGCACTGCATCACTGTTTACCCCGCGCTGCCACATTCGCTGGGAGACACACGGGGTAAACTATATTGTTGGAGTAGAAAAATAAAGATTAATAATAACTTTTAAATTACTTGATTGGTACCTTGTGGGAAAAATAATGTAGATTAGTAATACTTTAAAGAAAACATTCAATTAATCCTTGTTGGAAAAATAATATTGATTTTGAACAGCTTATAATATACTGTATATATTATTATGTTACATCCACCAACCGAATTTACTCCTAAACTCAATTAATGAAATCAACAATTACATGTGGCAGTCCAGGGATTCGAACCTACAGTAGGATGCTCACACCGAAATTCAGTGCATTTATCCATTACGCTATGAAGAAGAAGAAAAACAAAAAATGGTATAATTTGCACGGTTCATCTTTTTTAATTAACTCATTCTCTCTCTCTAAATGAAAGTGATAAGATACAAATCTAAGTAGCTTTTGATGATGCATGGTATCCATTTTTCAAAAAGTCACAAACAACTCCTCTGTAGCATTCTTTATCTTCACGTGGTAATAAGTTGAAAATGCAGTTTGTGTGTAGCCTACCGGTATTTTATGATAGTGGATGCCTGGTGAGGTTGAAGCCACGAGAGAATTATTGTGTTTTCCACCAACCAACTTTACCTCTAAACTCAATTAATGAAATCAACAAATACATGTGGCACTCCAAGGACTCGAACCTAGGATACTCGCATCGAAATTCCGCGCACCTATGCATTACGCTATCAAGACAGGGAATATCTCCCTCGACTGTGGACAGACCCACACTAAAACTGTGAGGGTCTTTCCTCCTCGAGGTCCCAATCAAGGTTAAAAATATAAGGCCTTTGTGTCAAATTATATTTCCTGGCATTAAAGATTTAAATCGTACTATATACCCTAGCCATGTAAATGCTGGGGAAAGACTCGATAAGTAATTGTTAATCTTATACGAACATGCAACAGGTTTACAATTTCAATATAGACTAAAACTTGGTTCCAATGGCTTTTCCCTATAGGCTGAATTATGGTATAAATTTCAAGTATTTCTCTCAAAAGGGACTTCTATCAAGTTAAATAATCCTAGATGCTTCACAATGGCATTAATCTTTAATATCACTCTACAAAATGTACCAGCATATGGATAATGATAAAGACATGTCAAATTAGAGAAGGAGGAAAGGGAAAAAAAAATCATGGTATTGTACCCAGTAGCAAAATTATAGTCTAGAATAAAGCATGCGGATGAAGTAGTAGTGTAATAAATGGTTGCCTCATTTAGGTATAATGTCTGTGAGTAGAATTGTGGAGGTGATGGGAGTACAAAGGGAAATAGTCTCAGAATGTAACATTCAGGTAAATGGAGAAATATAAGAAATGGTTGATTACTTTTAGGAAGGAAGATCATTACTATCAGCCTAGTGGGCAGAAGCCCTCATATGGCCAGTGATTACTTTTAATTATATTTGCTCTATAGTAAGAATGCACACATTTATGAAAGACTTGACCATGCTAGCATCTGTATTCCTTATTCAATTGACTGTTGGATTTAACCAATAACTCTGTGATTCAGCCTTATTAATTAGAAGACTAGTATATCTATACAAATAATATTCCTGATCTGATAATCTGCTATGCCAATAAAGAAAGTTAAAGCAAGGTACTCACTGCTTCTTCCTCGTTCATAGGTATAAAAGCCAATGGTTCTTGCGCCTTGTCGACATAGAGGGCCCCCAGTGTGTGCATTCCATCCGGTGGACTCTGGTGCTTGTTGAACAGTGCTAGCATCTCCTCACGTCCGTAGCGATGTTCAGCTCTCTGCATAACACAGAAGCTCAATCAGAACATTTTACGGTACATGATACTCATATAAAGGGCACACCACATCTCTCTTCACACTCCTACTTATTGATGTTCAGCACTCTGCATAAGACAGGAGATCTATCTTCTATTGCCGGAACCTTGATACCCAAGGGGGTGGACACGAATGAATCGCCTCCATATGCTTCCATATTCCGAGGCATTTAATTATCTAGCTTGTTCATGGTCACAGGGGAGAATCACTAGACCAATCACCCTAAATATGTAAATATTTTCTCATAATTATGTTCAACTCTATGCCAAACATACGAGACCAATTAGACCCTTTTTATTATTCCCCATATGCATGCATATTGATCATTGAACAGTAATGTACTAGGATCTCATCTCGCCTGTAAGTACGTTCAGCTCTCTGCATAAAACAGGAGAAAGATCATCAGCTTAAAGTAATTTTTCTCTACCACTAAGAGTATATTAATCTCTCCCCTCACCGCCATGTTCAGCTCTCTGCATAACAGAAAATAATCAGAACCTTTATCATCGATGTTAGCATCTTCTTAAATAGAACAGTTTGAATATGAAATGGGAAGTGTTAGTAACTCCATAGGGAATGCAAAATACTGATAGAAAAAAAGAGGCCAAAAGCAGTGGCAGCAGTAGTAGTTAAACAGTAGAAGTAGTTGGAATAAACTCAATGGTTCTGCATTTACTTGGAGTTGAAGATAAGTTGCACATTTTTGGTCTACGTGAAAAAAGCGATACAAGGCATACAATTATTTCTTCTCCTTGTGTGTAAAATGGGGACTAAAGACAATGCTGCCAGTAACGAGATAAGTAAGAGTTAAAATGTCTGGACACACTGAGTTTGAAGTTGTGTGATGAGAGATGCTCGTAGTGATAGTCCCTTTAGAAGACAAAGAAAAGTTATCATAATGTAAGGTACCGGTACTGATATCATCATACAGTACTTGCAAATCTCATTTAACTTTTTATCATATTTGGCCATATAGTGCTTGAACAACATTTTGTCATAGGATGACAGATAAATGGTCTGAGGACATGTTCCCGAGTGCTAAAGGGACACTCTTGAAAACTGAAGTTAGGGCCTCAGCATTTGAATGGATAGGACTAGCAATACGTTAAAGGACAGAAAGATAATTTTGTATATATAATCGGAGACAAACATTTACTGAAGAAACAATGCTATTGAGATAATTAAAGGGGGGGGGGGGAGAGGGAATTGGCCATTCTTAACAGTAGCAATGTGCTGTTAGAGTCTACTAATGTCTAGCATAATAATGACAAGTTAATTGCATCCAAAAAGGAGAGGTCATTTTGAGATGGAAAATAATGATTATTACCAAAACTGAACATCAAAGAGATTGTGAGAAATATTAATAACCAATATGAACAGATATTATTATTAAAAATGTATTAATTAAAATATTAAACTTCTTGTTTTTGCAATGTGCATAGTATACTGTAACTACTTTAGAGAGCGACATATTTCCAAATAAATTAACTTCAATATTACATAATTATTAATACTATATCTATATTAATTTATTCAATAACATGCAAGGTGAAGCTACTCAAATCTGCAAAATAATTGATAAATTGTGAGTGATGTGTTATCTACGTTCAACTTTTGTTTGTCTATATACTTTATATATATTATTCCCCTCTTCTGTCAACACGGTCCCCTTCTTTACCAAATTAGGAATAATAGGAACGGCCTCTGCATATTTGACTGATAATTATCATTCTAATTCTTTCAATTTAATGTCAAGGTTTAATTGTATTTCTCAAGACACTTCTTCAATCATAACATACAGTAGGCCTATTCAAAGTAACAATGTAACACCCAATCCTAGGCGTTTTTCATATTTGCCCTTTATATTGTATTAAGCAAAATGGGGTGGCCCAGGGAGGTCTTTGTGTTCTGCCAACTTTGCTCCACATCCTAAGCTACCATGTGTACAAATTCAAGGCCCCTATGAGCCTTTTGAGAGGCATAAAATTATTTAAAAAGATAAAATAGCCGCCGGCAAACGGCTGACCCTAGGGCTGTGCGTAACAATAGTAGGCGATGGATAGGTTAAGAAAATTATGAAGTTAAGAGTAACATTTTAGGAACAGTATACAGGTGGTAATGTTGAACCCTCTCGCTATCCTGTGGACTCGGGGGTTGCTGTTTATCATTCAGAAATAAAGTTTTCTCAATCTGATAATTACCCCTCCAAAATTAGTTTTCTGCCCACAGCTCACTCAAAGACAACTGCAAAGGTTGAAGTACCTAAACTAAAGGTTTCTAAACACCCTTGATGGTCACAAAGGCTTTTAAGTATCACAGAAACGGCAGAAATAGCGTCCTGTGCGTGAAAGGGTTAAGCTGTGACTTTTTTTTTATTACTGCACAAACTAGGCGATAACATGTAAAGAGTTCAACCAAAAATTTGACAGGCTATGAAAAGGAGTCGAACCTGCTACACTGCAAACTAACCTTCGCCATACTAATGTACAGTAACAGTACCCTATCTGCTCAGCCACCAGTTAACCCACTTCACTTTGTTTTAACTCCTTTTACAAAAACTTGACTACCCTATCAACACTTAGTATGCACTGATAAGATATGATTACTGCTGAAAAGCAAGATATTTAAGTCCTTATCAGTGGGAACTTACAACATTCTGACACCAAATAATGTTACTATATACAGTACTTTATATTACAAAATCATGTAGTACAGTCCATCCTCCTACAACGCGAGTTTTGGGACGGCACTGTGCCTCGTGTTGTAGGTATTTCGCGTTGTAGGAATAACACTTTAAATGGAGATAAGGATGTTGTTTTTGGAGGCAATAAGATAACATTGCATTGAGGGTGGAGATTTTGCAGGTAGGCAGGATGGCAGGGGGCATTATCCATTAGCAAAATCATCTTAAAATCCAGTGCGCATCGACGTCATCGCGCTGTAGGTGGGGGGGGGGGGGGGGTCGCGCAGTAAGAGGAGGCGCCGGATTTGAAGCACTCGGCAAGGCCATTTCGCGTTATATGTTTTCGGCTCGGGTTATAAGAGGTTTAGGTAATTCGGGACCCCCCCCTCGTGTTGAAGGAGGATCGCGTTGTAGGAGCTCGTGCTATAGGAGGATGGACTGTATTCAATTGTATAGATAACTCGTAAAATGTATTTGGTGTACTGTAATATTTTTTTCTTTAACCAGTTCTACTATGAAAACTTAACAAAAAATATTGAAACATAAGTTTCTTAGTTTTCCATTAATTACAAGTATTAAGAAACCAGCTGTTAAAATGCTTGAGATATTAAATTGAGTACAGTACAGTATACAATACATGTACAGTACTGTAAAGACCTATTCACTAATCAGGCACAATATAAGTACTGTAATTGACTTGAAGATTAATTAATGATGAAGCAAATTATAATCTTCAAGAAGTACCATTCTGATTAACCCTCCAGACCCGGTTGGGCTCTGAGGCCTCCATAAAAAAAACACCCCGCGCTACCCGGTAGGGCTCTGAGGCTCCGGCAGCTTGAAAGCCTGTAAGCTTGGTGTGCGAGGCGTCCGTCCGACGCATGTAAACAACAGCCGGCTGGACCGACGCCGCGCATCTCCGACCACAAGGAGTGCGTCGCTTGTTCGTGTGTGCCTGTATGTTATTGTAAGTATCGAAAAGTAGTGTAAAGTGGCTGTTTTTGCCACAAAGTTATCTCCAATGAAATCATCATCACAACTGAACCAGTTGACTTAGAGAGCTCTACTTCACGCCATTCTACAGGTACGAAACACATCTACGCTTGAGGATGCGCGGGAATGCGGAAGCAGTTAAAATAACAAACATACGGTAGCCTAGGCGTAGACGTTTTTCGGCCAAAACCCCCGGGTTTTTGGCAAATTATAGAATACAATAGCCGGGGCTGGAGGGTTAAGCGTCAGGTGTTTTTATCTCACACTTGTTGGTATGTAGACATGACTTGTGTATGATAAAACAGCCACTAACTTGAGTCTACCTGTCTCTATCTTGACAGCATTATAAATATAGTACCAGTACTGTGCCAGTATACTTTTTATAACAAATCAATGGTTACACATGCCTGTAGTTTCATTACATACAATACTGTACACCTTTCACATGGTGTCCTTTTGCTTTCAAGCTAACTGACAATTGTATACAGCTTAGCTAGGACCTGTCAAAGTTATAAGGTAAAGATAATCTATAATCATATGATTTTTATAGGTATTATCGAAGCTACATAAATCCATCTAGTAATCGAAGCTACATAAATCCATCTAGTAATAACACTAATAAAAAAAAAAGTTGTTATCTGATGGAACCGGCTAATATATATATATATACTGTATACAGTTCAGTATACCGGTATACTGTATATATAATTTTTTATACTACTGTTCTGTATACAACCGAAAATGTTGGTGGAGATGAAGGGACACTGCCACCGTGGTACAAAACACGCAACCACTCTGGACCAACCTTGGAGTGTCATCTATATTAATTTTATGTTTCTATATGCCCCTCCTAAGCTGAGTGAAATCATCTCGAGGGACAGAAGAACAAAAATTCATCTGATTTAAATGGTTGAAGCTAGGAACACTGACTTATAAAATCAGCGTCATATTTAGCAAGCTACACGAACCTATGATACATAATGTGTGGTGCCTGCTTCATCATTACCTTGGTCTTGGTGATGCCAGGGCTGGGTGGTGGTGAGGAGACACTGCCACCGTGGGACAGCACCCGCAACCACTCCGGACCAAACTTGAGGGCCGTCTCTGACATCCTTATACTCCGAGCCGTCTGGGGAGGGAACCGTCACTTTGTTTGCCACCTGGGATAAAAGATAAGAAGTTAGGAATGAATATGTTGGGTTTCCATTATCCATACATACAAAATCCTTAATAGCTACTGGTTCCTGTGCTTTAGCTAATCCCATAAAGCTCCAGAAATACAACAGGCGTCAGTTTACTTGCCACCTGTAAAGAGGATTTAATTAGCATTTTTTTTTTCTTAAGCTGGAACACATTACAGTAAATAATAGTAAAAAACCTCGACAACTTAACTGAAATGCCAGCAAAACTAAGGAAACAAAACAAAGGATAAATATAATTTTGGCCGCACCACCGAGACACAGATTTTTGTAAAGGTACAGTATGTACCGTACCTCACGGCAAAATAATCTTCCTTTGGAGAATGGTGAAAACCAGAAGTCGATATATCAAGTGGTTCGCCCTGGAGGATGTGGTTACTAACTTTGGGTATTACACGCTGCCTAATCTCCATTCGTATCGGCGCAACCGGTAAGTACGGTAATTCAATTTCTCCAAAGCCATTTGTTTGACCTTGTCAGGTCAGCTTTCCTCTGCAACCTAAGCCCAACAGCAGCAGAATTCATGAATATCTTTGGAGCTATGGGCCTTTAAACTGACATGTACCTGTACCTGTAATTGCCGTTGCGGTGGAATTACCCCAACTTACTCAATGTTCGTGACTGTACCTTTCAAGTAGCCAAAGATTTAAAGTCAAAAGACAAATGCTTGTATTCTTAAACATTCTTTCTCTTCGTATTTGATACTGAATGAATACTTGGAAATTAATGTCATTTTACAGAGAATAATAATCTAGTCTTTTGTTTCTCTAAAGCACCAGTTCTTCCGGAGGAATTCACTAGCGCTCGGAACATATTACACCACAATTAAGAGAAATGTTGCCTTATTCATACACAGTAGTGCGACTAATGAAACAGCAGCAGCTAAAGCCCGAAATAATTTGTCATCCATGGTGCCACTCGCAAAATCATATCTTTTCAAGAAAGAAAGGTCTTAAGCTGTCCCTTAAAAGATTTAACAGAATTCAATTGTCTCATCGATAGCAGCAACTGATTATACTGTACAACCTAGGAGCCACGTAAGAAACGGACCGATCAGAGAGAGAAGACTGCTGGACGACTCCTCATAAATAATGCAAAGGATCATCATTGCTTCGCAGGATTGCAGCTGGGTGTGCCAACAGACGTTTTAATAGTTCAGCAAGATATAGTACTTAAGTTCTTATTTCTAAGAATACTGTCATTTTTCAAGTTATTTCATCCATTAACGGTGCTGCGAAGGGAAATATTTGTTTAAAAATACAAACTAAAGTTTCCTCCCACCTTCGCTATGAGCGATAATGTATGTATATACTGTACTCGGACACACACCCCATAGCTGGGGGTGGCCGACTCGAGACAGAGCCCAAACAGGGACAACACAACACAAAAACAAAACTCAAACACACCAGCAATAATACCGAGGCTAAATTGAAATCTTGGATGTCTGAACAACTACAGTACCAGTATAGGCCTACCAACATAGTGGGGGTTAAAGAGGATTTACATGAACGGTTCCCCCCCTCCCCCCCTACAACCCTTATAATGTAAAACTTGCAAAATAAACAAACAAAAACTGGGACGATACAAGATAAATGCAAAAAACTAATCAAAATCGCTATATGGAAACTACGCTTAATAAATTAAAATTTTGAAATAAAAGAACACAATCCACCACATAGGGTGTACACAACTACGCGGAAGTCAATTTGTTTCCCAAGTAAACTGATCGCACATATAACAATGCACTGTCGTCACGTTCAAGGAATTAGTCAATTTGGGAAGTCTGATCTGGGAGCTTTTGAAATATACTTTTATTTTACCGGTACTGCACTTATATCACCTGTAATAGTGCAATCTACTGTACCTTCAAATTTACTTTTCCATGCCTGTTTTGAAGTACACTTTTATAATAATCTACCTTCAGTTTAATTTGCAATGCATGGTTTGAAATACACTTGTATGATCCTTCCGTCACTAATGAAAATTTGGCACAGTTTCCAGAAGTCCGTAAGGTATATAGCGATAGTATAGAAAATAGGTTAAGTACGGTTACTATAAGTAGAAATGATGTGCTTAAAGAAATTGACAGACTGAAACCTCATAAATCGCCTGGTCCTGATGAGGTATATGCTAGAGTATTAAAAGAATGTAGGGATGAGTTAAGTTACCCATTAACATTTTTATTTAACAAGTCATTGGAGACCGGTATAGTTCCAGAAGCTTGGAAGCTTGCAAACGTAGTTCCGATCTTCAAAAAAGGTGACAAATCAATAGCATCCAATTACCGTCCCATTAGTCTTACATCAATCATATAGGAAAGCTACTAGAGTCAATTATTGCTAGTAAAATTAGAAACCACTTAGATACATTTAATTTAATAAATTCTTCTCCGCATGGATTCACTCAGGGACGTTCTTGCCTTACTAATTTGCTTAGTTTTTTCTCAGAGGTATATGAAGCAGTAGATAATGACAAGTCATATGATATAATATATTTAGATTTCAGTAAAGCTTTCGACAGAGTCCCCCACGAGAGATTGATGAGAAAGGTTGAGGCTCATGGAATAGGTGGGGCATTGTTGGGATGGATTAGGTCATGGCTAATTGGTAGGAAGCAGAGAGTCAGCATAAATGGTACGAAGTCAGAATGGGGAGCAGTCAAAAGTGGTGTCCCCCAGGGATCTGTATTAGGTCCTCTGTTGTTTGTTATATACATAAATGACCTTGATTTAGGTATAACTAGTAGGATAAGTAAATTTGCAGACGATACCAAAATGGGGAGAACAATTGATTCAGATAGAGATATAGAGTGCCTCCAAAGGGATCTAGATACCTTACACGAATGGTCAGTAAATTGGCAGATGAAGTTTAACATTGACAAATGCAAGGTATTAAAGATAGGGAAGATGCATACAAATGTTAAATATAAACTAGCTAATATGGAATTAGAAAACTCGAATTGTGAGAAAGATCTAGGTGTGTTTGTTAGCAATGATTTGAAGCCTAGACAACAGTGTATAAGCGTTCGAAACAAGGCAAACAGGATTCTCGGGTTCATCTCTAGGAGTGTGAGTAACAGAACTGTTGATGTTATCTTAAAACTTTACTTGTCATTAGTGAGACCCCATATGGATTATGCTGTTCAATTTTGGTGTCCTTATTACAGAATGGACATAGATTCATTGGAGAGAGTACACCGTAGAATGACAAAAATGATCCATAATATTAGAAATCTTCCGTATAAAGAAAGGTTGAAGAAATTAGGCTTACATTCGTTAGAGAGATGCAGAGTTAGAGGGGATATGATAGAGGTGTTCAAGTGGGTTAGCGGGATTAACAAAGGGGACATGACAAATGTACTAAAGCTCAGTGATAGCGAAAGAACTAGTACCAATGGTTTCAAATTAGATAAATTTCGTTTCAGAAAAGATATAGGCAAATATTGGTTTGGTAACAGAGTTGTGGGTGGAATGGACTACCGAGTTGTAGATGGGTGGAATGGACTACCAAGTGCTATAGTGGGATTAAAAACGATAGGGAGCTTTAAGATAAAATTGGATAAGCATATGGACGAGAAGGGTTGGGTGTGAAGGAGGATCAGCAGGGTTGGGCCAATCAGCGCTCTGCAGACCCCCGTAATCCTGTGTTAATCTCTAACCGTTTTGGTAAGATGATCCTCAGGGTATTAGAGTGTTGAGCCTATAATTGGGCTTTGTAATTGGGGTTGTGTGGGACAGGGATCTGCCTTGCTTAGGCCAATCGGCTTTCTGCAGACTCCCATTTTCTTATGTTCTATACAGTAACAACATATCTTAATTTCAGTTCCCCATACCAGTCAAAAATAATCAAATATTTCTGAAAGTTTCCAGAAAAAGCTTATAAGAAGTATATCTACATCTACTATTGTTCAGGGCATTCAAATCTTCAATTGTCTTTATCTTGATTTCACTAAAAGCAAAGATGGGAAGAAAATTTGGCTTACAATACGGTACAAAACAGGCTGGTGAACGAGACTGTCAAAACCTTAAAAGTACCGTAAACTAAAACCTAGACCCTTTTTTTTTAGTAACCCCATTATACATAACCCTCCAGCCCTGGCTATTGTATTCCATAATTTCCCCAAAACCCGGGGGTTTTGGCCGAAAAACGTCTACGCCTAGGCTACTGTATCTTTGTTATTTTGACTGCTTCCGCATTCCCGCGCATCCCCAAGCGTAGATGTGTTTCGTACCTGTAATAATAATAATAATAATAATAATAAATAATAATAATAATAATATTTATTCAGTTAGCATTTTACAGAGTTGGTACCACATAGTATGTTACAAATATGACATGTACCAGCCTTGCATAATTCCAACTAAGGATAGCCCAATAAGGCCGTTAGGAGTACAAGTATTTCCATTGGGGTCCTTGTGGGATTAGGTTAGCTGGGGAAATGGGGAGGATAAAGAAATAGATACTTTAGAGAAAGTATTTCTAGGGGGTTATTTTAAGATACCTTACATCCTATAGTAAATATCAGTAATCCGTAATCAGTAATCATTTCAGTTTGGTTTGTCTATCTCTTATGTCGTATTTAGTAGTAGACATAAGCTTGGTGCTCCCTTCTCACAGCTGTCCGGTTCAGGTGTTCCTTCAGGCTACGTCTGAAGGAATACAGTGTTCTCTTTTCACGGACTGACTGGGGTAGGTCGTTCCAGTCTTTGATGGCAGTGAAGAACAATGTTTGCTTACCCTGTCCTTGGATTCTCGGGACCTTAAAATTAAACGTCCTGTTTCTTGTATTATGTCCACTCCTCTCATTTGCTTTAACAAAATCATTCTTTAGATACTCTGGAGCTATGTCATAGAAAATTTGAAGGCATTAGTGAGCCTGATTTGTTTGGCCCTGTCAGAGACATTGAGCATACCTAGTGACTGAAGTTGTTCCTGGCCAACATGTGATCTGGGTCCTAGGTTCAGCATGAACCTAACCATTTTATTTTGAGTGACCTGAAGTTTGTGCTGTGCTGATTTAGATGATGCAGAGTACCAGGATGACACAGAATAGTCAAAATGACATTGAACAAGCGCTTGGCAGAGGGTCTTTTTGGTCGCCGCGGGCAAGCATCCCACCTGTCTACAGTATACAGGTATTTTATACGTGCTCTACACTTACTCAGGATAGATTCCAAAATTGTTTCACCTGACAAACTCGCGTCCAGTTTTAGTCCGAGATATTTAACTTGTGACACTGTTGTTATAGGAATATCATTACAGTTGACCGAGAAGCCCACAAAGTCTTTCAGTTTGCGTTTTGTTCCACATAAGATGGCTTCCGTCTTGCCCAGGTGAAGAGATAGTCTATTGTCCACTAGCCATTCACTGCATGATTCTAGTTCTTTGGAAAGTGAAGCGGCAATACTTATTGGGTCTTTTCCTGAAACCAGAAGCACGCTGTCGTCTGCATACAGTAATAATTTACATGAGACGCTCAGTTCCATGTCGTTCACATAACAGAGAAAGAGTAAGGGACCAAGGATGCTTCCCTGTGGGACCCCACAGTTAATTGGCATAGGATCAGATATATTATCATCAATTTTGACTCTTTGGGTTCTACCACTAAGATAAGATTTAAACCAGTTCACAGACCCTATGCCCATTGCTTGTAGTACAGTAGGGTCTCACATAAAACAAGTATATGGTCGATAAACGAGGGCGTTTTATGCGATTTCGTTTTATGTGAACACAGCATTTTGGTGGCCCAATATCGTCAATGTTCACTGGAAGCGTAAATTTCCGTCAGGAGCGTACAATATTTCGGCGTTCTATATGAAAGTGTATGATATTTCGTACGTTTTGTACGATATTTCGGCACTCTATATGAAAACTCCTCGGATTTGCCCCACTTTGACGGCGGACTCGTTTTATGTGATCACATTCGTTCTGATCGAAAATTAAATATTAATATTTTAGGTCGCTCGTTTTAATCGAGACTCGTTTTATGCGAACACGTTTTATGCGGGACCCTACTGTATATTACATAGGATATCATGGTCTACTGTGTCAAACGCTTTTTGTAGATCAAGAAGAACCATACCGGTGTAGTTACCTTTAGACATTTCTTTACGAATGTGATCCGTTAAGTGGATGAGACAGGAGTCTGTCGAGTACAGTACATGCATCTGAAACCTCATTGAAGCTTATAGAGTAGATCATTTTGTTTGAGGTAGTGTTCAATTTGGGTGTATACCGCTCTTTCAAGGATTTTAGATACAATACATAATATGCTAACTGGTCTGTAGTTGCCAACTTCTAGTTTATTTCCTTTCTTGAAGAGAGGGGTTACAATAGCTTCCTTCAGTTCAGCAGGTACAGTGTTGGTGTTAATTGACAAGTTGATGATGTGGGTTAGGGGGCCTGCTATACCAATGGCTCCATCTCGTAGAAATTTGGCAGGAATTTTGTCTGGTCCTGTGCTTTTATGTACATTTAGGTTAGACAGCTCGTCAAAAGTGTATTTTGGTGTAACATATTGCAATCCAAATGTGTTAGGGTGTATGTCTTTATCTCTGTAGAAATGTCGAAAGGTGGCCGTTGTTGTCGTGTATTTATTGAGAGGTTGAGGTAGGTTCTGTGCAAGTGTGTTTGCTATGGAGGTGAAGAAGGAGTTGAAGTAGGTTGAAATTTGTCGTTTATCGTGGCAAACCTGATCATTAACCCACTGAGCCCCAGCGACGCAGGGTTTGCGTCCACAATGTATGTAACGCTAAACCCCAGCGACACATGGTTTGCGTCCTGGCCGGTCCGGTCCTATGGCACCCCGAGGGCTCAGATTTGATGGGAACTGTGTAAGTATCCCACGCACCCATGCCGATGGTTGAAAACTCTCAAAGTCCAACCGCGTGCGCGTGAGCGCGCAAAAACATGTTTTTGGGGGGAAACTGCCTTCAATTTTTTACTCTTCTAAAATCCGTTTTTGGGGGCTCTGTAGGACCATTTTTTGTTTTGTTTTTCTTTCATTCCTAACCCATTCGCTATTGTTTCTGGAATCAAACAAAAATCAGAATCAGCCAGTCCTGGGTGGTACATTTATTAACCCTTTATTAGCGGCGCGCAACTTATGTCGTGTGAAAGAAATTTGGACTAAGTGGCGGTTCACAACTTATGTCGTGTGCCATTTTCAGCACGTAATGTTGCTGAGAGAGAGAGAGATAAGTGGTGGCAGGAGAGTAGCAAGCGTATGACTGCTCCAGACCACCGCAGCGGACCTACTGACATGAATCCCACCCTCACGCACTCGCTACACAGGGAATTATGTAGGGAAACTACCTAATTACTGTACATGGTTTTTGCACTCGTGTTGCGCGATCATTGCACGAAAACTAGCGGTCGTACAAGGATTGTTGGGATGTCATTGGAAAGCTCTGTTTATGCCCTTTCAGGGATAGATACTTGTTTTACGCTCTGGGTCTCATTTAGGCATGAAAATGATCACGTAAACAACCCTATTTAGGGTAAAAACACCCCGCTGGGCGGTACATATAAATTACCGCCTAGGCCGCTCGTTAGGTGTTAATATTTAGCTGGTACTCAGCGGGTTAATGGTGAGAGCAATATTAGTGTTAGACGAATCCCTTGTCTTGTTGCTGTAGCCTGTTGTTTTTAGGTGCCTCCATAGTTTCTTTGGGTTATTCTGATATTCCTCGGCCTTATTGTGAAAATAATTAGTTTTCGCCGATTTTATTTTCCTACTTAGTTTATTCCTGGCCCTGTTGAACTCATGTTTCAGACCTTGATCCTGTATATGTTTCGCTAGCCTTTTTAACAGATTGTCTCTGTGTTCCAGATGGTGTAGTATGTCATTGTTGATCCATGGGTCTGACCTTGCTTTAATTCGTATGTCTTTCAGAGGAGCTATTTCGTCTAGGATGTTTGTGATGATGGTTCTGAAGCCAACCCATGCGTCATTAACGTTTGTACTTCCAAACACTGGAGACCAGTCTGTATTCCATAAAATGTCCAGAAATGTTTCTTTATTGTAGTTTCTGAGTGACCTTGTTTTGATAACCTTGTGATTCTCTAGGGTAATTTTTGTGGTTTTCTGTGTGCAATATGTGACGAAGTGATCACTTATCCCAGTCTGTATAACCCCTGATTGGGATATTTTGTCCTCTCTGTTACAGTTTATGTTGTCTAATATTGTGGCAGTGTTCTCAGAGATACGTGTGGGGGTTGTGATGAGTTGTTTGTGATTGTGCATTGTCAGTATATGCCTATATTCTCGTACAAGCCTATTATTTTGTTGTTTGTAACACAGGTTAAAATCCCCTAGTATGATGGATTCATTCCGAGGGTCTAGCGATGACAAAGTTCGTTCAAATTTGGTCAAGAATTGTGGGTCGTCTGGTGGCCTATAGCATACCCCAATTGTGATGGGTCTTGTCCTCGGCAGGTGTAGGTCGATCCACAGAGCTTCGTGATTTTCTACATGGAGGTCGGTCCTAGTTGTGTGTGTGAGGTTGTTTTTTACATACAGACATACTCCTCCCCCATGCCTATTGCGATCATTCCTAACCATATTGAAACCTTGAATGTTTATTTCACCATCGTTTATACTTGAATCCAGCCAGGTTTCTGTGATTGTAATTATTGAAGCTTTGGCCTTATTAGCTAACAAGTTTATTTCTGACAATTTATGGTACATTGATCTGGCATTAATGTGGATAAGATGGAGCCCTTTGTTGGTGAACACTCTGTATTCATCTTTGATTTTGAATGTGTCCTGGCTGGATTCTGAGTTGTTAATACTTGGATCATTTACATTAATATTCGGTAATGAATGCAAGGCACACTTATTGCAAAGGAATTCCCGTTCTTCACTGTTGGTCTTCTTAGAGATGCACTTTTGAATCTTCTGACGTAGTGTTATTCATGAGGGATTCACAAATAAAACAAATGGTTTCGCGATGTTGTACAGCTGAGTTCCTACATTTAACACATTCAACTTCGTTTCTACTGTTAACGTAAGTACATCGGTTATGAACAATTTCATTACAACTGTTGCATTGTAAAAGTGAACTCCTATTGTTGAAACCAATATTACAGACTATACATAGTTTTTTCTTACTGTTTATCATACGACTGGAGGTGTGGTTTGGTCCGCGTCGATCAGCTGTTTGTGCGGGAGAGGGCGGGGGATACTCGCGGTCGGGCTGTGGTTGTTTGCTGTTGCTGTTGCTGTTGTTGTTGTTTTCATTGTCCGTTGATGCTGCTTCCCTGTTGATGTATTTGCGAGTGCTACCTGTTTTTATTGTTGTTCTTGTTCTACTTGGGTAGCCGATATCTGTGGTATTAATGGTAATGCTGCGGGTAATGTAGTGTTGGTGGAGTGGGTAATAGCTAATTCCCTACATTAGACTGGCGTTGAGTAGAGCTCTCTAAGTCAACTGGTTCAGTTGTGATGACAATTTCCGTGGAGAGAACTTTGTGGCAATATCAGCCACTTATCACTACTTAACAATAACACACAGCCACACACGAACAAGGACGCCTCTCCTTCTTGTGGTCGGAGATGCGCAGCATCGGTCCAACTGGCTGTTGTTTACATGGGTCGGATGGACGTCTCGCACACCAAGCTTACAGGCTTTCAAGCTGCCAGAGCCTCAGAGCCCTACTGGGTTCCGCGGGGGTATTTGTTATGGGTACCTCAGAGCCCAACCGGGTCTGGTGGGTTAATGACAAAGTTTAAATTATGCAGCCTTTACTGTTCTTATTACATACTGTATTTGGATGTGGCAATATGGCCATAACAATTCAACGATGATGTTATATTTCACAATTTTTTTCTCTCGATCAAAGTGGCCCAGTTAAACCACCTACCAAACAACTTTAACCCTGGATCCTAAACCCACACACACACATACACCTCCCAGAAAGTGTTGATAAGAGTGGCCGTGACTCAACCATATTAGCGCACTGATAACAATACCTGTATGCACTATCATCTTCTCTAGAACCTTTAACACAAATATACTGAAGGAATACACGATTTTATATTTATATGTTTAACCCTTTCACGTTTTTATGACGCAGAGGTTGCCAGATTAGCAATAATAAATAGAGTTCTCTCACTCTTATAATTACCTCTCCAAAATTAGTTTTCTGCCCACCGCTAACTCAAAGACAATTGCAGAGGTTGAAGTAACTAAACTAAAGGTTCCTAAATACCCCTGATGGTAACAAAGGCTTTAAAGTATCCCTAATAGGCTCAAAATTGCGTAAAAAACGTGAGAGGGTTAACCCTATGGCGCACCTATAATTTCCAATCAAATTTTTTTCCCACTCCCTAAGTATATCTCAGCTCACTCAGAGCCAGTTTTGTGCCCGGCGATAATTTGTTTCGGTGACGTTTTTATCCACCAAAAAATCCTTGTATTTGGATTAATGAGGTACCATCAGCTTCGTTATTGATTCAACTTGAAGATAAGCGAATAAAAACATAGAATAAATACAAAACAACCACATTGGGGCACTCCAAAATAAGAATTGTAAAAAAAAAATGAAATACCTTATCTCCAACTCGTGCTAGCTCAAAATTTTGCCTACATTTTTTATTTGCATACATATATGGAAGCGGAATTTAATGAGGATTCCACTGGTAACTTCAGAATTACTATAAACCAAATAGTTACTGAGATACACGAATAAATGTGAAAGTATCGAAAAACAGACCGAGCTGTACTCCGCTCCCTTCCCAGCCAGCCGTGAGTAAACCGTTAAACTGAGGGGGTTGCCAATTGTACCAATTGAACTAGACTTAATACTTAATATCTATGCCAAATATGACGCGCGTCAGACGAAAACTTAATTTTTGTCGAATATTTTTAAATTTAACCCTTCAGGCCCGGGTGTCATTTTAATATGACACCACGAAATACGGGCAGGTGCCCGGGTGTCCTTTCAGGAGATAGTAAGCTTTCAAGCCTATTCAGCTTGGTCTGTACGCCGTGCGTCCGACGCATGTAAACAAAGCCGATCGTTGCATCACCGCACCTCCGAAAACAAGAAGGAGAAGACCCTTTTGTTATTGTATGTCGTTGTTTCAGTAGTGAAAAGATCGTCATATTGCTAACATCGCCTGAAAATGCTCTCCACTAAAATCGTCATCACAACTGAACCAGTTGACTTAGAGAGCTCTACTCAACGCCAGTCTACAGATTGGAAACCGCACTACATTTATAGATGCGTGGGAAATTTCTAGCAGTTAAAATTAACCAAAATACGGTAGCCTAGGCCTAGACGTTTTTCGGCCAGATCGCCCGGGTACGCCGCACTGTCATTAGGAGAGCTAGCCCGGGCCAGGAGGGTTAATGACTCTTAACGAATCATCGTGCGCCTAGGAAAAAAATACCTAATGACTCTGAACGAGTCATCTTGCGCCAAAGGGTTAATATACTTCTTTATTTAATACTACAGTATACCCACATTTCATTATACATCATACGGTACCGTATAGATAGGCCAAAACTCTTAAATCCCATAGAAGGGAGGGAACAAACAAGCTGTAGTTTTCCCACACCTATTTACTGGTTGACTCTTCCCTAATGGTAGAAATATTTGTTCAATTACTCTACAGTAGTCCTTTTTCAGCTATGAAGGTTTAATATAGCTACTGGTATTTAGTACAGTACAGAACAAATGCTGTATTTACACACAATATCAGTAAACCATTGCAGTAAGGATCTGTAGTGGCGGCGTCTACGCCGTGGATGCACCTACCAAGACTCAAGACCGTGGATGGCTGCCGACCCTCCCGACCGGGGACAAGATCGCCGACCGGTGGGGGAGAGTTGGCCGCCGACCATTGGGGAGCAGTCCAGGGAGCCAAACCGCCACAACTTACCCGAGCAGGTTTGTTCAGCCAGGCAGCTCAGGGAACGACAACAACAATCAATGCAGTTTTCAACGCCGTGCACTCCCTTGATTAATAGGGCTAGGGTGTGCCCTTGTTACAGGGACTTAACTAGATATTTGCCACAAATTGCTGGATAACATAAGAAAATGGGAGTCTGCAAAAAGCTGATCGGCCCACACAAGGCAGATCCCTGTCACACCCAACCCCAATTACAAGGCCCAATTCACTAATACCTTGAGTACTGCCCCCACCAAAACGGTCAGGGATTATCACAAGATTACGGGGGTCTGCTGAACGCCGATTGGCCCACACCTGGTAGATCCCCCTCACACCCAACCCATCTCGTCCATATGCCTATCTAATTTTATCTTAAAGCTCCCTATCGTTCTTGATCCCACTATATCACTTGGTAGCCTATTCCACCCCTCTACAACTCTGTTACCAAACCAATATTTGCCTATATCTTTTCTGAAACAAAATTTATCTAATTTGAAACCATTTGTACGAGTTCTTTCGCTATCACTGAGCTTTAGTACATTTTTCATGTCCCCTTTATTAATCCCACTAACCCACTTGAATACCTCTATCATATCCCCTCTAACTCTGCGTCTCTCTAACGAATGCAAGCCTAATTTCTTCAACCTTTATTCATACGGAAAATTTCTAATATTATGGATTATTTTTGTCATTCTACGGTGTACTCTCTCCAATGAATCTATGTCCATTCTGTAAGGACACCAAAATTGAACTGCATAATCCATATGGGGTCTCACTAATGACAAGTAAAGTTTTAAGATAACATCAGCAGTTCTGTTACTCACACTCCTAGATATGAACCCGAGAATCCTGTTTGCCTTGTTACGAACGCTTATACATTGTTTTCTAGGCTTCAAATCATTGCTAACAAACACACCTAGATCTTTCTCACAGTCTGAGTTTTCTAATTCCATATTAGCTAGTTTATATATAACATTTGTATGCATCTTCCCTATCTTTAATACCTTGCATTTGTCAATGTTAAACTTCATCTGCCAATTTACTGACCATTCGTGTAATGTATCTAGATCCCTTTGCAGACACTCTATATCTCTATCTGAATCAAGTTTTCTCCCCATTTTGGTATCGTCTAGATCTGAGTGTCCAAACTCTTGACATCTAGCAATGGCACAGCCTGGGATCGAACTGCCGACCCTTCGATCACCAGCCAGATGCGCTATTGACCATACGACATTATACAGAGTACAAAAATATTAATATTCTCAGGGGATTCAGAATTATTCAATAGCAACCGTACCAATAAGTGAATATTTACAAATTAATAAAATTACCATTAGCTATTGGCTATGTAATAATAGAACACAGACTAATGAGGATTATCACATATTACAACAGACTGGGCTGCTCCTATCCAGAATGAGGTTTGACATCCTCTACCCAACCTTAGCCATTTCTGTGTGTCTCTTTTACTGTCCTACTTTTCCTACTGGTACAGGAATCCCTCAAAATTTGTGGGGGGTTACGTTCCTGACAATGCCGCGAATCTCTGAAGCCGCGAATACTGTACTCCTAAAAAAAAATATATATACAAGAAAATACAAAAAACTTTGGTGCCTAACCTAGCGGTGACCTCATAGTAACAAAGTGCTATCTAATCCTAGCTGATTGGTTGTAAATTTGTAAATATTTTTGGCAGATACAGTAAACTCTCTTTTATCCAAACATTTCAGTTAACCAAAGCTTTTGCAATCCATATTTTCCACTAGTTTTCACTTATTTAAGACTCTCTGGCTGCTTAATTGCATCAATTTATCCCCTCTGAAGTAGGCATAGCTTGAATTAATAATAATTTAAAGTTAAGACAGCCTAGAAATGGTTTTAAATGCATTGAAAACAGTATACTGTATATGGCCATTTGTACACATATTTAGCTCTATATAAAGGGACTCGTTTATCCGTAAAAATCGCTTATCCAAAATTTCAAGACTCATGATTTTTGGATAAAAAGGAGTTGACTGTATTAGTCATATGACTATAGATCAACAACTATGCAACCAACACCAACTATAAGCTGTATTATTCATAATTCAGTTAAACTTTAGTTCATAACATTACAAAATTCATAGCAGAACAATAGTAAACAGACATTTTAGTACCGGTAGGCTAGAGACCAGTGCTCCTCCCGGAAACAGATGATTGGTATTACAGTAGCCTATAATTATTTCTTAATAATTTTGGCAGATATTATATGTCATGCAGTAAATAATATTGTCAATAATGATTCCTAACTAATAAAATAACGGCCTATACGTATTTTAGGTCATGTATGTGATTTTTATATTATTATCCATTTTTTCATCAGTTCCTTGATTGAATAGTGTTTTTTAACTTTCATATAGCGGGGTGTCGTGTGTATATCACCGTAGTGCCAGGTGGCTATATTTACCCAAAATTACCTTCATTCCATGCATAAGGTACGAGTACCAATGGAGACGCATTGCCCAAAGGAGACGCACTTGAGACAAAAAAACTTGCACAGGCATAGGATGAGTAGATAGATGCATGAATGGTTGGCCAAAATATTCTTTAACTATCACCTAATATGCTCACATAGTACCAGCTTATTATTTTCATATGTTATTGTGTGAGATGAGATGAACTAAAAAAAAATCATGTTTTCGCAAATTCCTTACGAAAACCTAAGGATTTATTTTTTTTTAAAAGCTAAATTTCTTACAGTTCCCTAATTTGAATCTCGTTTCTATTACTGCAGGTTGATAGTGCATGAGTTGAAGTATAACACTGCATGATCAAAAGGCTTTTACTTGCACGGCTGAAGGGGGGTGAGGGTGCGTCCCCATAGGTCCAGCAAAAATAGTAAAATCCAATGGAGACGCATTTTTTCAAATTGATGCCAGAAGGTCGTACACCACACTGGTAACACAGCATACTCTCCTGGTATAAATAAGGTTGAGTTTCCTTCACCATTGACGAAGCTGCCTTAACTAGAACCCTGGGCCCTATAGAGACTCATTTATAGAGACGCACACGTCTGCTTAGGGTAGCCGGGTTGCGTCTCCTTAGGTCCTTGTAAATGTGTGTTTATTTTGTTAACATTATTAAACATAATAACCTTTTCTTTTATCCTGGGTGAAGGAAACTCGACCCTAATTACACCATACATAGTGGGGAGAATGGCTTTCTACCAGTGAGGTATGGCAACAGTTTGAAAAATGCGTCTCTATTGGACCTCCAGAATTTTTTGCTGGCCCTAAGGAGACGCACCCCTTTTACCCCCTCAGCAATTCAAAATCACATTAAGCATGTTCTTGCCAGCAGTCAAATGTTTGTGTGGGCCCTGTCAGCCTAGTGATGAAAAAATAGACTATATTTCCATGCCCTCCGCCCATTTCCTATCCCTATTTTCCCCAAATATACCCGGGTTGGCGACTGGTGCTTGATTTAAACCTCGTATTAGCATGAATGTTACATATATAACTTCCCTGCATCCTCTAAACTGTTTTGTTATTGGCCTACAATGAGCAATTAGTATGTTTAGTAATATTTTATGTCTCTCTAATAATATATATTATAAGGCCTATGTCAGTCCGTTTTATTGCTTTAGCATTGTCAACTTACAACCAAAAGTACCATGCTTTCTTTCTGGTACCAATGAGGTAAGTACTTATATCATTTTATGTGTGTTTTTGTGTTTTAAACATACCTGCATCTCCTTAGGTCCAGGGGCGTCTCCTTATGGTTTTGTGAACATATGGAGACGCATCTCTTATTTGTCTTCTCGCTCTTAAAGAATAAGAGATACAAGAAAATTGTTGATTTGCTTTAAAAATATAGCCTTTTTGCTATTTATCCCCCCTACCCCCAATTTTCAATCTGTTATAGGTTGACAGAAGCAACTCGATAAAAAAAAAAAGTGCCCATTTTTGCGTCTGCATTGGTACTCGTACCCTAAGCAAGAGCCAGAGCGTAATACAATTATATATCCGTGAAAGGAAGAGGATAGCGCTTTCCAATGACATCTGAATCATCCTTGTATGACATCTGGTTATCTTGCAACGATCGTGCAACCGAAGGACAAAATCGGTAAATTATTGGCAATTTTGCTGTTTTTGGTGAGAAAAAGCCCATGAGTGAGGGAGGTGTGTGTAGGACTTCAGGCTACGCTGCGCGGCCGTGTCGAGCGGCTGAAGTCCGCCTATTATCCCTCCAATGCCCGGTCTCTCTCTCATCGCTCATAATGGCGCGCTCGTCATATGACGGTCACCGCAAATTGAGGGTTAAGGTGTTTTTCCTTCTGCAAATGCATTTATACCCATTATCTAGCAATGTTAAAACATGCCCACCGAAAACCATATTTTGTTATTACCCTAACCCAGGGGTCAGCAACCTGTGGCTCAGGAGCTGCATGCGGCTCCAGAGGCTTCAGAAATAATAATTATTCCTTCAAAACGAAGGTATCATTAAACACATTCAACATTAGATTTTTTGTTATTCAAGGTCAAATTAGTGACCAGGCTACTGAATTGGAGTCACAGGCCTTCCAGAGGAACATCTGTGAGTATCTGTGAATAACTTCAAAAAGATCTACAGTATAGGGCCTATTCATAAATAGTTATAATTTCTAGAAATGTGAGACATAGGGCCTATGTCTTTCCTAAGCATTGTGAACACAAGTAAATTAAACAATATCACTAAACAGTAATTTGTGTTTTCAGAAGTAGGGTAGGTTATATTCCCTCAATTCTGTAGATTTTGGTTTATTATACCAAATAGTGGTAAATTTCTATAATTGCACCTATACGAGCTAAACAAATTATTATTGTATTTAACAGGAAGGTACAACGAGGTAAGTGATATGGTATAGGTGGCAATATGCGGAAATGGATTATAAGGGCATTCCGCCCCCCTCTGACAAAAGTCTATCAATCTAGATGTGACACGGATTTACAATGTTTCAGAGAGACATTAGCCTAACCTAACAACCTTACCTAACCTAACCTAGTATTATGGGTGGGGGCTGCCGCCCCCACACCCTCGCTGGTTGGATAAAACGGTAGAAATCCAGTTGGGGTGGAGTGAATAACCATAGATTTTCGTAAGGGGGTAAGAGGGGGCAGAATGCCCTTATAATCCATTTCCGCATATTGCCACCTATACCACATCACTTACCTCGTCGTACCTTCCTGTTAAATAGAATAATAATTTGTTTAGCTCGTATAGGTGCAATTATAGAATAATACCCAAATATTTTGTATTGCGGCTCCGACAGTACATTTTTAGGCCTATAAAACTTTAAAAAACTGGCTCTTCTGGCTCTAAGGGTTGCTGGCAGCTGACCACTGCCCTAACCTAACAACCTAAATTAACCTTGGGGATGACGCCACGAGATCCCCGCTGGTTACACCATTGATAGGCTATAGAGGATGATAGAATACTAAAAATACAGTGGAAAGGTGAAAACAATTAGTTCTCCACGGAGGCACTGATCCAAGATGGCCACCTTTTTATCCTCTTACCCTTATTTCTTACAGTTTCTTACAGTAGATACTCTGGAAAAAGGCAAACTAGGCCTGTGTATCCAGCTCAGTACCAGTACTTGCACTGCTGCGGTCGTTCACGGTGTTGGCAGCGGCGGTAGCAGACGCAACATTTTTACTATTCTGTATTTTTGCTTTATAGGCCTAGGCCCTAATCAAACTTCAAATCTTGTCTTTCCCATGCTTTATCAAGATTACTTTCAAACTCCCTTATTGACACCGTTGGAATTTAATTTTGAATGAATATTACCTTCATTTAGGATCACAAATTGCTTTGCTTCCCCCTTAATCTAGCTAAACATAGCTTAGCCTTAGTAGCTTAAGCTAGGTTTAGGCCAGCTTGAGCGATAAACGAAGGTCAAATTCGTTCAAAAACATCTGAAAAATAGCATAGGATGATAGGCTAGGCCTAGCCTATAGGCTATTTTCATTTTTATAAAGTCTTAGCGAAGCCAATTATATAATAAGCGAACTTATGTAATACCCTTAGGCCTTAGCAAAGACTATTTCCACTTTATCCAGCTGCCCAGCACATTGAACACATGCCAACCCAAATTCCCAATGTGTTTGTAGCCTATCCTACTGCCACAACACAAAAAACGACATGACCAACATAGACCATATAAATACATCATACTGGCGGTGCAAGTGACTCAGGGTAGCCACGTGGGGTACAACCAAGTGAGGAAATGGAAGATAAACAGTGAAATATGTGCCTTTCCCCACATCCACCCGTGCCACCACTCCGTCCACAGCCACAGACCTACTTCCTTATTATTCAATTTTATGGCTGGTTTTATATGATCATGGGTTTATTTTGGGTTCTGGGGCTGGGTGATTGTGTGCTTGAGTGTCTGCGTGCCTGTGGATGGAGTGGTGAGGGTGGGTCGGGGCTGACACAAGCAACACCACCAACCAAAACAGTACAAGGAGGGAGCTGGGAGGGTGAACGTGCCTCAGTATGTCGTCCTCCTGCTCGTTATTCCCGGGGTTTGCGTGTATCTCCTTTCCTATAAACTCCAACCGATCAATTACACGGTTTATGGCACTACTGTCAATGTGGGTTAGTGAGGGCGACGACGTATTACCAGTAAAGACAATGACACTGGAGGAGGTTCACACTGCGCTGGACAAAGATGGCCGAACTTTAACTGCGCATGCGCCGCCCCAGAGGGTCATGACGTAAATAAATGGACAAATGAGCTTTCCCAGGCGCAAATATTGCATTTAATCATTCATACACGCGTAATATGGCTAGATATGCATTATATTGGCTTATTACAAGGATAATGTATGATAATGAGAAAGCGGGTATCCTACAATCGTCTTTACATCCGCTGTCAATCCTCAGGCTGCCTCCAACCCGTCCTACTACTACCGTCTGTTTTCACTATCAAAAACATCATACTATTTACCTATTAACCGGTAACGCAGTATATTATCTGACATGCTTCATTGGAATCTGCATAGTATATATAATCACCTAGCAATAGCGATGTAAACTTAACCTGAATTAAATAGGGTTCAGAGGACTTTGGAGATTTTTGTCAAACAAAATAAATAGTAACTGATAACTTTAGACCTGTGTGAAACTTGTGGTTGTAACTCAACTCACACCCTTGTCGCTGTGCTTAAAGTTATATGAACTCATCGTCATGGCAGTCGTGTCATACATCCAACATTATCATATTCATTACAACCCTCTTCATACTCTATACTTCGCTAGTGTTGGCTCTCAGCTTTCACACCGGCCCATATAGGGTGTGGAGTTGTGAATAAACACTCCGGAGCAACGTCGATCGTATAGTACTACCACGTAATAATATACTGTGCCATACGTTTTATCTTTAATTAAATTACACACAGTGACACTTGGAATGAAAGCATACACAGTCAGTCGGGTAATTCAGGAAGTAATGAAGAAGAGTGATCAAATAATATTGTTTAATAAATTGAAAGGGCAATCAATTAATTTATCTCAATTTCATTAATAGGGCCTACCTATATATATCAATTAATGTACATACGCTATATAAATATACTGTATATATATATATATATATATATATATATATATATACAGGTATATATTTATATATATATATACATTATATATATATATATATATATATATATATATGTGTATACTGTATATTATATACATAGCCTATATATATAATATATATATATATATATATATATATATATATATATATATATATATATATATATAATTATATACACAGTATATATATATAATAATTATATATATATAAATATAGCCTAGATATATATCGCTATTCTATCGCTACTACAATAAAGCTAGTGTTCCTCAGAGCTCTCCCAGTGTATAGGCTACCACCTCCTCTACGTAGGGTACGTGGTACCCGTCTTGCAACACAATTCCACCCCTACTCTGTGCAACTCTCCAACCCAAGAGTGAAACGTTACTCTCAGACTTTCTTCTATTTAACAGCTGAGCTCTGGAACTCTCCCAGAATCAGTCTTTCCCTCCTCCTATGACTTAAATTGCTCCAAACTCCGTGTGTCCAGGCATTTTTGCTCGAATGTCCCTTGATTTTGGTCCCTGTCAGTCATTCAACTATGGGGGATCGAGGCACTCGCTACAGGCAGTTCTGCCTTTTGTCTCCCTCACTTGCATAGAAAACAAATATATATACTGTATATATATATATATATATACTGTATATGAACAGTAAGTATTTGTATAAGGTTTGCTCCCCTAGGCAGGTTGTCGGCCAAGGCTGATAAGACCAATCCACACAGATTTTCAAACGGTTAATGTCTCCCCGAGATGGGTTGCCTACCAAGGCTGACGAGTCCCATCCACCTGAACTGATGAAGCCTCTTCACAACGCCCACAATAGCGACAGTCGAGGTAAAAGTCGGACCTTCAGCAGTAGGCCTATACATAAGTTTGCATGTTCGCTCTTCAAGCCCGATAGTGGAAGTGATGTATGGTAGCCTACAGTCAGCCAAATAAGTGATTTCGCGGCAACAAGTATATTCCGATCAATAATTGTTATCAGCACTATCTATAGCATTAATTCATCGTTTCGAGTGAGATATACAAACATGTTCCTATCTTTACACATCCTATTCAACATCTGACATACATTAATACAGCACACAGCGAGCAAAACGTAATGATAGCGGAGGCATGACTATTTGGCCAACCGTACGTGATAAAGTTATATAGGCACGGCATAATGAATGGACAGAACCGCTACATGTAATATATCCAACCTCCAAAAAGCTGATGGATCACCTCCTCTGTGAGCACCAATAAATGACCTGGAGGACTAGGTTACTATACAAATTGTTATGCCCGGTCCAAATTGGAACGCGAGATATTCTTTGTACAATGAGCAGCTCTCTAACTGGATAGGTATACCTTAAACTTTAAATAAAGAGACAACACGGCAGGATAGTAAGCACACAGGTAACAAGTTAACATGGGTTTTATTCAGTTTAACACCTGGTTCATGGAGGAGCAAGACATATATTTTATACCTGTAACCTGGAGATCATCAACAACAATAAGAATAATTAAGACATACAATACTCATGCAGGTTATCAAGTAAGCAATAGGAGTCGGACAATGGGTCCGGACTCAAGGTAATAATAATACTCCTAGGATACAATTATAAGGTATCCAAAATGGTGGAGGTACACCTCCTACCCAAATAGATCTCAGAGAGGATCTCAACAAAAGACAAGAGTGCAGTAATGGCAAATGCCGTCTGGATCATGCAATGATGTCCCCGGCATATAGTGACGTTAACTGACTAAAGCAATAATGGCCAAGTGGTCATCAACAATGAAGTGGGCTCGGAAAGGCTCACAAATGATATTAATACTATAGGTGTGCTAGATCTCACCTGGCAAAGATTAATCCTTAACTCTAATTGTGTATTAGCAAGGTGCTGAAGGCTGAGGCAACAATCGTCGGGAGCTGAGATAGAGTGAAATCTATTCGAGTTATGAACCTGACAGAATGTTAAATGAATTAGGCTAGAAGTTATACAAAGGGACTAGATTACATGCAAATATGTGTTTGTGTTTGATGCTATGGGTCTTATATAAGCATGCCCCCTCTGTCGGGCTATGGGAGACCAATAACCCGGGAAGGTGCATATATAAGGATCCCCTGATAGGTATGTATAATGAGTTCCGGCAAGTGGGCTAATTAACGTCAATTTAAGTAGGGAGAAGAAAGACCTCTCGCAAGACGTAATGTTAATGAGAACCCCTGAAGATAACTTCTCCCACAACCCTGAGTCAACTCTATACCCATAAACGGTACAAAAGCACTTAAAGGAGAGCTGTAGTGAAGAGGAGGGCCCGTAGATCGAGGGAGGATCCAGTAGTCCGGAGGGCGGCTGGGCGTCATGACTCCGGAATTTGGTCCAGGGGGGGGGGGGGGGGCGGGCGGCTGGGCGTGATGACTCCAGCTACTGGTCCAGGGTGAGTCACAAGATGATTCCTTAGACCTTGGCGCCTACCATGGGACAACCGGGTTCCTCTTGCACTCCCACAGTGCAGTGATCCCCAAAGGATATGCTGGAGTTCTGCTACAAGGTTTGGGGGGTTAGGGTGACTAGCATAATGATCTACCTAGAGTGGCAAGCAGTCTAGATAGTGACATTATAGGTAGTCTAAGGGGGGTCAAGGTAAGTGTCTTCCTTCCTTGCTAGTTCGTGGAACTATCAGAACCATGTAGCAAAAAGAGAATCCAGAAAGGGGAGCCCAAAGTGGGTTGCCCAAAATTAGTCCTCTTCCTGATGGGGGGAACCCGATCTGGTAGATCTCAAGTTACTACACTATCCTCATAATCCCTTGAACAAAACAAGGTAGGAATCCTTTGGTACTTGGTTTGTGCACCGCATCGAAGGCCAGAAAGGGGGAGCCCAAAGTGGGTTGCCCAAGCTAGTCCTCTTCCTGATGGGGGGAACCCGACCTGGTAGATCTTCGATCACAGCACACAACTGACAAGTTGAACACCAGCTATCTCTGGCTGTTCTTACCCTGAGCTAAATAATACCAAATGGCAAGCTTAGTTACTGATGTCCAGGCTGGGTGAGTATAAGGCAATCTTCTTGCCCCTACTTAAGGCGCCCGGCTTGAGAGGATCAAAGGCGCTGGGGTGGTGTTGGCGCGTGTCCTACAAGGTTATGTCCTTGTAGCTCTGAGGGTGGCGCGCCTGGACTCTGGCTGTACCTTGTAGCTAGATGCCCCCGGGCAGATTCTGTTATAAGATGGGGGGATCACTTCCTGGTGGGGGAGGAAGTGGATGAGAAATGGCATGTGCAGGATGATTCATATAAGAAAAGGTTTTAGAACTGCTGCATGGATTGAACTGCTGGTTTATGCGCCATCCTAGCCCGGGAAAAGGACATGACTTGGATGGCTGCAAGATCCTGAGGGTTTTTAATGGGTGATATAAATGGCAGACTAGGGAATAGAGAGTGAAAGTCTGGAGCAGTTTGGCAGTCCTTGATGGGGGAGATGAAAGGTAAGTTGGAAAATAAAGGAGTACCACCTAGCCGTAGCTGGTTGATCAGGCTGGGGAAGTCTAGGATGGTTAGCTGGGTGTTTAGCGTAGTTACCCCTCTGACTTTTCTCTCTGGTGGTAGGGGCCATAGAAGCTGGCTGGGCAGGGTATACTGGTGTTCCTCAGGGCTCTGTCCTATCTCCTATTCTCTTTCTAATTATTATAAATGATATCCTTAACTGTACCTTAATTCCCATCCATTCATACGCAGACGACTCAACCTTACACTACTCCATTAGTTTTTCAGAACGCCCCAGCCAGCAATCCCTCAACGACAAACGTAATGAAGCCATAGAACTCTTAAATTCTGATCTAAATACTATTTCCAATTGGGGCAGAGAAAACCTTGTTAACTTTAATGCTTCCAAAACCCAATTTCTCCATCTATCTACCCGTCAGGATCTCCCAGCGGACTATCCCTAATTCTTCAACAATACAAAAATCAACCCTTCATCTTCTCTCAATATTCTTGGTGTCTCTTTTTCTTCTGCTCTCATTTGGAAGGACCATATTACCAGTCTTGCTAAGGCAGCCTCCTAGAAGCTGGGTGTGCTCAACCGCCTTAGGGGGTTCTTTTCCCCTGCACAGCTTCTTGCTCTGTACAGGGGCATAGTGCGCCCTTGTATTGAGTATTGTTCACATGTGTGGGGAGGTTCCTCTCACACCGCTCTCCTAGACAAAGTTGAAAGGAAGGCCTTTCGTATCATTAACTCCCGTCCACTCACCAACTCTCTGCAATCTCTCTCTCTCCGCCGCAATGTTGCATCTCTCTCGCTATTCTATCGCTACTATAATAATCAGTGTTCCTCAGAGCTATCCCAGTGCATACCACCTCCTTTACGTAGGGCACGTGGTACCCGTCTTGCAACTAAATCCCACCCCTACTCTGTGCAACTCTCCAACCCAAGAGTGAAACGTTACTCTCAAACTTTCTTCTACTCAACATCTGAGCTCTGGAACTCTCTCCCAGAATCAGTCTTTCCCTCTTCCTATGACTTAAATTGCTTCAAACTCCGTGTGTCCAGGCATTTTGGCTCGAACGTCCCTTGATTTTGGCCCTGTCACTCTTTCAACTATGGGGGAGGCACTCGCTATAGGCAGTTATGCCTTTTGCCTCCCTCAATCACATAGAAAAAAAAAAAAAAAAAAGTCCACTCAGGTCTTATGTGTCCCACCTGTCTCGTTGATATGCGGGCGATGCGGGCAGGAGCAGGGTGGCTGGCAGGAGTAGGGTTGGCTGCAGGTTTAGTGGCAGCTAGAGATGCGGTCTTATCATCCTGAGACCGCATCTCACAAATTATGATTTATGGGGTGCCAGAGATCTGAGTAACCACCTCCATGCCTCCAGGAGCATGGACAATACAAAAAAAAAAAAAAAAATAGGCCTAGGCCTATATCCTCCTTTTGCCTAGAGATCCTGTTGTAAGAGGGATCAGCCATCTTTTGTTGTTGACATTTGGGTGCCGTAATTATTAACCCCTTCTGTACAGGCTGTCTTCATTATTTTCTGGCAACTTGTAGACAATTTTATTAAGTTTAAAAGGGGTATCCAGCAATTAACGAGCTTCGAACTCTCACGTAACCCTTTTAAGTACCTCAGATCCTTCTTAAACATAGGGGTGAATTTTCTAATAATTGATAAGTTATCAATTTAAGGCCAGATTAATATCATATCCCGTAGCCTACCATTATTACCGACTATTTAATATGGGTATGGATATATTGGAGTGTAAAGATAATCCAAAGTCACCAATGGCACCAAATTTCGGAAGTTGCCCGTCGTAGCCATTTTAGGGGATTGTGGCTGTTTTTTTGGTCTATTTATTCATGTATTCATATATAGGCTACAGTGCGATCCTTAACAAATTTCCCATAGGGATTTCCCATGTATTTCATTATATAGTAGTAGTAATGATGTATTTTAGTGTCCTCGCTAGACCTCCATCAAGCTTAAAAAACAAAAAAAAAATTGACCCCCTTTCAAGCTAATTTTGTACATTTTTCGGTAGAAAAATTTCCCGGCTGAAGGCCACTTCCTCTTATAATTACAGGCTCGCTATCGCTCGCCAGGAAAAAATCAACACCTAAATGGCACGATATGTGCAAGTTAAATTGACAACGAAATGGAGCTAAAGGTGTTAAAATCGCCAAACTAATGGCCCGAACGTCTTGAAATCTCAAAACTAATGGGACTAAGCACGAAGGAGAAAGTGGTCCAGAAAACCGGCCCATCTCCCCTTAAATCTTGCCAGGGCCCATCAATAATAAATGTTATAACCCTTACCTCATCAACCTGTTGCTCTTGCATGGCCTTGTTGAGTAGATGTAAGGTATTGGGCGCGTAAACTTCATAAGCCACTTCTCACATCAACTATACTCTGTTTCATTTCATCTGAAGGTAAATTGAATCCCTTAGCAGCTAATTCCTCGATACTTAATGGAAACATATGAAACTACTATGTCTCTCCATCATATTTAGACCAAGTTATAATAATTGGCAGTTGGCACCATATTTCACTCCAAAATCTTCAAAATAACTGAGAAATCTTGATGGGAACTTTGCAATCTACCGTCAGTTGAAAATAAAGAAAGTATTGTTTATATGTCAACTTTATTATTATACCATGTCACTGTTCTTAACCCGTTCAGTACAGGTGATATATATATATATATATATATATTGTGTGTGTGTGTTTTTTGTTTATGGTTTTTATTGTGTTTTGTAAATTGCAAGCATATTATTTTAATTTGCTTTGTGGTTTGTTCCCTAGATCTCCTTCCAGCCAAACACAAAACGTCTCCTTAGTAGGATGCCGCTATTAGTGCAAAATGGTATATACAAAAAACTTGCATGAATAAAATTGCCGAAAAGAGCCCTCGTGTAATTCCCCCTTTAACGGTCAAGGCAAATTGAAGAGGGGTGGGAGGGTGGGGGGGGGGGGGGGAGAGAGGTCAAAAAGGTTATTATAATGGGAGGGGTGTATCGATTAACACATACACGCACACACACACACACACTTATATGCACTTACTTACGCAGTATAGCCTATGCCAATTATATTTTGTACATGCATTTTCGATTCAATAATACACATTGATATTTGTCAATTGTGTAATCAAGAGCCCTATACTCTGTTTAATTTCAGTTGACGGTAAATTTAATATTATTTGAATCCCATAGCAACTGCATTTCTCGATAAATAACAGAAAAATAAGCGACTACCTTGTCTCTGCATCATGTTAAGACCAAGTTTATATAATTAGCCCCACATTTCACTACAAAGTCTTAAAAATAACGGAGAAATCTTGATGGAAACTTTGCAATTTACCGTCAGTTGAAAAGAAAGACTATAGTATCTGGGCGAATGATGTGCTATTGTAATGTTTTATTTAGTCCATAATAAACGTATCAAGTCAATCAATCTCTATTTAGGTGTAGGCTACTGACTCGTGCGCGTATGTGTCCAGTAAATAGATAATATATTTCTTTGATCCTAAATCTAGGTCATGATTGGATAATGCTTACATTAGGAGACTTATGTAACTCGAATCCTATAATAATAATAACTCCATAAGTAAGTATTTATAATACACACATATTTAAAGGTTGTCCTGTGGCGTACTGGTTTGCGTGTTTAGTTCACAAACAAAAGGATCGAGGTTCGATTCCTTGATTGTACGAGTCATTTGGGCAAATCTCTTAACACCCTGTGTCTTTGTTCACCCAATAATACAAATAGGTAATGTACCGGTACCTGAAGTTCAAGGGACTGGAGTTCTTGAAAGGGGGCTTCAAATCCTGGTCGCGATTAAGGGGAGATGGTTCACGTTTTGGGCGATTTTTGCATTTATTCATTATTTTTCTAGTTTCCTCCCTAGACCTCCATCAAATTTAAAAAAAACATTAATTAGATCCCCCTTCTAGATTAATTTGTACATTTTTCGGTAGAAAAATTTCCCGGCCGAAGTCCGGTTCTTCCAACATTACAGGCTCACTGTCGTTCGCCAGGGAAAAAATCGACACCTAAATAGCACGAAAGGTCTAAATATTGACGAAGAAATGGGGGCAAAAGGTCTTAAAATCGACTAACTAATGGGGCATACATCTTAACATCTGAAAACTAATGGGGCTAACCATGAGGGAGAAAGTGGTCCAGAAAACCGGCCCATGTCCCCTTAAGGAAGAAGTCTGGGGTTCCCGAGCAGGACAACCTCCGGGTTTATTTTCCCAGTATACCTGGGGGTATAAACTTAGGGGTCTCGGGGACTCCGGTCACGTTCTTCCTGGTCTTAATGATCCTCATGGGTTGATAGCCTCTAAAGTCCTATTTTCTATCTATCTATCCATATGCTCAGGCCCAATCCCCACTTTTCCAATTTTGTATTTTTATTTTCCTCTATTTTATTATTTTTGTTTTTTGTTTGTTTTTTCTTGGGGGTGGCCGACTCAAGACAGAGCAAGAACAGGAAAACACCAAACACAAGACAAAACAACGAACAAACACAGACAAAGATTTATCATATGTACAGTGAAAGGCTTCAGAAATTGAATCTACCCACCTTGGCATTCCGAAGATCAAGGGGAGAAATGATCGAAACCTTCAAGATCATTCAAGGGATTTATGACAATGAGGTAAGCAGCGGACTGTTCACATTACAAGAGGATGATCGCACCAGAGGACATAGTAGGAAGCTGTTTAAGAGGACGAGGCTGAACATTAGGAAGAACTTTTTTTGTAATCGGGTGGAGGACAATTGGAACGATTTCCCTGAGGATGTCATAAGTGCGGATACTGTGATGAGATTCGAAAAAAAGGTAGATCAATTTTGGAGTGGCCAAGAACAAAAATTTGACTTTAGAGCCAAAATTAATAAAACTATTCACCAAGTCCGCCCTAGCCCTGCCCTAATGAGTATGACCAATTGTCGTGAGCCGGGGCTCATAGGCTGAACACTATGAACAGCCTCTATCCCGGGTGTCTTCTGTGAGTATCTGTGGGTAAAACACACAATTCACACACATCCAGGTCACCCAGGAGAATACCCAGAGACCAGGGTCACCAAGGTCGCTCCAGCACTCCCCCGGCCCCCGACCATCCTATTTTAACTAACTAATTAACCTGAAGTGGGCATTTGACGTTCCATTTGCGGAAGTACACTGTGATAATCTGACTAATACACAATGGCCCCTTGATACTAAGCTGGATTACTCACCCGAGTTACCCACCAGTGGCTCCAAAAGGCATGGATATGGTGTTGAATGCCGCGGAAAAACCCACCCTAACGTAAGAACCCCCTCGATCTGCTTACTTTACTTTACATTTTATTGCTACTATTTTCTGTTATATTTTGTACTCCAAAAAACACCTCAATGATGCACTATCAATGTGCTATGAAAAGCTTTATATCCAATAGCCAGAATACACCTTCATTGAATTTACTATAGTTACTACTACTGCTACTAGTGATAGTAGTCCCCCCTGATACTACTCTCCTTGACGCGGTTGGGGGGCTTAGGGGCCGGCGACTGGAGCTTGATGGGGGATGGTTGCGGTACTTACCCTTCCTATCTCCCCTCGAGCTTTCGTCCTCAGCTTGACTAATTTTGAGTAGTTTTCCATTCCTCATTCTATGATTTTCCCCTTCTATTCTTATTCTGTCCCATTTGGCTGTCCTTGGGCAGCCTATATCTCATGCCTCCCTGGCCTGGGTAGGTAGCAGACTCTTGGTCTGATTTGTCTCTTCGGTTGCTGATGTGGCCGGACTGACTTGATTCCCTTCGGTAATGCATTTTTTGCTTCTCGATGTGATTTTTTCTACCTTCGACCTGACCTTTCATTCTTCGCCCTGACCACTTTTTGGTTGGTGTTGCGGTGTAGCAGTTCTTGCCTCATCCTTCGGCCCTTCCCTATGAGAGCTCTGATGTGGAGCTCATGTGGTCCGGCTGAACTGGTGAAATGGCGAGAAATGTCTGCGTGTCTTCACCTTCCTCGATTTGTTCCCCTACTGCCCTTCCCGATCTATCTTGATTCGTTTAGTTATATATCTTGATCGAATTCTTCGGGCCAGCCCTATGACAGTTCTTTTGTAGAGCTCAGTGGTCTGGTTAAACTAATATTAAAAAAAAAAAAAAAAAAAAAGTGATAGTAGTAGTAACAGCACTAAACTATTCAGCAATTAGTTAAAATAGGACTTCAGAGGCTATCAACCCTATTGGATTATTAAGCCAGCACACTGCAAGTCAAGAAATAGCGTCAGGACCGGAGCCTCTCTGCGAGAAACCCCAGTCCCTTGTATTCAGCAACGGACTGATAGTACTTATCAATGCAAACGTTAACAGCCACAATGCTTTCTACGTGAATGTAGGAAATATATTTCACATTCATCATTATTCATAAGGATACACCTACAGTATTTGAATATCTGAACTTAGCTATATTCTGAAATATCTGGGATAAAATAAAGCATAGTATTGTCAGGTCAGGTGAAGGTATTGAGGGATAAGCCTTTACAACGGCACCTCGTAGCTACTTTCTACTGTTATTGTCTATTTTATGCCGATACAGTTTGAAATAGGTTCGTCGCTTCTATATAGCACGACTGTACACATAGCAACAATAGCTAGAATAACTACTGTTTCTTTAGTAAATTTTATTAATAGTTTATCATTTAAACAACTATTGTACAGATAATTTTATTACGAAATGTACATGAAGTAGAAATTAAGGTATTAAGAAACTTGGAATACTGGAAGAACCGACACACAAAATCAAAAGATCACAAACATTTATTAGAGTGAATCTGCCCACATAATCAGCATGTTATGGAACTTACGGGGAAGTATGTAATTACTGGAAGATACTTTGAAGTAAAACATATATACAATGGAGATTGTACTCTATAGCTTAACATATATTTAACACTAAAGTTATAAGTGTTCTCATACAACAGTACGTTATTGTGTGCCTATATTTCATGTGTGTGTGTGTGTTTGTTGCTGTGCTTAGTTTGTCTGATATAGACTGCCACATGTGTTTGTAAATTTCATTAATCGATTTTAGGAGCATAGTTGGTTGTTGGAAGGAACATAATAATATATATATATATATATACAGGGTGTCCCAAAATAGACGTGGAAAACTTGAGTTTCCAGTTTCCAGCAGGTCCAAAGTGAGCTAATATGTCTATAATCATTTTGCAACTTACAAAATTAAAATTTCTTGATAATAACATGGTAAAATGATTGCAGTTAGATGGGGGTATGGTAACCTCTAGGATGGTTAAGCCAGCCTTATGGGTAAATGCCATTTTCAACAGGCAATATCTCTGTAACAAGTCAAATTTGGAATTTTGCGTATAGAACATTTAATGCTTGGAATAGTTTTCCTAACCTAATCCTGAAGTTTGACACGTGAAATTTGGGACACTCTGTACATATAACTTTGCTAACTTCAATAGGGATCATTCATTAAGCACTTGTGAATCTGTGTGTGTATGGACTCGTGAAGACATAATCATCATTACTGTCAACTTTAATGTGTAACGTAAGTGGTTAATGACATGGATTATTACACTAGTTCACTTACAAACTACGGCCAAAATCAACTAATACATTTAATTGATAGTACCCTACTTCTTTAAGGGGGGATGGTTAAATGTTTGGTCGATTTTTTTCATTTATTAATTATTTTTCTAGTTTCCGCCCTAGACATCCATCAAACTTAAAACAAATATCCATTAGATCCCCCTTTTAGATTAATTTGTACATTTTTCGGTAGAAAAATTTACCGGCCAAAGGCCAGTTCTTCCAAAATTAAAGGCTCACTATCGTTCCCCAGGAAAAAAAATTGACACCTGAATAGCACGAAAGGTCTTAATATTGACAAGGAAATGGGGCGGAAGCTCTTAAAATCGGCAAACTAATGGGCCAAACGTCATTAAATCTGAAAACTAATGGGACTAAACATGAGGAAGAAGGGGAACCAGAAAACAGCTCATCCCCCCCCCTTAAGATGATGTGACTTACGAGTAATCAAGTTAGAAAGATACAAACCCTTAATGATAATTTTTATCAAACATTCTTAACTCTGAGGTAATATATTATAATTATATGTCAGCAAAACAATATACATAATAACTTTCTAATATATAAATCTTTCTGATAATTAATGAATTACTGGGCATTCTTTAAAAAAAATAAAAAAAAAATACTAATAAAGATAAAAGCTATAGTAAACATTTGGCTCTATAACTACTTTTGATAGTGTGAAAAAATAACAGTTATAGTCCTGTTCATGTCCTTGTTATTCAACTTTACTTCCAATACTTTTATATAGAATACACTACACCCGGATTCAATAGTTCAGCAACCTTGGGGGGGGGAATCCAGACCTATTTCTCCCTTATACTTAGCCCTTTTAGTTTTGAGGTTTTAAGACATTCACCCCAATTAGTTGGGTGATTAAGAGATTTTTTGCGTCATTTAGGTGTCAATGTTTCTTAGTGGGTGATGAAAAACCTGCAATATAGGAGGAACCGAAAACCAGTTCCTCCTATATTGCAGGTTCTTCATCGCTCACTAAGAACAAACTATCTCGAAGGAGGGTTTAGGGGTTATTTTTTTAGGGTTGGTGTAGGTCTAGAGAGGAAACTAAAAACTCTTGAACATTAACCTCTATTACTCACAGACGACTAGAGTAATCGAGCTAATATATCTACCACTTTGGAAGGGTCAGGCAAGGAATTGGTGTGGAAATTTACAGACCATTTGCTCTAGTCCTTTTTGAGTTAAAGAGGTTAGGGGTTATGATTTCTGGCCTATCTATTTGGAACAGGGTATAACTACTAGTGCTGTATCTATATAGTACACATAACCGTTGTTTTTGCTAAATACTTTCTGGTATAAGTGTAGTAATGTTTCACCCTTGTTTTATGTTCTGGGTGTAGTGTCCCGAGTTCGAATCCCAGGAGGACCATATGCTTTCATTAGTTTATTCAAGTACATTGGGGTTTGTAATGGTGGATTAATGTTAAGACCGGGGTGTTCCTTAATACCTGTAGTAATGTTTCCCCCTTGCGCAAAAAAACTCAAACTCCAATGGGGAACTTTTCAGCCAACATATATCACCTTTAGATTGTGTTGGTGGTGTAATGGCTTAGATGCTTATGTTCTGGCTGTGGTGTCCCGAGTTCGAATCTCGGGAGGATCATATGCTTTCATTAATTTATTCAAATACTTTGGGGTTTGTAATGGAGGATTAATGTTAAAAACAGGGTGTTGCTTAATTATATCGTACTAACAGGTCCTGGACTTAACTTATAATATATTATTGTGAATCTATCATTCTAAATTACACATAAGAATTATACAGTATGTGGGTTTTAGTAGGACAATCGCTCCCATGACTGCAGTGGATTATGGAAGGCGTTTTTAGAGAAGTGAACCAGGTAATTTGTCTACCTAAATATGTTATAAATTTAGCTTGCAGGGGATTCTGGAAGATATTATAATAGAAGTGACTTATTGGTGAGGGTATATGTGGAAGAGGGTGAGGAGGTGTTGTGATGCCCCTAGACCTGCGTATCATCACTATGGTGCCCGTCAGGAGGGATTGTGACGCCACTAAACCTGCGTATCATCACTACTATGGTGCCCATCAGCGTAGGTGCCGTCACTGCTCCCGCCAAAGTGCTTCGGTGGGCGGATGTCGTGCGTGTCGTCCCTGAAGAACAAAGGAATTATAAATAATTAATAATAAATAATAAATTAACATACACACACATATACAGGGTGGCGCAGACCTTGGTTACTCAGTCTAGGCCTCCATTAACCCTCCAACCCCGGGTGACCTCTTAGAAGGTATTAGATACTTTCTCCGTGGGCCCCGGGTGGCCTTTTAACAGGGTAAGGGCTATTTTATGGCTTAAAACCACTTACAACTGCACTAGAGAAAGCTTTGTTGTCTTGGCAGGTGGTCCGTATAACCAACAAGAACAAGAACACACAGCCAGCCAGTCATGTGACTCCTGCTTGTAAGCGAGCCTTACGAAAGCTTGTATTAATTTTCCTGAGTCGCAAACGATGCATGAAAGCAGACAACAGTGACTTAGGAATGGTTACAATGGTGAAATAAATAAGTAATCAATAATCAATAAACAATATTAGTAAATAATCCATAATCCATAATCAATAATCAGTAATAAATTGTTGAACGAATATAAACAGACCGTAGCCGCGGTCGCCAATACGGCGATGCTCTGGCCTACCTATTTGGAACAGGGTATAATATGCTAGTATACAGGTATAGAGAGTCCTTGTAACAAACCAAATAGAGAAGGACCTAACACAACTCCCTTACGCAAGTCACCAAACGTCCTTCCCGGTGTACACTCTATCTTATCAACCCAACATCCTTATCAGTGTTCCCTACGGACCTATAAAACTAGATTCTGGTACGATATCTTGTGGGTTGTTATGGTATTTTTTTTAATTATTATTGAGGATTTTGCTTGCTTTTGCCATTTTCGAGCAATGCATTTTAGTTTGTCCCCTAGGCTAACAATAACGCCTTCCCAGATTTCCCTGAAACTAAAAACTGTCCACCTAGACCCCTTTCAAGTTAAGTTTGTACATGTCCTGGCCGAAGGCCAAATTCTTATAAGTTACGGCTCGCTATCGCTCGCCCAGAAATAAACGGACACCTGAATGGGGTGAAGCATCTTATTATCGCCAAACTAATGGGATGAAACGTTATAAAATCTCCAAACTCATAGAGCGAAAAAGGGGACGTTCAAAAGGACCTCCCTCGGACCAATTAGGGTTAACTGAATTTAACTAAACTAAACATAACCCACTTGCGAGTTTCGTTCTATAAGGAAGTTGGAGTTGTAGACATTGATATTTAACATAAATACTAACTAAAATACCCTATGCCATATTGCAAGTAAGTAGGCCAAAACTCTTGAACATTAAGCTCTATAACTACCAAACGACTAGCATAATAGAGCTAATATTTCTACCATTTGGGTTACAGAGTTACAGAGGCCTACCTACTTGGAACAAGGTCTAGTCTATTGAATCTACTTGGTGATGGTACTGGAGCGCGACTTGGTCCTCCTCACGAACTGCCGGAGTCGCCTTTTATTGCATTGCTGTTTAATATCAATGTTTACGGCTCCAACTTCCTTATAGCCTAAAACTGGTCTATTGAACCTACTTGGGGTGTGTGAGGGTTGGTCCAATCCAGAGTGAGGTTTGGCATCCTCTACCCAACTTTAGCCATTTCTGTCTGCCTCTTTTCCTGTACTATTTTTCCTTCTACAGTGGGTGCTGGCGAGATCGCCCGATTGGGTGGTACTGCAAGGTTGGCTGTGGACGGTGGGGGCATTGACCCGGAGGTGCAAGCCCATGGGCTGATGATCCCCTCCCCCGCTGCCTTCTCATAGACAAATCTCATCTCACCTTGGCCCCTTCGGGGGCCTGAGCATCTGGATGGCTTCGGTCTACCAGACTTGGGACTGCTCAGCCAGACAGTCTGGGGAACTACAACAACAACAACAACCTACCTGGCGGTGGTACTGGAGTTCGACTTGGTTCTCCTGACGAACTGTCGGAGTCGCCTGCTGCCGGAGCGGACAAAGGCGGGGTCCTCGTAGTCCTCGTGGTTCTTGTTCCTGACGTAGGAGATGAAGCACAGTATAGCGATCAGCACCGGCAGCAGCACCGCCAGCACCGTGCCCGCTGTGATTCCTCCCTGCATGACCAGGAACTCCGCCTCAGCTGTGTGCGGGGGGAGGGAGGAACACGGATACAATCATTAGTGAGTCTCATTATAGTCGCCACTGCATTAAGGTTTTATTTATTTATATTTTTTTTAGTTTGCTCCCTAGACCTCCATCAAGCTTTAAAAAAGCCTCCAAGACCCCCTTTCGAGAACAAGTTGTACATTTTTCGGTTGGAAAATGTTCTGGCCAAAGGCCGGTTCCTCCTAAATTGTAGACTCGCTGTCGCTTGGCAGGAAAAAATCGACACCTAATTGGCACGAAAGGTCTTACGATTGACAAAGAAATGGGGTGAAAGGTCTTAAAATAGCCAAACGTCTTAAGATTTCAAAACTATTGGGGCTATACATGGGACAAGGGAGTCCAGAAAAAAAAACTCCTTTTAAAATCATCCCCTGTCTTATCTATTCATGGCCGAGACTACGCTTATTATTTTCCTTAGCCATTTTATGATACGATGACGCCTTTCTCTTCTATCTTCTGGTTATTATTAGACGATCTTGGGTAAAGATTATTTAAATTTAACTTCTAACTTCCATATATTCTTCCTAATCCAATTAAGCCGTCTAATGATAGCCGGAAGAAACTGCTAAATTGCGTCATGATCTTCAAATACAAATAATTAAAAAAACTATGCAATACTTACTCAATGGGTAGTCGATTGCCGTTAGTCATTAAAGAACATAATTATTATGTATATTTTCTATTTCAGTAGCTTGAGCTAAATACATAAATATAGTCACACATATTACATTAGTGTACGTTTTATTTTAAGAACGAAATAGGTACAAAATGTTACTATGATCTGTTACAAAATAGTAAAAATAACTTACATAAGGTCACGAGTATATTATAGATAAAATTCATACCCTTTGTCAGTCCGAAATGCCGCGAGTTAAGAGACGTTTCTAATGTGATTATCATGCTGATTATACTCAATTGAATATGGCATTGTGTTTTGTGTTCTTATATTTCATAATTTCATTTGCTTAAAGCGTTATTTCCACATAGCGATTTTGATAAGTTCTTTTGCCTTTATATTGTGTCGTCCCTGTTTTGGTTTGGTTATTTTGCAAGTTTACAATATAATTTACGCAAGGACATTTAATTTTCGTGTATGCCATATTTAAATGAGTAGAATAATGATGGAAATCAATGGCAAACGTCTATCACTCATTGTATTGTCGAAATTGAATGCGAAAACATCATTCTGGGCTGACGAAATGTATATTGGTTCATAATAAGCACAAACATAATGGTATCAGTACCATTGGCATCGACTATAATCTGTTGTAAACACCTAATTTATAAAAAAACAAATGAAAAATATTTTGAAAGGAAACTTAATTTAATTTAAATTGTATTACTTCAAGAACTTATTAATTGTAAAACTGAAAACCTAAATATGGCTTAAAGACATAACTACCATATATACGTTAAAATTATTAATTAAATCATCATTACAAGTGCTTGGTTAAGTGGGGTGACATGCTTTTTTTTCTCTCTTCCTCTGGGTTGTATCCATTCGGCCCCATTCAGCCTACCGTTTTAAGACGTTTATCCCCATTCAGGTGTTGATTTTTTCCTGGCGAGCGGTAGCGAGCCAGCATATTTAAAAACAAAATTTGACAGCAGGCTAAATTTGTACATTTTTCGATAGAAAAATGTCTCCGGTGAAGCCGGATTTCTTTTTACAATGCTGGCTCGCTATCGCTCGCCATGAATAAATCGTCACCTGGGTGGGGATAAACGTCTTAAAAGAGTAGGATGAATGGGGCTGAATGGATACAAGGCAGAGAAAGAGAGAAAAAGAGAGAAAACAAGCAGGTCACTCTTAACCGAAGAAGTGCACATGGGGGGTATGAGACACCACACTCCTGTGCTGACGTATTTGAGCTGTTCCCATCACTAACATCGTTATTTTACCATAAATAGCATTAATACTTATCCATATGCACCTATTATAGGTTGATTATAAAGGTATTAACCTGTTACAACAATAAAACAAGTGGAAACAGTGTTTGGATGGTCAAAATCGGCGATACAGGCCGGGAGTTACATAATGTATGGCTGAGGCAACCTCCTGCCCTCCTCCCCTCCCCTTGTCTGGAGAGACACTGTTACGCAATAGTCTCTCTCTCGCTCTTTCCCACGCTTGGTAACAGTGATGACTGTTACCCTACTACCAACTCGCTAATGTTAGCACGAAAATAGACCACAGAATAAGGGAATAACAGGGAAAATAGGTGATAACTGAAGGAGGGGAGGAAAGTGGGGAAGGAGGGGAGGTGGAGGAGTGATATTTGGCATGGCCCAGGGGCAAAAAAAAAAAAAATTTTTTGTTTTGTTTTTGTTTTTTTGGGTGTTTTAAATGGATTTTTTTTTTTTTCCTTACTCTTAAGAGTCTTCCCGCAGTCCGCCGGGGGAACTCTTAAGAGTCTCCCGGCAGTTCCCGGGTTAAGGCTTAAGGAAACATTCTCATAGCTACGATACACAAATGATTAAGAGTAAACATAATAGTTCTTTTTACTAAACTTTTCTATAAAAACAATGATTGATAGCACTATAGTCGCGATTAAATACACATATTACAGAAACAATGTGAGGCAAACCTAAGAATATAAGCTATTTTATAATTACTTAAACCTATAGACAACTACAGCTAGAGTTAAAAAGATACACACTCTAAATGTTCTTAATCAGACGAGCATGAAATGAAATCAGAATAGCTTCCCATACTAGAGTCGGTAGCTATAAAGCCTATATAATATAGAGAAAACAAATGCCTGCTCTGAATATTGCTTTAAATTTGGTGGGAGAGTTCTCGCTAACACACACACACACACACAAAACGTTGTATATTTATTAGATACATTATTTTCGTGAACGAACTTATTACTCGGCAATGAAGGTAATTGAAAAGTTCAGTGGGGTCTCAAAATAGTGTGTTAATCGAGTGTATTAGCTTAAATATATGGCTCGAACTGTGTATGTGTTGAGTAAAAAGGTTATATGAGTTGAACCAATCTAAATAATTAGGCCCTATGGATCTACCTACATGTACGGTGCAGTATATTTAGTTCAGTTAAGCTAAACTCTGTACTTTGGTAATACTGCTGTTAATGATAGCATTGATCATATTTGTATACTGTAGGATTTGTTTTTTACACCATACCCGTAAGGAGGGTTATGGAGCTCCGATCTTACTTTCAACCATCTTGACAATTTTACCAACACACCTAAACTTCGTCAGATGTGGAAACAGCCTCCCGAAAATTTGCACCCAGGGCGGGAATCGAACCCGGGACCCTTGGGTTACGAGGCAGACACATTACCACGAGACTAATAAAGGTACCTCACTTAGCCTGGTAGTCTAAGTGTATTTCCACATCTTGTTCAGTTTAGGTTAATCTATTTTCACTGACTTTACAATACATGTCATAAAGAAATTTCAGAATTACTGTAAAAATAACTACAATTCGTTATACCCTCTCATAAAGTCTCTGCAAATAACTGAAGCAGTAAGTATTATGTGCATGTCAAGAGAATGTTAACTTAAACATCCGACTCCTTATGAGGCTCTGGTTCACTGAGATCCCATAGTACATTTTGGAACACCACAGGCTTGTCATTCACTGGTTCATGAGTGTCATATTCTCCATCAAAGTGTGTTGGCACCCTCATGGGCCGGCACCCTAATATATCAAGCCTGGTTGGGTCGCCGGAGTAAGAGAAGCTACTGGTGTTGCTAACGGAGAGGCTGGAGGAAAGAGAATAGGAATCGGAGGACGAGGATGTTGACATTGCAGAGGATGTGACGTCTTCTGCACCTCGTCCTAATGGTGCTTCACTCATTAGCTTGTGTTCTGGAGGACTGGATGTCCAAATCATATGGGTCTCTGCAAAAGCTACTTCAGGATCCACTTTAGAAATGGGGGGAGATATTTCTGGACGTGGGCGAGGGGCAGAGGCAGGGGCATAGTGGGCTCGGAGTGGAATCCTTGGGACCTTCCAGTAGCCTTCCTCCTTGAACTTGGTGCGTGTGTAGGAGGCATAGCAGAGAAGGGCTATGAGGACGGGGAGCAGGACGGCCATGACAGTGCCAGCGGTGATCCCTTGCTGCATGACCAGGTACTCCAGTTCACCTGCGGCACCAATCCATGTCAGTCACACCAGACACTCACCCGGCCGTCCGCACCCGTCCTGCCCCGCCCTGCCCCATCCACTGCCTCTTCCGTGAACTTTATTCCCGAGCACGGCAATATTCTCTCACTGAACTTGTGGTCTCAGGAATCTTCACGATGTTTGCAGAATGAATGCAATGAATTTTCACACACCACATTTAACACTTCAATCTAAATGACCCCAGTGAACGGATTGAACGGAGACTGAGCTGGGGGGAGAGAGGAAGGTACGGGCGAGGACAACTGACCAATTTGGATTGAGATCCTTTATTATTATACAGTATGTAGCAAATAATTTCTAATTATATACAGTACATAAGTGCTATGGAAAGGAAAACATTTAATATCAACAGTCATGCTCTGTTCACAGTACATTAATTATCAAAACAGACCAATACCTAAAGGAAGTTTTGAGAATGAGGCAGCTACAGGTCGAGAACTGATAAATGCCTGAACACAAAAATAGGGATAGCAGCTGATAATAGTAAGAATATCTAATGATAATTTCGGACAGGTTGGGAGAGAGATATCCTGACATGGATTCGAACCCACTCACCCCAGGTATATGTGGGAGAGTTGGGCACCGTAACCGAGTGGCCATGACCGCTCATGGCCGAGTGGTTACGGTGCCCAACTCTCCCACATATACCTGGGGTGAGTGGGTTCGAATCCTGGTCAGGATGCTTCTCTCCCAATAGTAAGAATCTCTGGTACAGCTAGATGTCGAGATCTTATAATTGACTAAAGACCAAATTAGGGATAATAGTTGAAAGAAGTAGGTATCTCGGGTATACTCACTGACACAAGTAGCCTCTCCATCCTCAGGCCAGTTCCAGTCCCCTGAGGAGTAGCACCAACGTCGCTGTTCTCCCAGCAGTACGTAGCCGGGGTCGCAGTCGAACTTCACTTCCGCCCCGCTCAGGAAGTCGAAGGTCGACTTGCGGCCATTGGGAGGAGTTGGTAGGGCCCCACAAGACACCACTGTTGACAGAACCAGGTTGAACATTTGTAAATTTGAAGCTAGTATCATATGAGCAATTTTAGTTGAGTTATCTGAAAATTTGTATTGATTTGTGTTAATTATTACAACAACATTTTTTTTGTCAATTTCTCATTGGAAAAGGCAACAACAATGCAGACAGGATATTTCGGTGTCAATTCTTAAAACAAAAAATAATCATATAGAATAGTGACAACAAAGCCGGAAAGAATTAACTACACTATATGAATACTGACCCGCCTGTAGTCCGTCGCCCTTGATGTTGACGTACTGATCCTGGTAGTACTTGGTCATCAAGGCAAAGTCCCGCTTGAGAGAGACCACATAGTCGTAGTAACACTGGTAGGAGTCGCCGCACACACGGTTTATGTCGATCATCGGGGTCGTCCTGGGGTGGCCAAAGTAAGAAAAGGTTACTTAAGGGGATAGTGGTTGGTTTTTGGGTCTATTTATTCCGTTATTCATATATTTTTTAGTTTCCTCGCTATAATTTGTGTATGTAAGCTGAATAATCATATGAGTGTACTACATTATTCCCTATAAATGTGAAAATGTGACTTACGCATTTGGTGAGAGTACGGGGCGGGTGTCCCATTCGGGTTCAAAGGCCGGATCATAGTAGTAGTTGCTGGAGCGCTGATTCTCGTGGAAGAACAAACTTTTGCCCACTTCCAGGTCCTCCTTGTCATCCAGCACCCCTAATGATAAAGAAGGTGAGCAGGTTAGACGTAGAAAATAATAATGGCGCATCAAAAAAAAAAAAAAATATATAAAAATTATGCGAGTCGATTAGTTCTGTGCTTAGTTTCATCAAACATCATAATCTATTTTTATCAATTTCACTCCAACACCAACCACCTCCAATGAAATTAATGAAAGCATGTGATCCACTTGGATTCGAACCTGGGTTACCACACACAGATTTTTAAACACTCTAACCATTACACCATCAAGACAGTTAAAGGTTTATGCACAAGTCTACGACTTATTATCCATTCTCGAATACTGGATATTAATCTAATAATTTACATATTCCCAACTGCGCTATGGTAGCCTAATGGTTAAGTGAGATGAAAGAATATAAGCCAATTGACAGGTCATAAAAATATCTTTAGTGTTGCCAAAAATCTGTAGTGCAAGCAAACCTCAAAAACTAATCAGTACAAGTCTATGTGAGTGGTGTGGTGTGTGAATTCAGACAGTTTGGCATGTAATAAGGAATTGTATTTCATCCATATTAAGCTATTATGGTGACAAACGGCCTTCCAATGCCTTCTGCCAGGTGCCTTCCAGACATAGTTGTCTGTCAGATATAGGATTCACAGGTATGACACTATCTGTAGAGGGTTGAACAGTAGAAAACACACTCTCACACACACACACACATAAAACACACACACTGTAACTTACAAAATCTTTATGAATTTGTTTGACATTGTGGGGGTTGAAGGTCCAGTTGCACACGCACACAGTCACTCACCCATACACATAAACACACACATACAAACACACCACATACACACACACACCCACATTCCAGAACCGATTTCGAAGGACTACGGGATTTTTTCAAGTCACAAAATTGGGATCAGGTGTTATCTGAAAGTGAGGTAGACAAAAAACTCAAGGCATTCATGGAGATCTATGATACTGGTATAAAAACTTTTGTCCCAAAGTACATTAATAAAAGGAAAAAAAGTAATCGCAAAGTATGGTTTAACCGCGAATGTAGGCAAGCAAAGGAAGCAAAAAACAAAGCCTGGAAAAAGATGAGAAACTGGGATTCGGAAGATAACAGGCAAAAGTATAAAGAGGAGAGAAACAAATACACAGAAATGAGGAGGAGGTCAGAGGCAAACCATGAGAAAGGGATAGTGGAGAACTCTGAAAAGAATCCAAAAATGTTTTTCAAGTTTGTAAACGGCAAAAGGAAGATAAAAGCCACGATCGTTAAGATTAAAAGTGGAAACAGAATCATAGAAGAGGATACAGAGATTGCGGAAGAACTAAATAGAAATTTTGCATCAGTATTTACAAAAGAAGGAGAATTCATTGCACCAGAAACCAATGAGATAGGTACAGAGGAAATGCCGGAAGTCACATTTAACAGACCAGAGCTCATAGACAAAATGAGTAAGGTGGATCCAAACAAAGCCGCTGGACCGGACGGAGTATCAGGCTGGATTATTAAAGAAAATGCTATGGAACTGAGTATACCGTTATATGACATAATGACCAAATCATTGGACACAGGGATAGTACCTACAGAATGGAAAAGAGCAAATATTGTTCCTATATTTAAGGGAGGAAGCAGAGATAAACCACTGAACTATAGACCTGTATCACTATTGAGCATCCTCATGAAGATTCTGGAAGGATTAATAAGGGACAAATGGGTGAACTACCTGGAATCCAAAAGATTAATTACTGACCGACAATTTGGATTCAGAGGTGGCAGATCATGTGTAAGCAACTTGTTGAGTTTTTACTCTAGAGTAATAGACACAGTGGACAAGAGGGAAGGATGGGTAGACTGTGCCTACCTAGACTTTAAAAAGGCATTTGACAAAGTTCCACACAAGAGATTGCTGTGGAAATTAAAACATGAGGGAAAAGTAGGAGACAAACTGCTGAAATGGATGGAGAGCTACCTTAGCGGAAGACAGATGAGAACAACAGTAAGGGGGAAATCGTCAAACTGGACTCAAATTACGAGTGGGGTACCACAAGGATCTGTCCTAGCCCCAATCATGTTTCTAATATTTGTAAATGACTTACCTGAGGGACTAACAAGCTACATGAGCATGTTTGCGGACGATGCTAAGCTGCTTAAAACGATCAGAACTCAGGAGGATTGCCTTGAGCTCCAAGCAGATTTGCAAAAGATCCATGAATGGAGCATCAAATGGAATATGGAGTTCAATGCAGGGAAATGTAAGACTCTAGAAATGGGTAAAAGCAAGTACAGACCTAGAAAAGATTATAAACTAGGAAACGAAGTGATTCCCAAAGCAGAAAAAGAAAAAGACTTGGGGATAGAATTTAAGGATAACATGTCTCCAGAAAGCCACGTAAATAAGATAGTGAGAGAATCACTAGCACTATTGGCAAATATCAGGATGTCTTTCAATTATCTTAATGAAAACACCATGAAACAAATAATAACGGCAATAATAAGACCCAGGATGGAATATGCATCTGTAGTGTGGTCCCCTCACTTGAAGAAACATATCCACAAATTGAGAGGGTACAGAGAGCAGCTACGAGGATGATCCCAGGTTTGGAAAATTTGGAGTACCAAGAGAGGCTCGAGAGATTGAATCTACCTACACTGGAACAGAGAAGGAAACGAGGACAGCAAATTCAGATATATAAATGTGTTAGAGGTATTGACAAAATCGACCAAGAAAACTTCATAGAGAGGGATGGAGGTGAGAGGACAAGAGGTCACAGCTACAAACTAAAAGTGCTAAATAGTAAATCTGATCTGAAAAGTAAAAGATTTCCTACCAACTCGATTAGTGGGTGGAACAAATTGCCAGCCGAAGTAGTGTCTGCACCATCAGTGCATAGTTTCAAAGCACGGTATGACAAACATATCTTAGGAGGCGGGAATTAACGAGCATGCTCACTCCCGCAAATACAACTAGTGTAAGTACAACTAGTGTAAGTACACACACACACACACAAACACACCACCTACACAAACACACAATCGTACACACAAATAAAACTTACATTTCATTCCAAACTCGTCATGAATCTGCTGGACGTTACTGATTTCCACCTCCGTGTCGTACCCCGGACCAAAGCCGCCGTCAGGAAGCACAAAGTCGTCTTGCGGGTTGAAGGTCCAATTGCCGAACAGACCCCGCGTTATGTTCTAAGGAGAAACGCCACATTAGTTAATTCTGATTTAAGGGGGGATGGGCCGGTTTTCTGGACCACTTTCTCCCTCATGTTTAGCCCCATTAGTTTTCAGATGTTAAGATGTTTGCCCCATTAGTTAGTCGATTTTAAGGCATTTCGCCCCATTTCGTCGTCAATATTTAGACCTTTCGTGCTATTTTGGTGTCGTTTTTTTCCCTGGCGAACGATAGTGAGCCTGTAATGTTGGAAGAACCGGCCTTCGGCCGGGAAATTTTCCTACCGAAAAATATACAAATTAATCTAGAAGGGGGATCTAATGGATGTTTTTTTTAAATTTGATGGAGATCTAGGGAGGAACCTTGAAAAATAATGAAAAAATACATGCAAAAATCGCCCAAAAGGTTTCCTCGCTAGTACTCCATCAAGCTTAAAAAAAACATCCCCTAGACCCCCGTTCGACATAAATTTGCATAATTTTCGGTAGAAAAATGTCCCGGCCAAAGGCCGATTCCTTTTGAAATAACAGGCTCGCTATCGCTCGCCAGGAAAAAATCGACACCTAAATGGCTGGAAAAAAGCCCTAGTATTGACAAATAAATGGGGTGAAGCCAATACTTAAGGCTATCCCTCAATATTATCGCATCGAATCACAAAGGTCTGAAAATCGCCAGACTAATGGAACAAACATCTTAAAATCTCAAAACTAACGGGGCTCATAATATATGAGCTAAGTTGGCTAGACAAATGGTTTCAGATTATACATACCGCAAAGCTGAGCGGCAGATATATCCTGGTGCCGAGGTAGCCCATATTCTCCATAACCTCCACTCCCGCGCCGGACGCAAACATGATGATCACGTGACTCTGGTTCAGTATGTTGCTTGGGGTGTACACTACGCATTCTGGGGAAGAGATGGATTATTAGTACGTTTTGAAATGGCACCGTGATTTAAGCAGATTTTTCTATTTGTTTTTTGTTTGCCCTACCCAAACAATCTCACAGAGTAGTTTAAGTTTGTTTGATACTGTTTGTTTCCGTTTGCCATGCTAAAGTTATAACTAATATGATGCAAGTGAAAGTGTATGTATGAATCCACCTTTAAGCTAAAAGTAATGCCTGAAAATCCCGGAACCACATATATTCAGTCACATAAATCCTTATCTGTAAGCGTCTTCATGTATTTCCCATCAATCTAACACGTCCACTTTTTATATACCAGTGACACCATACCCCATCCACTGACCTCTGAACTGTTGGATCTTCTGCGAGTATCTGTCGAAGTACACCCTCTGGCCGTCCACAATAACGTCCAGATGGTACCTCCAGATGGCGTCCTGGGGGCGTCTCCTCACCTCCACCACTGATGATACGTTGTCTCGGGCTGGGCAGGGTGGAAAGAGTGTAACATAAACATCGACGAGGAGAAAGAGCGAATGAAAACAGTCAATCAAGCACTCAAAAAGGGCTTATGAAAGGTATGAGTGTTCAAGAGTTAGTGTAAGATAAGTTAGGCCTATAATAATCCTTTTCACTCTACCATAATTCATTTTCACAAACCCTGTACACCATATAACAAGACCTTCAGATGCTTTTCGTCATCTATAATTATATTGTGTTATGATAAGTTAACCTTTTCAAGCTCCAATACCCGTTTCTGTTCTGTTTCTGGCTACTATTAGACGATTTTATTCAGATTGGTAACGGTATATGGAAGTCAAAGGGTTGATTGAGATAGTATTTACCCTTTTAATACCCACAGATACTTCCTAAGCTGCATAAAATCATCTAATGATAGCCAAAATAAACTGCTAAAATGAGTCAGAGCTTCAAAGGGTTAACTTACCAGCCACTGACGTAAGCATGGATGCTTTAGCCTCCTTCAGGTAGTTCACGTCGATCTGCTCGAAGCGCCCCTGAACATCCAACACGTGACGGACCGAATTCACTCTCACCAGCACGAACTCCCCCTTCCCGTTGAATGTGTAGGGCAGGTCGTCAAAGGTGTAGATGTGGGGGTCGCCGAACACAGTAGCTGCAGGAGAGTAAGGAAAGAAAATTGAAGTTGAAGGAGTAGGATTAAGATTATGGGGATAGAAACCGGGTGCAAGTTTTGTCAGCTCAACCCATTTTCAACTATTATACATACATAAAATTTAAGACTGAGTGTTCCACATATACGTGCAGTTTCAGTCTCTTGTCCTAATGGCGGCGTTCCAGGCAACCCTGTTAAGGGCTGCTTCACTTGTTAAGTTCTTGGATTTGAGATCGGCACGTATAGTCCGATCCCAGGTCTCCCTCGGTCCACCCCTTGGTGCAGCTCTCTCCACAATCACAGACCTGCATTATTTCACCCAATTTTGTTCATCCATTCTCTCTACATGTCCATACCATCTAAGTCTACTTGTACGCATCACCTCGCTAATACTCTTCATACCCAAACGTCTCCTCAGCTCAACATTTGTTATATACGAGTATTGATAGATTACATTAGATTATAATAGGCAAAGATATGTTAGGTTTAGTATAATTATCTTCATTTATGTTTGATTGGGTTGGTAATTCTAGCCTTGGCTATGATTACTGGTAAATTTGGCCAAGTGTAACAAAGAAGCACCAACATTGACATCATATTAACTTAGTGCTGACTTCAGGATCCTTCTACCCCAACACAGAAAACTTATACAAATAATGATAAGCTAAATTGGGTTAGGTTAGGTTATACTATACTGGATTTGGATATAAGGGGTTGAATTTACCAGTTATTTAAAATTAGTAGTCAAATCGGCTTCACACTGACCTGCTGTAGGAGGCTGGTATCCGACACAATCCTGGGATGCCCGGCGCTCGAATCTGTAGGTGACGCAGCCCGGCGACTGCTCTCCCTGCCACTTACAGCACGTAAAGAAGGGGATCACGTCATGGTACCAGTGGGATAGTGAGGGTACCTGAACATAGAGAAGACATTGTGAGATTGAAATGGTACGTTACCTGGACAGAAAGAGCAATGGTATCTAGAGAAACGTGAGACAATGACAAGTAACTGTAATTAGGAATTATAAGACATTAACACTATCTGGGTAGAAGGGAGTGAGGCTCTTATGAAACATTGACGAGGTTAGCAAAGTAGACAAAATTAGAAAAATTTGAAATAAATAGGGATTAACGATACATAAATTGGCCCTAGCATTTAGCACCTGACCTTATTAGCCTCATCGAAGGGTGTCTTGCCGAGGTTGTGAGCCCTGTGGGGATTACCGCCCCACATCTTGTCAGCAGTCATCATGAGGTAGCCGTCACGGTCATAACAACACTGCTGGCCCGCACCGTCTTTGCTGTATAGAGGGGGGGATCATGGGAGGTCAAACACAGGATCAACAGAGGTCAACAACAGGGTCACGAGAGGTTATACAAGAGGTCATGTTTGGCAAGGTATGGGAAGTCACATCCAGGGTAGAACAAACTTATAGTGTGTGTGTGTGTGTGTACTCACCTAATTGTACTCACCTAATTATAGTATACAGGGTTTGAGCCTAAGCTCGTGTTGTCCTGTCTCTCTCTACATTTATCCAATTTTGCTTTAAAAGTTTGGATATTTCTTGCTCCCACCACCTCCCCATCCAACTTATTCCAACAATCAATGCTTCTATACGGGAAGCTGAACTTTCTTACATCAGACTTACATACAACTTTCCTCAACTTACATTCATGACCCCTGGTTCTTCCCTCACCACAAAATCTCCCTTGTCGATCTTCTCAAAACCTTTCACACACTTAAACATCATGATCATGTCACCTCTCTCTCTCCTCTCCCTCAGCGTTGGCAGCTTTAGCCTCTCCAATCTCTCCTCATATGGCAGGTCTCTAAGGCTAGCTATCATCTTAGTGGCAACTCTCTGAACTCTTTCCAGTTTTTTATTATGCTTTATAAGGTGTGGTGACCACACCACTGCTGCATACTCCAGTTTTGGTCGTATTATCGTCCCTATTATTTTTGCTAACATCTCTTCATCTAAATAATTCAGAGCTATTCTCATGTTAGTCAACACTGCATAGGTTTCACCAGTTATTTTATTTATATGCTGTTCAGGTGACAAGCTGTCTGCCATAACTACCCCTAGGTCTTTTGCTTTCCCAGCTTTACTAATTATTTCATCTCCTATTTTATATTCCCAAGAAGGTCTATATTTACTTTTTCCCATCTCAAGAACCTGACACTTACTCGTGTTGAATTCCATTTTCCAAGTTTGACTCCACTCATATAATTTATCTAGGTCTCTCTGTAATTCTTCACAACTACTCCTACTTGTAATATGCTTCATTAATTTTGCATCATCAGCAAACATAGATATTATATATGACATTATATTATATATGATTATATATGATTATATATGATATATGATTATATATGATTTGAAGGTCGTTGATGAAAACCAAAAACATGATTGGGGCCATCACCGATCCTTGAGGCACTCCGCTTTTTACCCTTTTCCACGAGGAGAACTTTCCTTTTATAACTGTTCGCATTTCCCTCCCAATTAAATAGTTTTCCATCCACTTTAATAATACTCCCTCAACCCACCCCACAGTCCTGAGCTTCCACAACAATCTCTTATGAGGCACCTTATCAAATGCCTTCTTGAAATCTAAGTAAATACAATCTACCCACCCCTCCCTCCCTTGTACAATGTCAATTACCCTATCATAATAACTCAACAAATTTGTGGTACACGAATGACCTTTTCTGAACCCGAACTGCTTGCTTGAAATTATTTCCCTCTCCTCCATCATACCCACCCATCTTTTTCTAATAATCTTTTTACAAAGCTTGCATATAACACTCGTTAAGGATACCGGTCGATAATTTAGCGGGTCTTCTTTATTTCCACTTTTATATATTGGAGTTATATTTGCTTGTTTCCATTCTAAGGGAAGTTCCCCCTTGTTTAATGAGTGTTGAACAATATCAAAAATAGGTCTCACTAGTTGTTCAGAACATTCTCTTAATACCCATCCAGCATGTTATCTGGGCCCATAGATTTTCTCACGTCGTGTGTGTGTGTGTGTGTGTGTGTGTGTGTGTGTGTGTGTGTGTGTGTGTGTGTGTGTGTGTGTGTGTGTGTGTGTGTGTGTGTGTGTGTGTGTGTGTGTGTGTGTGTGTGTGTGTGTGTGTGTGTGTGTGTGTGTGTGTGTGTGTGTGTGTGTGTGTGTGTGTGTGTGTGTGTGTGTGTGTGTGTGTGTGTTATAGATCATACTAGAGTCACCTGAGGGTATGCAAAGACAAAAATATGCAAGGTAATATATTATCACACAACAATCATATTTGATTATATAATGGATCACATGAAGTTATGCAGGAGATATAATTATATAGTCAGAAAACTTCATTCAGTGGTCACACAAGGTATTAATTTGTACTGCATTTAACCCCTTCATTACCGAGCATGATTTTTTTCTATTATTTCAAGAATATTTAGAGACATATATAGCTAAGTAAGGATCTGTGGTAGTTAGAAGGGTGACTTGAGATACTTTGAAGCCTTTTAATTGCTTCATGTCCTTCCTAAGCTAAATAAAACCGTCTAATCATAGCCAGAATACAATGGAAAAGACGGGGCGGTATTGAATGGGTTAAGAGGTCTTACAAGAGATCCCATGATATTATACATAGGGAAGTTGTATATATAGGCTACTCCCATGAGACTACAGGGTAACATAAAAGGGTCCATAAGGCTAAACATGTGGACAGAAAAACATAGTCATACATATGGTCTTGCAAAGGTGAAGATTCCAGTGCTAAAGCCAGTGTTAAACAAGCACTTTTTCCGGTAATATTTGTCAGCAATTCTCGCTTGATAACGTAAAATGTAGCTTCATCAGAGAGAAAATATCTTGCTCGTCGAAAATTTATCGAAAAATCGCTCGTGTAAAGGAGGTGTCACACGAGCGATTTTTCCGCCAATTTTTACGAGCAATTGTAGTTTGGCATCCTATAAATTTAACTTATATCAGAAATCAGCCACCTACCATAATCTACCTTCGATTTAGTTTCCGATGCCAATGCAAAAGAACTTAAAAAAATGTATGAGAACAAACTTGCTCATCATAAATTGTCGGCAAAAGAGCTTGTGTGACACCGGCTTAACACCTGCTTAAACCATACTACTTCACCACAGAGATCACAAAAACAGACTCGAGAAAAACACTGACTTAGGAAGGGCAGTCCGGACGCAATGGATGGCACCAAAGTGATAGTCACACTGAGTATTGCCATCACGGTCACAGGAGAAGTCTGGCAGAAAGCGACCTTTGTCTGCCACAGCTTGCTTCAGTAGGCAGGGGCACCTTTCAACCTAGAGAAGATTTATTTAAGTTTATTATGAGGTGCCGTTGTAAAGGCTTATCCTTTAATACCTTCACTTGACCTATAAGATCAGCCATGTATAATAAGTCTCAGAATCGGTGTGCCAATTATCCTTTTTGCAATTTCTATATTCTTATGCTTGTATATATCAATATGTCTCCTTCATTACCTCACAGAACTTATTCTTCCCTTCTCCATATTAAGAGTTAGAGAAGGCGATTGATTGGAAAATAATCCTAACAGGAACATGAGTGGATGGTTTATCTGGCATAAAACTGCAACAGCGTTTACTAACCTCGTAGGCGAAGTTCCGGAGGTTACGGTCGTTCTCAATCCAGCGGTCACACATCGCCACGGGCCAACTGCTGCGTCCGTACAGTCGCTCCCACTGGAAGTGGAAGTACCAGGCCAGCGGTAACGGACGAGACCACACCACGCTGATGGAGATAATTTAACATATTATTAGCATTTAATTAGAAAGAATCTAGGCTAGCTATAAGACCAGGTAAGGTATATTATCAGGGTTTTATATGACATCGATAGGTTCCTCTGTAACTATATTATGTTATGACATCAACAGTTTTCATTTTATTTTTCCATAGTAACTTCTGCCTTGGGACTTACAAAGGCAATTAGAAACCACTCTCAGTCAAGCCCAATGTCTGATGATACTTATATGTAGGCTATAATTAGAAGATGCACTTGATCAACCCCAATAACTTGGGCAGTAATACTTAGATGGCTTATTACAGGTCATATTCAACAACTATATTTACTTCTTCCATGATACTTCGCATTCAGTCAATCCCAAAAACTTATGCTTTGATACTTACGTGGACACCTTGAGGCCGTACGCAGGCTCCGGGACAGTGAGGTTGATCATGATAAATCCCATCTCCAGGTCCACCTTGTCCTTGTTGTCTCTGTTGGCATAGTCTGCCGTGGTCAGCCCGTACCTCCCGATGTTGGGCACCCCTTCCTGATGGCCAAGTTGAACGAGATGGGTTAGGGATCGGTAAAGACAATTTGAAGAATTTAATGGAAGTAAAACATGTAAAATGGCAAGAACCAGTGATGAACATGCGACGAAATGTGGCAGAAAATGAGTCAAAGAAGAACAATGACAGAAAGTAATAGAGATAAAAAGGGAAAATTACATTTGGAGGGAACAACGAAAAGATTTGGATCCATAAATTTAGAAGCTCCACATATGGGTGCCCTTGCTTAAGGGTTGCACACTAGGGGGTCATCCTGTTCTGACAAAAACGCTTGTGTTATTCCATTAAGTTTACCTTGTAATTTAGTTACTAATTATCTTAGTTGTAATTTACTAAGTGGAGGTAAATAATTCCACTAAGCCTCCTTGAAATCACCACCAGAACATTGATGTAAACAATCTCCGGAGTGATGCTGATCTCCCGGTAGCCCCAGAGAGACATGGTCACTGAGGCTTCCCGGTTCAATTACTTTGGCGATTTTGAGACCTTTTGCCCCATTTCTTTATCAATGTTAAGACCTTTCGTGCCATTTAGGTGTCAATTTTTTCCTGGCGAGCTACCAAAAAATATACATATTTATCTTGAAAGGGGGTCTAGGGAGTGTTTTGGTTTGTTTAGCTTGGAGGTCTAGCGAGGAAACTAGAAAAATAATGAAGAAATGAAAAAAAAATTGACCAAAAAGTGAACTCACCACCAGGACATCGATGTAAACAATATCGGGGGTGATGCTGATCTCCCGGTAGCCCCAGATCGACATGGTGACCGAGGCGTCCCGGTTCATCGTCAAGTTCCCTGCTAACCACTCCATGTCTAACACCTCCGGCGAGTGCTGCTGGTAACTGTTGTCCTTGAACCATACACCTTCGGGGGCTGTCAGGGGCGTTTCTGAGGAGGGAAGGAAGGGGTAAAGCATCTGGATAATATTGTTGCTCATGTTAACTGTTGTCTTTGAACCACATACTTCCGATGGCTGTCTAATAAGTCTGTGTAAAAGTTGGTTTAGATTATTTTTACGATGAGACTCAGGACTGCATAGTTTTACTTCCGTTGCTAAATTGACTCAATTTGAACGGTTTTATGCTCAAGACAAAAGACAAAGACTTTCAAAGCACATTCTTCAGCTACTTATAGTGAACAGAGTAGAGTGTACTGGAAACTTACCAACAAAGAACTTCCCTTTCCAGTAGTAGGGTCCGCCATCGATGGAGATGGAGAAGTCGACGTATCCCGAGACAAAGAGCTGGGGCATGATGCAGGTGGCGCGGTTGTCATCCAGCACGTGGCCTTCGACTGACGTGGTGTCGAACTGGCAGGTGAGGCGGTACCCAGTCCGGAAGCAGGGGCCCGTCAGGTTTACCAGAGTCCCACCCATCATGTTGCCTTGCTCCGGAGAGAATGTCAGCGGGTAGTCCTTCAGTTCTGCGGAAAAAAATACATCATAAGCATCATAAAAAGAAAAAGAAAAAGAAAAAAAGGAAGAACAAAAAAAGAGAAAACAAAAAAGGAAAAGTGGGGATTGGGCCAGAGTATATACATACATACACACATACATACATCATAAATAAGTATGCCTGCAGAATCTATATGACAAAAGAAAGACGAAAACATTCTAAATACTCTCCTGAACGAATACCTAGCCCAGAAACATAATAACAATGATCTTCTACCTGATAATATAGCTAACCCAGTAGATGCCAGTTCTGATCAAGTAAAAAAAATGCACAAATAAAAATAAAAGACAAACAAGGGTGTATAAAGATGTAAAATTAAAATAAATGTGGCTTGACTGTTCCCTGCCTCTCATCGCCATTTCCTCAGTCGAAGAGAGAAAATAGTGTTCGTTATATTTACGACCTGGTATATAATATAATTAAGGAACACCCCGTTCTTAACATTAATCATCCATTACAAGCTCCAATGTACTTGAATAAACTAATAAAAGCATATGGTCCTCCTGGGATTCGAGCTCGGGACACCATACCCAGAGCATAAACATCTAAACCATTACACCACCAACACAGTTAACCCCTTCTGTACCGGCGATGTCTTTTTTTTTTTACTTTATTCTGGCTACTATTAGGCAATTTTGTTGTCTAAAATGGGCCTCCAGCAATTAATAGGCTTCAAACTCTCTCACTTAACAATTTTTACTACTACAGATTCTTCTTAAACTGTACAAAATCGTCTAAATATAGCTAGAAATACTTTAAAAGATGACGCAGTACAGAAGGGGTTAAAGGTCAACAGACTATATACACCGACTGACCTTCCTCCCTCCTGCAGCAGCCAGCCATAACCTTCTCGTCAATCCTGAAGATATGCCTGCCGGGGAAGCCGTTGGTGTTGCCGGCCACCGCCAGGTCTCGGATGTAGAGCTTCTGGCTGTACGGGGAGTACTCGTAGTTCCGGGTGCCGTTACCTGCGTTGAAGCCCACCTGGGAAAATAGAGAAGATTTATATTGTATGTGCCATCTGGGAGAATAGATAAGAAATTATAAATATATCTTGCTATATAATTTCCAGGACACCAAGGGCGTTTGGTATAATCTCATATACAAAAATATATACAAAAATTAGGGAATGCTTAAGATATCGTACCTATATATACTGTATATGATTAACTATTGGGAAATATAAGAAACCCCCTTCCCACCAATTACCCGTAATACCCGTAAATCTTCCAAAAAAAATCATAGAAAGGTTTGGAGCAAATGTCACGATATGCTGCTTATGCAAAGACTTCACGAGCAAATTTCGGTCATGACTGCCTTAACCTAATGGAATATTACAAACCAATAACTTACGTATGCGGGGGTGCCTCCTTGGCCCTCGTCCGTGGAGCCTCCCGCCTCTGTATGAGAAGTCCAGCTCATGTAGCCGTAGTTAAAGAGGCAGTAGGTTCGTATCTCATCCGTAGTCACCACTAACTGGAATGTGTTGGTCTGAAACAATACAAGCAAGTGAGTTTTGATGATGATCGAAATAGATAGATAAAGTCACGTAGTTAAAGTCGTCCCCCAAATTCTTAAAGATGAACTCCATAGTTTCATGTTTCCTATGAATATATCATGAGTCTATAGAATAATACATCTAGCATACATAAAGTACGGTACACAAATACATCTATCGGTATATGAAATAATGCCAGAACTGTATAATTGTCAGAATATACTAGTGGTACACATGCTTTGAAAAGATGACGGGATTTAATGCTCTCATGATCTATAAGGCTCAAAACAGTTTCTCAAAATAGTTCGCCAGTAAATCATAATTGTGGCTTTATGCAGATTTCTGTGTTCTTATGTTCTTAAATATTGTCCAACACTGTACACTCGGATACCATAGTCTCTACGCCACTCATAAGATTTGGTGGACACCTGATTTTTTCTTTATGCAAATATAACTATCTGGATTGATTTAGGTATATAACTTGATTTCAATAAATAAGATACATAGTTTTGTAGTTGATTTATAGAAAAATATATTCATAAATTCGTTTCCAGAGATATGCTTCCAAAATTAGAAATAGGTGAAATCCACGAATTTGTATGAGTGGACTAAATAATAATAATAATAATATTTATTCAGTTAGCAATTTACAGAGTTGGTACCACATAGTTTGTTATAAATATGACATGTACCAGCCTTGCATAATTCCAACTAAGGATAGCCCAATAAGGCCGTTAGGCGTATTTCCATTGGGGTCCTTGTGGGATTAGGTTAGCTGGGGAAATGGGGAGGATAAAGAAATAGATACTTTAGAGAAAAAATTTCTAGGGGGTTATTTTAAGATACCTTACATCCTATAGTAAATATCAGTAATCCGTAATCAGTAATCATTTCAGTTTGGTTTGTCTATCTCTTATGTCGTATTTAGTAGTAGACATAAGCTTGGTGCTCCCTTCTCGCAGCTGTCCGGTTCAGGTGTTCCTTCAGGCTACGTCTGAAGGAATACAGTGTTCTCTTTTCACGGACTGACTGGGGTAGGTCGTTCCAGTCTTTGATGGCAGTGAAGAAGAATGTTTGCTTACCCTGTCCTTGGATTCTCGGGACCTTAAAATTAAACATCATGTTTCTTGTATTATGTCCACTCCTCTCATTTGCTTTAACAAAATCATTCTTTAGATACTCTGGAGTTCTGTCATAGAAAATTTTGAAGGCATTAGTTAGCCTGATTTGTTTGGCCCTGTCAGAGACATTGAGCATACCTAGTGACTGAAGTTGTTCCTGGCCAACATGTGATCTGGGTCCTAGGTTCAGCATGAACCTAACCATTTTATTTTGAGTGACCTGAAGTTTGTGCTGTGCTGATTTAGATGATGCAGAGTACCAGTATGACACAAAATAGTCAAAATGACATTGAACAAGCGCTTGGCAGAGGGTCTTTTTGGTCACCGCGGGTAAGCATCCCACCTGTCTATACAGGTATTTTATACGTGCTCTACACTTACTCAGGATAGATTCCAAAATTGTTTCACCTGACAAACTCGCGTCCAGTTTCAGTCCGAGATATTTAACTTGTGACACTGTTGTTATAGGAATATCATTAAAGTTGACCGAGAAGCCCACAATGTCTTTCAGTTTGCGTTTTGTTCCACATAAGATGGCTTCCGTCTTGCCCAGGTGAAGAGATAGTCTATTGTCCACTAGCCATTCACTACATGATGCTAGTTCTTTGGAAAGTGAAGCGCCAATACTTATTGGGTCTTTTCCTGAAACCAGAAGCACACTGTCGTCTGCATACAGTAATAATTTACATGAGACGCTCAGTTCCATGTCGTTCACATAACAGAGAAAGAGTAAGGGACCAAGGATGCTTCCCTGCGGGACCCCACAGTTAATTGGCATAGGATCAGATATTATCATCAATTTTGACTCTTTGGGTTCTACCACTAAGATAAGATTTAAACCAGTTCACAGACCCTATGCCCATAGCTTGTAGTTTATTACATAGGATATCATGGTCTACTGTGTCAAACGCTTTTTGTAGATCAAGAAGAACCATACCGGTGTAGTTACCTTTAGACATTTCTTTACGAATGTGATCCGTTAAGTGGATGAGACAGGAGTCTGTCAAGTACATGCATCTGAAACCTGATTGAAACTTATAGAATAGATCATTTTGTTTGAGGTAGTGTTCAATTTGGGTGTATACCGCTCTTTCAAGGATTTTAGATACAATACATAATATGCTAACTGGTCTGTAGTTGCCAACTTCTAGTTTATTTCCTTTCTTGAATAGAGGGGTTACAATAGCTTCCTTCAGTTCAGCAGGTACTGTGTTGGTGTTAATTGACAAGTTGATGATGTGGGTTAGGGGGCCTGCTATACCAATGGCTCCATCTCGTAGAAATTTGGCAGGAATTTTGTCTGGTCCTGTGCTCTTATGTACATTTAGGTTAGACAGCTCGTCAAAAGTGTATTTTGGTGTAACATTTTGCAATCTAAATGTGTTCGGGTGTATGTCTTTATCTCTGTAGAAATTACGAAAGGTGGCCGTTGTTGTCGTGTATTTATTGAGAGGTTGAGGTAGGTTCTGTGCAAGTGTGTTTGCTATGGAAGTGAAGAAGGAGTTGAAGTAGGTTGAAATTTGACGTTTATCGTGGCAAACCTGATCATTAATGGTGAGAGCAATATTAGTGTTGTTGTTGTTGTTGTTGTTCCCCAAGCTGCCTGGCCGAACAGCCCCAAGGCCCCGAGTAAGGCCAAGGCCATAAACGAGCGACCCCACAGAACCCTCCCTGCCGACCACAATAAAGCCTGGGTGACCGAAGCCACTCCATGGCGGGGGCTGAGAGGGTGCGTAAACGCCCGGGAAACCAAAGCCCCACCCAGGGCCCTGTGCCCCTCAGCAATTATGAAGAGAAAGTTGAGGGGCAAAGGAATAATGTGACGCTTTAGTTTCCAATCTTGGTAGATTGGGAGGTCAATCCACGGAAGAGACGCCGTCACTCGAGATCTAGAAAATATATAAGTAAAAGGAACAGTCAGAGTAAGCTATGGGTATGGTAGAGATCGCTCAGGTCTCACTCTGATAGACCAGCCCATCACCAGGCAATATTAGTGTTAGACGAATCCCTTGTCTTGTTGCTGTAGCCTGTTGTTTTTAGGTGCCTCCATAGTTTCTTTGGGTTATTCTGATATTCCTCTGCCTTATTGTGAAAATAATTATTTTTCGCTGATTTCATTTTCCTACTTAGTTTATTCCTGGCCCTGTTGAACTCATGTTTCAGACCTTGATCCTGTCTATGTTTCGCTAGCCTTTTTAACAGATTGTCTCTGTGTTCCAGATGGTGTAGTATGTCATTGTTGATCCATGGGTCTGACCTTGCTTTAATTCGTATGTCTTTCAGAGGAGCTATTTCGTCTAGGATGTTTGTGATGATGGTTCTGAAGCCAACCCATGCGTCATTAACGTTTGTACTTCCAAACACTGGAGACCAGTCTGTATTCCATAAAATGTCCAGAAATGTTTCTTTATTGTAGTTTCTGAGTGACCTTGTTTTGATAATCTTGTGATTCTCTAGGGTAATTTTTGTGGTTTTCCGTGTGCAATATGTGACGAAGTGATCACTTATCCCAGTCTGTATAACCCCTGATTGGGATATTTTGTCCTCTCTGTTACAGTTTATGTGGTCTAATATTGTGGCAGTGTTCTCAGAGATACGTGTGGGGGTTGTGATGAGTTGTTTGTGATTGTGCATTGTCAGTATATGCCTATATTCTCGTACAAGTCTATCATTTCGTTGTTTGTAACACAGGTTAAAATCCCCTAGTATGATGGATTCATTCCGAGGGTCTAGCGATGACAAAGTTAGTTCAAATTTGGTCAAGAATTGTGTGTCGGCTGGTGGCCTATAGCATACCCCAATTGTGATGGGTCTTGTCCTCGGCAGGTGTAGGTCGATCCACAGAGCTTCGTGATTTTCTACATGGAGGTCGGTCCTAGTTGTGTGTGTGAGGTTGTTTTTTTACATACAGACATACTCCCCCCCCATGCCTATTGCGATCATTCCTAACCATGTTGAAACCTTGAATGTTTATTTCACCATCGTTTATACTTGAATCCAGCCAGGTTTCTGTGATTGCAATTATTGAAGCTTTGGCCTTATTAGCTAACAAGTTTATTTCTGACAATTTATGGTACATTGATCTGACGTTAATGTGGATAAGATGGAGCCCTTTGTTGGTGAACACTCTGTATTCATCTTTGATTTTGAATGTGTCCTGGCTGGATTCTGAGTTGTTAATACTTGGATCATTTACATTAATATTCGGTAATGAATGCAAGGCACACTTATTGCAAAGAAATTCCCGTTCTTCACAGTTGGTCTTCTTAGAGATGCACTTCATGTGAGCTACCTGTTTACACTTTACACAGTTTTGGATCTTCTGACGTCGTGTTATGAGTGATTCACAAATAAAACAAATGGTTTCGCGATGTTGTACAGCTGAGTTCCTACACTAGAGGCTATGATGTCCGAGTGTAAATAGCTAGCATAAACACACAACCAGCAAAGAGCCCCGTATACCAACCCATAGCTCCTACTAACCCAGAGCCCTGTATACAAACTCAGAGCCCTGTATACAAATCCAGAGCTCCTACTAACCACATATTTAGCATCAGTGTTGACGGATCCGCCAGCAAAGGTGACGTTCTTCCAGGTGACCAGTAGGATATGTTTGGGGTTGAAGATAGCCGTACCCACCATGCCCTCACGGATGTCCCACTTGATGCGCTCACGGATCTCCACACCGAACTGGTCCTCGCGGGATGGTAGGTCGCGCTCCAGTCTGCAGGAGTCGAAGGAAAGAGGTTGAAGGTTAATTATGAATGCAATTAGATTTAATATGAAACTCTACCCAAAACTATACCATATTTTTTCCAGTTGATGATAAATTGAATCCCTTAGTTCCTAATTTATCGGTAGGTAATGGATAACATTTTATGAAACTCTGTCTCTAAGTCATAATAAGGCCAAGTTTTATTAATAACAACAGATTTCACTACAAAATAATCATAATAGCCAAATAATCAAGATAAGGGCATGGCAACTTACTATGAGCTATGTGTGTGTGTGTGTGTGTGAGAGAGAGAAAGCAGATCGCGTTTTAGTTTACAAGTGTGGCAGAAAAGGGTAGGGGATGTACGCAGCCGGATACCTTATCCTCTACGCATGCGCGAAAATGTAAGCCTCCCTTGGCCCCGCCCCCCGCGTTTAAATAAACCCTTCAAACCGTTCCAGCCAGCTCGCTCTGTAGTACAGTCACTAGAGCTCTCGCCTGGCATCCAGAAATCCAGTGTTCGATCCCACTCGAAGTTTAGTATATTTTTATATTTTTATTTTGTTATATGTGTTATATTATATTATATTATATTATATTATATTATATTAGGGTTGGGTTAGGTTAGGTTAGGTTAGGTTAGGTTAAGTTAGGTTAATATAATCTAATATAATATAATATTTGTACATTTTCGGCAGTGGGCGGGGCCTGGGGTAAGGTATCCGGCTGCGTACAGACCCTCCCGCAGAAAAGAGGCGAATAATCGAGCAGAAAACAAATAATTAATGATAGTCGCGATGTGGCTGATCGCATACATAATTTTGGATTAGCTACGTTAGATTAATTTAGATATATTTAGATTTGTCAGTTCATTAATTTCTGGGTTGTTATTATATATATATATATATTTTTTTTTATGCCATGTTTTCTTTCTTGTCTTTAGGGTTGAGGCAGTGGCAGTAAAGAAAGCAGTGGTTTGTGTGTGTTATCTTGGCTGATAAACACGTCCATATCTGCACCATTTCGGCACCTTTTTAAGCTGGTCGGAGCAATAACCCCATGCAACGGCTTCCCCTTCGTGGTTGCCATGTTTTTATTTGGGTTTGCTTGAGTTATATATGTTTCTCATTATTCGCGAAACTATAAAAATTATAAGCTATCAGTTTTCACAGTATTTTTTAGTTTGGTCACTTATCAGTAAATAGGAACCTTGAGTAGCCTAATTGGAATTTTGGAACGTCCCATCTGATGAGAATGATTTTCGTAACCTGGGTAATATACAATAGACCCTGTGTACCAGAAATTAAGGCAAGGTGAGAGGCATGATAAATCAATGAATTACTATAGGAAGCGCCAACGAACTTGATAGTAATCTTGATCCCTGACCTGTCTGTAACTCAAAAGAGCCTAGAGCAAACTGGCTGTAAATATCCACACCTATTTCCTGGGACCTGGTGGACTCTTCCCAAATGATAGAAACGTCAGCCCGATTGCTTCCATTCATTTTGAGTTATAAGAAGTTAAGGAGTCAATATTATTGTCAAGTTCGCTGGCGCTACCTATGGCATATTCCTTGCCCACAACGTCATACATTCCTCATAATAAGGACACGACTATCATAAATTATAAAACCTAGTTATGACTTGCTTTGGAGTATTAATGGCCTTAGAATAACTAAGTTCGCATTTAGGATATGACTGTCATAGGGATATAAGGCACCGTAAGTTAGGAGATAAGGCACCGTAAGTGGTTTGAATATCTGGCACCTGGGTAACACACATAACAAAGCCACTACAACAGCTTCCTCTCTCCAAGACCCCTTCTCCCCTTTCTACACTCTTCAGAAAATTGGAAAGTAAAAAGTAACTACGAGGTGCCGTTGTAAAGGCTTATTCCTCAATAACTTCACCTGACCCGACCTGACCTGGGTAATGTACAGTAGACCCTGTGTACCAGGTTGGGTAACTCAAAGGTGGCCATACATTTGCAGCCTGGTAAGACTTACAACCTATGGCGAAACAGCTTAACCCTTTGAAGATAATGACGCATGTTGGGAGTTTATTCTGACTATTGTTAGACAATTGTATACAGCTTAGGAAAAATATGTGGGTATTATGAAGGTAAAGACTAAATAGCATATTAATCCTTCAAAGACAATGACGCATTTTGGTAGTTTATTCTGACTATAGTTAGACGATTTTATAGTTTAGGAAGGATCTGTGGGCATTATGAAGGTAAAGACTATCTCAATCAACCCTCTGACTTTCATATACCCTTCCTAATCTGAATAAAATTGTCTAATAATAAGCGTACAGCAGAAAGTAATGAGTCATCAGATCTTCTATGGGTTCAGTGTATTTTGGAGAGTGAAAAAAAAAACACATTTGAAGATGGGCATTTCTAATGACAATGTTTCTCTTTACAACTTCTTCAGATCAAACTGTAAAGGAAAACGTTGTACTGTAATAATATAGACCCATCTTCATATGGCATTTTTCTAACTAGTTTATTTAGTGTTTCCAACGTCAAAAGCTTTCCATACATGGAATAATTAATAGTCCTAAGGTAGTGTTTATAATACGAGTGGCACGAGAATAAAGATATAACGTTCGTAAAAGGATGTGAATTGTAAACCTAAATGTTTTGAGTATCCAAATCCCAGTTAGTAAAACCTCGTACTCCCAGCTTGGTTACTACGTGCCTAAACTCTTACTCGGGGACTTGGGGCTGTTCGGCCAGGCAGCTTGGGGAACAACAACAACAACAACAACAACAACAACTCTATAATCTTATCTCTGACGACAGCCATGCTATTTTCTCTTCATCCTACACTTAAACCCAAATCATACCCAAACATTCTTTCTTCAGTACATACAGTTTATCTGTAGTATTACTCATCTATATATTATCATCAAGGTATATACTGTAGAAATGTTGTCATTGTTTTCGAATACTCGCGATTTCAACTTGACACACATTAGTCTATGGACAAATATTGCAGAAGTCTACATTCTACTATAATGAAGTACAATGAGTATATTTAAAAATAGTATTGCGTCTATGCACAGTCGTGGACAAGATGTTCTCGACCATTTTTGGAGGTTTAATTATGATACCCAGGCGAACTATTTTGATAAACAGCGAGAGCCACAAAGATCTAATTACATATATTGTCTACTGTATAGCCTACTCTGTTGTTTTCCAGCTGACGGTAAATTGCTATGCCTTCAGCTTGATTACTCCGCTAGCATGAAGGTTTGTAGCGAAATGTGTTATTAATTATGAAAACTTGGCACTAATATGAAACAGAGACATGATAGTTTCTTATTTTTCCATTAGTTATCGAACAATTAGTTGCTAAGGGATTCAAATTACTGTCAGCTGAACTGAAACCTAGTATAGGCCTATATAATGTTCGCCATTATTTTATTAAAATATTAGTTTTATTTATTTATTTATTTTTATTTTCACGAGGTGTTACAGCATTCATGACCACGTCTGTATAAATGTACACTCGGATACCATAGTCTCTAGCCCACTCAGTATTCATGGACCTCACCTATTTCTAACTATGGAAGTATATCTCTGGAAACCAACTTATCAATATATATTTATATAAATCAGCTACACAATTATATATAATTATTGAAAAGAAAGTTCTATCCAAAAAAATATCCAGATAGTTATAATTGCATAAAGAAAAACATAGGTGGTCCCCGATTTCGTATGAGTGGGCTAGAGACTATTGTATCCGAGTGTACATATGGTGCATGTTATAGTCCGTTCATTCTAGGTTGTGCAGAAATCGTAACCTCTAACCTCTGTAACTCAAAAAGGGCTAGAGCTAATAAGCTGTCAATTTATACACATATTCCCTAGCCAAGTCTTCCTATTTGGTAGAAATATTAGCTCTATTACTCTAGTCCTCTTTGAGTTATGCGAGGTTAGAGGTTACGATTTCTGCCCAACCTAGAATGAACGGACTATAGTTGGTGGACATTGGACATTGGTAAAGTCGTGAGTCCTAATAGCTACGTGTCTACTGTACATGTATCTATGTCGAACAAAAGATATAATACAATGCCTTATAATATCCCAAATGCTTCAAAATTTGGCCTTAGAGATTAAAATATTCAAATGGATGTAACCTAATTAGTGTTCGCGGCGACTGTGCATACAGTGTTATACCAGGATTCGAACTCCTGACCCTAGGATTAAGAGTCAAGCTTCCTTATGAACATGCCATGGCCTCAGGTATAAACAAGCTATGGAACTATCTCCCTCAATCTCTCTTTCCCTCATCCTATGACTAAAACTGCTTCAGACATGTATCCAGGTATTTTGACTCCAAAGTACAGTTCCTTGAATTTAGCTCTCTATCACTCTTCCAATGGGGGGCGTGGGGGTGGGGTAGGGGGGGGAGGGGTCTTGTTATAGGCAGATTTGCCTTTTGTGTCCTTTCTACACAGACAAAAACAGCGAAAATAACATAGTGAAGAGAAGGTCTATAGCTCCTGCAAATCCTAAGACCCTGGGTTCGAACATCAGATGCAGTAAAAGCAAGAACCCCTAAACAGCATACATTTATTTAAACTGCAACAAGTTAGTGAGTGAAGGGGACCACCCTACTATCAGAGCCTTGGTGTATATACTTGCTGTGGTCTCCCTTATCTTGTTATCGTTTATCAGAGCCGGAGATAACAGAAGCCGGAACCAATCCTACACACACACACCCGCGGCGCCCTCGACCAACGTACACAACACGATAACGCAAAAAAAGATCCGCATTCCCGAGGTTCAATTTGTATTTGAAGTGGTGTAAGAGTTGAGTGATTCATGACCCAACATTAATGGGTAATTTTGGATGACTATGCATTGGCAGAAAAATGGGTGGAGTTGGGTATATTCTTGATCATTGTGAATGAATAACTGAATATAGATATGTAAAGATTTGAGTGAATTTGGATGTACAGTATACTGTGTATTATAAGGTAAACATAGCTGAATGATAATTCGGGTGAATATGGATATATGTCGCATCATTTTTGGTGAACATATATACATGCAAAAACGGGTGTATTTGGATATAAGAACATAAGAAAATAGGAGTCTGCAGAATGCCGATTGGCCCACACAAGGCAGATCCCTCTCACAATATTGGCCACCTCGCAGGAATAGTAAGATCTGTGTGGAAAGTGAATCTATGTAAATATATGTAAATATCTCTCTCACCTCCAGTAAACCCCGGGTCGCCTGCTATCATAGTCACCCGGTTTAAGCTCCCCAATGTTACACTTGGAGTAGAAGGGGACGATGAACACATATCACACACACACTATCACACACACACACACTCTCTCTCTCTCTCTCACCTCCAGTAAACCCCAGGTCGCCTACTATCGTCGTCGCCTCGTTTAAGCTCCCCGGTGTTGCACTTGGAGTAGGAGGGGACGATGAAAAACATAGAACACACACACACACACACTCTCTCACTCTCTCTCACACAAACAAACACACATTACACTCTCACTTTCTCTCACACACACACACACACACACACCCTCTCTCGCACACACTCTCTCTCTCTCTCACCTCCAGTAAACACCGGGTCGCCTGCTGTCTAAGTCGCCCGGTTTGAGTTCCCCGATGTTACACTTGGAGTAGAATGGGCCGATGAAGGAAGGGTCGGGTCTTGTGGGCCACTCGGGCACGGGGAAGGACAGGGGGTAGTGTCGCCAGTTGAAGGGGGCGTCGGAGAAGCCCAGGTACCCGTTCAGAGATACCTGTGGGGGAAAGTCGTTTAATTATGGGGGTACAGTGAGTGGTTGTGATGACTGAAAAATGGCATATGGTCTTATACTTGAAGATTGTTAAGTAGAGGGAAAAGATGCAGACAACACTGAACAACATAACAGTTCTTACCCAAGTGTAGTTAAGGCCAAAACCGAAGAAGGGCAGCAGGAAGTTGAGCTGCTTGTTGACCTGAGTGTTCTGAGTGTTAATGTTGGCCTCCAGATCCCCCAGGCCGCCATCAGAGTCGTGGTCGAAGTAAGGGTACATGAGCTCTGAGCGGATTTCCTGTAGTCGGGCTGAGGTGATGACGTAAGGGCCCGCGTTGGAGGTCCATTGACGCGGTGCCGTACGAGAGCTCATCAGGTCTGTCGGTGATGGGGGAATTCAACCCTTGGAATTATATATATGTGATTGTATTTTAATTAGAAAGAACAAATTAACCCTTGGAATTAGATAAATGTGATTGTATTTTAATTAGAAAGAACAAAAATAACCCTTTGAATTAAGTAAATGTGATTGTATTGAATTAAAAAGAATTAAATTGACCCTTTAAATTTTGTTTTTTACGTGTATGGAGATGACAAAAGCCAAAGTTGCCTGCAACAAGTGTCCCCCCCCCCCAAGGTTGAAAGTGATAGAGAACCAACAAAATTTGTTTGCTTACAATGGATGAACCCTTTGGATTTGTGTATTGTAATATAACTATAGTCTATTCGCTGTAAGTAGGCGAGAAATCATTACCTCTATCCTCTGTAACTCAAAAAGGACTAAGAGGAAATTGGCTGTAAATTTCAACATCTATTCCTTGACTGACTCTTCCCAAATGGTAGAAATATTAGCTCGATTACTCTAGTCGTTTTTTAGTTACAGAGGGTAGAGGTCATGATTTCTCGCCTACTTACAGCGAATAGACTAGCCTAACATCAGACGATACTTACTACTTCAGAATGTTTTCAACCAAATATATACTCGCTTACTTGCTCCCTAGACCCCCATCAAGCTTAAAATACCCTACCCCTCAGACCCCCCTTCAAGATATATTTGTAAATTTTTCGGGAGAAAAATTTCAAGAACATTGCCGCACAAGCTCAATATTTAACTCTACTCTCTGTGACGGCACCTCGAACAAGATCATTATTATATTAACCTATAGCGCTATGTACTGTACCTAGGGCCCTTTTGGTCCTATTCCCGTCATCCTTCTGCGGGATAGGTGGCTGGCCGTCTCTGCGCGGGGCGACTCGTGACGTCATTGGATCTGGCGGGGAAAAAATAACAAAGAAAATCGTAAGAAATCGGATCTGGCGGGAAAAAACAAAGATAGGCCTAATTGTAAGAAATCGGATCTGGCGGGAAAAAACAAAGAAAATCGTAAGAAATCAGATTTGGCGGGGAAAAACAAAGAAAATCGTAATAAATCGGATCTGGCGAAAAAAAAATCGTAATAAATCGGATCTGGCGGAAAAAACAAACAAAAGAAAATCGTAATAAATCGTATCTGGCGGGAAAAAACAAAGAAATCGTAAGAAATCTGCATGAAGCCCACACAAAACATGACAGAGAATAAAATAACGTAATAGTAGATGACAAAAAGCCATTGGAGTCTCTCTAGGTTAGGAAGTTATCTGTTAATTATGCCACACGAGATATTGAATGTGTATCTTTCTCTCACACTTATATGCCCACTTCTTGTATCACATATCATATTAAGGGGGGATGGTTCACTTTTTGGTCGACTTTGTCATGTATTAATTATTTTTCTAGTTTCCTCCCTAGACCTCCATCAAACTTTAAAAAACACACCCATTAGATTCAAATTTAGGTCGCCCAGGAGAAAAAAAATCCTAATAACAAATTTACGGAAAATGATTAAGGAAGTAAAAAGTTGCAGTGGCATAAGTTATTTTATGACTCATACTTCGTCATAACTTTAGGGGGGAGGTAGTTGTTTTTTCTGGACCCCCTTCTCCCTCAAGTTTAGCCTCATTAGCTTTGAGACTTAAAGACGTTCGTTCCATTAGTTTGCCGATTTGAGACCTTTCGCCCCAATTATTCGTTAATAGTAAGACCTTTCGTGCCATTCAGGTGTCATTTTTTCCTGGCGAGCGATAGCGATCCTGTAATTTTTGGAGGAACCGGCTCTCGGCAGGGAAATCTGTCTACCAAATTTTTTACAAATTTATCTTGAAGGGGGGTCGAGGGAGAGTTATATTATTGTTGTGTGTATATACTGTATGTATATATATAATTATATACCCGGTATATATATATATATATATATTTTTTTTTTAAAGTTTGATGGAGGTCTAGCAAGGAAATTTAAAACAAATGGATAAATAAACAAATAGATCAACAAATAAGCAGTACCCCCTTAATCCCTTTCACTAAAGTGACTATACGGACCCTGGTGACTCAGTGAATGACGGAATAGTGGATGCGTATGACTCACTGGAATTATATGAACGCCATCGTCTTCTGCTCAAAACATAATTTTACTCAACTACATTTTACATAATCAAAGTTATATACAGTATACGATAGTAATGAAAGTGTGGATTAGCGTGAAAGAAGTAGCCTACCTGAATAAGAGGAAAAATAGGTATAATTGAGGGGGTGGACACATGTGGAGGAGTGATAGGAGGTATGGAGGGGAATTATTAAATATATATAGTTTAATTGCATGCTTATCGTTTCAGGTTAAGAGGATAGTGGTTATTTTAGGGGGTCTATTTATATACTGTATATATTAATTTATTTCTTAGTTTCCTCCCTAGACCTCCATCAAGCTTTTAAAAAAATTACCCATAGATTCCCCTTCAAGATAAATGTGTAAATTTTTCGGTAGAAAAATGTCCCGGCCGAAGGCCAGTTCCTCTAGGCTCGCTATCATTCGCCAGGAAAAAATCGACACCTAAATGGCAGGAAAGGTCTTACAATTGACAACGAAATGGAGCGAAAGATGTTAAAATTGTCAATCTAATGGGCCGAACATCTTAAAATCTCAAAACTTATGGGGCTAAACACGAGAGAGAGAAAGGGGTCCAGAAAACCGGCCCATCTCCCCTTCATTGCATGTACAGTATATCGTTTCAAGTTAATGAGTAAGAATTAGTGTATCTAAATATTTGGTGATCGCTCGTGCGTAGCTCAGTTGGGTATTATGTTGTTGACAAAACACATACCACTACAGCGAGCTCACACATACACTCTCCGGCATTATAATAACGCAATTGACCACTTGCGAGTTTCAGGCTATAAGGAAGTTGTAGCCGTAAACATCGATATAAAACAAAAATGCAATAATAAAGTAGGTTTTTTATGATTAGAAATTATAGTGAACTTGATTGTATGTATTTATAGATGCACTAACACCGTATCAAAGCTGGTAATGCTGTTAAATATCAATACCTACTGCTCTAACTTCCTTACAGCCTGAAACTCGCAAGTGGTCAATTCTGGTTTTACATCTGACTCTGAATGTTGCATCTCTCCCGCTATTCTACCGCTACTACAATAATCAGTGTTCCCCAGAGCTCTCTCAGTTTATACCACCTCCTCTACGTAGGGTACGTAGTACCCGTCTTGCAACACAATCCCATCCCTACTCTGTACAACTCTCCAACCCAAGAGTGAAGCGATACTCCCAATCTTTTTTCTATTCAACAGCTGAGCTCTGGAACTCTCACCCTGAATCCATCTTGTCCTTATCCTATGACTTAAATTGCTTCAAACTCCGTGTGTCAAGATGTTTTGGCTCGAACATTCCTTGATTTTGGCCCTGTCACTCTTTCAACTCTGGGGGAGGCACTCGTTACAGGCAGTTATGCCTTTTGTCTTCCTCATCCACATAGAAAAAACAAATTTATAAGACTTTAGCTATCGAACATATTCTACCTTTGGTCTAGTTCTATCTATCTATCTATCTATATATTCTCAGGCCAAATCCCCACTTTTCCTATTTTTGTATTTTTATTTCCTATTTTACTCTATTTTATTATTTTGTTTGTTTTTATTTTCTTGGGGGTGGCCGACTCAAGACAGAGTAAGAACAGGGAACACACAAAACACAACACAAAACAACGAACAAACACAGACAAAACAAAAAATTCACACACAATTAGCAATGCAAAATAGACCCAGAAATATTTGTACCGTAAACAAAAAGTTGAACATTGAAAATTGACGGAAAACCAATCCCGTGACTCAGAATAAAATGGGCTAATTTGTCACTGATTAAGTTTGTTTGACACACTCAAAGGTTATAATCCACATCAACAGGTGATAAGAGAGTCAATTTGTAATCTTATAGGTGTAATCAATATCATGGGTAAACTACATAATTGGTACGGGTAATTATAGATTTATGTAAGGTTGACAAACAATTCTTACAACCTCACGTAACCCATTTTACTACAACAGATCCTTCTTAAGCTACACAAAATCGTATACATATAGCTAGAATAAAATTACAAAGACGTAGCCAGTAGAAAAGGGGTTACTAATATCATAATTATACTATCGTCAATTAGGAAAACGAGCTATGAAAATGAAAAGATGATGTAGTTGTTTTATTCGTTCCGTATTCAAGTGACAGAATATCGGCTGCTAGGGAATAAACTTTTTCTCATGGATGGAAAACAAATATATATTATGATGTTAACCCTCTGAGGATCGATGACGGACTTCTTTTCTGTTTACTGGCTATTATTAGACGATTTTATTCAGTTTAGGAAGGATATATAGAAGTCAGATGGTGGATAGAGACAGTCTTTACCCTTTTCATTCCAATAGATCCTTCCTAGGCTGTACAAAATCGTCTAATGATAGCTAAAATAAGCTGCTAAAACGCATCATACCATCAAGGGGTTAATAGCGTTCATTAACTATTGACCGGCCGTACATGAATATATTAAAGTTAGTGTACGATACGTCGGTTCAAATATATCATAATTCTAGTATATGAGCTTCAATATTATTCAGTAGTAAAATAATTGCATGCCAACTCTGGTATTCGAACTCTGGTACTGGATATAAGGTGTGAGCCAGCTGCCCACCGTGTCGGAGTGTTAGTATCATAGGCTAGCACTATTTCACTCTGCTCTGGAACGATCTTTTAGCCATTATGTATTTAGTTTTTCTGCCGAGGATTCTGTATCTTAAATTACCCCCTTAGACCCCTTTCAAGCTAAACAAATCCATCCCTCAAAGGTCCCTTGTATGCTAAAGAAGCGCCCCTTAAGGCCAACCTTTAAGCTAAATTTGTCCATTTTTCAGTAGAAAAATATCCCGCCCATTTCACCTAAAACACAGTTACACAGGCTCGCTATCGATAGCCAAGAAAATGGTGGCACCGGATTTTTTTTTTGCTAAACTAATGGGGTGAATTATGATGGATACTATTTATCAATCCGTCAGGCGCCCAGCCCGGGTAGCCGGTTTATATGTGAAGGGCCCTGCCTAGTAGTATGTGGGCAGGCAACGTGGTGTTGTTTCGCTGCGTGTCTGCCTGTTCTGACCGGAACCTCTCTGAGAGATATAGGACCTGGGAATCTTTTGCTGGAGACCCCTCAGGGTCCTTGGTCTCTGGGGTTTTTTCCTCGGCGACTTAGATGTGTGTGATTTTTTTTTTTTTCGTTCGGGCTCTGTCTCGAGTCGGCCACCCCCAGCTATGGGGTATGTGCCTAAAGTTCATATATACATATACATATACTAACTAAAAATATTAGAATGTCGGGTCGGGTATTGAATCTCTGGTAACGATATTATAAGGTGTGAGTCAGTGGTCCGCCATGTACAGTATGTCTCTGTGTGTTATCATCATATCACTCTCTAATCACACTATCGGATAACACAGATTACCTCTACACCACCCGCTTCCCACGTTCGATACCACCACCTACTATACTCACATAAACTCAGTGTATTTCTGAGATAAAAATGCTACGTTAATATACTATGGGAAAAATGTGTGTTATGTTAATGTAACTAATACGGTGTCATAACGATTATATGCAAGTCAGATTACACGTTCAATACTGGTAACACTAAGTCACTAACTCACTCAACTAATCTCAAAATGCTTCTGAATTATGTTTGCTATGACAATAAATACCAGTGTTATATCACTATAAGTAATGTTGTGTAAATAATATTGAGTACCGGTACGGTATATATATATATATATATATATATATATATATATATATAGCGATATCACTAGACTTGCTCCCCATGTATACCACTTACTCATCTACACTCAAAATACTTCAAAATTACTAATGCCATGTCCATATAACTAATTATCTGTTAACATAACTAATAGCCTCCTATACCAATATAACTAATGATATATCAATATGCTATGTGTACATCAATTAAGGGGCTAGTGGCCGTTTTTTGGTCTATTAATTAATTTATGGTTAAGTTTCCTCGCTAGACCTCCATCAAGCTTAGGCAAACACCCCCTAGGAAATGTGTACATTTTTCGGTAGAAAAATTTCCCGGCCTTCGGCCGGGAAATTAAAGGCTCGGTAACGCTCGCCAGGAAAAAAAATCGATACCTAAATAGCACGGAAGGTCTAAAAATGTACAACGAAATGGGGCGAAAGGTGTTAAAATCGCCAAACTAATGGGCCAAAGGTCTTAAAATCTCAAAACTAATGGGGCTAAACACGAGGGAGAAAAGGGACCAGAAAAACGGCCCATCTCCCCTTAACGTACCTCGTCACTGAGAAAACATCACCGTTATCTTTTTCGTGATATCGTTGACAATAGTGCATGACATGTTAATACCTTGATTCAGCTGAATAATATCTCATAATCTTTGCCAATCTAATAAAAAAGGTCACTCAAATACCGAACAACTCGAAATAGCTCTATTGAATACGAGACGCCTTTCTAAGCTGACTAAAGCCGGTATCACACGAGAGCTTTTATAGTAAACATTCGATGATCAACATGTTTTTGGCATCCTTTCTGACATATTTTGCACTGGTATCGAAACCTAGACTGGTGATAGATGAATTTAGGTAGCCGAAATATATTAAATGTTGACCTCATAAGCTGCCAGACCAGTCTTGAGGATAAATGTTGAGTGAAAAAGCTCCCGTGTGATACCGGCTTAAGAATACCTATTCCCTGTTTCATTTCATCTGACGGTAAATTGAATTCCTTAGCAACCGATTTCTCGATAACTAACGGGAAAATGTGAAACTAATATGTCTCTGTTTCATATTAGTGACAAGATTTCATAATTAACAACCAATTTCACTACAAAATCTGCATTATAACGGAGTAATCAAGATGAAGAGATACCCATTTACCGTCAGATGAAATGAAACAGACTATAGTTTGAGCGGTATTCTAATATGATGGAAGGTTACAGTATCTATTTACAAGATTTTATGTTTTCAGTCTGATACAGACACTAAAGGTTTGATAAAGAATTCATAAAAGGGCACAATTTGTTTAATCATAACTATTATTATTTCAAACCAACCTACCAGTAGGCTACAGGGTGGTCCAAAAGTCATCATACATGGGAGAAATAATATAGTCATTTTCTTTTGTCAGATAACCTTGAAGAATGCCTTTATCAAGATATGAACGAGGTTCCCATATCTTACTCCATTTGAGTTTTGCTTCTGGGGGAACTTAAAGGCCATCGTGTACCAAGAAAAGATACTAAACATAACACTTTTAATGGAACGAATTAGTATGCCATTAATCACTTAACACCAGATGTGTTTATGCGAGCTCGCCAGGAGTGGGAGAGGCGTATCCAAATGTAAAGGCAGCCATACAGAGCATATGTTATAAATATAGTTAGTTTGTTTAACATTTTTTAACTTCTCTCGTGTATGGAGACTTTTGGCTCACTTTGTATATAACATTTGGGAGACGAGTATGTGAAACGCGGCTAAGTGTGACCGTAGAATTGCGCGGTATATAAGACGTCATGGATATTCTGGCTCAGACACACAACGTCTAAAAGAGGCGTTTCGATCCCTTCCGTCACAAAATCGAGGGAGTATTGTAATGCCCTCGAAAATGTCCCGCACCCACAATAATACTAACCCGAGTTGACGTCAGGTATAGCGTAAAATAGTCGTAGATGGTAAGTCCAATAAACTCATCTCGAGAGACTATCACCGTGGTTCTTAAAAATCGGACTAAGGTTGCTATACTTTTGTACGTCCGTGGTAGTACAGTGGGTTAGCGCGCGGGCCTGGTGGTGATGGTGGTGCGTCACTAACCAGGATTCGAACCCCACCCAAGGCATCTCAAAACCTGTGGGTTTTTAGGGGGGTTAAATTCCCTTCAGAGGTTCGTACCCCGCGCCAGGTACCAGGAAAGGTTGATCCTAAAGGTAGCCTGGGGATAATTCCCATTCCTATTTAACCTGGAAAAACCTAGCATTTCAAGTATAATAGTCGTAGCTTCATTCGTCTTGCTTGGTATGGATTAGGGAACAAACATGAGTCGGATAAATAGTGTTGGCTGGGGAAACGCCTATTGGGAGAGGTACTATACTAGAGTCTAGACCACAATCAACCTCAATCGACTATACTGTATATATATATATATATAAATATAAATATATATATATATATATATATATATATATATTATATTTAACATGACCAGGTATAAAGTAAAACCTCATTGTTTGATCATTGAGGTTCCAATATGGCGTCCAGTGAAAAAGATGGCCACTCCCTCTTACTACAGAATCTCTACTCCATGCCAATTGTCCTTGGTCGGAATCGAACCTGTGCCGCCAGAATCGCACACCACTACAGCAGAACTAGGATCACCGTGGCCAAAATATTATATAGACATTATATTTTTGGCATTATCTTTTCCGCTGGTACGGTACTGGATAAGGCATTCTTAAACTTGCTGGAGAAAACGCCATTATTTATTTATTCGAAAGAACTAGTGCAATAGTACGTTTCATGATAAATAGCACGGTCCTCTCTTCAGCAATTCATTAAAAAGAACTTTGCAGCAAGTCAAGTGCAGTTTCTATACGGGTAAATGACACTATGGGGACTGTTTATGACTTATTAACTTGGTAATGTGGTTGAAGTGACTATTTAGCCATAACATTTGTCAATCTAACACTTTTATTGAGAATTAATAAATACAGTATATGTAATAAGTTTGTTTTCATATTTACTTTTTGTTTTGCTTTAACCCCTTCTGTATCAAAACCATCTTTTCAATAATATTTTAGCTATATTTAGACGATTATATGAAGCTTAGGGAGGATATATGGTAGCTAAAGCATTTAATTGAGATAGCCCGTAACTTTTTAATGGGTAAACGTCCTTCCTAAGCTGAATATAATCGTCTAATTGTTTTACCACAATATAATGAAAAGGATGCCACCGGTACTGAAAGGGTTAATAAACATGACTCGTTTTATTTTTTCCAGGGATCGCCAGACGAATTCATTCAATATATTATAGGAATACAACTATCTCACACCTAAAGAGTTACTAAGTATAATTTGAATTATTTTGACCTTCAATCTATAAAGTTGGCTATTCCTAATCTGGAGGTAGCAAGAATGAATAAATAACATATTCATAAATATTCTTCAAAGTTACAACCATCAGACGACTGTATACAATTTGTTTTTGTCTAAGTGAGTGAGGGAGACAAAAGGCAGAACGGCCTGTAGCGAGTGCCTCCCCCATAGTTGAAAGAGTGACAGGGCCAAAATCAAGGGACGTTCAAGCCAAAATGCCTGGACACACGGAGTTTGAAGCAATTTAAGTCATAGGAGGAGGGAAGGACTGATTCTGGGAGAGAGTTCCAGAGCTCAGTTGTTGAATAGAAGAAAGACTGAGAGTAACGTTTCACTCTTGGCTTGGAGAGTTGCACAGAGTAGGGTGGGATTGTGTTGCAAGACGGGTACCACATAGGCCTACCCTACGTAGAGGAGGTGGTATACACTGGGAGAGCTCTGAGGAGCACTGATTATTGTAGTAGCGATAGAAATGCAACATTGCGGCGAAGAGAGAGAGTTTGCAAAGAGTTGGTGAGTGGGCGGGAATTAATAAAACTTGGTGGGCAGATAGGATATGCGCCAAGGAAGAAATTATTTCATTTAGGAGGCGATCGGTAGAGCACATACCTACGCCAGGAGCCCTATATGCTCTATATGCTCTATATGCTCTCCCAAGTACACCTCTAGTTTCAATGTTTTTTGTTTGTTTCAATTTGTTTTCAAAATTACACACTCAAAATTTAGGTGATTGCAAATCCGAGAACTTTGTATTTACGAATTCAAGAACTGTGTAGATATAGGCTAAGTACGAAAACTTTGTAGATATGAATTCAAGAACTTTAGAGAACTTTGTAGATATAATCCGAAAACTTTGTAGGTAAAAATCCAAGAACTCTGTATATTATAAAGTCAAGAAGTCTGTAGATAATATGTCAAGAATTCTATAGATACAAATCCAAGAATTCTGTAGATATACTGTACATCCGAAAATTATGTAGATATAATTCCCAAAAATCTGTACATATAAATCCAGGAATTCTGTCGATACTATTCCGAGAACTCTGTAGATATACACTAATCTGACAATTGTGTAGATTAATTTCTGAGAACTGTGTAGATATAAATAAATATGAGAACCTTGCATGCACTTCAGTTGTGAATGCGATTATGCGAGAACTATAGGCTATATATAATACTGTATATATATATATATATATATAGACATAATTTTGATAACTCTGTAGATATATAGGCTATCCGAGACCTATGTAGGCCTAGATGTAAATCCGAATACTTGTAGATTACAATAAAACCAGCCGAACTTTTGGCTAACGCAGTACTTTTGCCTGGCCAGACATCAGCAGAGCCTCTGGCTGATCCATTGAACTGTTGGCAACCCGTCTAATTACTGTATTTTTTTCCATCAGGTAGAATGTTTTGCTGTCCATTCACACACATATAGGGCTCCCTATTATTTTGTTTTAGCTACCCAGCCGAAATTCTTGCCTCCCGTTCCAACTCTTGGCCACTCGGACCAACTTTTGAATGCCTCGTATGTGGCCTCTTAGCTAAAACAAGGGAAGAATCAAGGTATGTTGATACTGTGTGTATGGAGACGAAACCCGGCTACCAACAAATACATTATTCCACATAAGAGGCGATCGGTAGAGCGCATACCTCTGCCAGTGTAGGCGGAGGTATGCAGTCTCCGGAATGCCCTTTTTGTTCCTTATTGTAACGCACGCACACAGACACTCTCTCTCTCTCTCTCTCTTTTCCTATGAGCGTATGTGTTTACTCTCAATACTTACCATACTGTCCCTCTCTCTCCAGCTGTTGGGCCACCCAGGCTAGGTTATCCTGCCTTTGTCTCTCGGCAGCTTCTAGTTCCTCTTTGGTTGGCTGTGGTGGCTGTGGATTTTGAGGTTGCTGTGACGGAGATTTGGAATGTGTTTCCTGTGGCTGTGCTTGTGCCTGAGACTGTTGAACCTGAGGCTGTTGATCTTGTGTTTGTGGCTGTTGATCTTGTGTTTGTGGCTGCTGAACTAGCGCTTGCGGCTGTTGATCTTTTGTCTGTGGCTGTTGATCTTGTGATTGTGGCTGTTGAGCTTGTCCTTGCTGCTGTTCCTCCCCTGCCACCACTGCAGCGGACAGCAGCAACAGCAGCGCCGCCGCAAACACCCACCCCCACCGCATGTTCCTTAGACACTGGCCCTTTTCGAGTTGCGTGAGGGTATACTTCAGAAGTCCGTCAACGGCCCCTTTCAAGCACCGGAAGTTGAAACCCGGGTTTTCTTGCGGCAAAAGCTCTTAAATTCTGCCCTCAGCTGTTTAACAATTGTAATTTTCGCCTTTATCAAGTCCACCACTCTGCACCACTTTTCATTATACTTAATATATCCAAGGTTGAGGAGCCAGTGGACGTGTGTACTATGCTACTTGTCCACACGTACTGAGGGTGTTCTAGCACTCGGTAATCGGTATACGTTGTCACTCGGTCGCTATCTGATAAAGAGTTCCCAGATACTGTACAAACAACCGCCATGTAATCAAACTAATGTAGGCTACATAATGTGATGGCTGAGAGAAACATGTTTATAATTATGCGGAATCTAAAAACTACATCCTTGCTTGTGAGAAATGAGGCTGATTTTGACAAACTAAGTTGAGTTTGGTGGTCAATATTCCAATACATAGTGATCTCAAGGCACTTATCAGTCGCCTTAACATCGCTTTGTCTGATAACAGTCTTATCAGCAGTACTCTTAACTCCGCGTGTGTCACCATTACCAAACAACACAAAACACACAATCCAAATATTATAAAAAAACAATACTTAAACACAACCAAGTTCACCACAGCGTTTGGAAAAGCAACAAGACAATGTATCTCCTCCCATCAAAACTATAAACACCTGGTAGGTTATATGGGTTCATATAGGGTTTCTGATATGGAATTCCTTATTATTTGCGTCACCAATTCCTTATTATTTGCGTCACCTAGCCTCTCCCCGACCCTGGCTTTAGTTATCATCACTCTTCTTGTCCTTATCTTTGATCCGGTTTACAGTTCAACCAAATTACTTACATCCTGCTCCGTTTGACTTAAAGGAATAACCAACTTTTTTTGTTCTCCCCCCCCCCCCCTGCTCGCTCTCGCTCTCTCTCTCTCTCTCTCTCTCGTCTACCTTGGAGGGATATATAGTCAAATCTTTCTCGCTTTACACCTTCATCCTTCTGTTTGTCGCACTTTGCTCTCTCTCTCTCTCTCTCTCTCTCTCTCTCGTACCTAAGAATATCTAACCCAATTAACCCTTTCAGTTCGATGACACCTTTCTTCCCTTTGATATGGTCAGCATTAGACGATTTTACTCCACTTAAGAAGGATTTTTGAAAGTCAGAGGGTTTAGTTGAAATAGTTTGTACCCCTGACTCTTAAGGTTCTTCTTAAGCTGAATACAATCATGTAATGTAAGCCAGGATAAGATGAAAAATACGCCATATTGTAGTGAGGGGAGTAAAATGTCGTCTTTATCTCCCATAACACATTAAGTATATATTATAGCTATGCTGTTTATCACATTAATTCACTATTATAGTCTCTCGCACCTTCAACCACTCTATCTTTCTCACTCACTTTGCACCATGTTTTACACCGTCTCTCTCTCTCTCTCTCTCTCTCTCTCTCTCTCACACACATACACACACCACACTTTGTCTCCCATGCATTTCACACTCTCTCACACCTTCCAACCAGTTGAACCAGTCACACACACACCCACACATAAAATAAAATACCAATTTGTTTTTCTTTTTCCCACACCGCCCACTCTCATGTCTCCTACAAACCTTCCTCTCTCTCTCTCTCTCTCTCATTTCACACACACCTTTCACCTTCCACTGCCTCTCACACATTTTGTTTTCTCTCTCTCACATCCCATGGTCTCTCATACACATCTTCCTCTCTCTCTCTCACACACACACCTTCCACTCTCTCTCACACCTTTCACTGTCTCTCTCACATACACTTTCCAGTCTCTCTTACACACCTTTCACTATATCTCTCTTACATAGACTGTCCAAGGTCTCTCACACCTTTCACTATATATCTCACCACCTTCCACTGTCTATCTCTTACCACCTTCCATTGTTGCTCTCTCATACTATGCACCTTCTCTAAGTTCTCTTTCACACACCTTTCAGTCTCACACACACACCTTCCACGCTCTCTCTCTCTTTTCTCACACACCTTCCACTGTCTATCACTCTCTCACACCTCCCACCCACTTTCTTTCTCTCTTAGCTCCAATTATCTATCTCTCTCTCTCTCTCTCTCTCTCATACACACCTGACACACACACACACTCTCTCTCATACCTTCCACAGTGTCTGACTTTGGCCCTCTTTGATTTCTAGAGGTTCTTTAGCTGCATTAAATTTGTGGGGAAAATTGTTATGGGGACAAGGGTCAGCTGAAATAGAACAGGTTATGCAAGAATGGAAGGAATGTAAAGCAGCCCACATGAAGAATTAAGTGATAAAGTTTACTGGGATCTGCCTCAGGGTTTGGACAGACAAGGTACAGGTCAAACAGAAGACAGTAGTAGTGACAGTGGTATGGTTTACTTTTTTTTTTTTTTTGGGGGGGGGCCCCCTCCCCAATCAAAGGCGTATAATAAGTAACGTGTTGCTTGTTTTTGGTAACATAGGTTCATGATATCTTATGTTAGGTTAGGTTATGATGTCAGAATAGGATATTAAATTAAAATGTATGTATGTATGTATACTGTATACAGTACTCTGGCACTTTTTTCAGTTTAAATTTTTTCTTTTTCTTGTTTCAATGGGAGTGGCCGACTTGAGACAGCCCGATAAGGGGCATCACAACACATCAGAAAAACAACACAAAACAAAACACAAAATCACACTCATCTACAGTAGGCTACGTCATCCAGGAGAAATACCCAGAGACCCAGGCCCATTTGGGGTTCCCAGGTCTTAGATCCCCCGGAGAGGCTCCGATTTCCGCAGGTAGACCCGCAAACCAAAACCAAAGACCAAAACCAGAAACTGCACAATATAAAGACAAACGAACCTATCAAAATCATTAATACGCTAGTAAGGCAAGAATAAGATAGATTGAATTGGTAGGTTAGGATAGGATACCATAGAATAGATAGGCTAGACTAGGCTTGTTTAAGTGAGGTTAGGTAAGGATTGATTAGCTTAGGTCAGTTTAAGATATAACTGCCAATTAACCCATCCAATCCCAGCGACAGATACCAGCCGTCAGTAGATAAGTCACTCCCCAGTCCCAGCGACGGCTGGGAGCCGTCAGTAATGTACTTTCCTTGTAACTGCCTGTATCAGGCTGTGCCTGGTACCACGACCGTTTGAGCACTTCTCAGCTTATATCCAACTCTCTGAAGGCTGAGAGAGCCAGTCTTCCTTCATCTCTTGAGGTGGAAGGTTGTTCTATCTTGCCATTTTGGCCACATTGCTTGGAACTGGGGGGGCTTTTATTACTGCATCCTACGGTACAGTAGGGGTTAAATAAGCAGGATGTAGACAAACTACGCAATGTTTTTACATATTGTATATTTAAAGATAAAAATATAATCTGCAATAATATACAGGGTATTTACTAATAACTCTGGGAAGCAGTCATTCAATGCATGACTTAGAGGGTATATAGATTCTCTTTATATATAGAAAAGCACCGTATATTTCAGTGTAACCCTTTCAGTACAAAAATTGCTTTCTTCATAACATTTTGTCTATCATTGTAGAAGTCTGAGGGCTAATTAGGAAAGCTTTTACCCCTTTTATTCAAGGAGACGAACTCGTCTAGTATTAGCCCGAATAGAATGAAAATTATACAATCATACTGAAATTTTGTTAACCTCTGTATGGGTCACGTCATTTCATTTTCAGTTTACTTTGGCTACTATTAGACAATTTTATTCAGCTTAGAAAGGACCAATACCGGTACTAATTAAAAGGGTACAAACTATCTTAGCAAAGCCCCTTTAACTATCACAATTCCTTCGTAAGCAGCATAAAATCATCTTAATATAGCTAGAATAAATCATATAGATGTGACCCATATTGCAAGGGTTAATCAGTGCAAGGTTTGGGTCATGATGCGGCACAGACATCAGCGGTGGTGGTGGTAAACCCGTCACCGGTACCCTCCTGAACTGCCTCAAGTGTTGGCACCTGGTTACACATTGGGCACAGGGCATTCCTTACTGATGACGACCGCAGCCATATGATCAAATTGTACCTGAAAAGAATCATCTCTTCAAGAACTGAAAAGGAAGTGTACCTAGAGGATGAAAGATCTATACAGTCAGATTCCAGAAGCTGTCAGATCAAAGCACTTATAGCTGTATACAGTACATACAGGTCTCCTTCTATTTACAATTGGCTTACATTCCTGCAAACCCGATCTTAAATAGAAAAATCATATAGCAAACCCTAAAATTAATGAGGTAAAAGAGGATGCATTCTCGGACCAGCCAAAATCCAAACACAAACACCTAAAAACCTATAATAATGTAAATTGGGACACCAGATAGTGCGGGAGGCCTGTAAATACACTTGGTGGAATTTCAGGTAGCCCTTTTCTGGGCTTATCACTACAGAATATCACCACCATCACAACTACCACAATCACCATCACTGTCAGTCTGTCATGTTACCACTACTACTATAATCACCATCATCATCACTACTGCCACGGAAGAATGTGTGTGCCCCAACACACACACAAACATACTGTAGACAGGCTCATTGCAATACTAGGCCACCCCTACTAGAGGCTCCATAATGAAGCCACTACTGATAACAATGAAAGTTAAAGCATGGGTGGTCAGTGTAAAGTGGGTGGCTGTTTCCCTAGACTTGCAATAAGTTAGTGAAAAGTGAGTAACTGCTTCCCAAAACTTTCTGTAAACAGTTAAAAGGGGATAAAACGTCATATGACATCAAACAGTATATTCTAGTGTACTTACTGAAGTCGTAGTGGAAAGTTGGTGGTTGCTTCAAATTCCATAGATTATTTTGGTAGAAAGCTGGCAATCAAACGTGTACAAGGTCATTCAGCAGAGCAGCTACTGTATACTATAAGTCTTATAAAATTCAGTTAAGAAATTATACCGCTAGTGATGACAAGGAAAGTTAACGCATGGATGGACGGAGGGTACCGGTATACCATAATACAACTTGTCGTATGACGGCCGTATCAAAACCTGACAAGTGAGGCATCTCTGAATAGGGCTGCCTGGAACACTTCCATTAGGACGTGAGACTGAAACCACACCTCATGTGGACCACTCGGTCTTTAAAATGTTACATGTATGTACAGTATGTACTCTAGTCTGTTTCTTTTCAACTGGCGGTAAAATGCAAACTTCTCATCAAGATTTCTCAGTTATTTTGAAGATTTTGTAGTGAAATAGGGTGCTAATTATATATACTGTACTTGGTCTTAATATGATGTATAGACATAGTAGTTTCATATTTATATATTAACTATCGAGAAAATAGCTGCTAAAGGATTCAATTCATCGTCAGCTGAAAAGAAACAGAGTATACCTGTATTCCTCTTACCTGGTGCCCTCTGATATAGGTAGAGCCCCGTGTAGCTGTTGGCCGCGGTGGAGGAGGCCGCGACCCAACTGGTGAGAGTAACCCAGTTTACGGGACGACTCAACCTGTCTCATGGGGCCAAAGTACAGCTCTCCCTCATAGTAGTCAGAGTTCAGAGCCACATTCAATGTTATCTGGGTGAGACAAAGGTTCTCCTATACTTCGATGACCTCCTAACATACAATATACTGTACTGTACATGCAATTACTTAATTATGCCATCTTAATTTTTCAATAAACTAAGACCATTCAGAAACCTACACACTGAGTTCAGTCAGTTAATTAAAACATTTAGAAATCACAGTCCATGACTTGTTATCAAATGAATGATGCCAGCAGAAAAAGTTTCATTAAAAAAAGGCTCTTATACAGTACTACCAGTACGGTATCCTAGAACAGACTAACTAGTATCATTCTTTTAATAATACCAGTCATGGACTGCTCCCTTCCACACTGTGCTAAAATGGGAAATTTAATATTTTGATCAATTATTATGGTACCTTTTAGAATTATTTGACCTAACCAACCTCAGCATTATCATAGTGGTAGCTGAGGTCCACATCGCCTCCCTCCCTGTATGTGACCACGAAAGCCTTGTGAGAATCCAGGTGACCTCCGCCCCAGTTCGGGTACAGTAGGCGGGTCAGGGGCATCAAGTAGTTCACACGCAGGTCGTTCACAAAGTCATCAAACCCAAGCTCATCCAACTTTATCTGCAAGAACAAGTACAGTTGACCTGTCACTATCCCTGTTGTGTACACTCTTACTTCACCCAGTATTACCAAAGAAACTTGCCTAGGTAAGACTGTTGGAATTTGGAAAACTGTATCTCTTAAGAGACAGTTGCCAAACTTCAATTAGTTAAGGATAATACAAAAAAAAGTAAACTAAAAATACAGTCTAAAGATGAATGTGTGTGCGCTTGAGAGAGAGAAAGAAAGAGAGTTTGAGTAAGTGAGTAATTGTGTGCATGTGATTGTGTACTGTTACATAAACTAAAGTTTAAAGATGGATGTGTGCATATGCGTGCATGCATGCTTGAGAGTACCAGTATGTGTTCATGTGATTGCATACTGTACTGTTATATATAAACTACTGCTACAACAGAAATAATCAATACCCACCCCATACTGGTTCATGGTGTTGGGTCGTCCCTTGGGTAGCGGAGACTGCTCATAGTGCCCTAGTTCTTCCACAAACTCCCGACAGAATTGTGATGAGAGGACTGGGAAGGAGTAGATGCGCTCCTGGTGGTTCTGTACGAGTTTTATTAATCCTTCTCTTGTCTGGCTAGTCTCACGGGCGGCTTCCACCAATTCCAGGAACTTTGGATCTAGGAATGATGGCTGTTGAAAAAGGCTTCAGTGTTAAGGGGAAGTTTTTAGTTTGTTCCCTAGACTTCCATCAAGCTTAAAATTACACCCCCAAGACCCCCTTTCAAGATAAATTTGTACATTTTTTGGTAGAAAAATGACCCGGCCAAAGGCCGGCTCCTTTTACATTACAGGCTCGCTATCGCTCGCCAGGAAAAAATTGACACCTAATGGCACGAAAGGTATCAAAATTGACATAAATGGGGCAAAAATTCTTAAAATTGCCAAACTAATGGGGCAGACATCTTAAAATCGCAAAAACGAGGGGGGCTAAGTATGAGGGAGAAAGGGGTCCAGAAAAAAATAGCTTGTGGAAACCTCCCCCTAAGTCAATCAGTAAGCTCACAAGCTTTAGCAAGAATACACTCACTTGAATCTGTCATACAGCAAACTCACAAGCTATAATAAGAATACACTCACTTGAATTTCTTAACCAGTACACTCATAAGCTGTAAGTGTAAGCTCAATTAAATCTTTATCAAACCTAAATGTGACTAATACAGGTACTCAAGCTTACATTAGCCTACTGTAGGTGTTGACTTCACTTGGAACATATGTGGAAAGGAATAAGAGGGTTACAACTGTTCAGATATCCAAGCTTTCATTTGAGTTGGTGTTGACTTCACTTAGAACAAGAGTGGGAAAAAAGGGGGTACAGACTTACAGTGTTAAAGCTTTCATTAGAGTTGGTGTTGTTGCTCACCAGGTTGTCTGATCGAACAGCCCCAAGGTCCCGAGCAAGGCGAAGGCCATAACCGAGCGCCCCCACAGAACCCTCCCTGCTTACCACTAAGAAAGCCCAGGTGACCAAAGCCGCTCCCAGGCGAGGAGCTGAGGAGAGTGCGGAAACGCCCGGGACACCAAAGTCCCGGGACAACCAAGGCCCTCAGCAATATGAAGGGAAAGTTGAGGGGCAAAGGAAAAATATGATGCTTGTTGTTGTTGTTGTTGTTGTTCCCCAGGCTGCCTGGCCGGACAGCCCCAAGGTCCCGAGCAAGGCCAAGGCCGTAGAGCGCCCCCACAAAACCCTCCCTGCTTACCACTAACAAAGCCCGGGTGACCGAAGCCACTCTAAGGCAGGGAGCCGAGGAGGGCGCGGAAACGCCCGGGAAACCAAAGCCCCACCCAAGGCCCTGTGCCCCTCAGCAATTATGAAGGGAAAGTTGAGGGGCAAGGGAAAATGTGATGCTTTGGCTCCCAATCTGCCAACTTTTAGGTTGGCAGTAGGGAGGTCGATCCACGGAAAAGACGCCGTCACTTGAGATCTAGAAGATATATAAATAAAAGGAACAGTCAGAGTAAGCTATGGGTATGGCAGAGATCGCTCAGCTCTCACTCTGATAGACCAGCCCATCACCACATGCTTGTTGTTAACTTCACTTAAACAAAGGTGGGAAGGAATAAGAAGGTTACAGTAATACAGTTGTTGCTTGGGTGTTCCAGAATTTGAAGCTTATATTACAGTAGGTGCTGACATAATTTAGAACAGAGGTGGCAAAGAATAAGAGTACAGTATTAGAGTTGTTCAGGAGTCCAAGCTTTCAGTTGATTGGTGTTGACATCACTTAGAGCACAGGTGGGAAGGAAGTAAAGTGGCGTCACATGAGGGCATGTATCCGATACTAAGCTCCGAGTTTCTTTATCAGACACAAAATATACTAAAGGAAAGCCTGTTACTGTACAGTATATATTCGACTAACTGTAGGCCTATTGATGTTCATTTACAACTTTTAGCTTGAATCCAGCCACAAACTTTTAGAAACACGAATATATTACCTAAATATTAAATAGAGTACAGGTATTAAATGATTGCAGATACCATACTCTGTCAAATATTATAGTGCGTTGTTATATGTGCGATTAGTTTGATTGGTAAACAGATTAACTTGCTCATGTAGTGATGTACCGGTACACCTTATGTGGTAGATTGTGTTTTTTTATTTCAAAATCATCGCGATTTTGATGAGCTCTTTTGCATTTATCTTTTTGGTTTATTTTTTTACAAGTTATATACTGTATTAGGCTACAGTATAATAAATATTCTCATATACAGATGCTTGTGTGACACCGGCTATATCGGGTTTGATTATACCTGTAGTGCATAGAGGTGAGGGTGTAAAGGCTGGTACTCCCTGGCCAACAGTAGACGACGTTCCCGGCTCTCACGGTGCAGCCCTCCACGACGCTCACTCTCACTCTCTACCTGGGGAGCAAGGTTAGGTGCTACGCTTAGTTTAACCCCTTTGGCACGATCACGCCTCAATATAACTTTAATTCTGGCTAAAATTTTACAATTTTATGCATATTTTCTCCTTTTGTACCAGCACGCTTTTTAATTATATTTTAGCTACTGTATATTCAGATGATTTTGTGCAGTCTAAGAAAGATCTGTGGTAGTAAAAAGGGTTAAGTGAGATCGTTTGGAGCCTATTAATTGCTGGAGGCCCTTTTTGAACTGAATAAAATAGTCTAATAGTAGCCAGAATAAAGTTAAAAGGACAGCGCCAGTACAGAAGGAGTTAAGAAGGACTTATGTTATTCAGAGGGTTTACTGAGACAGTATTGACCCCTTTGAATACTTGAAGTACCGTAGATTATAAACTAAAGACAATTGTCATTCTGTCTACTGGTATCCAGTACAAGATTAATCATTATGTCATCTTGCTGAAGGGCTTAAAGAGTTACAATATCAAGTGATCATAAGCATGATTATTATAGGGTTAATTGTATATAAAACAAAATATATTCATTACATTCATTACTTAGTGGGGAAAATGAAGTGACATATTTAATAGGATATAAAATTAAATATAAAATTCAATGAAACTTTAATTGTGAGATCTATATACAGTACCGGTGTGTGTGTATATTTTATATATACCGGTATATATATATACTGTATATATATATACCCAGTATACAGTATATATATATATATATATATATATATATATATATATATACTGTACTGTATATATATACAGTATATATATATACCGGTATAATTATGTTCTATAGCCTAAGTTTTGGTTTGTTTATTTTACAAGTTTTACATTATAATATATAGGCTATATATATATATAGCCTACCAGTATATATAAATATATAGAGAGAGAGAATGATATGGGAAATGGAGGAAGTAGCATAACCTAATAGTGAGGGGAGGTGGTGTGAAAAGGAAGAGATTGATGAGAGATGATACAGATATTGAAAATGATGGGGTGTGAAATATAGAAGAAATAATGTGACATCAATATGAATTTAGGGTATTAATAAAGCAATATTTCGCAGCGATTCGCAAGCTCTGGGTCATGACTGTTATGTTCACTTCTAATCTGACCGTTTTGGGTCGGTTACCGTTGGTACAAGGGGGGGGGGGCCCTCGCCGCTCACCAGCCTCACCTCCCGCACCAGACTTATTGTTATCATCCTCTATTATATTGCCAGCAAGGGATAAATAACATAATTTCAGAAAAGATTTAAACAAAACAAAAATGGTAAAATTAGGCCTAGGCCTAGACGCATAACGGACTAACGGTCGTTACAGCGAGTGTGCGAATATTGCTGAGAAAAGTTGCTTGAATTTAAGCAAAATGTATATACCGGTACTGACCTGGGGTATGAGTTGTTCTGGTGTCAAGCAACCATGTGATGACAGTATCTGTGGACAACCACACTGTTAGATAGTAATTTATAGGCATAGGGCCTATATTACTTTGAATAATTTTAGTAGCCTAATGCGGCGTGCCTACAGTAGAGTACAAAAAGGAGTACTGTAATAACATTATGATTATCATATACATGTGCACGATTTCAGATCTAGGCCTCTATTAGGCATAGGCTACTGCCTGGCCTTAGGCCTATTTACCAACAGAAATAGATTTAGCCTAGTCTAGGCTTAGACCTAGCCTAGGTTAGGCTAGGCTAGCCTAGGCTATAGCCTACTCAAAATATAGTGATCAGTGTTTTTAGATATTCATCAAATACTATACCTCAGAGTAGTCCTTTAGGAACTGTGCCTTGTTGATGTATTTCACATGCATATTATACTTCTTGAGGAAAATGTTATGCGTTAAAAAACATCGGCACACACAGTACTGTGTTTTCAACATCTTCAAACTAATGTTTAAGGTCGACAACAACGGAGAAGTCAGATTACTCTATAATGCAGAATCAGCTTAAGTATTAACGTTTACAAATATTGAAGAGGTGCAAAATTAAGCGTAAAATAAGAGCCAGCAAATCTCATGATAGAATGTTTAGGTCGTTTAAATGAAGAAATTGAATGAAATGTCACTGGCAGGGATTTATAGAAAACGTAAAATGGTAAACTATCCTAAAATTAATTACCACTTGTGGTAGCCTACCCCCTAAAATTTACATGGATCATACCCACATACTCGCACTAATAAATAGCCCTTCAGCAACACATCAATATTAAGTTTATTATGGACACCAATAGTTTGTTTTTGCTTTTTTTCATGGTTTTGTGGGTTATTTGAGTTATGATTCAAACCTGTTGCAAATGCATTTTAATCCATTATCCATCAATCTTAAAACTCAGCCCCCACTAGTGGGAAGGGATCAAATTAGGATTACCGTTGGATATAGCCTACAGTAGATGGGTTGAGGGGGGGCCGGTATATGTTAAGGGTACGCCTGGATGCGTGGTGGGCGGACACTGTGGTGTGCTCCGCTGCACGTCTGCCTGCTGAGACAGGAACTTCTCCCCGGGAGGTCGAGGGCCAGGGGGAGTGTTGGAGTGCCCTTAGTGATCCCTGGTCTCTGGGTCTTCTCCTGGGTGACCTTGATTTGTGTGATTTTGTGTTTTGTTTTTGTTTTTATTTTTGTTGTGTTGTGTTGTTCCTGTTCGGGCTGTCTCAAGTAAAAAATATGGTATGTGCCTGAGCATATAGATAGAATAGATAAATATAGAACAGATATTCATAATTACAGTAGTTACTTAGGGATACAGGAATGAGGAATAAGAATAAAATAATTGTAAATTATGGTATTATTCCATTTACTATTTATCGCAAGAACAACTGTAAATTATACTATTACACAATCCAATATAATTTTGTTTCTGTATATTCCCTGTACTAAAAATTAACCTAAAATACGGATAATTGAACCTCATAATAAATGCCATGTAATCATACATTTTTCCATTGGTGAGCAAATTGAGTGACCTAAAAGCAACTCTTAAAGAGCGAGTTCTGCCAAACTGGGATCTGCTATATCCCAATGCTATATTTACTTCTTTCTTCACTGTCCAAGGTGTGACCCCATTTTGAGACATTTCCCATCACTGACACAGTATTTGAAGGGTTGGATTTACACAAGTTTGCATACCGTGCTTCCGAAAGGACAGTCACACTCCCTGGGTTAAGGGTTAAATTATTTTTCCTAAGGTTCTGTTTCCTATATTTTTATATATACGAGGGTTAAACAGACTATCGGTTCGTGTTCCTAGTGTAGACTGAAATATGTGTAGCAAACACACGCAGGGAGGGTCGAGATGTTAACAGCACCACATCTGGGTAGAAAGTAACCAGATTATGCCCGCAGGCATGACCACCAGTTCTAGGATTTTCTTCCAAAGATCTATGATTGCTCTATCTACTACCTCACACAATCCCAGATGTCGCAGTCAACAGGGAAGAAAGGAAGACGAAGCATTGGGATATCGCACGATCGCAGATGCCTGAAATATCAATACAGTACTTTGTATAATCTACAAACAAATCTTATTGGCTAAGAGGAAACCAGTAAACTTCATAATGTACTGTATAAATAGTTAAAAAAATATACAAATCCAACATTTTAGACATATCATAATAGACTTTAATAACAGTAATAGAGGTCTATTTATCCCATAAAATTTATTGACAATGATTGCCAAGTATGAGCACAAAAAGTATTCTCCAGACCATAAACATAATACAGTACTGTACTTGTAATAAACACCTAATGACTGAGAATATCATGATAAGCATTCCTAGACAAATCCATCATAGTTGGTGGATATCACTATAGTTTTGCCATGTTCCTAGCCATTTAATATTATATTCAAGTTGTATTAATTGCAATGATACTTTTGACGATTCCACCCGTTAATGACGCAGCTGAGGTCGGCCTCCATTAGTATGTAAGTATGTATGTATATACACAGGCACATACCCCATAGCTGGGGGTGGCCAACTCAAGAGATGGCCCAAACAGAAACAACATTTAAAGTTCCAGTCCTTCGGGTTCGGGATCTCTTTCGCGTTCCCTTGCCTCTTACTCTGTCTCGCCAAGTAAGTACATTTTACAAGGGGAGGAGGATTCCTAGCCCCCTGCCCCCAGAAGGAAAAAGTACTTAATATTATTACTGTACTCTCATTGCAATTACAACTATCGAACATATTGACAGACTAGGAAACTATAGTAATTACCATTACTGTATTTCAGAAGCTGCCACATCAGCATCAAATTACTGAGAACAAATCTGCATAAACCTGCTTTAAGCAGGACTCTTTGACTTTCTCTGGTGCAATCCTTCCCATTTGGCACATATTTAACAAAGCTACAAAAGCATTCAATACATCTAATTAGGTTTCAATACAAAGACTGTGCTACTTATATTTCTCAAGAAGGTACACCACAAAAAATACATACAAGATTATGAGCGAGATAGTCGGTGTTCGGTGTACTGATTTTGACTCTACATAACACAGCTAGGGAAAGTTCCGGCAGTACCTCAGCTGCTCTTGTTATGAAGCACATTTTCTGCTGAAATTTAAAGTGAAACTACGCTGATTTTAGCCTAACAATCAGGATGACAACAAATAATATTTTTCTTCTATTTTTATCTTTTTTCTGTGAAGGACGTTCTCCCTAACCACAAATAGCTGCGTTTATAGAGTGAACTGAATTATAATGCAAAACTTGCAAAATAAACAAACCAAAACTGGGACGACACAAGATAAAGGCAAAAGAACTTATCAAAATCGCTATGTGGAAATAACGCTTAATAAAATATAAGGTTGAAATAAAGGAAAATTGTCAACTGGATTATTGAGCTTAAGTTTACATAGCTTGACAATTGATTTCAGTTAACCCCTTCTGTACCGGCGCTGTCCTCTTACTTTTTTCTGGGTACTATTAGACAATTTTATTCAGTTTAAAAGGGGCCTCTAGCAATTAAAAGACTTCTTAGTATATCTCACTTAACCAGTTTTGCTACCACAGATCCTCCTTAAACTGTACAAAATATAGCTCGAAAAAAATTAAAAAGACGTCGTTGGTATAGAACGAGCTTCACTATAGGAGTAGCTGAGGTATTCCAGGCGACTGCTTGGAACTTATCCCTGGAGTTAACCATTTGAGGCTTGTGTACAAATACTGAGGAACTTTTTATACAGAATACTTTGTGGTAAGGCTCTTACCAATCAAGTCAGTTGTATTACATTAAGGGGAGATGGGTTGTTTTTCTGGTCCCTCTTGCTTAGCCTCATTAGTTTTCAGATTATACGACATTCGGCCCATTAGTTTGGCGATTTTAACACCTTTCGACCCATTTCGTTGTCAATTTTAAGACCTTTCATGCCATTTAGGTGTCGATTTTTTTCCTTGCGAGCGATAGCGAGCCTGTAATTTTAAGAGGAATCGGCCTTTGGCCGGGAATTTTTTTCTATCGAAAAATGTACAAATTTATCTTGAAGGGGTGTTTTTCCCAACTTGATAGAGGTCTAGCGAGGATCTATCTATCTATCTATTGCCTGACGCCGTGATCCCCGAAGGGGTGGCCACGAACAAACCGCCCCCATGCACCTCTGTCCCCAGTCAGTCGACGCCCCTCCCCCCCACCAGCACCGCCTTCGTTCATGTAGTTCCTCACTCCATCCTTCCACCTCATATTCGGTCTACCTCTCCCCCTCTGTCCCTCCACCTTGCTCTCGTACACCCTCTTAGTCATTCTCTCGCTTTCCATACGTTCCATATGGCCGAACCATCTCAAGTTGTTCCTTTTCACACTTTCCAGCACATCCACCTCCACACCACACCTCCTTCTCACTTCCTCATTAGTCTGTCTATCCCTCCATGCAACTCCGCACGCACTCCTTAAGTAATTCATTTCCACTGCTCTCACTCTTGGTCGGAGTCTCTCAACCAACGTCCATGCTTCGCTTCCGTAAGTCAAGTGTCGGGATTACCACACTGTCATGCAAGGACTTCTTCACTTCCATACTGACCACCCTATTTCTTGTTACTGCTTTTAGCGTTCCTACAACCCTCTTCCCCTGTTGTACCCTCTCCCGCACCTCTTCATCCATAGTCCCATCTTTACTCAACACACTGCCCAGATACTTAAAAGAGTTGACGATCTCCATAGCCTGACCGTTCAGCTTTCCTCTAGCGAGGAAACTATAAAAAATAAATTAATAAATAAAATAATGACCAAATAACCAGCCATTAAAGTAAGGAGATTCATAGAGCACAGAAGCTATACAATACATATGAAATAAGGAATCTGGCTTCTTGTTACTTAACCTTTTGGATGAGTAACAAGTAATCCCAAAAGCTTAAAGTAGTACAATATATTCCGTAATAACATGCAGAATTACAGTATTTTCAATGTTTTATTTCATATAAAAAGATGACTAGAAATTATACATTGAATACGAAAACTCCATCAAGAAACAATCAAACAAGCAACTTTATATACAGGAAAACATGAATAGTTAAACATTTATTTGAAAATTACCATAAAGTTGTTTTATAAAGCTACATATCACAAAACTGAGAATAAATTATTATTCAATAAACCATCTATAAAATACTATACAAATGCTCAAAAATATACATCTGCACTAAAGTAACATAACAATAATAATAAAACCAATATCATTAAATAACATAAGAACACATTTTATATAATCGTAACAAAAACAAGTTAAAATACTAATAATAACTGAGCAACTGGAATGTTTAAGTAGCAAAATTAGACTCAAAGTGACTAGCATTTCCAGGTCAATTTCCGAAACCCACTGATAATACCGCAGACGACAGAGTTTCCTTCAATGTACGGTCGCGCTAATAAGTCATGTCCCAGCTGTCAATACGTTTGGCTTGCTCTGCGCTGTATTAATGTCTGTCAGATGTTGAATAGGGTGGGTAAATGTAGGAACATGTTTGTATATTTCACTCGATATGAAGAAATGAAGCTTAGATATTGCAGATACCAATTATTTTACCAGAACATCCCCGACTTCCCAAATTGACTAATTCCTTGAACGTGACGACAGTGCGTAGTTATGTGTGCGATTAGTTTGCTTGGGAAACAGATTAACTTGCGCATGTAGTAATGTACACCCTATGTGGTGGATTGTGTTCTTTTATTTATAAATTATTATTTTACTTAAGCATTGGTTCCACAGCGATTTTGATTAGTTATTTTGTCTTTTTACTGTGTTCGTATACGTTTTAGTTTGTTTATTTTGCAAGTTTTACATTATAAATTGATTAAAACATACTTGGTGCCGAGACACCACTTATTAGTGCAACTGTACAGCCAGGAGCATTAACCTTTTCAGCAAGATGACGCCTCTTTTTACTTTTTATTCTGGCTAATATTAGATAATTTTATGCAGTTTATGAAGGTCCTATACCCTTCAGATGGTTTATTGAGATCGTATTTAACTCTTAGCCAGAATAAAAGGTTAAAAGATGTCATGTTGCTGAAGGAATATATTACAAGGTGGTGCAAAATTTGGCTACCGGGTATTCAAGTTAGGCACCAGCTATGTCTACTAGGTAATCAATTTATGGCCCACCCTGTAGTAATTCATTCATATCTTTGGTGGCGGACAAAATAATCCAGCCTTCTAAAGCATGGGTATCTATTTCACTTGTCCACAAATGTATATAACTCAATAAATGCACTACAGAAGCGTTCTGTAATATATAAATGCTGAGTCCTTAGATACGCAAATCTCTCATTTCATGATTAATCTTAATAAAAAACATGTCTTCTAATCCGGCATAATTAATTGATTACAAGACACATACTGTACTATGAAACAAAGTACAATAGTTTAATTAAAATATCTTAACCCTTAAAAGGCAGGCAACGTTCTGAGACGCTTAGGCCTTTATGTATGCCGTGAGTGGTATCTAGAGGGAGAGAGATTCACTCAAAAAGCTTTCGTGTTCAAAGTCGATGGAAGTGTTCCCCGACGCTCTCCCGTAACTTGCACCACAACCAAGCATCCACTATGCTTTGTTGATCAAAATATTCTCACAATATAACACACAACCCTGTAACGCCCTAGCCCTGTCATTCAAGGGAGTGAACGACGTTAATAACTGTAAACTGCATCACCACGGTATGAAGATAGCTACAGATGATGTTTGATATCTTTTTACAGAAAAGATATCATGAACATCATAAGCTATTTAAAGCTTTGTGTCCCTTTCCTTTATAGAGATAAAATGTGTCAAAAACTATGAAATATGCAAATTATGCCCGCCCTTTATCCCATAAACGGCGGAAAAGCTCATAAGAGGTTTTACTGGGCGATGGCGGAAAAGCTCTTAAGAGGGAGGCCTAAAAAAAACATTTAAACAGCCCAGTAGCACTAAACATTATTTTTTTTTGTTTTCCCCCTATACCTCATATCACTCCACATCCCCTCCTTCCTCCCTTTCCCCTCCCCCTTCAATTATCACCTATTTTCCCTGTTATTCCCTAATTCGTTGGTATATTTTTGTGCTAACATTAGCAAACTGTGTGGAGGATGTGCTTACGTGCCTAGCGGGTGTGTTACATAACCGAGTGTGTGTATGAGTAGGCTCAGTGTGGCTTGAGGCCTCGTGGAGGGAGGGGTTGCCTAAATTTTCTCCATAATTCATGAATGGGCTGGTCCATCTATATTCGCGATTTTGACCAGAAAAATTATATTTTCACTTGTTTTATTGTTGTTACAGGTTACTATCTTCATAGTGAAGGTAAAATAGGCTCATATGAATAAGTAATAACGATATTTATCGTAAAATGACTATTATAGGCCTGAATGGAGCCAATATGCTCGCCCATGGGCAGGTAGTTCAATACCCCCCCCCTTGCCGTTGCCGGGTTAAGGGTATATACTAAATAGGTATTACAGTACTGTATACTGTAACCAGAATGCTTAAGGATATGGGTTTACGATGACAGTGATGAGATTAGTCTGAAACAAATAACATACAAATGCAGCAAATAAAACATTACTGATGCACAGCTGCAGACCTCTTAAGTTTGACATGTACAGTATATAAATAAATATTACAGTAGTACCATACAGTAAATGGTACAGTACTAAACAAAATAAAATAAATAAAATTACTGTATTTAAACAAACATGTAATAAACAAAATTCATAAGTAGCATGCTAGATGAAACTATATACAATGTCAGTGCAAACAATGCAACAAATTAAATAATGGCAATATGGTGTAATAATATAGACTAAAGTGTCAAAATACAGCATAGTACATACTGTATTACTAAAGCCTAAGATACTGTGGTATTAACATAAATATATGTAATAATTTAATATACCAATAATATAATTTTTCTTGAAGCATAACATAAAATAACATAAAAAGTTGGTTAGTGGAGAAAACATAATACAAATATAACAATATGCTAAATATATTAATGAAAATAACTAAATAAGAACTGTAAACAGCAGCTGCAAGGATTAGCAGTAAAGAGTAAGTATCAATGATGAAAATGTGAAGATGAGAACATAAACAGTAAAAGTACAACTTACCGCTTGGCCAAATGGAATGGTACCTCGGTTAAAAAGGTCATTTATATTATGACACATGGTTCTCTTAGTAGCAGTGGGAGTTCAAGCCACACACAGGGTTCAGACCTCTACAATGTTAACTTAGGATGTAAATTCATGGCACAATCTTTATTTATTTCTATTGCTACTAAATACTTTATGAAAATTGCACTAAAGGCATTATCTAAGTACAGAAAGCAATTCCTAGCAGGGTTGTTGCAGATTCTAGAGTGGTGAGCAGCGAGGATAGGGTTCTGAAGGAGGCTTGGACTAAAGGAGGTCAGCTGGGTTGGCCTCCAGGGGTCCCGCCACCTCCCAGATGGTGGCTGCCAGGCGACGGGTGTGTTCCAGGACACAGGGCGACGTGGCTAGACCCAGGTGGACGCAGAACAACTCGTAGGCTCGCACTCGACTGGGGTCGGTAGAGGGGAAGGCTCGAGCGGCTAGAGCATGGTAGAAGTCTTGACACAGAATCCCAGGTAAAGGCAACCCCTCAATAGCTGACTCATCCAGAGGCTCCGGCTTCAGTGGGTTGCTGCTTCCATCCTCAAACCATAAGAAGTAAGCATAATTGAAGGTGGTGTCCTTCCACATTAGTGATAGGTGACCTTTACTTAAATGACTGCGAGCAAACTCCACCATGGACCAAACTCGAGCTATGGTGAGTGCTCTAATGGGACTGGATGGAGTGTCATCCCCGGGCACCTCAGGCAGCAGAGTGGGGGCCGTCAGCTGGTGGGCAGAACGGTCCACATACAGGAAGTGAACCAGGCCGGGGAACTCCTCCAGATACTTACTGATGGTTAGGGTTGACCGGCACCCCAGCGTCATGTTCCTCAAGGCTTTTACCTCTAAGAAATGGCAGTAGTCGGCCATGCGAGTGTCAGCTATGGCCACCGCTGCCTCCACCAGGGCTGCTGCAGATGTAGTAGCCACACACAGGCAGGCAGCTCGCCAGGCTGTCCGTACACCGTCTACTAGAGATGTGAGGGAAGCATCTACATGGGAGGGTACCTCTTCACCACCTCCACTCTTCAGCCACTCTTCAACACCACTCCTCTTCACACCTTCCCACCGAAACTGCACCTGAAGATTAAAATGTAAAACTTGCAAAATAAACAAACCAAAACTGGGACGAGACAATATAAAGACAAAAGAACTAATCAAAATAACAGATCATCACTTCGTATACACCACTAATATCACACTCTATTGTATGGCATGATGCTAGGAACCTAAATTCAATTGGCAGTTTTCTAGATTCGAGGTACAGTATAAGGAAGTTTATGCTGTAAGGATGGATACTTAGCAGAATAAAAACAAATATGTGGGCTTGTGATGCATGACCTTAATTTACTGAAACACTAACAGTGTATTACAAATATATTTTAGCTCATGTATTTGCAAAATATTCAGTTTCCATATAGCCCCAAACCCGTGAATGGTCAATATTTTATCTATCTATCTATCTATTTACTCAGGCCCAATCCCTCACGAAAATGGTTAAGAAAACTGCCAACATATCAAATTGTACAACTCGGTTCCTAATTTCTAGACAAGCCCAATCATTGTTGGCAGTAATTACAATAATTTTGCCCTATTCCTAGCCAGTCAATATGATATGAAAGTTTTTGTAATAGCAATGAGAAGTACAATTATAGGGTTCCTGTACTTATTGCAATTACAACTATAGTCCATTCATTGTAAGTAGGCCAGAAATCGTAACTTCTAACCTCTGTAACTCAAAAACAGCCTGACCAAATGGGAGGACACTCAAAGAAAATTTACAAAGAAAGAAATAGGCTTGAGAAGGCAAAGAACTCATTTTGTGATAGAGTGGTAAATAAGTGGAACGCACTGCCCAGTATGTAGTCGATTCCGAATCAATAAGGGAGTTTGAAAGTAATCTTGATAAAGCATGGGGAAGACAAGATTTGAAGTTTGATTATAAAGCAAAAATACAGAATAGTAAAAATGTTGCGTCTGCTACCGCCGCCGCCAACACCGAGAACGACCGCAGCAGTGCAAGTACTGGTACTGAGCTGGATACACAGCCCTAGTTTGCCTTTTTCCAGAGGATCTACTGTAAGAAACTGTAAGAATAACAATAACACACACGTGTTTCGGTAATGGTACCGGTACACTGATGTTTCATTTGAACTTATAACTTGTTTTATATAAGTTTATTATGAAATATTATAAAGAATTAAGGTAAGTATATAATATATATATAGTACTGTACTTATGATTACATTATCGTATTTCGACGATTTCGGCGGGAAATTACCTGCCCGTATCACCGCCCGACCTGCCAAATACTGTACCGGACAACTTTTAAATTAACGGTCTTTTGCCCGATTTGTTCGGACTTTTGGGGACTTGTCCGCATCGGTTGTTGGGTCCACACAAACCGAAGTCCGGTCAACTGGGGTCCGCCCATGCGAGGGTCGACTGTATAATGGATAGACTACAGTGAATCATATCCACTGGATAAGAATACAACAGAAATATAGTTATTACCACCAACAATAATGTGGTTTGTTTATGACTATGGCGTCACTTCCAGAATATACTGCACAGTAAGTGTACCTGCTGTAGAGACTTGTCCACACGCTCGGCGATTTTCCCTCGAGGTAGCCGTCGGGAGAGGTCGATAGTCTTTCTGAGGGCAGTCTCACATGCCTCTATGAGCACCTTCCCCCGCCCTCCTCCTCCTCCACCTTCACCTAACTCATCAAGGCACGACAGTAGGGCCAGCAGCTGTGTTGATAGCTGCGTTCGGCCCACCTATGAAAATAGTTTCATAAATGTTATTGCTAGAATTTCCATCAACGTATACAGTATTATGTCTCAAATGCCAATTGACTTGGGACTGCTCGGCCAGACAGTCAGGGGAACTAGTACAACAACAACAACAACAACAACAACAACAACAACTGTCAATTGTTGTAAGTGTTTATACCAATAAGGCACACATACTGTATAAATCCTTCAACCAAGACCTTCGTCATGGTCAGCACCAATTTATGATTGTTTTTTAATCCAGGAAGAAACAAGCCTTGTATTCCCAGTTTTTACTATGACCAACAGACAGCCACATTACATGTGTAGTGCATGATAACTTCTTTATAGAAAATTTAAGGGACAATCCTGTGCTCCATACCTTTTCTCCTTGTTTTTATATGTACAAAGCAGCTGACTAAGAGAGGGGCCTTGACGTAAGTACACTGTCGGCACTGTTTATTCTGTAGTAAATGTTAGTAAAGCCGGCATCACACGAGAGCTTTTATAGTCAACATGTGATGATCAACATTTTCTGGTAACATTTTTGAAATATTTGGCACTGGAATCGGGAACTAGATTGATGGTAGATGAATTTAGGCTACCCAAATATTTTACATGTTGGCTTCATAAGCTGCCAGACCAGTGTTGATGATAAATGTTGAGTGAAAAAGCGCTCGTGTGATACCGGCTTAACATACCTAAACTACACTAAGTAGCTACCATAAGTTTTGGTCTTGTTACATTAACTGACAAAAATAGTGAATCAATAACAAACATATTAGCGAAATTAGAAATGAAAGGCACAACTGTATACACTTTTGTTAACATGTTTACATCACCTACTACCGGTAGCTACCTCATTATTTACATCTTCGACATTACCATGAAACAGGAGTAAATACACCTAGGTGTATCATGAGTTTCTCGTTATCATACAATGATGTATCAAAGTAGTTCCATGCAAGTAAGAAAACACCTCAAACATGGAGTAAATATACTATACAATGTATTTGTAACTATGGATTTGAATTAACTTTTGTAACTTGTCAGATCATTGTGAATTGCAAACTGAAACACAACCAAAAAATGTACCTCTAAGACATTAATAAGTGATAAGCTCTCAGACAGCGGTGTGTTGATGTACAAGGTGTGGTGTGAGGAAACAGAGAGAGAGAGTTTGTATAAAGGCAGGTTCACACGAGCATCTTTTTTTTTTTTTTTTTTTCTCAACAACTCAGGTTTGGAAGCTAGTCAAGTTTTATGTGACATAAGACAGAGTACAATTATCTGCCTTGAATCTAGTTGCCGTCAGTATTGCAGAAAGGCCCTCAAACTTTGCCATGATGAAGTTGCTGATTGAAAAAGCACTCAAGTGAACCAGCCTTAAGAATGCGTGTGTGTGAATGGATGAGATAGTGTGTGTGTGAGGGTCTGAGGAAGAGGACAGATTCACAGAATGGGAGCAAGAGACAGTGAGAAATAGAGCAAAAGAGAGAACAAAACCTGGATCAAATACAGTAGTACTGTACAGTACCTCTGAAACAATAACAAGTGACAGGCCTTCGGATAATGTGTGTAGATGTACAAGATGTGGTGTGAGATGACAGGCTTCTGTCTTGAGTAGCACCACCTGTCCTCTCACCCCCTCGGTATCACCCTCAATGCCTGCATCTGTTGGAGGAAAGAAGAAGCTTACCGACAATATTTATGTTTATACAGTATGTTTGTTAATGACTTTGTCTACATTATCTGATCATAATTATAACATACTTTGAAAGTAACATGAATTAAATTTGTCTGAGAAGCAGATCAAAACGGTCACACTCAAAAATGGCTTAGGAGTTAGATTAAGCTAGGTTTAAGTAGATTTAAGTATATTAAGTTAGATCAGCTTAGGTTAGATTTGATTAGGACTCAACTTGGTTGTGGCCAATTAGGAATGTGGCTGTTTTCACATATAAACATTGTGCAGACTAACCCTGATGTTGTGTTGTAGAGCGGGAGAGAGCTGGGGTGTTGGGGATGCTATAAAATTCCCCAGATTCACCGCTGTCAATCTCTATCCCATCATCTTCCCTCTTCCCATCCTCTTCTTTACTATCTTCTCCACCCACCCCTTCTTCTTCCTCCTCCTCCTCCTCTAGTCCCTTGGGTCTACCGTCCTCCATGTAGTGTTCTCTGTCCTTCACTTGATTAGAGGCTACAAGGAGATTTAGGAATAGGAGATCTGGTGGCGTCAATTCTGATGCACTTCGGCTGTTGGAAAGAAGAATTGATGTCAAGATATATATATACTACTACGATACTATAGGTAGCGCCAACTAACTTGACAATTATCTAAACCCCTTAACTTCTTATAACTCAAAATGAATGAAAGCAATCGGGCTGACATTTCTATCATTTGGGAAGAGTCCGCCAGGAAATAGGTGTGGAAATTTACAGCCAGTTTGCTCAAGGTCCTTTTGAGTTACGAACAGGTCAGGGATCAAGATAATTGTCAAGTTCGTTGGCGATACCTATACCATTACAGTATAACAAGTATAAAAGATAAGTAGCATATACCGTTTAGTTCCCATCAAGATTTCTCAGTTATTTTGAAGATTTTGTACTGAAATATGGTGCAAATGATTAAAACTTGGTCTTAATATGATGAAGAGGCATAGTAGTTTCATATTTTTCCACTAAGTATAGAGAAATTAGCTTCTAAGGGATTCAATTTACCGTCAGATGAAATGAAACAGAATATATATACTGTAGTAGAGGGTTAATTGAATGAGAGTAAAATTTATGGGTCCTGAGTGAAATAGTAGCTAAAGAAACTGAATGGGATAAGATATCACTCAGCTCATTTTATCCAGAGCATAGCTATCATGACTAACATATGTACCTGGAATAAAGTACAACATCCTTGTTACTATACCTTGAATAAAGTGCAAGCAGCTTATTCCTAACAAAGAATAGAGCATGGCGTGGGGTGAGATCCGACGCGGGTCTGAGAGCATCCACCACGGCAGCCAGGGCCTTGACGGAAACGGCCGAGAGTTCTGCGTTAACTATAAGTCGCTCCACCGCCTCCACCAGGTAGCTCTGTTCTCGGGCGTACAGTCGCTGCCACGCCTCTAGTAGTCGGTCAAGCATCCCGCTCTTCTCTGCACTCCGCTTCAGCCTGAGAAGACCAAGTGAGAGTAAGACAGCATGCAAAAATAAAAGAATCCTTACTTGTTTATCTATCAGTCTAAAATTATACACTGTTCAACGGTCTAAACCCTAAAAAAAAACTTATGAGGGCTCAAATTAAGTAAGCTAGCATAAATATATTTCATGACCATTATCTTACTACAGGATTAAATAAATTAAAAATAATAAAAATTCAAACTTATGATCAAACAAATTTGGTACCGGTATTACTACAATACAACAAAAAACCTGCAAACTAAAGAAGCAAACAATGTATAACTAGGTACATACAGAGTAACACAGGGTCCCACGATGAGTTGTACAATTCTGATGGTAATGCTGACCACCCGTTGAAGGTGAGCCTCTTCCTCCTGTCCCACACCCACAAACAGGTACCCAGAGTACTGTATAGAGAGACATTATTATTAGTAGTAGTAGTAGAAGTAGAATAGAGAGAGAGATTGATGATATCAAATAGGTACGGTACCGGTACTGTATATAGAAAATGTGTATATTTTTACATATTGATATGTCCTTGTAAAAAGGGCATGCCCTAGCCCTGTCAATCAAAGGGAATGCATGGTGGTAAAAACTACATCAATTATAATTAATAACTGGCACATTGCTAGCCAATCAGGAACTCTAAGTACAGTAGTTAGTTTTATAGTTAGTTAGTTATGTAGAGCAGATTAACCAGACCACTGAGCTCCATACGGAACTCTCATAGGTTTTATAGGCATAAGTACAAGACAGAGTACTGTACAAGAGTAAATACTTTCAGGTAAATTTTATCATGTAAAGCTCTTCTGTGAATGATATTCTATAATATATTGCATTGCCGGTACCTATGTACTTCAAGTTACTAGAGTAAGTTAATGAACAAATATGCTCATAGGATCATTACTGGTATAGCAGGATTAATAATTTGCCAAGCATTGATGGTTTGGTAGTACTGTACAGTTCAAGTTTCTGAGCTAAAAGGTCTAAGTTATATTCTATTTACAGAGAGAGGAGAGGAGAGGAGAGGAGAGGAGGAGAGGAGAGGAGAGGAGAGGAGAGGAGAGGAGAGGAGAGGAGAGGAGAGGAGAGGAGAGGAGAGGAGAGGAGAGGAGAGGAGAGGAGAGGAGAGGAGAGGAGAGGAGAGGAGAGGAGGAGAGGAGAGGAGAGGAGAGGAGAGGAGAGGAGAGGAGAGGAGAGGAGAGGAGAACATCAGGGTGTTAAACCAGGACAACTTTGCTTTAAGATTGGAATGAAAATCCTGCCCTACTATATCATCCTGCTTGGAAATCAAACCTCGGTCTTCTTAGATATATACCAAGTGTGCTAACCAATATGACCTCTCTACTGCCAATCAAGAGGTTGGCAGACTAGGAGCTAAAGAGTCACATTTTTTCTGTGCCCCTAAGCTTTCCCTTCATAATTGTTAAGGAGCACAGGGCCCTCGGTGGGGCTTTGGTGTCCCGGGGCCCGGGCGTTTCCACACCCTCCTCATCCCCTCGCCAGGGAGCGGCTTCGGTCACCCGGGCTTTCTTAGTGGTAAAGCTGGGAGGGTTCTGTGGAGGTACTCAGTTATGGCCTTGGCCTTGCTTGGGACCTTGGGGCTGTTCGGTCAGACAGCCTGGGGAACAACAAACAATATGCCATAAGTTACCCTGGTGAAAAAGAATATACAGTAGTAAAATTTACATGAGGTTGCATTTTTTGGCTAATTGACTACTTGCGAGTTTCATTCTATAAGGAAGTTGGAGCGGTAGACATCGACATTTAGCAGAATTACCAGCTAAAATACGGATGTGGTTCATTAATAAATCCATAAAACCCAATTCAACATACCAATTATCTGTCAGAAACCTACATTATTATTGAATTTCTTTTTAATATCAATGTTTACGGCTCCAACTTCCTTATAGAACGAAACTCGCAAGTCGGCAATTTATCACTTCCAAGGACATACTGTAAGAAGAACTGTGAAGTATAAATCTATCTCTGTAGCCTACTGTATATTTAGTCATTATTAAAAAGAAAGCAAATGGTATGTGGTTTGACACCCTGACTGTAGGCCGAGCCATTTTTATTAAGTAAATATTAAAATATCCGTCAAATTGTAAGTTACTTTTGTGCAGAGTATGTTTATGTAGTGTAAGTTTATGGGTGCGAATTGAAAGAGTATATATTATATGTATGTAAAAATTTAAATTAATTCGGGTTAAATCAAGGTGCCTTAAAGAGAGTTTTCTCTCATAAGGCTTAGCCAGTTGACTTCCATGTATTTAAATTCTGAACTTATTGTATATCTGAAGGCTAAATAAATATATTTGAATTGAATTGAATTTGAGTCTAACATACCTCCTGGAAGACAACTGTAGTGCCATCTTGACAAGTGACGGAAGTGTATGGGTTGTTGAACTGTGTGGCCATGATGCGCTGTGACGTCACCAGCGGGGAGAACAGCTGCACTACCACGTTCGGGTCCAGCTGCGCCACCTGTATACCCAACAATATTAACTGTTACAATTCAAAATATACTGTACTTTGTATACTGTATAATTAATTTATTATACTGTAGTAATTCTTAAAACTTATATACTATCTCTTATGTTTCAACTTTGGTTACGGTGCCTTTCTTGTCAAGAGGAAAAAGGATGACCTTGATACACATGAGAAAATCCAGTAAGGATGTAGTACTCGGGCATACCGCCCGCCTTGTTTACACTACTCGCATGCTCGGGATCATGTTCCCGACTATTTTGACAGCCGTGGGATACACTAATAGGTTACCCTCACCCCCCCATGACTTATTGTCATCATCATATATATTGTCAGAAGGGGGTAAATAACAGAAGAAAAAAACAAGCCAGCGGTTATTTGCCCCATGCTGGCATTATACTGTATATGATGATAATGACAATACCTCCTGGGGGGGGTGAGAGGGAGGCCAGGGGCTTCACCCCCCTCAACCCCCAAAACGATCAAATAAGAAGTGAACGCAGAGAGCAAGCGAATCGCGGCTGTAGGGTCCTTGAGGATCTTGAATGATACAAATTTACAAAATACGTTACTATTTAGAAAAAGCTCGCATGCGCTCCGTCACGACCATTGTGCTCAGTCACAACCATCACGTTCGTGTCTAATCCGATCGTTTTTATTTCTGAAATTATCCCACGGCAGCTGTTAGGCTATTTGCCCTATGCTGGAAATATATAATGATCATAACAATGATTGCTGGTGGGGTGAGGAGGGCCCTAATCCCAAAAATGGTCAAATTAGACGCGAACCTAACAGTCCTGAACGGTGAACGCGAGCGTGTGAGCCTCTTCTGAATAGGCCTAATTACCAGTATATACTGTACCTAGAAATATCAAAATGCAAGCATGCCAACAATTTACTCATAAAATAGCATCAACATAGGCCTACGCCTAAACGTTAAAACGTCGCCAGCTGTCATAACAATCACAAGTGCCAACACTCCCATTCTAATATTACCAGTACTACAGTAGTAGGCCTACCCGGTAATTCTGTAACATAAGCTAGGCCCAAGTAACTAGCCTAGGCTAAGTTAGATATTAAACTTAGCTTTAAGCTTTAGGCCTAGGCCTACTGATGTTCATAGAACAACTGTCGACATTAATTTATTTGTAACTTCAGCATCAGATGTGTACTCATTACTATTAGTTATACTGTAGGCTACAGTGTATACCTCTTCAGGGTCCACCTCAGCCTGGTTGAGGAGCCCCTGGGAGGCTGCCATGGAGCGGACATGAAGCACGAACTTATGGTCGCACCGCAGGTACACCACATCGTTCAGCTGATCGAATATCAGTACCGCCAGCATCCTGAAGTGTCCTGGTTGCCTCCACACTTATAATACTGACAAGCTCACAGACTGCCGCTCCTCCCCTGAACTTCGGAGGATCCCTCGGAGGCCCGGATGTCAACAATCTGTCACTCGCGAGATGACAGATGGAGAGTTCGATTATTTCAGATTCATCCCCTAAGTTCAGTATGTTGAAAGTGTCGGCTTTACGACGTATTCACCTTGAAAATGAAGCTCAGATACAAATATATTACAATAAAGATAAGTACCGAATAATTGAAAACCGATTGCAGTTTCCAGGAAGTGGCCCGCGGGAATTTTAAATCATATTAAAACTGCGTTTGGTTTTGCAATGTTGCATAGTTGTTTCCAGATGCCCCAACTTCAGACGAATGTTGCATTCAAATACTGATAATGCTTGGTCAGTAGCCCACCAAACCACGTTGCTGATATTGATGAGATAAATAAATAATACTGGAGAAGTTATTTCTTACCTAAGAGCACAGACCACGTGTAAATATTGTCTGCCCGTAATTTTTTACTTATCTACCCCTTTCTTCTTTCCGAATCTCGACTGTTCGACACTTTACTTCACTTTACCCTCTGAGAACTAGAGATCCTATAGTGAGAACACAAAATATCTAAAGGGTCACTACTGAGAACAAGACGTGGGCTCATATCCTCCCAGTACAGTATCATATCCACCCAAACAGTATTATATTATGGCCCGGATGATTTTTATGGTCTGGAATGACTACAAGTGAAAAGTAAATACTGTGTGTGTGTGTGTGTGTGTGTGTGTGTGTGTGTGTGTGAAGGGGGGAGGGGATTTTCAGGATTACAAAGGGAAAAATACAAACCAGCATATCTACTGCATCTGGTAAAGGATGGGTAGCAGTTTGGACTGCCGCATAGACCGGTATTCCTAGACAAACTCCATCATCATTATCGGTGGTAATTGCTAGTTTTGTCGTATTCCTAAACAGTCAGAATGATATATAATTTGTTATAATTACAATGAGAGTACTGCAATGATGTTCTATATAATACATCTCAATGATGATACAATAACTTGCGCAATATATTGACTGGCTAGGAATACGACAAAACTATAGACAGTAACTAACCGGCAATGATGAAATTTATATCTACGAATATGGGCCATAATTTCATATTTCTTTCACCAACCCACCAATTAACTTACAAATAATCCTAATTAATGAAGGGTGGCGGTCTTGAGACGGCAACAGGAAAGAACGATATGTAGCCTACAGTATGTGTGCATGAATGAATTTACTTATACGTCAATACGTCATACACCTTGTATAAATGTAGTACCCATGCCCATCTGTTGGGTTATACATTTGTATAATATATATCAATTTTCTTGAGGGGGAAATGCGATTGGGACTTAGAAACCCACGTGCAAAGAAATTATGTGCATCTTGAAGTTTATGTTACCATCAGGTCTCTAAGGACACACGCACACACACACACAATTGAAGGTAAGCCAAAATATTTATTGGTCTATCAGTATATAGCAATGTCAACAAGAGCGTCCAGTAGAGCTCATAACTCCGCCATATGTGCAGTCTTTGGAAGCAGTGATATGATGCATGCACTTAATTGTAACCAACTATCTCCAAATAGAGTGTGGGGGAGTACTTGGGTAGTTAATTAGGATATCAAGGAGTATCGCACTAAACATTACTAAGTGTGTTTTTTTTTCACCCTTTTCCTTCATGCTTAGCCCCAATAGTTTTGACATTTTGAGACACTTGTCTCATTAGTTTGGCGATTCTAAGACCTTTCGCCCCATTTGTTTGTAAAATGTTAAGACCTTTTTGACATTTGTGTTGGAAGCGAGCAATCTAATTTCAGATACTGATCAAGTTTGGTCGAAATTCGTACTTCTAGTAAGAAAAAGTGTGAAAAAACATGCACATAAATTAACAGACAATCTCACAATCTCCTTAAAACCCATATAAACATATGACAGTGAGAAATTGTGCATCAACAAGAATAGCATCAAGAACAAAAATAATTAAAAAGTGACCATAAAATAATCCTAACCCGTAGGAGGAGCATCATCCAAGAATGAAAGCTACAAGTGACAACAACAACACCAACAACAAGGAGAGTTAGAAAGTGACCATAATATAACCATAAACAAGAGAATCGACACACAAGAAGGAAAGTAAAGTTATACAGTAAATTACTCCAACAACACCACCACCAACAACACCAAAAACAACAATAACAAATAAAACAACAACACCACCACCATCAACAACAAATACAACAACACTACCAACAACAACACCACCACCAACAGCAACAAGAACACCAACAACAACACCACCACCACCACCACCAACAACAACAAAAACACCATCACCACCAACACTGCACCCACAGATCACCTACATCAAGAAACCAAAATCCTCAAAGTCAAAGACCATCTGGACATGAGAGGCACTCAATTCCTGGCAGCAGCCTCCACGAACCAAGACCACCCACTAAACTACATGGCAACACACCCACAGACACCAAGAAATATCAAAACAACACCCAGCACACGGTATCACACACAATTATTGTCCTCTCTCCTTCCCTGCCCACCCCGAACCAACTTCCAGAAGCACATCCATACTCATATCTCTCACCGATCCATCCACTCACTCACAGACAACACGCAGCTGCATGCACGACCTCCCGAAATCCATCCTTCCGAATCCTCCCTTCCTCGCGAGGACAGAGTCCACCTGGCTAGGCTGAGATGCGGACACCATCCAGCTCTCCTGAGCTATCAGAAGAGACTGGATGACTCCGTTGTCGACGCCTGCCCGGGATGTAACACAGCACCCCATACCATTAAACACATCATAGAAGACTGCATTTCACACATCCACTTACGCCAACAACACAATCTACACTCAATGAGAGCTCTGTGGGAAAGCCCGATCGTGGCCATGGCCTTTTGAAATGCTGGGTGTGAAGGGAATTTATGGTCTCCTGAAATATCCCCAGGCTACCTTTAGGATCAACTTTTCCTGGTACCTGGTGCGGGGTACGAACCTCTGATGGGAATTTAACCCCCCTAAAAACCCACAGGTTTTGAGATGCCTTGGGTGGGGTTCGAACCCTGGTTAGTGACCCAACCATCACCACCAGGCCCGCGCGCTAACCCACTGTACTACCACGGACGTACTAAAAGTATAGCAACCTTAGTCCGATTTTTAAGAACCAGGTGATAGTCTCGTGGTGTTATCACGTGATGAGTTTATTGGACTTACCATCTACGACTATTTTACGCTATACCTGACGTCAACTCGGGTTAGTATTATTGTGGGTGCGGGACATTTTCGAGGGCAATACATTACATCCTTCTTTAACTAGGCTAGTCCCTAGCCTATTTTAAGGTCGTAAGGTATCGTAGCTGTATCACCTCAGCAATCTCAATATTGTTGGTATAGGGTTCGCGTGACGGGTGCTCCACGTAGCTACCTGGTCACGATCCCACCGCTGTCACCAATGAAATGCTGGGTGTGAAGGGAATTCATGGTCTCCTGAAATATCCCCAGGCTACCTTTAGGATCAACTTTTCCTGGTACCTGGCGCAGGGTACGAACCTCTGAAGGGAATTTAACCCCCTAAAAACCCACAGGTTTTGAGATGCCATGGGTGGGGTTCGAACCCTGGTTAGTGACCCAACCATCACCACCAGGCCCGCGCGCTAACCCACTGTACTACCACGGACGTACTAAAAGTATAGCAACCTTAGTCCGATTTTTAAGAACCAGGTGATAGTCTCGTGGTGTTATCACGTGATGAGTTTATTGGACTTACCATCTACGACTATTTTACGCTATACCTGACGTCAACTCGGGTTAGTATTATTGTGGGTGCGGGACATTTTCGAGGGCATTACATCTTTCTCAGGGACTCGGGGCTGTTCGGCCAGGCAGCTTAGGGAACAACAACAACAACAACAACACCAATAACAAATGCAACAACAACCCTGTCAACAACAGCAACACCACCACCACCACCACCAACAACAACAACAAATACAACAACAATCATACCACCACCACCAGCACCAACAAATACAACACCACCACCACTACCAACAAGGGTGAGAGTGTATAACCTACTGTATGTACTTCCCCGGCTTCAGTAGTGAGGTAACAACCTAAGCCAGTTAGAGTGTGTATATGGTCAACTGTCAACTCTGCCGCCCCCTTTCACACGTAGGATTCAGGGTTATAATTATTTATGTATTTGTTATTTTATTATTTATTGTTTTTGCTCCTTAGATCTCTATCAAGCTTAACAAATAAATAAATCCATATATAAATAAATAAATATGATAAAAAATAAACCCAAGACTCCGCTTCGAGATAAATTTGAAACCAAAAAATAGAAGTAAAATAAAAAATAATAAACATCGGTAGAAAAGTGTTTCGGCCGATGGCTGGTTCCTCCTACATTAAGGCTTGTTATCGCTCGCCAGAAAAAAAAATCGACACCTTAATAGTATGAAAGGTCTTAATATTGGCAAAAAATGGGGCGAACGGTCTTAAAATCTCAATACTAATGGGGCTAAACCTGAGAGAGAAGGGGGTCCAGAAAATAATGCAACAGTAACCTTCCCTTAATCTTAACTCCACCCAAAGGTTTCACATTTATGGATATTATTGAACCCACTACATATTCCTTCACTTCATAATATGCATACTGTACATTATACATATACAATTTACACACAGTACACAATTTAATATATATATATATATATATTTTTTTTTTGTATAAATAATTGGCTTAAGGGAACCCACCTCGTTTGTTTTCACTCTCTCTACCTCTCTCTCTTGGTTGTATCTATTTGGCACCATTCAGCCTACTGTTTAAAGACGTTTACCCCCATCCAGGTGTCAATATTTTCCTGGCGGGCGGTAGCGAGCCAGCATATATATATTCTTGTTTTGACAGCAAGCTAAATTTGTAAATTTTTCGATAGAAAAATATCTCCGGCGAAGCCGGATTTCTCCATACAATGCTGGCTCGCTATCGCTCGCCAGGAAGAAATTGGCCTGGATGGATATAAACGTCTTAAAACAGTTGGCTGAATGGGGCCGAATGGATACAAGCTAGGGAAAGAGAGAAAGGAGAGAAAGATAGCAAAAACCGGTGACCCCCCCTTAAAATAGTTTCATCGTGGAACAGGAATTGGTGGATATTATTCAACCTACTTCAATTTTCTTTAGTTCATAATATAATATTGAGAGGGTTAAGGGGAGATGGGTCATTTTTCTGGTCCCCCTTTTTCCTCATGTTTAGTCCCATTAGTTTCAGATTTTAAGATGCTTGCCCCATTAGTTTGTTGATTTTAAGACCTTTCGCCCCATTTATTTGTCAATATTAAGACCTTTTGTGCTATTTAGGTGTCATTTTTCTTTCCTGGCGAACGAAAGTGAACCTGAAATTTTCTGTCGAAACATTTACATATTTATGTTGAAGGAGGGAGGGTGTTGGGCGGGTGTTTTGTAAAGCTTGATGGATGGAGGTCTAGGGAGGACACTAACAAAACAGGATAAGGTACATAGATGAGCAAAACAAACAAAACAAAAACAAAATCGCTCATCCCCCCTTATGTTCCTATGTTCCTGTGTTCCTGTGTTCCTGTGTTCCTGTGTTCCTGTGTTTAGTTTCCTCCCTAAACTTCCATCAAGCTTAAAATTACACTCCCTAGACCCCCTTTCAAGATAAATTTGTAAATTTTTCGGTAGAAAAATGTACCGGCTAAAAGCCGGTTCCTCTTAAATTACAGGCTCGCTATCGCTCGCCAGGATAAAATCGACACCTAAATGGCACGAAAGGTCTACAAATTGACAGAAATGGGTCGAAGGTTCTTAAAATCGTCAAAATAATGGGGCGAAAGTCTTAAAATTAGAAAAGCAATGGGGCTAAACATGAGGGAGAAAGGAGTCAAGAAAAAAATCCCTCAAGTGGAGACCTCCCCTTAATGTCTCCTTTCTTACCCTAGCTATACTGTATAAGGGATTAAGGCTACTGATTAACTAGATATATTGGACACTAATCTACATGTTGAAGAAGTTAAGGGGAGATGGGCCGTTTTTCTGGTCCCTTTTCTTCCTCGTGCTTATCCCCATTAGTTGTGAAATTCTAAGACGTTTGCCCCATTAGTTTGTCGATTTTAAGACCCTTCGCCCCATTTTTGTGTCAATTTTAAGACCTTTCGTGACCTTTAGGTGTCTGTAATTGTGGAGGAACCGTCCTTCGGCCGTGACATTTTTCTACCGAAAAATGTACACATTAATCTCGAAGGGGGATCAAATGGATGTAGTTTTTTTTAAAGTTTGATGGAGGTCTAAGGAGGAAACTAAACATTAAATGAATATATAATATTTTTAGTTTTAGAATCTCAAAACTAATGGGCACGAGGAAGAAAGGGGACCATAAAAGCGACCCATCTCCCCAAACATAACCACTGTCCCCTTAATAATAATGATAAAGGATAGCAACATAAATTGTCTAGTTTGATAAAGAACTTCAATGATAAACAAAGTCATTCGAATTTATCCACAGTTATGTCCTTCAATGTATGAGGGAGAAGAATGTAACCCTCTCCGACATATGACGCGATTTTGAGCCGATTAGGGATACTTTAAAGCCTTTGTTACCATCAGGGGTATTTAGAAACCTTTAGTTTAGTTACTTCAACCTCTGCAGTTGTCTTTGAGTTAGCTGTAGGCAAAACACTAATTTTGGAGAGGTAATTATAAGAGTGAGAGAACTCTATTTATTGCTAATCTGGCAACCTCTTCGTCATATGAGTCTGAAGGGGTTAATAGTATTCTGGCTATTACTAGACGATTTTAATCAGCTTAGGAATAAGTTGTGGGAATTATAGCGTGAATTGAGATGGACTGTAGTCTATTAATTACTCCTTTCTGATTAGCATAAACCCTTTCTAAGCTGCATCCCATCGTCTCATAATAACCAGAAAAATAATGTCAAATAACGCATCCTGATACTTAACCCATTCAGTACCAGGGACGTCATTTTCATCATGTTCTGGCAACTATTAGAAGATTTCATTCAGCTTAGGAAGGACCTCTAGCAATAATAAGGCTTCATACTATCTCAATAACTACCCCAGGTCCTTCCTAAGCAGCATAATATCGTCTAAATATAGCTAGAATAAAATATAACACCCGTGGCTGGTACTCAAAGGGTTAAAGGGTTAACTATGCTATGTAAAGTTAAGGGGAGGGTTTTAGTGCGTTTCCTAGACTTCCATCAAGCTTGAAAGTACACCCCCTTGACCCCTTTTCAAGATAAATTTGTAAATTTTTCGGTAGAAAAATGTCTCGGCCGAAGGCCGATTCCTCTTAAATTGCAGGCTCGCTTCCGCTCGCCAGGAAAAAATCTACACCTAAATGGGACGAAAGGTCTTAAGAGTGACATAAATGGGGTGAAAGTTCTTAAAATCGCCAAACTAATGGGGCGAACGTCTTAAAATCTCAAAAGCAATGGGGCTAAACATGAGGGAGAAGGGGGTAAAGAAAAAAATCCCTCAAGTGGAAATCTCCCTTAACTTGTGGAAATTTGAACTTAACTAACATGGAAGTGCCTCTCACCTTAATACCTAATTATTATGAATGGCCAAGCATCAGGATTGGTGAAATGATAGTAGTAATTTCCGTAGAATTTAATATTTTCTACTGCTAAGAATACTTGAAACTTTTATAGGCAAGATATACAGTATTTGCGATATAATAAAGGTATTGTATTGCCTCGCTTGCGTTCGATATTAATTTAAGGGGGGGGGGGTCTGGATCTCTTTCTCCCTCATGCTTAGCTCCATTATCTTTGAGATTTTAAGACGTTTGCCCCATTACTTAGGCGATTTTAAGACCTTTCGCCCGATTTCTTTGTCAACCGTAAGACTGTATGTGCCATATAAGAATCGGGCTTCGGCCAGGATATTTTTCTAGCGAAAAATGCACAAATTTATCTCGAACCGGGGGGGGGGGGGGGGGTCGTGGATGTGTGTGTGTGGTTTTTTTTTGCTTTTATTTATTTATTTTTGTTTGTTTTTGTTAGATGGAGGTCTGTGGAGCAAACTAAGAAAAAAAAACTTAATTGTCGGCGCATTTATTAGTGTTCAGGAATGTACATGTGTAAAATTGAACCACAGCACCACACATCCGAAACACCACCAACACAGTACATCATCATCACCACAACAACATCACCACAACATCACCACAGCACCACACATCCGAAACACGACCAACACAGTACATCATCATCACCACAACAACATCACCACAGCACCACACATCCGAAACACGACCAACACAGTACATCACATCACCACAACACATCACCACAACAAACACACATCACCACAGTACATCATCATCACCACAACAACATCACCACAACAACATCACCACAACATCACCACAGCACCACACATCCGAAACACCACCAACACAGTACATCATCATCACCACAGCACCACACATCCGAAACACGACCAACACAGTACATCATCATCACCACAACAACATCACCACAGCACCACACATCCGAAACACGACCAACACAGTACATCATCATCACCACAACAACATCACCACAACATCACCATAGCACCTCAACAGTAGGAGCGCCCCAATAACATCACTATCATCTCATCATAGCACTTCGATAGCATCATTACTACATCATTATATCACTACATCACTACTAAATCACTGCAACAACAACACCATACCAACATCATTAGTATATCATTATATCACTACAACATCACCCGCAACATCACCATAACACCACAACAACAACAACAACAATAGCATCACAACATCATCACTACATCACCATAACGTCATCACCATAACACCGCAACAACAACAACAATAGCATCACAACATCATCACTACATCACCATAACGTCATCACCATAACACCGCAACAACAACAATAGCATCACATCATCACTACATCACCATAACGTCATCACCATAACACCGCAACAACAACAATAGCATCACAACATCATCATTACATCACCATAACGTCATCACCATAACACCGAAACAACAACAATAGCATCACAACATCATCACTACATCACCATAACACCGCAACAACAACAACAATAGCATCACAACATCACCACAATAACACCGCAACATCATCCCCATAACAACTGTTCCTGAGCTAATCACTGCTCTGGGCAGTCCATTCCACATGTTAACAACTCTATTCCCAAACCAGTGCTTTCCTATATCTTTCCTAAATCTAAACTTATATAACAGAGAGAGCATCACCGTTCCGTATATCACAATTAATATTATAACACCACTACCATCACCAATAGTCCAACCTTCACCACCACTAGTACACCATCACCACCAACAGCACACTATCACCACACCAACAGCACACCATCATCACCAACAGCACACCATCATCACCAACAGCACACCCCCAAAATTACCACCACCAGCAGCACACTATCACCACCACCAGCAGCACACTATCACCACCACCACCACCACAATCATAGCCAACAGCACATCATCACCAACACCAGCACACTTTCACCACCACCACCACACCATATCACCACCACCATCACCTATGCCATAATCACCACCATCATTGAGTGTTGACCGATAAAGATAGATACAGTAACAGATAAGTACCACTGGCCCGTACATCACACGCAATATAACAACACCATCATCACCAGCACCACCACACTCAATATCATAACCACTACTATAGCCAACACCACCACTACTATGACCAACAACATCACAACACCACCACCACCACTACTATAACCAACACCATCATCACAACACCACCACTGCCACCACTACTATAACCACCACTACCACCACTACTATAGCCAACACCACCACCACCACCAGACTACTATAACCAAAACCATTATCACAACACCACCACCAGCACACCAACACCACCACCAGCACACCAACACCACCACCAGCACACCAACACCACCATTAACTAACGTATTATTATGTTTTTTACACCAACCAACTTCACATCCAAACTCAATTCATGAAATCAAATACAACAAATACTCCGAGAACTCGAACCCAGGACACTAACATATATAACATTATTGCCCAGTACACCACCAACACTACTCTATACCACCACCACCTTACACCAATACCACCACACCATCACCACCACCACCATACACCAATACCACCACCATCACCATAACTCTTGACAGATAACAGACAGATAACAGATAGACCATTGGAGACGGTGACGATGAAACACTTGTACAACCTAATAACCCAAAGTACAGTAATATGTTGACAAATATATACCCGGTCTTCAAATCAATAACAGCAACATCACACCCAACTGAAAATAAACATAGTATAAGCTACGTCATTCTACTACATACGAGACGCAAGCACCACTACTCCAATATACAGGCTGCATCAAGGAAATACAATGAAAGGCATAATATAAAATATATTGATAGTTTTGATTTAAATATCTACACATACACAGTACACAAAGCATGTGCGCTAGACACATACACAGCATATAAACTACCCCCCCCCCCCCCCCACACACACACATATACACATACACATGCACACACATACATAATATATGAACTAACCCCACTGAGGTCTGCATTTAGCCAATATCAGTACACGTGACAGGACATTGTTATCACTAAATTGATACACCTCTCTCTCTCTCTCTCTGTCTGTCTGTCTCTCTCTCTCTCTGTCTCTCTCTCTGTCTCTCTCTCTCTGTGTTCGTCTCATTGGCCATACTAGATTTATGACTGTCTCTTTCCTTTCATTGTCAACTCTTTCTGTGTCTGTTGTTGTTGTTGTTGTTGTTGTTCCCCAAGCTGCCTGGCCGAACAGCCCCAAGGCCCCGAGCAATTCCAAGGCCATAACCGAGCGCCCCCACAGAACCCTCCCCGCCGACGGAAGCTCTTCCTTTCATTTATTCTGTTCATCGGGAAACTATTTAATGAATAGGGGGGAAACTGAAATAATAATGAACGAATATATTAATCGACCAATAAATACACCCTCCCCTCTTTAAGTGACAGAGTAACCTTCATTACCCCCCCCCCCCTAATCCCCCCCGGCGGGTTACATACAGTAGTGCCTGGGGGTGGGAGGGGGTTAGGGGGGATAATTAGCCACATTTCAATCGGCGTTTCCTCCTGATCTTCACTCTCACAAGTTATGGGCATGGAATGAGTATAGTAAGGGGAGATGGGCCGTTTTTCTGGTCCCCCCTTCTTCCTCATGTTTAGCCCTATTAGTTTTCAGATTAGATAAAGTTCGGCCCTTTAGTTTGGTGATCTTATGACTTTTCGCCCAATTTCTTCGTCAAAATTTAGACCTTTCGTGCTATATAGGTGTTGATTTTTTTCCCTGGCGAACGATAGTGAGCCTGTAATTTTGGAAGAATAGGTCTTCAGTCGGAAAAATTTTCTACCGAAAAATGTACAAATTAATCTAGAAAGGGGATTTAATGAATGTTTTTTTTCTAAGTTTGATGGAGGTCTAGGGAGGAAACTAAAATGATGATAGAAAGATACATAAATGAGGAAATCAATACTCTCATTCCCCCTTAACCCTTTCTATACTAGGTAGCAAAAACATAGATGTAGTGTAGGGGATATAGGCTGTAGTGAGAGATGGTCTTAGGTAGCTATAACATAGATGTAGTGTAGGGGATATAGGTTGTAGTGAGAGATGGTCTTAGGTAGCTATAACATAGATGTGGTGTAGGGGATATAGGTTGTAGTGAGAGATGGTCTTAGGTAGCTATAACATAGATGTAGTGTAGGGGATATAGGTTGTAGTGAGAGATGGTCTTAGGTAGCTATAACACAGATGTAGTGTACAAAGGAGTACAAAGGAGTACAAAGGAAATCAAGCAACAACAGATCTAGTGACCCTTCTAGGTTGCTTGTCCTCCAAAACACTGAGGATCATGTGTCCAAACAGTGGTTTAGAGTGGGTAAGGGAACATTGGAAAGGGAATTACTGCCCTGGAACTAATGTCCGTGGCAGGATTAGGAAGTTAGTAGGGGACAGATGGGTTAGTAACTGAGGGGGGGATAAAATAAAGTTATTCATTTACAAACGCAGTCAGTCGCGGGTTTGATGCGAGATATTTGTCTAGGCGGAGTTTAAATGAATCAACGGTGATGCAGTCTAGTGTAGGGGATATAGGCTGTAGTGAGAGATGGTCTTAGGTAGCTATAACATAGATGTGGTGTAGGGGATATAGGTTGTAGTGAGAGATGGTCTTAGGTAGCTATAACATAGATGTAGTGTAGGGGATATAGGTTGTAGTGAGAGATGGTTTTAGGTTGCTATAAGATAAATAAAGTGTAGGGGATATAGGTTGTAGTGAGAGATGGTTTTAGGTTGCTATAAGATAAATAAAGTGTAGGGGATATAGGTTGTAGTGAGAGATGGTTTTAGGTTGCTATAAGACAAATAAAGTGTAGGGGATATAGGTTGTAGTGAGAGATGGTTTTAGGTTGCTATAAGATAAATAAAGTGTAGGGGATATAGGTTGTAGTGAGAGATGGTTTTAGGTTGCTATAACATAGATGTGGTGTAGGGGATATAGGCTGTAGTGAGAGATGGTCTTAGGTAGCTATAACATAGATGTGGTGTAGGGGATGGTAGCTATAACATAGATGTGGTGTAGGGGATATACGTAGTGGAGGGGGTATAGGTTATAGTAAGAGATGTAGTGTAGGGCATACAGGTGTAAAAGAACAAATAGGGATGTAGGGAAGAAGGGGTCTGCCTCGTATGGGCCAATAGGCCTTCTGCAGATTTCCATTTGTCTTATGTTCTTATACCAGCGACGTCTTGTTATATTATATTCTAGCTCTATTTAGACGATTGTATGCAGCTTAGGAAGGATCTGCGGTAGTTAAAGGGGTTGATTGAGACTGTCCGAAGCCTTATAACTGCTAGAGGTCCTTCCTAAGCTGAACATAATCGATTAATAGTAGCCAGAATATACTAAAAAAAAAAAAAATCGACGGTACAGAAGGGGTTAATCGTCCATAATAATCTACTCATCCTATGTAACTCAAAAAGGGCTAGAGCAAATTGGCTGTAAATTCCCACATCTATTCCTTGACTGACTCTTTCCAAATGGTAGAAAAGCTGTACATTTCCACATCTATTCCTTGACTGACTCTTCCCAAATGATAGAAATATTAGCTCGATTACTCTAGTCGTTCTTGAGTTACAGAGGTTAGAGGTCATGTTTTTTTCGCCTACTTACAGCGAATAGACTATATCAATATACCCAATGATCTTATATACCTTTTGAATACTCCTTTCTACACTAGTATTTTGTATTTATATAGAGTGTTTACCTGGTACTGTATAATACTGTACAGTCGTGGGCAGGAGTATTTTTTATTATGCGTTTTACACCAACCAACTTCACATCTAAACTCAATTAATTAAAGCAACAAATACATGTGGCACTCCGAGGACTCGAACCCAGGATACTCACATCGAAATTCCGCGCACTATGCATTACGCTATCAAGACAGTTAATGTACAACTTTTGAAGGAAATTTTGTGTATGCACTGACGCTATCGCTCGCCAAGATGATATTCACTTCCTTGGAGTTGCTTTCCACAAATTTACAACCAACAACAGTTTAAATCCAATTGTTACAAACATTATTTATGAATGGAGGATGCCTTTAGGTACATGGACCTTTTTGGTTGTGTCTTTGTTTTTCCTGCCTCTATTCATTCTCTCTTAAAAAGAATGGCACGAAAGGTTCTTAATATTGACAAAGACATGGGGTGCAAGGTCTTAAAATCACCAAACTAATGGGGCGAATGTCTTAAAATTTCAAAACTTCGGGGCTTAACATGAGGGAGAAGGGGGTCCAGGAAAAAATCAACAATTCCTCCTCATGTTGAAATATTGTAAAGGATGTATGTATATACAGTTACTTATTATGTATGTATGTATGTATGTATGTATGTATGTACAGTATGTATGTATGTATGTACAGAATACTTACTATGTATATATATATATATGTATGTATGTTTGTATGTATGTATGAATGTATGTATGTATGTATGCATTGTATGTATGTATGTATGTATGTACTGTATGTATGTATGAACAGAATAGTTATTATGTATGTATGTGTAGGGTATACTTATTATGGTGCGTGAGCGTCCATTGACCCCTGGAGTACGAGGAAGTTGGAGCCGAGGTGGTGAAGCGGGGACATACTGTATTCCAAGATGTTATTGCGTAGTAGAGAGAGAGAGAGAGAGAGAGAGAGAGAGAGAGAGAGAGAGAGAGAGAGAGAGAGAGAGAGAGAGAGAGAGAGAGAGAGAGAGAGAGAGAGAGAGAGAGAGAGAGAGATATTTACATAGATACACTGGCCACACAGTCCTTATGATCCAACCGAGGTGGTCAAGACTTAATTTTAGTAGAGATGGCATACCCGATAGAAAAGGAAAGTTGAAGGAAAGGACAGAAAAGAAGAGAGAGAGAGAGAGAGAGAGAGAGAGAGAGAGAGGGAGAGCGAGAGAGAGAGAGTCAGAGTCAGAAAGCAAATCAGTCAGTACCCAATACTGGAATCCCCCCCCCCCCCCCCCTACAAGGGTAAGCAGTAATCAATAATCCAATTCTTACAGTAACCTATTATTAAGGGGACATTGGCTGTTTTATTTTTTATTTTTTATTTTTATTTTTTGGGGGGTTCTATTGCTTAATTTATTAATTTATTTTGTTTTAGTTTCCTCGCTAGACCTCAATCAATCTTTAAAAAAATAACCTCGACCCCCCTTCAAGATTTTTTTTATATAAATTTTTCGGTAGAAATTTTTTCCAGCCGAAGGCCGGTTTCTCTTAAAATTACAGGCTCGCTATCGCTCGCCAGGAAAAAAATGGAAACCTAAAATGGCACGAAAGGTCTTAAAATTGACAACGAAATGGGGCTAAAGGTGTTCAAATCGCCAAACTAATGGGCCGAATGTCGCAAAATTTGAAAACTAATGGTGCTAAGCATGAGGAAGAAGGGGACTGACTATACGCGTGTTTCATTTCATCTGGCGGTAAATTGAATCCCTTAGCAACTGATTTTTTGATACTTAATGGGAAAATATATAACCACTATATCTCTGCATCATAGTAAGACCAAGTTTATATAATTAGCACCATATTTCACTACAAAATATTCAAAATAACTGAAACATCTTGATAGGAACTTTGCAATTTACCGTCAGTTGAAAAGAAACAGGGTATAGTTGATTATATTATTGTATACAGCTATTTAATAAGTGTTATAGCTCATTAATCAATTATACGTTTAATATATATATATGTCATATAAAGTGGATATGTTAGCTGGTGTATACAAACATACAGTATATTATGCACTACACTCTCAAAACATACGGGTATGATAGTGTCAATAATATTCTACCATTTAAAAGGTAGGCTATATTGGTGATAATAAACTCACCTTATACCAATTAGACAGGTAAATCGCCATGAGTATACCCAATGATCTTATATATAAATTGTAATTTCTTTATTCATATAAAATTTAGTAAAATATACCTTTTCCAAACACTTTATTGTATTCATTGTACAGCATCTGAACTATACTGTGTAGCATTTTAAGATGTAGCTATATTCCAGGTAACATTACTCATTACTAAAGATGAGACTCACTTCACGGAAAGACAAGTGACTCATTCCTTGGTCAATACCGCGCGGCCTTTCACGCGGTAGGTTCAACTGACCTGCACTTGCTAGTTTTAGCTACCACATATCCTTCCTAAGCTGCATAAAATTTTCAACATTTAGGTAGAATAAAATACATCATACGTTGTTGTTACAGAGAGGGTTATGGAAGTTGGAGCCGTAAACATTACTATAAAACAGAATTTGTGTTTTTTGTTTTGTTCTATGTGAGTGAGGGTAGAAAATAGTTGAAAGAGTGACCGGGCCAAAATCAAGGGACGTTCGAGTCAAAATGCCTGGAGACACGGAGTTTGAAGCAATTTAAGTCATAGGAGGACGGAAAGACAGATTCTGGGAGAAAGTTCCAGAGCTCAGCTGTTGCATAGAAGAAAGACTGAGAGTAACGTTTCACTCTTGGGTTGGAGAGTTGCACAGATTATGGGTGGGATTGTGTTGCAAGACGGGTACCACGTACCCTACGTAGAGGAGGTGGTATACACTGGGAGAGCTCTGAGGAGCACTGATTATTGTAGTAGCGATAGAATAGCGAGAGAAATGCAACATTGCGGCGAAGAGAGAGAGTTTGCAGAAAGTTGGTGAGTGGGCGGGAATTAATGATTTTTTTTTTTTTTTTTTTTTTCTATGTGATTGAGGGAGGCAAAAGGCATAACTGCCTATAGCGAGTGCCTCCCCCATAGTTGAAAGAGTGACAGGGCCAAAATCAAGGGACGTTCGAGCCAAAATGCCTGGACACACGGAGTTTGAAGCAATTTAAGTCATAGGAAGAGGGAAAGACTGATTCTGGGAGAGAGTTCCTGAGCTCAGATGTTGAGTAGAAGAAAGTTTGAGAGTAACATTTCACTCTTGGGTTGGAGAGTTGCACAGAGTAGGGATGGGATTGAGTTGCAAGACGGGTACCACGTGCCCTACGTAAAGGAGGTGGTATGCACTGGGATAGCTCTGAGGAACACTGATTATTATAGTAGCGATAGAATAGCGAGAGAGATGCAACATTGCGGCGGAGAGAGAGAGATTGCAGAGAGTTGGTGAGTGGACGGGAGTTAATGATACGAAAGGCCTTCCTTTCAACTTTGTCTAGGAGAGCGGTGTGAGAGGAACCTCCCCACACATGTGAACAATACTCAATACAAGGGCAATACATATGACAGGCCTTCCGTTCTGCTTTGTCTAGAAGTGCGGTGTGAGAGGACCCTCCCCACACATGTGAACAATACTCAATACAAGGACGCACTGCGCAGGGGTAAATAAGCCCTTGAGGCGGTTGAGCACACCCAGCTTCTGGGAGGCTGTCTTGGCAAAAGAGACACCGAGAATATTGAAAGAAGATGAAGGATTGATTTTTGTATTGTTGAAGAATAAAGGATAGTCCACTGGGAGTTCCGGACGGGTAGATACATGGAGAAATTGGATTTTGGAAGCATTAGATGTAACAATAATGTAGGTTAGTGATGGACAGAAAGTATGTAACATCTCTCTCTCTCCACGTGATAATCCTTTTTTGACGGATAGAGATTAGCGTGATCCTTTTGTGACCATTAAGGGTATAAGCAGGTCCTGGGATTAAGGAAGTTGGAGCCGTAAACATCCATATTTAACCCCTTCTGTATCGGCGACGTCTTATTAATTTTATTCTAGCTATACTTAGACGATTGTGTGCAGTTTTAAAATGAGCTGTGACAGTAAAGAGGGTTAAGTGAGATAGTTCGAAGCCTGTTAATCGATGAAGGCCCTTTTTACACTGAATAAAATCGTCTTATAGTAGCCAGAACAAACTTAAAAGGACGGCAGGCACCGGTACTGAATTCAGGCTTAATAAAATTTCAACCAACTTCAACAATCCAGCCATTATGTCGACAAAAATGAATAAATAAATAAATTAATTAAATAAATAAATTTATATATTAATTAATTAATTAATTAAATAAATAAATACATTAATTAAATCAATAAAAAAATATATAAATAAATAAATTAATTAAATAAATAAACAAATAACTACAAACAAAAAACAAAGAGACCCGAACAATTGCCAAAAAAATAGAAAAATTGCCAATAAAAAGTCTCCTGAAAAAACCCGCGCGTCTGACCCTTCCTTATATTAGAGGGATTTACACGGTCGTAGTAAGGGTACCCCAGCTGTCAAAAAATATGGGCTTAAGGGGAGATGGGCGTACTTATTTGCTTATTGTTATATTATTTCCTCCTTAGACCTCCATCACGCTGTAATAAACACCCCATAAACCCCCCTTCAAGATAAATTTTTACATTTTTCGGTAGAAAAATGTTCTGGCCGAAGGCCGCTTACTCTTAAATTACAGGCTCGCTGTCGCTCACCAGGAAAGAAATCGACAACTATATGGCACGACAGGTCTTATTATTGACAAAGAAATGGGGCATATAGTCATAAAATCTCCAAACTAATCGGCCGCACGTCTTAAAATCTAAAAACAAATGGGGCTAAACACGAAGGATAAGAGGGGCCAGAAAAAGCGGTCCATCCCCCCTTAAACTCTTAAAGGGTACGAAAGAGTAATTATTGTCCATAACTATCATAGATGTTTTTGTGTTCATTGTTTTCTGTTGTGTTGTCCCTATTCGGGCTCTGTCTTGAGTCGGCCACCCCCTTAAAAAAAACAAAAAAAAACAGAACAAATAAATAAGAAAAAAAAGGGAAAGAGAAACAAGGAAAGTGTGGATTGGGCCTGAATATATATATATATAGATAGATAGATAGAACTATTATAGGCCTACTCATATACATTTAAGGGGTGGCGTTGGTTTATTTGTTCAGTCATAGTTTATATTTATGTAACATTGACTTTAGTTTTCTTCGTAGACCTCCATTAAGCTTTAAAAAAAAAAAAAAATCAAAAAAATCGAGATAAACTTGTAATTTTTTTTTCGGTAGAGAAATGTCCGGTTTCAATATATCAATGGAAACACTACTATTATATACTGTATATAGACCTATATAATGTGCTTAATTACGCAAAATACATTATTAGTTGTGTTGTATAATATATATTTGCCTTATAACTAAACCATTTTTATGTCAAATGGGTATGGTAGTCATATGAATAATATGGGTTAGGTGTGAATGGTATCTGCCTCGTGTGGGCCTCTATGCAGATTTTCGATTTCTTATGTTCTTAAATTAGTAGTAAGTAATAAACCCATCTAAGCTATGGATAGGTAATTCGCTAATAAATATACCCTATGATTTTTTATTTCTATTATTTATTTTTGTTTATGTTTATGAAGGAGGCAAAAGACAGGCTGCCTGTAACGAGTGTCTCCCCCAAAGTCAAAAGGGTGAAAGAGAGCCAAATGCAATGTACGTTGAGGTCAAAATACCTAGACCTTGAAGTTTAATGCAGTCTAAGTCACAGGATGAAGGAAAGATTGACTGAAGGCGAGAGCTCCAGAGTTCACTTGTTGAGTAGAAGAAAGAGACAGAAAATTTTCTAATTCTTAGATTGAGCAGCTGGACAGAATAGGAGTGGGACTGTGTTGAAAGGCGGGTGTCTCGCACTCGTCTCAAGGGAGGGGGTATGCACTGAGAGAGCTCTGAAGGACACTGGTTATTGTAATATCGATAGAAGAGTGAAAGAGATACAACATTGCGGCGTGTAGAAATATATTGTAAGGAACTAGTAAGAGGCAGTGAGTGGATGAGGCGAAATGCTTTGGACTACTCTTTCGAAAAGTGCGGTATGGGTGGAACCTCCCCACACACGCAAACAATATTTATACCCTCAACACACACACACACACACACACAATAAAACAAAAATAATAATTAAAACAAATACAAAAATAAAATCGAGGGCGAAAGCAAGATGGGGGCACTGGGGCATGTAGGCTATCCTCCGCCTGATACCCAGGGAATACTATTAGGCTACTATGGGTATGAGTGTAATTCACAGAAAGTACAAGTTTTAACATTAGTAATTCTAAAGGCAACGTAATTTTTCAAGTTATTTCGTTAACGGCGCTGCGAAGGGAAAGACATATAGGCTAAGCGTCTGCCTCTTCCGTAATCACAGATGTGAGATGTCAGTATGTCACCAGGTGATTATCCTGTCAATTTATATTAGGGATGCACAGATGATCAGCAAGGATTAGTAGCTGCGCTAAATCTGTCAACCAACGTCGGTATAATCAAGGAAGGTGAACTGTATCTTATATACCTTGGGTATATTCGCCTGCTGTGATAAGTGGCATAAAGTGTACAATATAATTATTGACCTTGCAATATTTCTGACAAGTGCTGCGATGTAATATAAATTATGTTATGTTAATATCCCCTTAAGCCACATAGACCGATTCATTATTTCCCTCAAAATATAGTGTTATTAATAGTGTACTTCTGTATGTGAAGGCGCATAAGTAGTTATCACAAAAGGTTCGCTATAGCCTACCCTCTCCCATCATAAAAAAATAGTATAGGCTACTGGTCAGACAACTTCCGCACCCCGTTAGAGCCGTTTCCGATTACAGTATAATATAGCAAGTTGTTTCGATAATCTGTGTATGAAATTGCGCCAAAGTAGGCCTATATATTTTTAAGACGAGTATAGCCTATACCTAGATAACCACTTATGGGTGCGGTAAAGGAACTTTTGGAGGCAATTAACTATATAGGCTACAATACGAGAAAGTATTCTACTGTAGGCCTATAAACTTACAAAGGAATATAAATACAAAGGAATGATTGTATTAGTAGCTATAGTACCTAATATGCTTCTCTATTAAACATATATAGGCTACCTCAATTCATTTAAATTAAATCAATTGTCTCTATACACTCACGTAGCTCATACATACGTTCACTCAACCTGACACCTTCATCACCAGTCATGCGCACACAACACGAGCATCATCACAAACACATGCACGCACTCACATAAACGTACACATGATGCATTCTACAAACAAACAAAAGATTTTCTTGCAGCGTGTGTAGGATATTCGTACCCTAGATAATTTACATGTCAGTATATAAAAACTGATTAATGCTATATATAGGCAGATAGTAAATATAATAACAGAGCTATATTATCTCTCTATAGGCTATAGGTAGGCTATATCACTAAAGAAGGGTCCATCAAACAGTTTAGCCAAATGTATCGGTTTCTGAGCATTCATTTGACATAACAACGGTTTAGTTATTAGGGAAATGGAAATTATACAACACAATTAATAATGTAATGTGCGTAATAAGCACACATTATATAAAATAGTAGTATTTCCATTGTTATAATGATATCGAAGTTTTGGCGGACATATGCAATATCCAGGCAAAATCTTCACGAATCTTGTATCAAAGTAGTTATAATTATGAGTAAGACAATTAACTACCCATTGCAATAGTTAATGATGCATAGGCAGTAGTAAAACGTTATTGCGTATATCGAAAACATCAATTTTATAGCCGAAAATCCCCGAAAACATCAAGCGCGTCTCTCCCATAGAAACAACCGTGCTTGTATTTTCCCAATAATATATACAGTTTAACTTAAATAACTGATAGTATTTCAAATGCATACTTTGTTGCCTTTGAGAGCAAAAGACTAGATGCGTAAAAGGTGTTGAAGATGTTTGATTATTGATCGTGGCGTACCCTTCTACGCATCTGCGTACTCAGGTGTTTTTATTGGTTCTTTTGTTGAATTTCGTATTTCAATCGCCTCAAATATAAAGAAACGGGGATTTACGATGGACTTTGATGAATAAAATGGCTAAATTGGCCATGAAGATTGGTTACATGGTATAAAATTGAGTTAGAGCGAGGTAAATGCTGGATATACATATAGTAATTGTTGGCGCCACCTAGGCTTAGGACGCGTGCTGTAGACTCCATGTTTGGCGCACTGTAAGGATGAAGAAAGAAACTGCATGGCGTGATATGATGGCTCACCCCTGCGGTGGCAATGGACCTAGAGGCCGGAATATACCCCACGATGGCGAGGAGAAAGGGTAAGAAGCATGTGGAGTTGGATATATGAGGCTAAAGTGGTTTATAGTGAGCGTAGGGCGTAGTAAATATTAGGCGCGCACACGGCGTTGGTGCCACGCGCTTCTGTTTGTTTGGGTACAGGGAGGCTTTCCTAGCTTCCCTTCCTTTGTACCCATTTATGCCTTAATTCCCACTTTTCCTACCCCTATACCACTTTCCCCCGGGGTAGAGGATGTGGGGTAGTGATGTTAGATTGCGTGTTGTGGCATATTAAGGTGTGTTTTGAGTAAATAAGGTGTGAGCGTGGGTGCTGGGGTGGCGGGTGAGGCGAGGTACCGGTGGTTGGGGTGAGGCCGGAGAACCCTACAGGCACCATAATAAACACACTACCCTATCTTTACCTTACCTTCCTATGTCTATCTTATCCTTGGGGGTGTATAGCAGGTTTATATTGGGTGTTTCTTGGTTTTTTCCGGTTTGAGAGGTAGAAGTCTTGGTCCCCCTGTACCTGGCCTTATCAGTTTGCATTTCTAACAATGCTTAATAAAGGCTTCTGTGTGGTGCTTTTGACTTAATGCCTTATTCTGTTTTGACAGGCATTTCTTGAAGTTTTAATCATTATAGGCCTAATGGCTTGGTTACTAACTGTTAGGCTTGGCCTAATGCCATCATAATGAACAATTATTTGACAAGTTAAGTTAATATGGGAGCATTTTCAACTTTAATTACTATTTAAATCCATTTAGTTAAGGACTACCTTTACATTCATGAACTGTATAGTTGCATAGCCTATCAAGTTATTGGATGCCATTTTTTTTTTTTATCTTGGCACATTTTGCAAATTTCCTAAATCTGCTTTGAATACCTGCTGCCTGCGAAGACAATTAATTGCTTAGTAGCCTAGCCTATACCGATATCTACTTTTGACTATTTTTAATATCAATATTTTAGGATGTCATTAAATCCCTAACTTGGGGAATTTTTACTTTTTATTTGCAATTTTTAGCCTAGGGTAACCTATTTTGGTAGGCCTATTTCTGAAGGACAGCGCTAAATTCAGGGTAATTTTTTTGAAAAGACTCGCAGCGTTATTATACATAGCCTAATTTATTAGGGAAAGTGAAGCTCTATGGAATTCTTATAATATACTCACATACATTCCACTGTGGAAGAATAGTTTTGATAGTTAACTATAGTTTTGATGTAAATACTACCGCAACTACGTATCTTTTTTCCGAAACCTAGTATCTTACTTGAATCTTACTTGAAGTCGTCTAGAGGTCCCGTCCTCGCAGTCGTGGTCCTCCACCGCTGCGTCCGTCCCGTGCGTCCCTTCGAAGGAGGTCCGTCTGGTCCGGTATAGAGTTTGAGGCCGCCCGGCAGTTAGCAGTGTATCCAGACACTGGTGGTTCATCTGGGAGGGTCTTTAGAAACTTGTCTAATAACCCTTTGAACCTGTCTACCGGGCAACCTACTATGTCTCGCACTTCCTTGGGCAGCGAGTTGAAATTTTTTTTGGTCCATTGTGGCCTAGGCTGGACGCGAGGAGGGATCTCACTCGTTCTGGTGCCTGTGTTGGGAGGGATCTCCTCTCACACTTCCTTCCAGTCCGACCATTTTGTTTTTCCTGGAGTTCATTACCAGTTGGATCTGGAACCAGCTTCTCCAGGATTTTCCACACATAAATTGCGCAGTACCTGTCTCGCCTTCTCTGCTGAGAGTACAGCCCTAGCTTCTTGAGCCGGTCCCAGTAGCTAAGGTCCTTCATCCCCCGAATGTTTCTAGTGAAGGACCTCTGGACGGACTCAAGATCTCGTATGTACCCCTTTTTGTGTGGCGACCATAGTTGACTACAGTAGTCAAGGAAGGGTTGTACCATAGACCTCCAGAGAGTTAGCATTGTTTCTTGTTCCCTGGAGTTGAACGTCCGTAGAATCCATTCGGCCATTCCCTTGGCTTTCTTGACAGCTGCAGAAATGTGGTGTTGAAATGTGGCATCGTCGGACAATTGCACACCTAGGCATCTCACATGTGGCTTGGGGGTGATGTCGTGGCCGCCTACAGTGAGTAGTTTGGTGGTGTCCTTGAGGGTTTGTTTCGGGCCACATCGTAACGCTTCAAACTTTTCTTCGTTGAAGGTCATGTTGTTTTCGTCTGCCCATTTGTAGATTTTGTCGAGGTCATCCTGGAGATTATGAATATCCTCTTCATTTCTTACGACACGACTTATGTTCGTATCGTCAGCAAAGGAAGAGATAACTGATTGACCAACTCCATCATCAATGTCCCCTATCAGTATAAGGAAGAGCAGAGGTCCTAATACTGATCCCTGGGGTACTCCACTAATGACGTGGGACTTTTCAGATGTGTGGCCCTTAACAGCAACAGTCTGCGTTCTTGCGGAGAGGAAACTGTGCAGCCACACACCTATTTTGCCTTGGATGCCGAGTTTCTTAATCTTGTGAAGGAGGATGCCGTGATCCACCTTGTCGAATGCTTTAGCAAAGTCTAGAAACACGACATCCACATTTTCTCCCTCTGCAAGCCTGTGGAGTAGCCAGTCATGATGTGCCAGGAGCTTCGAAAGGCATGATCTGCCTTTCCGGAAGCCATGCTGGCTGGAGTTCATAAGGCCATTTTTCTCCAGGAAGTTGACAAGCTTGTTCCTCAGGACTTTTTCAAATATCTTGATGAGGTGGGATGTTAGAGCTACCAGTCGATAGTTCTTCGCCAGGCTCTTTTCACCACCCTTGTAGACTGGAGTAATGATGGCCTGTTTTAGTGAGGATGGAATTGTGCCTGTGTCCATTGAGTGTCTCCAAAGCTTGCAGATAGGAGGAATCAGGGCGTCACAGCATTTAATCAGTAGTATGGCTGGTACTCCGTCAGGACCAGCAGCTGCATTCGTTCTCAGTTCTTTGATGGCTTTTCGTAGGTCTGCCTCAGTCAGTTCAATATCACTTAGTCGAGTCGGTTGTGGAGTGTCTTCCGTGAAGAAAGCTTTGGGGTCCTGGATTGCAGTTGCTGGCCGTGGTGTGCTGAAGACATTCTCGTACTGTGTTCGCAGGATCCGACATACATCTTTGGGGTCGTTTACAGCTTCACCATCCTCTGTTCTTATTAACCTAACCTAACCCTAGAGTGCCCTAGACCCAGTACGTGGGATACAACACTAGCCCTTGCAAGTTGCATGCCAGCTACTGTGGGTTCATATATTAGACATACAGTAACATCTTTGTAGAACATAACACTTTACCGTAGCGAGTGTACTCCATTTCGAACACTTTTGTAAACATGAACACGTCCGTAGCAGAGCTCTCAAGATTGCGGGACTGAGTTTGTTTACGCGCGGGACTATTTATCGACAAAATAGAGTTACAAAACTTATCAAAACTATTCTACCAGAATGGAATCTATGCGAGTATATTATAAGGATTCCATAGAGCTTCACTTTCCCTAATAAATTATGTATAATAACGCTGCGAGTCTTTTCGCGATAATTATCAAATCCAGTTTTACACTGGGGACGATTTTTAAAAGTAGGCATAGGCCTATGACTAGGCTATTTTAAAAAATTTGTCAGTTTTTTTCTTTTTTCTTCATTTTATGAACATAGGCTAAAGTGAAAAATAGGGTACGATTTTAGTCTCTGGACACCTATTTGACAGGTACCGCCAACGATTTCATACATATTTTTTTTCTGTTTCCACGCGTCCAACACCAAGCTACACCCTTTTCTGGTGTACGAAACACTAAAAAAGCAATGGGGACACTTTAACCCTCTCACCACGGAAGGGCTCTTGAACGCCCATAAAAAAGCATATAACAGGTACCCGGAAGGCCTCTTGAACGACCAGTGGTTGAAAGCCTGTGAGCTTCGTGTGCGAGGCGTCGGTCCGACGCATGTAAACAACAGCCGGCTGGACCGACGCCCCGCATCTCCGGCCACAAGAAGGAGAGCGTCGCTTGTTCGTGTGTGCCTGTATGTTGTTGTTAAGTATCGAAAAGTGGTGTAAAGTGGCTGTTTTGGCCATAAAGTTATCTCCAAAGAAATCATCATCACAGCTCAACCAGTTGACTTAGAGAGCTCTACTTAATGCCATTCTACAGGTAAATAACACAGCTACACTTGGGGATGCGCGGGAATGCGGGAAGCAGTCTGATTAACGAATATACGGTAGCCTAGCCTAGACGTTTTTCGGCCAAAACACCCGGGTTTCGAGGAATATATATATAATACATAGCCGGGGCTGGAGGGTTAATAATGATAATATGAGACTAAATATAAAGACAACTCTGTTGCGTTCGTGGAAGTAGCGTCGCTTTGTATACTTTACGCTCGGAGTGACTTCCCGCCTTGGCGGTCGACTTAAAATGGCAAACCTAACCAGTTGTTCGGTATTTTTTTTTATAAAGACTTGCGTTATAGGCCGTGGGATACAGGACGGGTTGAGGGGGGGCTCACCCCCCCCCCAGTGAATTATAATAATCGTCATCTATGTTGCCAGCAGGGGGCAAGTAACAGCTGGCCGTAACCTCGAGCGTCCTGTGTAAACAAACTGACGATCCGAAGCGACGACGACTCCCGCGATTTTCGGCACAAACGCGCCGTTTTATTCTCGTCGATAACCACATTTAAAAAGTTAGGGAAGGATGTAGTTACCGGGTGTACCACTACCGACATACAACATAAATCATCTATAAATACTTATAATAAAATAAATACTTATAAATCTATAATACTAGGTTAGGTTAGGTTGTTTGGTTGGTTGGTTGGTTGGTTAGGGTAATGTATTTTTTGTATCCAAAGGCAGTCAAAATAGACGGGAACATGATGGTGAGCGTCCGCGTAGTGTAAACAAGACGGGCGGTACACCCGGTAACTACATTCTTGCCAAAAGTTATTATATCGTTTTCAATACTATTACCGGACCAGAAAAAGGTGTAGCTTTGTGTTGGATACGTGGAAACCGAAAACAAATATGTATTAAATCCTTGGTGGTACCTGTCAAATAGGTGTCCAGAGACTAAAAGCGTACCAAAAATAGTGCTAGCCTAGGCCTATTTTACTATAAGGGTACACATTTGACAGGTACCACCAAGGACTTCATACAAAATTGTTTTCGGTTTCCACGCATCCGACACCAAGCTACACCCTTTTCTGGTGTACGAAACACTAATAAAACAATGGGGGCAATTTAATATTAACCCCCTGTCAAACGGGGATGTTTGTAACTTACTACCTGCCTGACGGGCATATTTACCCTAAACGAGCTTCATTCCATGCTCTTTTTCATGCATAAACAAGAGCCAGAGCGTAATACAGTTATGTACTGTATTTACCTAATTGTAGTTTACAGGAGTTGAGCTAAGCTCGTGTTGTCCCGTCTCTCAGTCTACTTTTTATCCAATTTTTTCTTGAAAATATGGATATTCCTTGCCCCTACCACCTCCTCCTCCAGCCCATTCCATTTGTCAATACATCTATAGGGGAAGCTAAACTTCCTGATATCGTTCTTGCAGGTAGGTCTTTTTACTTTGTAGCTGTGGCCTCTAGTTATTCCTGTATCCATAATTAATATATCCTCCCTCTCCAGCCCCCGGGTGCATTTGTACATCATTATCATGTCTCCCCTCTCTCTCCTCTCTTTTAGACTCGGTAGATTTAATTTGTCTAGCCTCCCTTCATATGGCAGCTCTCTGAGACTTGGAACCAATCTAGTAACTGCTCTCTGGATTCTTTCTAACTTGTGAATATGCTTCTTTAGATGCGGGGACCACACCACTGCTGCATACTCCAATCTTGGTCTAATCATACTCTTCATAATTTTCGCTACCATGGTCTCATCCAAGTACTGTAGTTCAGAGCAACTTTCATATTCCCGGCCATTGCATACATTCCGCTAAAGACCTTGTTAATATGTTTCTCTGGCGACAAATTATCTTGTATAATCAACCCTAAATCCTTTTCTTTTTCGGCCTTGCTAATTATATTATCTCCCATCCTGTACTCCCAATTTGGTCTATTCACACTTCTTCCCATATTTAACACATGGCATTTACTTATATTAAATTTCATTTTCCACTTGGTGCTCCATTCGTATATTTTATCTAAATCCCCTTGCAGCTCCTCACAACTACTTTTATTTGTTATTTGTCTCATAATTTTTACGTCCTCTGCAAACATTGACATGTAGGAGTTTATGCCTATCGGCAGGTCATTCACGTACATAAGGAACATGAGAGGTGCCAACACAGATCCCTGTGGCACACCACTCTCAACTTTCCGCCACGATGAGTAAGTTCCTCTAATGTTGGTCTTCATTTCCCGATCTGTTAAATAGCTCTCCATCCATTTCAGCAAACTCCCCCTGACACATCCTAGCGTCTCAAGCTTAGATAACAATCTCTTATGTGGTACCTTATCGAATGCTTTGGAAAGGTCTAAGTAGACGCAGTCCACCCATCCGCCTCTTTCTTGGAGTACATCTATCACCCTACTGTAATAACATAGCAAACTGGTAACACAACTGTATCTGTGAAAGGGCGATAATAGAGCTTTCCAATGACACCTGAATCATCCTTGTACGACCACGGGTTCTCTTGCAACAGTTGCGCAACACGAGGGCAAAAACCCTAAAATACGGTAAATACCAGAGTTTTTTTTCCCTGTCTTGCAAGGCCAGGGGTGTGGAATAGTGCAGAGATTACGTCTGTCGCCTCACTCGATCCATGCCGAGCAGTCAGAGCCTGCCTATCGTCCTCCCAACGCGTGGACTCTCTCTCAAAGCCGATAATGTGCTCAACATCCCGCCTGGATATTGTCGGGCCCCGCAGGGGTGGCCATGGTTCTCTCGCCCGACAAATGTGGGGCCCCGCGGCTGGGGTGTTAATATTAGACAAAATATAAAGATAACTCGGAAAACTTGCGTTCGCGGGAATAACTTCGATCGTTTATTAAAATAGCGCTCGAGGTTAGTAGGCTACTTCGCGCATCTAACTAATTTCCCATTATTGGTGGTTCAATTCAAATTTAGGCTGTGGGATACAGTATGTGTTAAGGGGGTGGGGGCCCCCCCCCCCCCTCTCTCTCTCTCTCGCTCTCGTAGACTTATTGTCATCATCATATATATTGCCAGCAGGGGGCAAAAACAAAACCGCAAATGTAACTAACGTCGAGCGTCGTGTCAACCAACTGACGATCGGAAGAAACGGTCAACTCCTGATTTTCGGCCTAAACGCGCTTCTTTATTCCCGTCGAAATCCACATTAAAAATTCATTAAAACGTTTCTATTACCAGTATCAGTACAGAAAAGGGTGTAGGGTGTTGATGGATGCGTGGAAACTTAAATTAAATATCCAATAAGTATGTAGTGGTACCTGTCAAATGCGTGCCCCTTTAGTAAAATTATAACATAAGAACATAAGAAAATGAAAGAATAAACTAGGCTATATCAATCGGAATGAGTTGTGTTACCGGGCGTACGTCAACAGCGGGGGTGTGGGGGCAGCAGCCCCCACCCATAAAACTAGGATAGGTTAGGTTAGGCTAATGTCCTTTCAAAGGGGGTATAGGCCTAGTAAACACTAGGATATACCCGGTCAGAGGTAGGGTAAGTCCTATAGGTGATACACCCGATAACACAACTATTGCCTATCAATCTTCAGAGCCCGATAACACAACTCTTGCCTATCAATCTTCAGAGTCCAGACACCACTTACACTTACACTTAGTTACACTTAGTTGTATTCCGTCCGTTAGTGACACAGTTGAGCTGGGGCTCCACTGCGACCAGGCAGCTCCCTTTCTTCCACTCTCCATTCCAGAAGTCGGTTGGAGTTGGTGCTGGGGTATCCTGGTGTTGGTGGCCGGTCCGGTATTTTGGCCAGCCACATGTCCAAGTGTTTCTTGAAGGTGTCTGGAGACACCCCGGTTATGTTCCTGAGAGGGGCTGGTATACAGTTGAACAGTCTGGTTCCATTGTATGTAAAGCTGTGATGGATCAGGGATTTGATTTTTTGTGTTGATCCCGGCGTAGTCCTCACATAGCACAGCCTCCCTCGCCTTTGGTGCGGAGTCTCTTGGATGTTTGGGTTTGGTACCTTTTTTTCCAAAATCTTCCAGACGTAGATGATGATGTATCTCTCCCTACGTCTTTGAAGTGAGTACAGCTGCAGCTCCTTAAGTCTCTCCCAGTAGTTAAAGTGTTGAAACCCATGGATTTTTCTGGTGAATGTCCTCTGGGTGGCTTCAATTTCTGTTATTTCTCCTACTTTTTGGGGAGACCAGAGCTGGGAGCAGTACTCCAGTCGTGGTAGGACCAGTGACTTCCACAATGTTAGCATACACCTCTCATTTCTTGTGTGGAAGGTTCTCAGGATCCAGCCTGCTATTTGTTTTGCGCTGTTGTTGTGGCTTTGGTAATATGCTGGGAAAAAGTGGCGTCACTGCTCATATTTACTCCCAAGTCCTTCACTGTGTCCTTGGCGATAATTTCTTGCTGTCCGCTTTTGTAGTTGGTGTCGTTTTGTAGTGCTCTCTTGTTCCCGTACCTTAGAAGCTCGAACTTGTCTCCGTTTAGGGCCATGTTGTTTTCTTCTGCCCACTTCAGGATTTTGTCCAAGTCTTGTTGTAGTAGCTGAGCATCATGTTGTGAGGTGATTTTCTTCATGAGTCTGGTGTCGTCTGCAAACGATGTGGCTGTTGAGTGTTCCAGGTCCCTGTCGATGTCTCCTATCATGATGAGGAATAGGAGAGGTCCCAGTACTGATCCTTGTGGTACTCCGCTGATGACCCCACCTGCTTCTGATAGGCTTCCTTGAACCGTGACTCTTTGTTTTCTGTTGGTGATGAAGCTATGGAGCCATCTTCCAAGGTCTCCCCCTATTCCCAGTGATTTGAGTTTATGTAGAAGGATCCCATGGTCCACCTTGTCAAAAGCTTTGGCGAAATCTAGATATATGACGTCTACATTTTCTCCGTCTTGAATATCCTGTAGGATTTTGTCGTAGTGTGATAGTAGTTGTGAGAGGCAGGAGCGGCCTTTTCTAAAGCCATGTTGCCCCTCGTTGAACGCCTCATTATCTTCCAGGAAGCTGACCATCTTAGCTCTTATTGTTCTTTCTATGATTTTAATAAGGTGTGACGTCAGCACCACTGGTCTGTAATTTTTGGCTATGCCTTTACTACCCCCTTTGTGTATTGGTGTGACATTGCCTTCTTTTAGGGATTGTGGTACATATCCAGTTTGGAGGGACTTGCTCCACAGCAGTTTTAGAGGCAGGGCTAGCTGATGTTTGCATTTTTTTAGCAGTTGGGCAAGAAAGCCGTCTGGTCCTGCTGCAGAGTTTGGTCCAATCTTGTCGATGGCTGCTATTATGTCCTCTGTTGATACTGTTACCGAGGAGAGTTGATGTGGTGTCTCTGGAGCGTTGCCAAAGAAAGTCGTTGCATTCTCGATTTTCTTGTCTTCATTTGGCGGGCTGAAGACACTTTCATACTGCTGTTTGAGTATCTTGGCCATTTCGGAACTAAAAGCAACTAAAAATATTTGCTCGCTCGTGATCACGTACCCGTCTATTTTGACTGCCGTGGGATACAATAATAGGTTGAGGAGGGCTTTGTACCCTCTCCCCCCCCCCCCATGACTTATTGTCATCATATACTGTACATTATATTGCCAGAAGGGGGCAAATAACAGAACAAAAAGTCAAAATAGATGGGAAGAAGACCGTAAGCGTAAGACCTATGTAAACATGACCGTACGTCTGGATACAACCTCTTTACCCTTTTTTTTTTTTTTAGTGATTTAGGGTTAATATTATAATGAATTACCGATGGTGTGTACATACTGTATATGCCAATGAACTTCTGAAGTACAGTAGACCCCACAAGGGTGCGGTTACCTAAGTCCGAGACATGCGCGCACCCTTGTAAAACGCACCCTTGGAGCTTAAGAACCTATGGGAAATTCACTATGTAGTCCGGGGACTCTTCAAACTTAGCCTTTTTTCGCCCAATAACCCCTGAAAAACATGAACTAAGGAAAGAATACCTGCACAGTATAGAAATGTGATTAGATTAGATAGAATAGGGGTATTACACTCACTTTGGATGGTTTATGTATGCGTGGAGGTTGGGATGTTGGTCTTACTGAGGAGCCTCGGACCCTCAGTAAGATCAACATCCCAACCTCCACGCATACATAAACCCATCCAAAGTGAGTGTAATACCCATATTCTATCTAATATCTAATCACATATCTATACTGTACAGTAGTCCCTCGTTATCGACGGCTTTTTTATAGACGGATTTGATTATAGACGGATTTCTTTATCATAGACGGATTCGACTATCGACTGACTTTAGACTGATTCGAGTATCGACTGATATATCGACGGATTAATTGTTTATTTATATTACTCTAATATACCAACCAAGAGTGGATTAAATTATGAACAAAGACATACAATAATAAGAAAATACACCGAAAACGAGAGCAAAAATAATTAGCCTAAAGACTTTAGGTTTTGAGTGAATCCGGATTCACCGACGATCGGAGCGTCACTTTCGACCTCCATTTTTAATGTTGTCAAAACAAGGCAGAAGCTCTAAGTCCACCCGCCTTTTACTTGCTTATTTGTACCTGAACCTTGTATCTCTTGCGTTTATTATGGCCTCTAATGTATTCAGTGATAGATATTTGCAATATACTCTAATATGTAAGGTTATGTGTAAAGGAAACGCTTAAAAGTACATAGGATAGGAGACCACGGATACTGTACGTGTATGTACGGTACCGTAATGTACGGTAATGCGGTATTGACGGTTTTTGCTATCGACGGCAGTCTTAAGAACGTAACCCCCGTCGATAACGAGGGATTACTTACAGGTATTCTTTCCTTAGTTCATGTTTTTCAGGGGTTATTGGGCGAAAAAAACGCACGCTTTGCTTTTTTCGCGCTTTTTTCGCACCCTTGGATTATACGCACCACACGGACATCTGCCGCACGGTTGGAGAATCGCACCCTTTTAGTGCGCACCCTTGCGGGGCCCACTGTACATGATATAGCCTAACTAATATACAAGCTTAAATAATAGATTATAGCTTCGACCTGGTGTAAAACTATACTGTACTTGGTTTCATTTCATCTGACGGTAAATTGAATCCTGATACTTAATGGAAAATTAATCTACCATGTTTCTGCGTCGTTTTAACCCTTCCCGTGAATCCTGATACTTAACCCTTCAAGCCCGGCTGTCCTTTTATAAGGACACCGCGGCAGATGGGCAGGACCCCGGGCGTCCTTATAACAGGCAGTAAGCTTCAAAGCCTATTCAGCTTGGTCTGAACGCCGTGCGTCCGACGCATGTAAACAAAGCCGGTCATTGCGTCACCGCACCTCCGAAAACAAGAAGGAGACGTCGGATCAATGTTGTTGTTGTATGGGTGACGAAATTAGTGTCTCAAAATCTCCGATATTGTCAACATCGCGGCAAAATTCGCTCCACGGAAATCGTCATCACAACTGAACCAGTTGACTTACAGAGCTCTACTTAACGCCAGTCTACAGATTGAAAACTGCACTACGTTTAGAGATGCGTGGGAAATTTCTAGCTGTTAACCCGTCCAGCACCAGCGACGCGTCTGGCGCGTCGGTGATGTATGTAATGCACAGCCCCAGCGACGCGTCTGACGAGTCACCCTAATTGCTACCTCAGGTGTAGCCACTCGAGAGGGCTCAGATTTGTATGGGAACTGTACGTATCCCACGCAACCGTGCCGATGGTTGAAAACTCTCAAAGTCCACGTGCGTGCGCGTGAGCGCGCAATAACCTGGTTTTTTGGGGAAATTGCCTTCAATGTTTTACTCTTGTAAAATCCGTTTTCGGGGGCTCTGTAGGACCATTTTTTGATATTTTTTATCGTTTTTGTGTGGTTTTTCCTTCATTCCTAACCCATTCGCTATTGTTTCTGGAATAAAAAAAAAAAAAATCAAAACCGGCCGGGTTCTGGGTGTACATTTATTAACCCTCTCACCACGGAAGACCTCTTGAACGCCCATAAAAAAGCATATAACAGGTACCCGGAAGGCCTCTTGAACGCCAGTGGTTGAAAGCCTGTGAGCTTCGTGTGCGAGGCGTCGGTCCGACGCATGTAAACAACAGCCAGCTGGACCGACGCCCCGCATCTCCGGCCACAAGAAGGAGAGCGTCGCTTGTTCGTGTGTGCCTGTATGTTGTTGTTAAGTATCGAAAAGTGGTGTAAAGTGGCTGTTTTGGCCATAAAGTTATCTCCAATGAAATCATCATCACAGCTCAACCAGTTGACTTAGAGAGCTCTACTTGATGCCATTCTACAGGTAAATAACACAGCTACGCTTGGGGATGCGCGGGAATGCGGGAAGCAGTCTGATTAACGAATATACGGTAGCCTAGCCTAGACGTTTTTCGGCCAAAACACCCGGGTTTCGAGGAATATATATATAATACATAGCCGGGGCTGGAGGGTTAATAATCAGCCGGGGCTCGACGGGTTAAAATAACAAAGATACGGTATCCTAGGCCTAGACGTTTTTCGGCCAAATCGCCCGGGTATCTGACACTGTTCTTAGGAGGGGGGGCCCCCAGGGGGGAAGGGTTAATGGAAAATGAATCTACCATGTTTCTGCGTCGTTTTAACCCTTCCCGCCCGGGCTTGCCTTCCTAATGACAGCATTGAGATCTGAGCGATCTGGCCAAAAAACTTCTTTAATAGGCTACCCGTATCTTTGTTATTTTAACTGCTAGAGAATTCCCACGCATCTCTAAACGTAGTGTGTTTCGTATCTGTAGACTGGCGTTGAATAGAGCTCTCTAGGTCAACTGGTTCACATGTGATGACTATTTCCGTGGAGAGAGTTTCGATGTAATGTCAGCAATATCAGACACTTTTCAACACTAAATCTGTTCTAGCAGACAACACAATAACAAACTCTGACTCTTCTTGTTTTCGGAGGTGCGGTGACGCAAAGACAGGCTTTGTTTACATACGTAGGACCCACGGCTTTCAAAACACGCTTAATAGGCTTTCAAGCTTACGGATTTTAAAATGACACCCGGGCTCCTGACCATCTGCCGCGGTGTCATTTTAAAAGGCTGCCCGGGCGGGAACGGTTAATGCCACATGTTCATAATTAGCGCCATCTATCACTACAAAATCTATAGTAACTTAGATATCTTTATGGGAACTTTGCAAATTACTGTCATATGAAAAGAAACTAGTATAGTTATATACCCAGCGCTTGTTTCTGAGTAATTTTCTAGCCTATAAGAAAAACAAATGGCTACCATTCTACAGCTTGCAGTAAGGGTTCTGTTAGGCATACCCCGTTACCGCTTGTAGTTATACTGTACAGTACAGTGCTCTCGTATCGCGTCTAATTTGACTGAATTTATTTTTACGAATTTATCCCACGGCCAACTGTTATCTGTCCCCTGCTGTTAATATATATACTGTATATATATATATATATGATGACAATAAGTCATGAGGGTTGAGGTGGGTCAAAGCCCCCCACGGCCGGTAACATAACAATTTACAATTTACCCAACAGCTGGTCGTGGGATACAATAATTGGTTGAGAGGAGCATAGCCCCCCATGACCTTTATTCATTATCATTTATATTAACAGTAGAGGGCAAACAACAGCTGGCCGTGAGATAATTACATAATTTTAGTTTAAGAAAGTACAGTAGTCAAATTAGTCTCGAACGTTTGACTTGTGTAAACTTAATTAATCCATCTCGACACAGATTCACCCAAGGGCGCTCTTGCCTAACTAATTTGCTTAGCTCTTTCTCAGACATAGCGGTAGATAATTACAAATCATATGATATAGTATACATAGACTTCAGTAAGGCCTTCGATAGTGTCCCTCATGAGAGATTGATAAGGAAGATAGAAACACATGGAATAGGTAAGTCATTACTGAAATGGATTAGGTCATGGCTGATTGTTAGGAAACAGAGTTATAGCTCAAATGTTATTAACCCCTTCAGACGCATATGACGCAGAGGTTGCCAGATTAGCAATAAGAAATAGAGTTCTCTCACTCTTATAATTACCTCTCCAAAATTAGTTTTCTGCCCACAGTTAACTCAAAGACACAACTACAGAGGTTGAAGTAACTAAACTAAAGGTTTTAAAGTATCCCTAATAGGCTCAAAATTGCGTCATATGTCGGAGAGGGTTAAGTCAGATTGGGGTTCAGTTTAAAGTGGCATTCCTTGAGGTTCTGTTTTGGGCCCCCTTTTGTTTGTTATTTATATAAATGACCTTGATTTAGGCATAACTAGCAGAATCAGTAAATTTGCAGATACCAAATGGGGAGAATAATATATAGTGACATTGAGTCTCCAAAGATATCTAGATACTTTCATGAATGGTCAATAAATTGGCATATGAGTTTCAATATTGATAAATGCAAGGTATTAAGGATCTGGGTGTACTCATTAGCAATTATCTGAAACGTAGAAAACTATGTATAAGTTTTTGAAACAGGGTCCTGGGATTTATATCTATAGGAGTGCGTAACAGAAATGCAGACGTCATCTTGAAGTACCGGTATTACTTAGCATTGAACGACTGAGAATAACGTTTCACGTTGGGAGAGTTGTACAGAGTAGGGGTGGGATTGTGTTGCGAGACGGGTCCTACGTAGAGGAGTTGGTATACATTGGGAGAGCTCTGAGGAACCCTGATTATTGTAATAGCGAGAGATGTAACATTGCGGCGAAGAGAGTTGGTGAGTGGATGGGAGTTAATCACTCACATATTCTATATTTTGACAGGAAGACTTACTCTGACATTTTGATGGACTCTCCATCCTACTCCATCTATCCTATTGTTCGTTCCTTGGTATGCTACGATTTTTTTAGGTCTCATCCAGTACAGTTTCTACCACTCTCAAAGAGCTTGTGATATCTCCCTAATATTGTGAAATCCATAGCTCTGGTGGTAAGGGTTGTGTTAGTGGGCGTACGTGTCGCCTTGTTTAACCCTTCCCGCCCGGGCAGCATTTTAAAAGGACACCACGGCAGATGGGCAGGAGCCCGGGTGTCCTTTTAAAATCTGTAAGCTTGAAAGCCGTGCGTCCGACGCATGTAAACAAAGCCTGTCTTTGCAACACCGCACCTCCGAAATCAAGGAGGAGACGTCGGATCAATGTTGTTGTTGTATGTTATGACGAAATTAGTGTCTGCAAAACTCCGATATTGTCAACATCGTATCGAATCTCTCTCCACGGATATCGTCATTACAACTGAACCAGTTGACTTAGAGAAATCTACTCAACGCTAGTCTACAGATTGGAAACCGCAGTACGTTTAGAGATGCGTGGGAATTTTCTAGCAATTAAAATAACAAAGATACGGTAGCCTAGGTGTAGACATTTTTCGGCCAAATCGCCTGGATCTCAACAACGTCCTTAGGAGGGTGAGCCCGGGCCAGAAGGGTTAATTGAGTCGTACGTTCGCATCTAATTTGACCGTGGGATAATTTTGCTAAAAAATAAAGCAGTCCGATTAGACTAACGTAACTGCGATTGTACGACTTATGCAAACATCGCGACGCATAGGCCCGCTAACACAGCCCTTACCGTTTTGGCTGAGGCCAGCTCAATAAGAGTTTAGTTTTGTAACTTAGTGGTCTGGTAAAAAATTCAATAAAAAAAAGGATAATTATTTAGAAGATGCTTGCAGATTAGAAATACATTTTTACTTGAGGGCTGCTATACCCTCCTAGGACTCACCATTGCCCTGTGCTAGGCCAATATAGTCAAAACGTAAATGCTTGGTAATACGGGCATCAAGAGAACAAATAAGTATAGAGAGAGTGCGAAAAGACCAAGGATCAAAGACTAAATCTAATTAGTGGGTGGGAACTGGGAAGGCTTGGAAGCATGGCAAGATTCAAAGATCTAGGTAGAATGTAGCTATAACTACACTAATGTACATTCTGTTACATGCACGTAATTAAAAGCAATGATTTGCGTTGTTTCATGCACGTAATTAAAAGCTATGATTTGCGTTGTTTTTGCAGTACTGTACTGTACAACACTGGTACTGTACGGTATTTAAAAAATGGTACAATACTCTCAAGAATGTGCAGATTCTTAGATATGAGACTAGTTGAGCTTGAATTTTGAATATTAAGAAAGTATAGCTTGTAAGTACAGTACTGTACTGTATAAATGAATAGAATGTGTATAAACTTTAATTAAACACTTTGCACAAGGGTCTAGATTTACTAGGCAGTTCAACCTACAGTATGATTGTAAACAAATTATCCCCTAAGGTGTTGATCTTTCTTCATCTCCACCCTCCTGTAGCCACTTTTGTTTATTGAAGTTTGCCCCGCCTCCCAACACACAATCACGGCCCCATAGTCGGTCTACAGCACCACATAATATTGACCCATCACACCATGGCATTAACGTCGTGGTAGGAATCATACTAGGGTTTAATTTCTGAAGCTTCTGACTTAAACGTTGATATGGATTCAGGGACCCACTTTAATATACTGTTCATCCCTGGGTGTCCCCCAGGGATCGGTATTAGGTCCCCGGTTGTTTCTTATATACATAAATGACCTAGATTTAGGTATAACTAGTAGGATAAGTAAATTCGCAGACGATACTAAAATGGGGAGATCAATTGATTCAGATAGCGATATAGAGTGCCTCCAAAGGGATCTAGATACCTTACATGAATGGTCAGTAAATTGGCAGATGAAGTTTAACATTGACAAATGCAAGGTATTAAAGATAGGGAAGATGCATACAAATGTTAAATATAAACTAGCTAATTTAGAATTAGAAAATTCAGACTGTGAGAAAGATCTAGGTGTGTTTGTTAGCAATGATTTGAAGCCTAGAAAACAGTGTATTAGCGTTCGTAATAAGGCAAACAGGATTCTCGGGTTCATCTCTAGGAGTGTGAGTAACAGAACTGCTGATGTTATCTTAAAACTTTACTTGTCATTAGTGAGACCCCATATGGATTATGCTGTCCAATTTTGGTGTCCTTATTACAGAATGGACATAGATTCATTGGAGAGAGTACAGCGTAGAATGACAAAAATGATCCATAATATTAGAAATCTTTCGTATGAAGAAAGGTTGAAGAAATTAGGTTTACATTCGTTAGAGAGACGCAGAGTTAGAGGGGATATGATAGAGGTGTTCAAGTGGGTTAGTGGGATTAACAAAGGGGACATGACAAATGTACTAAAGCTCAGTGATAGCGAAATAACTCGTACCAATGGTTTCAAATTAGATAAATTTCGTTTCAGAAAAGATATAGGCAAATATTGGTTTGGTAACAGAGTTGTAAATGGGTGGAATAGACTACCAAGTGCTATAGTGGGGTCTAAAACGGTAGGGAGCTTTAAGATAAAATTGGATAAGCATATGGACGAGAAGGGTTGGGTGTGAACAGGGATCAGCCGGGTTGGGCCAATCAGCACTCTGCATACCCCCATAATCCTGCGTTAATCTCTAACCGTTTTGGTAAGATGATCCTCAGGGTATTAGAGTGTTGAGCCTATAATTGGGCTTTGTAATTGAACTGGGGTTGTGTGGGACAGGGATCTGCCTTGCTTAGGCCAATCGGCTTTCTGCAGACTCCCATTTTCTTATGTTCTTATGTATTGGATAGTAAATCTGGGTTATGGATTGTATGTTAATTAACTGGAAGTTTAGATAGTGTCATTTAGGCTGAACATTTTTAATACATTCATAAACATTTTAAGACAGAGTGCTCCACACATACATGCAGTTTGTCTCTTGTCCTAATGGCGGAATTCCAGGCAACCCTGTTAACACTTTACGAGCGGCCTATGCGGTTTATTTATATGTACCGCCCAGCGGGGTGTTTTTAGCCAAAATAGGGCTGTTTACGTGATCATTTTCATGCCTAAATAAGACCCAGAACGTAAAACAAGTATCTATCCCTGAAAGGGCATAAACTGAGCTTTCGAATGACACCATAACGATCCTTTTATGATGGCTAGTTTTCTTGCAATAACCGTGCAACGCGAGTGCAAAAAGCATGTAATTAGGCACTTTCCCCATACAATTCCGTATATAGCGAGTGAGAGAGGGAGGGAGGAGGTGGGATTCGTGTCAGTAGGTTCGCCGCGGTGGTCTGGAGCAGTCATACGCTCGCTACTCTCCTGCCACCACTTGTCTCTCTCTCTCAGCAACATTACGTGCTGAAATTGCCACACGACCTATGTCGAGCGCTGCCACATAGTCCAGCTTTATTTAACTCGACTTATGTTGCTCGCCGCTAATTAAGGGTTAAGGGCTGCTTCACTAGTCAAGTTTTTGGATTTGAGACCGGCACGTATAGTCCGATCCCAGGTCTTCCTCGGTCCACCCCTTGGTGCAGCTCCCTCCACAATCACAGACCTGCATCTTTTCACCCAATTTTGTTCATCCATTCTCTCCACATGTCCATACCATCCCATTTTACTTTTACGCATCTCGCTAATACTCTTTATACCTAAACGTCTTCTCTGCTCATCATTTGTTATTCTATCCTGCAGCCTGGCCCCACACATCCATCTCACCATTCTCTTCTCATTACGTTCAGTGCAATGTACATATACCATATGCTAAGTTATGTTGATTATGATAGGTTAGGCAAGGTCTAATATCAAGATCCCCCCCAAAAAAATAAATGGAAGCATCTAGATATGAGCTAACCTTTAACCCTCTCCGACATATGACACAATGTTGAGCCTATTGGGGATACTTTAAAGCCTTTATTACCATCAGGGATATTTAGAAACCTTTAGTTTAGTTACTTCAACCTCTGCAGTTGTCTTTGAGTTAGCTGTGGGCAGAAAACTAATTTTGGAGAGGTAATTATAAGAGTGAGAGAACTCTATTTATTATTGCTAATCTGGCAACCTCTGCGTCATATGACTCTGAAGGGGTTAATAACCGTTAACAAAATCCTGTATAATATGAAAATAAAGTTATGCTTATAAAAATATATACAGTACAGGATGCAAGTATGAGATTAAAGAAAATCATGCTACAGTACAGTATTAGGTTCGCATTACCTTTGCTTAAGGACACCAACTTGTATTTTATATGTCATGAATGAATTTCATTTTACAGGAAGATGTTTGTGGGAGGGTTGTCGTGGGAGACAACCCAGGAGTCTCTGCAGCGCTACTTTGGTCAGTACGGGGAAGTCATTGACTGTGTGGTGATGAAGAACAGCGAGACTGGACGCTCTCGTGGGTTTGGCTTTGTTACTTTTGCTGATCCCAACAAGGTGGACAACGTGTTGAAGAGTGGTCCTCATGAGCTGGACGGTCGTACGGTGAGTTACAACTCCGGGAATTTAGGGGATGTAATCAATTCAATATGGGTGATAATTTTGATGTATTATAGGCATAGCTATTAGACATTTTCAGGTTAGGGAGGTTCTGTGGGAGTTAGGTATTGGGATAATTTTTACATTTCTAGAGGTAATTCTCGAGGTGAATATTATCGAATGTCAGCTAGAATAACATGAAAAATATATCATACTGAATCACCTATGGCATATGAAAAATATATCATACTGAATCACCTATGGCATATATATTATACATTCTCATAGGAAAAAATATATATATAAAATATATTAGTTTTCATGTCTAGTAATTTTAGGATCGGTATTCAATATTGTGGTTGCTTTTATAAAAGGAGGTAAAAAAAATATTTTTACAGGAGTACTTTATTTACTTTGTGCAAATTTATCTTGTGTTACGGTGGGGTCACAGTCACCTTTATCATAGTCTGGTAGCTGCTATACTATTGTCTATTTTTTTAGTATTTGAGTCTGTTCCTAATTTTAAGTTACAAATTATAAAATATCACAATTTAACCCACTGGATACCAGCGACGCATCACGTGCGTCGGCAATGTATGTAACGATAAACCCCAGCGCCGCATAAGGTGCGTCGCGGTTAATTACTCCGGTCCTATAGCACCTAGAGGGCTCAGATTTTCATTTGAACTTATAACTCGTTTTATATAAGTTTATTATGAAATATTATAAAGACTTAAGGTAAGTATATAACATATATAGTACTTATGATTACATTATCGTATTTCGACGATTTCGGTCACCAAAGCACTGATTATTCACGGGTACGATGGGGGAAGCGAGCGGAATGGCATTAGTAAACAAACTGAACTTTTCGGCGGGAAATTGCCTGCCCGTGTCACCGCCCGACCCGCCAAATACTGGACAACTTTTAAATTAAGTCTTTTGTCCGGACTTTTGTGGGCAAGTCCGATATCGGCTGTGGGGTCCGCACAAACCGAAGTCCGGGCAACTGGGGTCCGCCCATGCGAGGGTCAACTGTAGATAATTAACTCCTCAGTCCCAGGCCCGAGTATATTAGTCAGTAATGTACTTTCCTTGTAACTGCCTGTACAACCCTGTAGTTGGTAACGCGACTGTTTAAGCACTGCTACCGGTCTGGCAACACTTCTCAGCTTATATAAGACCCGCTGAAGGGTGACTGGGCCAGTCTTGCTCCATCTCTTGAGGTGAAAAGGTAGTCTCTCCTGCCATTTTTGCCACAGTGCTTGGGACTGCAGGGGCTTTTATTACTGTATCCTACGGTATGGTATGGGTTAATGACCTAGGGTATTGTTTTTTTATGTTTTTTTTTCCTTCATTTCTGACGCATTCCTGATGGATTCTGTGTGTGTGTGGGTTTTTTTACAACCTGCTGTTCATTTATTATGAATTAACTGGTGCTCAGTGGGTTAAGTAACAGTTTTTGAATAACCACATTTTCATTGGTATATTTATAATCTAGTGACTGAGGAAAGTATTGAATACATGCCTCCGTGTGACGCCACCTTTATGATTTGTTTGTCCTGTTCTCAGATTGACCCGAAGGCCTGCAATCCACGGAGCATGCAAAAGCAGAAGCGAAATGGAAACTGGCCCAAAGTGTTCCTGGGTGGCCTCCCTTCTAATCTTACTGAAACCGACCTTCGTAACTTCTTCTCTCGCTTTGGAGGAGTTATGGAGGTCGTTATCATGTTCGATCAGGAAAAGAAGAAATCCAGAGGTGGGTTCATAATTCTTGGCAATATTTGAAATTTTCTGATTTTTCTAGATTCTCTTGTTCCTTATTTATGGCTTCTAATCCACTATGGAGATGCAAGTTTGATTTTTTTTTTTTTTTTCTTTTTTTGTGTGATAGTTTAATCTTATGTTTGTATTAATTTACATTCCTTAGATGCATTCTCCATTGACATTTTTTCAACAATGCCAGTGACATCACAACACAACAGAAAAACATGACACAAAATCACACACATCTAGGTCGTCCATGAGACCCAGGCCCATTTTAGGGTCTCTAGCTACATTCCCAGATATTTATGCAAAATATAATTTTTTAAATATAAGACCACAACAAAAGCTATAGAAGAATATTTAATGTCTTATTCAGAAAGGATACCATTTTTCTCCATAAGCTACTTAGTGTTTCATATCCCTTTCCTTTAGAAAGATAAAATTAGTTGAAAACTACAAAACAGATTTTTTTTTTTTTTTTTTTTTTTTTTTTTTTTTTTCTATGTGTGATTGAGGGAGGCAAAAGGCATAACTGCCTATAGCGAGTGCCTCCCCCATAGTTGAAAGAGTGACAGGGCCAAAATCAAGGGACGTTCGAGCCAAAATGCCTGGACACACAGAGTTTGAAGCAATTTAAGTCATAGGAAGAGGGAAAGACTGATTCTGGGAGAGAGTTCCAGAGCTCAGATGTTGAGTAGAAGAAAGTTTGAGAGTAACGTTTCACTCTTGGGTTGGAGAGTTGCACAGAGTAGGGGTGGGATTGAGTTGCAAGACGGGTACCACGTGCCCTACGTAAAGGAGGTGGTATGCACTGGGATAGCTCTGAGGAACACTGATTATTATAGTAGCGATAGAATAGCGAGAGAGATGCAACATTGCGGCGGAGAGAGAGAGATTGCAGAGAGTTGGTGAGTGGACGGGAGTTAATGATACGAAAGGCCTTCCTTTCAACTTTGTCTAGGAGAGCGGTGTGAGAGGAACCTCCCCACACATGTGAACAATACTCAATACAAGGGCGCACTATGCCCCTGTACAGAGCAAGAAGCTGTGCAGGGGAAAAGAAACCCCCTAAGGCGGTTGAGCACACCCAGCTTCTGGGAGGCTGCCTTAGCAAGACTGGTAATATGGTCCTTCCAAATGAGAGCAGAAGAAAAAGAGACACCAAGAATATTGAGAGAAGATGAAGGGTTGATTTTTGTATTGTTGAAGAATAAGGGATAGTCCGCTGGGAGATCCTGAGGGTAGATAGATGGAGAAATTGGGTTTTGGAAGCATTAAAGTTAACAAGGTTTTCTCTGCCCCAATTGGAAATAGTATTTAGATCAGAATTTAAGAGTTCTATGGCTTCATTACGTTTGTCGTTGAGGGATTGCTGGCTGGGGCGTTCTGAAAAACTAATGGAGTAGTGTAAGGTTGAGTCGTCTGCGTATGAATGGATGGGAATTAAGGTACAGTTAAGGAGATCATTTATAAAAATTAGAAAGAGAATAGGAGATAGGACAGAGCCCTGAGGAACACCGGAGTTTATAGGGTGAGGAAGTGAACAATGGCCGTCCACAACCGCAGCTATGGAACGGCCGGAAAGGAAATTAGAGACAAAGGCACAGATGGAGGGATAGAAACCGAAGGAGGGTAGTTTAGAAATTAAAGATTTATGCCAGACTCTATCGAAGGCTTTCGATATGTCTAGTGCAATAGAAAAAGTCTCACCGAAGTCCCGAAAGGAGGATGACCAAGAGTTAGTAAGATATGAAAGAAGATCACCAGTAGAGCGACCCTTAAGGAAGCCATACTGGCGATCTGAGAGCAGATTATGAGAAGAGAAATGCTTAAGAAATTTGGAAGCAAGAATAGTTTCAAAAACTTTAGAAAGACAGGAGATAAGAGCAATTGGACGATAGTTGGAGGGTTGAGAGCGGTCACCCTTCTTTGGGACAGGTTGAATGTGAGCAAACTTCCAGCATGAAGGGAAGACGTTAGAGGATAGACAGAGACGAAAGAGTTTGCCTAGGCAGGGAGTCAGCACGGAAGCACAGTTTTTGAGAACAACAGGAGGAACACCGTCCGGACCGTACGCCTTATTAGTGTTAAGCCCAGAGAGGGTAGAAAGTACATCTTTAGAAGAGATTAGGATATTAGGCATAAGTAAGAGAGAGGAGGGCGGAGAGGGAGGAATAGCGCCGGAATCATCCAAGGTGGAGATTATGCCCATGGCGCAGGGGTTAAAGACGGAGTTGTCCATAGGGGGTATGGTTTTAGTCTTGTCTTAATGGTGACTTACTAGGCAACCTTGTTCTGCCTCGCTTACATACATAGAAGCTTAAAGGCCGCTTTATCCGCAGAGAGTGTGGTTTCAGTTCTTTTACTATAGTACAGTACAAAAAGGTCTTCCGACAACACTGCCCGGTCATGTCATCACTCTGGTTTGGTATAATGCTAACAGTGCCTCAGTAAGACTCAACAAAGTTCCCCTACAGTGGTTTTACTTGCAGTATCCGCACCACACCAGCCTTAGCCTTGCTACAACAAGACAGTATCATGAAACTGCTACAGAGGCTGACAGCACCACCAAAGTGGCGATCGATGGGGGCACCGTATCCCTATGCCAAAAAATTTGAAAGTTGTTATTCCCTGGCTTTTACCAAAAATTTTGCTTTGCCATCTGCAGTTGGGTTTACTGTATATGCTGGATATCCTTCCGTGTTGTCAACAACATTGTTCGGTCAGTTGATTTTGTTGAACTTTATTTTCAGTGGAGAATGCACCTCTTGTGATTACAGTAATGATCATGATATAGTATATTATTCCTTTAGTTTCTGTTCTTAATAAATTTGATTCTCCGAAATGTTTTAACATACAATTTATATGCTTTCAAATGCATCCCAATTCATAGTCAAATAAATCTCATGACTTGGAAAGAAAAGCCTGCGAAAATGTTATTTGAATGATGAAACTTAATTTAGTATGATGCTATTCTTTGGTATTGGTGGTCATTAAATAGGACACAAATCCAACCCATATTAAATATTTTCTTAACCCGTCCAATACCAGCGATGGCCGGCAGCCTTCAGTAGATAAAGTCACTCCCCAGTCCCAGCGACGGCTGGGAACTGTCAGTAATGTACTTTCCTTGTAACTGCCTGCATCAGGCTGTGCCTGGTACCACGACCGTTTGAGCACTGCTCTCGATATGGCAACACTTCTCGGCTTATATCCAACCCTCTGAAGGCTGGGAGAGCCAGTATTCCTTCATCTCTTGAGGTGGAAGGTTGTTCTATCTTGCTATTTTGGCCACATTGCTTGGGGGGGGGGGGACGGGACGGGACGGGACGACTTATTACTGTATCCACCGGTATAGCAGGGGTTAACTGGTACCGGTATAGGATTTATGATAAACGAAACTCTGAGGAAACCGTGCACTAGAGGTTTTTCATGTTAGCATGTGCCTTTTTTTTTTTTTTTTTTTTTTCCCTCTCAATTCAACTCAGTCTAGATGTTATTAGGGCATAATTTAAATATATACACCCCTTTTTGTCATGCTTATAAATTTAGTAGGCTTCAATTCAGTTATCTTTTGACAATTTCTTACCCTAGATTCCAAGACCACAAACTGCTTGGCTCTTTCCAGAGCCACTTGTTATATTTTCTTTGTTTTTTGACTAACAATACTGTGATGTTAACATTGCTTTTCTCTTTTTAAAAAGTAATAATTATTTTCCTGCCAAATCTTGATTAAACTGCAATATATTATAAAAAAAATGAAGTTTTATACTTTATTGATAATGGGATTGTGCCTGAGTATATAGATAGATACAGTATTATTAAATTGGTGGTGTAATGGTTAAGGTGTCTAAAAATCTGTATGATAACCTGGGTTCGAATCCTGGTGGATCACATAAATGCTTTCATTAATTTCATTGGAGGTGTTGTGGTGAAATTAATAAAAAATAGAATACAGTTTGACAAAAGTAATAAGTACATGACTAATTCAAATACATGGAATTCAAAGAGGAAATATGGTTCATTATCATCGCTATTTATTTGTAATACTTGTATTACTTTATGTATACAGTATAGGATAATGAAATGAGTGATTATTTTACAGGAAATTTTAAACATCTCTTGATGTACTTTTAAAACTTAGGCCGCAAAATGTTATGCATGGTTTTTATTTCAATAATTAATATATACACTTTTGCTACTCTTATAAGTACTGTATTTGAAATCAAATGGGCTTGACACAAATACTTGTTTTGAAGTTTCTTCACTGACTATTTAGGTTATAAGGAGTATCCATCTTTATTTAACTATTACATGCGAGTCTTGAAACATAATATACTGGTACAGTGTTTGCTGCATGAGCATTAATTTTAGATATTTTAAGAGCTGTATCAGTAAGATCGTGTTTAAGGCATCCACTATTTAATAAGTTGATGTGGCTCATAAGGACACTTTAAGTATATAAGAAAGTTTAGTTTATATATCTACTGTTACATGTATGTGAAAAGTCGAACTGTTATTTTAGATGCTGCAGCAAGTTTGTGAGGCGACATTTGATAATTAACTGAATTATCCCTCAGGATTATCAAATCCATTTGGTTTAATGTTTTCGGTTTATCAGGATGCTTACAATTCATACAAAATATATTTGAATTATTGTCATTGCCTTTTATTATGTCGTTGAAATGCTTATGTGGTTTTGTAATTTAGTAGTAGTGATGGAAATTAATTGGCTATGATCATTGTCAATAATAACACATTTTATTTGTCAATACTATTCACAATATTTTTGTGATTGTTTGAAAAGGTAATCATTGCCCCACAGACCTGCTCACAACCAGTGGCTTAATACTCCATGACTAAAGCGTCCACACTCTTTGGTTTTGTGGGATCACATTTTTATCTTAAAGAGTTGCAGATACTTCACTTACATTTGTGGTAAATTGGAGTGGATGATTAATTTATCCTGATCATTGTCAAGTTGGCCACCCCCGGCTATGGGGTATGTGCATTAGTACAGTATATACATACATTGTCATTAAAGATACTTGAAATCCAAGATTGAGTTTGCTTGAAAGTATCACTAGTGGCTCAATAATTACTGTATATTTACAGTACTGTATACTTGTATAGTCAAATCTGTGATTAGTACCGGTATATTGGATATGGGAACATCCTTAAGAATTCATTAATTGTATGAAAAATACCTGAAAATATGAAGATGGGTGTGCGCTAGAGTCGTGATGGCGGAGTGTTGATGTACCAGCCTAGGACCACCTGTTGTGTACCTCATCCTACGCCTCAGTCATCACACTGCTTGTATATTAATTATACAGTATGAAGAGATCATGCTACACAACCATAGTTGTTCGCATAGGGATGGCACTACTTGTTCCTTTTTATTGTACAATTAATAAGGATGCAATAATGCTGCAGTCTCGTTGAGATTACACAACATCCCCTTTATTATTTCTTCATAGTCTTGGCCAATATCAGTTTGGATTTATTTGCTTTCTGATAAAACTTTTGGGAAAGTTCCACTGCCATCTTATTTATGAAATTGTACACACATTTTTGGGGCTAACTTAACTCAATTTTATGGGGCTTACTAATGTGATGACTGGGATGAAATAGGTGTCTTGCACTCACCTAGTAGGTAGTTCACAATAGGTAGGTCCAATCTCTTCCTCACTAAGCTAAGCTGTTTTTCTGTTTGATTGTCACGACACTAGGCTTTGGGTTTTTGTCCTTCGAAACGGAAGAGGCCGTGGATAGAGCAGTGGCCGAGCACTTTGTCACATTAATGGAAAGCAGGTATTAGTCTTAAGTTGTTTTTTTAGTTCTTGACATATTGCAACAATTATGGGTCAATTATATGGATTTTTATATACGGTATTGATGATTCTTAATATTGTTGTGATCTTAATTTATTTCATAAAAGTTATGCGTATCTATTGCTGATGATCGCTTATCTGAACAGTAGCGTTGACGTTTGTGATAATGGCAATTACTTTATTATTGCTTGTAATATCTTCAAATTTTAGCAATGCATATTATTTGACACATAATACTGCAGGGATGTTCTGGGATGTATGTTATAAAGATGCAAAATTTGCAAGTCATTATCTTCCGATACAAATTTGTGAAGTTTTTTGTATCCAGGTCTTACAAGATTTGTGTCCTTCACAAATGATTCTGGAAATAATTATCAGTAAATAGAATGCATGAATTAGCCTTTATTGTTAAATAGCTCTGCACTGTGGGTATAATCTAGTAATATAACTGTTTATATACCGTATATTGGTTAATCTGTAAGGCGCCGATGCAATGTAGTATTAATATTATATGCACGGTAAGTTCCTTGTCTTAAAATTAAAAGCGATTGCCAATGAGGATGAATTGTACACAGTGCACCTCTCTATTCCCAGTGTCCTTGTCAAGTTATTGTGAAAGTACAATTCATTCCTCGTTCTTTCTTATGAGCCAAAATATATGTCGAGATTTAACATTAGGAAGGAGTAATTTTATAAGGAGGGTTATGTCACCTTTTGTTGTAGGTACAACTGAATTCCGTAGTTCGCTGACAACCTTTTTGAAAATGTAATTTGAAGGTGAAGCACTTTTATCTTGACAGTTCTCATTAGTTTCCAGTCAGTTTGTTACTCTTTAGTTTTGCTTATCATATTTTCAGAATAGTGCGTTTCTCCGGAAGTTACATGGTTACTTGAGTTTGTCAGGGAACTTTAGAATTTTGGTTTACCATGTTGGTTACCTCGTGCTGTGTGCTACGCTGCCTTCATATTTTGTTCTGTATTTCACTTGCCAGCAATCCATAGTCTGGACATACAATAAAGTTGAATATACTAAATCAGAGTATGGGTATAACGATAAATTAAGCAAAGTACAGAAAGCAGACTGAGGATTTATGGGGGGGAAATTAAAACAAAAATAAAGGGTCTGTTGGAAGTGCATGGCGGATTACAACCCGAGGTAACTCATCATGGCCGAGGTTGTTGTTATGTTGTTGGCGTAACGCTCCCTTTTACCTGGTTCCGGTATGAGTGTATTTGTTACTATTACTGAAGGTGGAGATCAAGAAGGCAGAACCCCGGGACGCCAACAAGGTGCAGGATGAAGGTGGCCAATGGGGCACTCACCCGGATAACCAGTGGGGCATGCCAGTCGGACCGCCGGGTATGCCAGGGCTCAATAATGTAAGTACAGTACACTCAATTCATTTATTTATTATACTGTGTTGGTGGTGTTATGCGTTTAGGTGCTAATGTTCTGGGTGTGGTGTCCCAAGTTCGAATCCCGGGAGGACCATATATACTTTTATTAGTTAATTCAAGTACAACATCGTTCTTAACACCATTAACCCCCAGAACAAATATTTTATTGGAATTGTAGAGTAATTTTGTATGGCTTGTACACTTTGGTGCCATAGTCTTGTAACCCACTCATGAATTTGTGAACCCTGTATATTTTCCTTTATGCAATTATAACTAGGGATGGATTTTTTGGATAGAAATTGTCTTATGAATAATACAGTATATATAGTTTTGTAGTTGATGTATAGATAATTATCATAAATTAGTTTCCTGAGATATACTTCTATAACTAGAAATAGGTGAAGTCTACAATTATTTATGAGTGGGCTAGAGGCTAAGGCATCCGAGTGTACAATTGGACAATATGATGCGGCCTCAGAGTTCTCACTTAAAGGACAAAGGTCCTAGTCATTATTATTATTTTACCATACATTTCCATCTTATAGCATAATTAATCATAAGTTTTAAGTGGTGTGTTAGTGTATGAAAATATTATTTTCAAGTTAGGTGATGGGAAAAAATCCAAATAGGATAGTATATAACAAGAGTTTGGATAGGGAGATATGGTTTTGTTTCATCATGTTTAGCTTCTGTAGAGTAGTCCTTGGAGAAAACAGGGGTGTAGTAAATATTGAGTACTAAGAGTACTGTACAGTATATGTAATCTGAGCAAAGGTCTATACAGTAATTATGTTTAACATTTCTCATAGGAAAGAGGAAATATTTTTTATTTCATTTTACAGGGTATGGGTCCGGGCAACATGGGTCCACCTTTGGGCCCTCCTCTGGGGCCCCACAGCAGCCAGATAAGTGGCCACATGGGGACCCAAGGCATGGTACAGAGTCCTTACCAGGGCTGGGGCACTCCCCCTCAGCAACAGGGTTACCCTCCACAGGGGTACGGTGCCCCCCAGGGTCCTGGGGGCTACCAGGGCTGGGGTGCAGGACAGCAGCTGCAGCAGTGGGGAGCACCCAACTATGGGTCACCAGGGGGACAGCAGTACGGCAGTTTCGGTAAGTTACCCTTTCTCTTACATGTTCAATGATTTATTTATTGAAGTCACAGTCTCAAGACTTAAAATTTATTTCAATTTAGTTATATTTTTCATAGAATTAAAAAGTTATTGTGTAAGGATGGTTTTTGAAGTTATAGGTTGTGAAGGTATTTGAATCCTAATAAGTAGTTATATTTTGGAAATATGAAACATGGCCTATTTTAGAAGCAGTGAGTATATGTGTTAATAATAATAGCTGTATAAGTTGGAAGGTAAATGAATCCTAATAAGACTGTTTTGGAAATATGAACCATGGCCTCTAGTAACAGCAGTGCGTGTCAAAATATACAATAAGATGTGCATAGAGGCCCAAGGCAGGAAGAAACTTGGAGCATTAACCCTTTCAATCAGATTTTTGTTTCATTCAAGCTGCTCCTGGCAATGTCTTTAATTTAGGAAGGTACTCTTGAGTTGAGGGATGAATGAAAGTCTTCTACCCTGGATTCCTCGAGATCCTTCCTAGATTGAGTAAATTAATTTGTTGACAGTAGCATTAACCCTTTCACTATAGGAGGCCTTTGCAGGGAATAATAGTATTGTCTAGTGTTAGCCATAATACGGGAAATGAAGGCGTGATTGTGCTGATGGATTTACTTTTAGGAGGGCAGAATCAGTGGGCATAAGAGCTAGGCTTAAGTGAGAGGAAAGGAATGATATGTATAGCTATATGCAGATGATGCTGTCAGTAGAGAGGGTGGCTGCTCTTAGACAGGGTGTGAACGAAGGAAGTTGAAGGTCAATAAAGGGAAAATTAAGGTACAGTACTGGTAATCATGTTGGTGAACACCTGAAACCATAAACTGGTGATTCATGTCACATAGTTCACTAGAAAAATTGCAATAGGCCTACAGTATTAAACTGTAAAACAAAAACATTGATAAGGTTGAAAGCTTCAAGTATTTGAAAAATACATTTATGGAAGAAGAATTAATTAAATTTAAAAACGAATGCATGGGAGATGGTAATTGGAGAACCTTATTGTATCTTAAAAGCAGGTTAAATATAAAAGTGAGTCACTTTCAAACATTGCGTTACTCCGAACACTTATGGAAGCGAGACGTGAATAGCAAGTGATAAGGATTTTTCCAAAAGAGCTGTGAAGATCAGTTTTTTTAGAATTTTTGTTGAAAGGCATCCAGGATTTTATTGAGTCAGAAAATCGTCTGATATTAATTTTTTAAACTTTCAAAATAAACAAACCAAAACTGGGACCACACAAGATAATGCAAAAGAACTAATAAAAGTCGACGTAATGCAAAATAACTAAAAATCGCTATGTGGAAAAAACCGCTTAATAAAACAAAATTGTCAGAATAGTAAAAATGAAAAGGTGATCCATACTGAAAGGGTTAATAATAAAGTAAAGAAGTTTGTGGTGTTGAAGGGGCTAAGGATGGAGGGGTGTGTTTCAGGGCCCATGGAAGGGGGCACGTGGGGTTGGACTTCCCTACCTCGCCCTCCACACCTCAGCCACACGAACGTGAGTCGTGCATGGCGGGTGTGTGTGTCTCTGCACATTTTGGTGTTCTTGTCATGGCATAATTTATACGCTGGAGTTGAACCTGGCTTTTTGAGGGAGTGACTTTTTTTTATTAGGGCTAACGGTGGAGTCCACTAGTATTTTTTTGTCAGCACTCTAGCTATTGAAGATTTTTTAATGATTAAAGTCATGGACATTTACTTGGCAATCCTGCTTTGGCTACTTGTAAATTATAACTATAATTATTGTACTAAAATTATCTACCTTACTCTAGGTTTTATAGTAATGCTTATGAGCCCAGAAACGTTCTGATCTCAAATTTTCCGAAAATCACTTTTTGGACTCTCTACCTTAGCACAAAATTTCATTTAACATTTTGTATATCCTAAGATTGGCACTTAAAATTTTCTGTAAGTACTTTATATGTTCTGTTAAACTGATTGTCCCAGTTACTATATTAGCTACCTCAAGAAGTCTTAAGGGGGCCACCTTTGTTTTTTCTCTTCTCTCCCCCTCTCTCTCTGGGTTATATTCATTCGGCCCCATTTAGCCTATTGCTTTAAGACTTATCCCCATCCAGGTGTTGATTTTTGCCTGGCGAGCGGTAGCAAGCCAGCATATTTTATTTTATTTTTTGACAGCAGGCAAAATGTGTATATTTTTCATATAAAAGTGTCCCGGCGAAGCTGGATTTCTCAATACAATGCTGGCTCGATATTGCTAGCCAGGAAGAAATCGACACCTGAATGTGGATAAACGTGTTTAAACAGTAGACTGAATGGGGCCGAATGGATACAACCCAGAGAGCAAAAAAAGCCAAGGTGGGCTCCCTTAATTGAAGCCCTGTACACTTAAGGAGAAGGCAAAAAGGTTGCTGT
>CM064489.1:1529106-1705569 GCA_032716605.1 Paralithodes platypus
AGAGAGTTGGTGAGTGGACGGGAGTTACTGATACGAAAGGCCTTCCGTTTTTCAACTTTGTCTAGGAGAGCTTGGTGTGAGAGTGGTAACCTCCGCCACACCATCTATGTTGAACAATACTCAATACAAAGGGCGGCACTAATGCCCCTGTACAGAGCAAGAAGCTGTGCAGGGGAGAAAAGGAAAACCCCCTAGGGCGGTTGAGCACAACCCAGCTTCTGGGAGGCTGCTCTTAGCATAGACTGGTAATATGGTCCTTCCAAATGAGAGCAGAATGAAAGAAAGAGGACATCCAAGAATATTAGACAGAGAAATGAAGGGTTGATTTTTTGTATTGTTGAAGAATACGGGATAGTCCGCTGGGCGATCATGACGGGTATAGTAGAATTGGAGAAATTGGGTTTTGGAAGCATTAAAGTTAACAAGGTTTTCTGGCTGCCCCAATTGGAAATAGTATTTATGGATCCGGAATTTAAGAAGTTCTATGGCTTCATTGGAGGGTTTGGTCGTTTGAGGGATTGCCTGGCTGGTGGCGTTCTGAAAAAACTATGGGGTTAGTGTAAGGTTGAGTCGTCTGCGTAGACTCTGTAAAATGGAGGGGAATTAAGGTACAGTTAAGGAGATCATTTATAAAAATGGTTAGAAAGAGAATAGGAGATAGTTAGACCCCAGAGCCCCTGAGGAAACACCGGAGTTTATGGGTGAGGAAGTGAACAATGGCCGTCCACAACCGCAGCTGATGGAAACGGCTCGGAAAGGATAATTAGAGGACAATAGGCACAGATGGAGGGATAGAAACCGAAGGAGGGTAGTTTAGAAATTAAAGATTTATGCCAGACTCTATCCGAAGGCTTTCGATATGTCTAGTGTCAATAGAAAAAGTCTCCACCGAAGTCCTGAAAGGAGGATGACCAAGAGTTAAGTAAGATATGAAAGAAGATCACCCAGTAGAGAGGACCCCTTAAGGAAGCCATACTGGCGATCTGAGAGCAGATTATGAGAAGAGAAATGCTTAAGAAATTTGGAAGCAAGAATAGTTTCAAAAACTTTAGAAAGACAGAGATAAGAGCAATTGGACTATAGTTGGAGGGTTGAGAGCGGTCACCCTTCTTTGGGACAGGTTGAATGTGAGCAAACTTCCAGCATGAAGGGAAGACGTTAGAGGCTAGACAGAGACGAAAGAGTCTGCCTAGGCAGGGAGTCATCACGGAAGCCACAGTTTTTGAGAACAACAGGAGGAACACCGTCCGGACCGTACGCCTTATTAGTAATAAGCCCAGAGAGGGTAAAAAGTACATCTTTTGAAGAGATTAGGATATTAGGCATAAGTAAGAGAGAGGAGGGGGAGAGGGAGGAATAGCGCGCCGGAATCATCCAAGGTGGAGATTATGCCCATGGCGCAGGGGTTAAAGACGGAGTTGTCCATAGGGGTATGGTTTTAGTCTTGTCTTAATGGTGACTTACTAGGCAACCTTGTTCTGCCTCGCTTACATACATAGAAGCTTAAAGGCCGCTTTATCCGCAGAGAGTGTGGTTTCAGTTCTTTTACTATAGTACAGTACAAAAAGGTCTTCCGACAACACTGCCCGGTCATGTCATCACTCTGGTTTGGTATAATGCTAACAGTTCCTCAGTAAGACTCAACAAAGTTCCCCTACAGTGGTTTTACTTGCAGTATCCGCACCACACACCAGCCTTAGCCTTGCTACAACAAGACAGTATCATGAAACTGCTACAGAGGCTGACAGCACCACCAAAGTGGCGATCGATGGGGGCACCGTATCCCTATGCCAAAAAATTTGAAAGTTGTTATTCCCTGGCTTTTACCAAAAATTTTGCTTTGCCATCTGCAGTTGGGTTTACTGTATATGCTGGATATCCTTCCGTGTTGTCAACAACATTGTTCGGTCAGTTGATTTTGTTGAACTTTATTTTCAGTGGAGAATGCACCTCTTGTGATTACAGTAATGATCATGATATAGTATTATTCCTTTAGTTTCTGTTCTTAATAAATTTTGATTCTCCGAAATGTTTTAACATACAATTTATATGCTTTCAAATGCATCCCAATTCATAGTCAAATACATCTCATGACTTGGAAAGAAAAGCCTGCGAAAATGTTATTTGAATGATGAAACTTAATTTAGTATGATGCTATTCTTTGGTATTGGTGGTCATTAAATAGGACACAAATCCAACCCATATTAAATATTTTCTTAACCCGTCCAATACCAGCGATGGCCGGCAGCCTTCAGTAGATAAAGTCACTCCCCAGTCCCAGCGACGGCTGGGAACTGTCAGTAATGTACTTTCCTTGTAACTGCCTGCATCAGGCTGTGCCTGGTACCACGACCGTTTGAGCACTGCTCTCGATATGGCAACACTTCTCGGCTTATATCCAACCCTCTGAAGGCTGGGAGAGCCAGTATTCCTTCATCTCTTGAGGTGGAAGGTTGTTCTATCTTGCTATTTTGGCCACATTGCTTGGGGGGGGGGGACGGGACGGGACGACTTATTACTGTATCCACCGGTATAGCAGGGGTTAACTGGTACCGGTATAGGATTTATGATAAACGAAACTCTGAGGAAACCGTGCACTAGAGGTTTTTCATGTTAGCATGTGCCTTTTTTTTTTTTTTTTTTTTTTCCCTCTCAATTCAACTCAGTCTAGATGTTATTAGGGCATAATTTAAATATATACACCCCTTTTTGTCATGCTTATAAATTTAGTAGGCTTCAATTCAGTTATCTTTTGACAATTTCTTACCCTAGATTCCAAGACCACAAACTGCTTGGCTCTTTCCAGAGCCACTTGTTATATTTTCTTTGTTTTTTGACTAACAATACTGTGATGTTAACATTGCTTTTCTCTTTTTAAAAAGTAATAATTATTTTCCTGCCAAATCTTGATTAAACTGCAATATATTATAAAAAAAATGAAGTTTTATACTTTATTGATAATGGGATTGTGCCTGAGTATATAGATAGATACAGTATTATTAAATTGGTGGTGTAATGGTTAAGGTGTCTAAAAATCTGTATGATAACCTGGGTTCGAATCCTGGTGGATCACATAAATGCTTTCATTAATTTCATTGGAGGTGTTGTGGTGAAATTAATAAAAAATAGAATACAGTTTGACAAAAGTAATAAGTACATGACTAATTCAAATACATGGAATTCAAAGAGGAAATATGGTTCATTATCATCGCTATTTATTTGTAATACTTGTATTACTTTATGTATACAGTATAGGATAATGAAATGAGTGATTATTTTACAGGAAATTTTAAACATCTCTTGATGTACTTTTAAAACTTAGGCCGCAAAATGTTATGCATGGTTTTTATTTCAATAATTAATATATACACTTTTGCTACTCTTATAAGTACTGTATTTGAAATCAAATGGGCTTGACACAAATACTTGTTTTGAAGTTTCTTCACTGACTATTTAGGTTATAAGGAGTATCCATCTTTATTTAACTATTACATGCGAGTCTTGAAACATAATATACTGGTACAGTGTTTGCTGCATGAGCATTAATTTTAGATATTTTAAGAGCTGTATCAGTAAGATCGTGTTTAAGGCATCCACTATTTAATAAGTTGATGTGGCTCATAAGGACACTTTAAGTATATAAGAAAGTTTAGTTTATATATCTACTCTTACATGTATGTGAAAAGTCGAACTGTTATTTTAGATGCTGCAGCAAGTTTGTGAGGCGACATTTGATAATTAACTGAATTATCCCTCAGGATTATCAAATCCATTTGGTTTAATGTTTTCGGTTTATCAGGATGCTTACAATTCATACAAAATATATTTGAATTATTGTCATTGCCTTTTATTATGTCGTTGAAATGCTTATGTGGTTTTGTAATTTAGTAGTAGTGATGGAAATTAATTGGCTATGATCATTGTCAATAATAACACATTTTATTTGTCAATACTATTCACAATATTTTTGTGATTGTTTGAAAAGGTAATCATTGCCCCACAGACCTGCTCACAACCAGTGCTTAATACTCCATGACTAAAGCGTCCACACTCTTTGGTTTTGTGGGATCACATTTTTATCTTAAAGAGTTGCAGATACTTCACTTACATTTGTGGTAAATTGGAGTGGATGATTAATTTATCCTGATCATTGTCAAGTTGGCCACCCCCGGCTATGGGGTATGTGCATTAGTACAGTATATACATACATTGTCATTAAAGATACTTGAAATCCAAGATTGAGTTTGCTTGAAAGTATCACTAGTGGCTCAATAATTACTGTATATTTACAGTACTGTATACTTGTATAGTCAAATCTGTGATTAGTACCGGTATATTGGATATGGGAACATCCTTAAGAATTCATTAATTGTATGAAAAATACCTGAAAATATGAAGATGGGTGTGCGCTAGAGTCGTGATGGCGGAGTGTTGATGTACCAGCCTAGGACCACCTGTTGTGTACCTCATCCTACGCCTCAGTCATCACACTGCTTGTATATTAATTATACAGTATAAAGAGATCATGCTACACAACCATAGTTGTTCGCATAGGGATGGCACTACTTGTTCCTTTTTATTGTACAATTAATAAGGATGCAATAATGCTGCAGTCTCGTTGAGATTACACAACATCCCCTTTATTATTTCTTCATAGTCTTGGCCAATATCAGTTTGGATTTATTTGCTTTCTGATAAAACTTTTGGGAAAGTTCCACTGCCATCTTATTTATGAAATTGTACACACATTTTTGGGGCTAACTTAACTCAATTTTATGGGGCTTACTAATGTGATGACTGGGATGAAATAGGTGTCTTGCACTCACCTAGTAGGTAGTTCACAATAGGTAGGTCCAATCTCTTCCTCACTAAGCTAAGCTGTTTTTCTGTTTGATTGTCACGACACTAGGCTTTGGGTTTTTGTCCTTCGAAACGGAAGAGGCCGTGGATAGAGCAGTGGCCGAGCACTTTGTCAACATTAATGGAAAGCAGGTATTAGTCTTAAGTTGTTTTTTTAGTTCTTGACATATTGCAACAATTATGGGTCAATTATATGGATTTTTATATACGGTATTGATGATTCTTAATATTGTTGTGATCTTAATTTATTTCATAAAAGTTATGCGTATCTATTGCTGATGATCGCTTATCTGAACAGTAGCGTTGACGTTTGTGATAATGGCAATTACTTTATTATTGCTTGTAATATCTTCAAATTTTAGCAATGCATATTATTTGACACATAATACTGCAGGGATGTTCTGGGATGTATGTTATAAAGATGCAAAATTTGCAAGTCATTATCTTCCGATACAAATTTGTGAAGTTTTTTGTATCCAGGTCTTACAAGATTTGTGTCCTTCACAAATGATTCTGGAAATAATTATCAGTAAATAGAATGCATGAATTAGCCTTTATTGTTAAATAGCTCTGCACTGTGGGTATAATCTAGTAATATAACTGTTTATATACCGTATATTGGTTAATCTGTAAGGCGCCGATGCAATGTAGTATTAATATTATATGCACGGTAAGTTCCTTGTCTTAAAATTAAAAGCGATTGCCAATGAGGATGAATTGTACACAGTGCACCTCTCTATTCCCAGTGTCCTTGTCAAGTTATTGTGAAAGTACAATTCATTCCTCGTTCTTTCTTATGAGCCAAAATATATGTCGAGATTTAACATTAGGAAGGAGTAATTTTATAAGGAGGGTTATGTCACCTTTTGTTGTAGGTACAACTGAATTCCGTAGTTCGCTGACAACCTTTTTGAAAATGTAATTTGAAGGTGAAGCACTTTTATCTTGACAGTTCTCATTAGTTTCCAGTCAGTTTGTTACTCTTTAGTTTTGCTTATCATATTTTCAGAATAGTGCGTTTCTCCGGAAGTTACATGGTTACTTGAGTTTGTCAGGGAACTTTAGAATTTTGGTTTACCATGTTGGTTACCTCGTGCTGTGTGCTACGCTGCCTTCATATTTTGTTCTGTATTTCACTTGCCAGCAATCCATAGTCTGGACATACAATAAAGTTGAATATACTAAATTCAGAGTATGGGTATAACGATAAATTAAGCAAAGTACAGAAAGCAGACTGAGGATTTATGGGGGGGAAATTAAAACAAAAATAAAGGGTCTGTTGGAAGTGCATGGCGGATTACAACCCGAGGTAACTCATCATGGCCGAGGTTGTTGTTATGTTGTTGGCGTAACGCTCCCTTTTACCTGGTTCCGGTATGAGTGTATTTGTTACTATTACTGAAGGTGGAGATCAAGAAGGCAGAACCCCGGGACGCCAACAAGGTGCAGGATGAAGGTGGCCAATGGGGCACTCACCCGGATAACCAGTGGGGCATGCCAGTCGGACCGCCGGGTATGCCAGGGCTCAATAATGTAAGTACAGTACACTCAATTCATTTATTTATTATACTGTGTTGGTGGTGTTATGCGTTTAGGTGCTAATGTTCTGGGTGTGGTGTCCCAAGTTCGAATCCCGGGAGGACCATATACTTTTATTAGTTAATTCAAGTACAACATCGTTCTTAACACCATTAACCCCCAGAACAAATATTTTATTGGAATTGTAGAGTAATTTTGTATGGCTTGTACACTTTGGTGCCATAGTCTTGTAACCCACTCATGAATTTGTGAACCCTGTATATTTTCCTTTATGCAATTATAACTAGGGATGGATTTTTTGGATAGAAATTGTCTTATGAATAATACAGTATATATAGTTTTGTAGTTGATGTATAGATAATTATCATAAATTAGTTTCCTGAGATATACTTCTATAACTAGAAATAGGTGAAGTCTACAATTATTTATGAGTGGGCTAGAGGCTAAGGCATCCGAGTGTACAATTGGACAATATGATGCGGCCTCAGAGTTCTCACTTAAAGGACAAAGGTCCTAGTCATTATTATTATTTTACCATACATTTCCATCTTATAGCATAATTAATCATAAGTTTTAAGTGGTGTGTTAGTGTATGAAAATATTATTTTCAAGTTAGGTGATGGGAAAAAATCCAAATAGGATAGTATATAACAAGAGTTTGGATAGGGAGATATGGTTTTGTTTCATCATGTTTAGCTTCTGTAGAGTAGTCCTTGGAGAAAACAGGGGTGTAGTAAATATTGAGTACTAAGAGTACTGTACAGTATATGTAATCTGAGCAAAGGTCTATACAGTAATTATGTTTAACATTTCTCATAGGAAAGAGGAAATATTTTTTATTTCATTTTACAGGGTATGGGTCCTGGCAACATGGGTCCACCTTTGGGCCCTCCTCTGGGGCCCCACAGCAGCCAGATAAGTGGCCACATGGGGACCCAAGGCATGGTACAGAGTCCTTACCAGGGCTGGGGCACTCCCCCTCAGCAACAGGGTTACCCTCCACAGGGGTACGGTGCCCCCCAGGGTCCTGGGGGCTACCAGGGCTGGGGTGCAGGACAGCAGCTGCAGCAGTGGGGAGCACCCAACTATGGGTCACCAGGGGGACAGCAGTACGGCAGTTTCGGTAAGTTACCCTTTCTCTTACATGTTCAATGATTTATTTATTGAAGTCACAGTCTCAAGACTTAAAATTTATTTCAATTTAGTTATATTTTTCATAGAATTAAAAAGTTATTGTGTAAGGATGGTTTTTGAAGTTATAGGTTGTGAAGGTATTTGAATCCTAATAAGTAGTTATATTTTGGAAATATGAAACATGGCCTATTTTAGAAGCAGTGAGTATATATATGTTAATAATAATAGCTGTATAAGTTGGAAGGTAAATGAATCCTAATAAGACTGTTTTGGAAATATGAACCATGGCCTCTAGTAACAGCAGTGCGTGTCAAAATATACAATAAGATGTGCATAGAGGCCCAAGCAGGAAGAAACTTGGAGCATTAACCCTTTCAATCAGATTTTTGTTTCATTCAAGCTGCTCCTGGCAATGTCTTTAATTTAGGAAGGTACTCTTGAGTTGAGGGATGAATGAAAGTCTTCTACCCTGGATTCCTCGAGATCCTTCCTAGATTGAGTAAATTAATTTGTTGACAGTAGCATTAACCCTTTCACTATAGGAGGCCTTTGCAGGGAATAATAGTATTGTCTAGTGTTAGCCATAATACGGGAAATGAAGGCGTGATTGTGCTGATGGATTTACTTTTAGGAGGGCAGAATCAGTGGGCATAAGAGCTAGGCTTAAGTGAGAGGAAAGGAATGATATGTATAGCTATATGCAGATGATGCTGTCAGTAGAGAGGGTGGCTGCTCTTAGACAGGGTGTGAACGAAGGAAGTTGAAGGTCAATAAAGGGAAAATTAAGGTACAGTACTGGTAATCATGTTGGTGAACACCTGAAACCATAAACTGGTGATTCATGTCACATAGTTCACTAGAAAAATTGCAATAGGCCTACAGTATTAAACTGTAAAACAAAAACAATTGATAAGGTTGAAAGCTTCAAGTATTTGAAAAATACATTTATGGAAGAAGAATTAATTAAATTTAAAAACGAATGCATGGGAGATGGTAATTGGAGAACCTTATTGTATCTTAAAAGCAGGTTAAATATAAAAGTGAGTCACTTTCAAACATTGCGTTACTCCGAACACTTATGGAAGCGAGACGTGAATAGCAAGTGATAAGGATTTTTCCAAAAGAGCTGTGAAGATCAGTTTTTTTAGAATTTTTGTTGAAAGGCATCCAGGATTTTATTGAGTCAGAAAATCGTCTGATATTAATTTTTTAAACTTTCAAAATAAACAAACCAAAACTGGGACCACACAAGATAATGCAAAAGAACTAATAAAAGTCGACGTAATGCAAAATAACTAAAAATCGCTATGTGGAAAAAACCGCTTAATAAAACAAAATTGTCAGAATAGTAAAAATGAAAAGGTGATCCATACTGAAAGGGTTAATAATAAAGTAAAGAAGTTTGTGGTGTTGAAGGGGCTAAGGATGGAGGGGTGTGTTTCAGGGCCCATGGAAGGGGGCACGTGGGGTTGGACTTCCCCTACCTCGCCCTCCACACCTCAGCCACACGAACGTGAGTCGTGCATGGCGGGTGTGTGTGTCTCTGCACATTTTGGTGTTCTTGTCATGGCATAATTTATACGCTGGAGTTGAACCTGGCTTTTTGAGGGAGTGACTTTTTTTTATTAAGGCTAACGGTGGAGTCACTAGTATTTTTTGTCAGCACTCTAGCTATTGAAGATTTTTAATGATTAAAGTCATGGACATTTACTTGGCAATCCTGCTTTGGCTACTTGTAAATTATAACTATAATTATTGTACTAAAATTATCTACCTTACTCTAGGTTTTATAGTAATGCTTATGAGCCCAGAAACGTTCTGATCTCAAATTTTCCGAAAAATCACTTTTGACTCTACCTTAGCACAAAATTTCATTTAACATTTTGTATATCCTAAGATTGGCACTTAAATTTCTGTAAGTACTTTATATGTTCTGTTAAACTGATTGTCCCAGTTACTATATTAGCTACCTCAAGAAGTCTTAAGGGGGCCACCTTTGTTTTTTCTCTTCTCTCCCCCTCTCTCTCTGGGTTATATCCATTCGGCCCCATTCAGCCTACTGTTTTAAGACTTATCCCCATCCAGGTGTTGATTTTTTCCTGGCAAGCGGTAGCGAGCCAGCATATTTATATTTATTTTTTTGACAGCAGGCAAAATGTGTATATTTTTCAATATAAAAGTGTCCGGCGAAGCTGGATTTCTCAATACAATGCTGGCTCGCTATTGCTAGCCAGGAAGAAATCGACACCTGAATGGGGATAAACGTCTTAAAACAGTAGACTGAATGGGGCCGAATGGATACAACCCAGAGAGCAAAAAAAGCCAAGGTGGGCTCCCTTAATTGAAGCCCTGTACACTTAAGGAGAAGGCAAAAGGTGTGCTGTGGAGCTGTACTTAGAACAATACATGGGGTTGATGACTCCTCCTCCTCCTGGTGACAGTCCTGCTAATATGCTACTCCTTCACTTAAGGGGGTAGTGCTTGGTTTTTGGTCTAAATATTTATTTATTTTTTAGTTTCCTCGCTAGACCGCCATCAAGCTTAGAAAGCACCCCCTAGACCCCCTTTCAAGATAAATTTGTACATTTTTCGGTAGAAAAATGTTCCGGCTATAAGCCGTTTCCTTCTAAAATTAGAGGCTCGGCAAGAAAAAATCGACACCTAAAGGTCACGAAAGGTCTTAATATTGACAAAAAAATGAGGCGAAAGGTCTCAAAATAGCCAAACTAACGGAACGAAGGTCTTAAAACCTCTGAACTAATATGCTAAACATGAGAGAGAAGGGGGTCCGGACAAAGCGAGTACTACCCCCTTAATACCTCTTGTGTTACATACTGCCAAACTTAGATTATCCAGAGCTTGACTTTCTTTTGCAAGGTTTTTCCTAATTCCTTTCTTTTGTTATATTTTGTATCGGTCAGTTGCAATCGGGTCTTTCGAGTTTTGTACACTTGCGCCATGAAGTCTTGATCAGGAGGTAAACTAATGCTGTAGCCACACAAATGCTATCAAATATACTTTACCTCAATAATTATATCACTGAATCACTATAGATAACTCAAATTACACCTGAGTTAATGATTATGTCATAGAGAATTTTTTCCGTAACCTCATCATTGGTTTACTACTCGATGAAGGACTTGCGATTAGAGTGTACTTCTACACTTCTATAACTCCAAGACAGATTAGTGAGTTTAAAAGCCTCATCAGTAAAACTACCCAGATAACTGTTAAAATGTAAAACTTGCAAAATAAACAAACCAAAACGAGGATGAGACAATATAAAGGCAAAAGAACGAATCAAAATCTTGTGTATCAAGGTGGTATCGTACCTGCCTCCAGTCTAGAGAAGTGGGGAATGCAATCTATTTTTAGAAAGAGCTCTGTCAAAGAAAAAAAAAATTCATATTAAATTATATGTATTTCCAATAAGTTCTAAAGCACTTTAGTTACGAAATGGGGCACTTAACTCTTTCTATACTCCCCAGAAATTAGGAAAATAATCAGCTGGTATCTAGTGTAATGCAAAATGTGTATGTCTTGGAGTTTAGTGTGGCATACGTTACTTTAGTGGCAATGATTGAGCTCGACTGGTAGAAAATATATCTGGTACACCTTTTTAATTTTCACCTGGTATTTTTCAGTGTTTTTTTGCCACGTCAGATTTCCAACCTTTCTCATTTGATTTTGACATTTCCCACACCTCATTTAAAAAAAATTCAAATTCACATGAGGTTTGTTGAAGTACTGTATTAAAGGTAATTCCTCATTTAATGTTCTAGTTGCGTTCCTGAAAATTGATACTTCAAATAAAACCACTGCGAGTGAAGCAATTGTTTTGTCATCGTTATGAAGATTTTAGATTTTTTTTATCTTGATTTACAACTTAACCTTTTGCACACTTTCTGGCATACTTAAAAGCCTATGTGACCATCATGGGTGTTTAGAAACCTTTGGTTTAGTTACTTCAACATCTGCAGTTTTCTTTGAGCTAGCTGTGGGTAGAAAGCTTATTTTGGAAAGGTAAGTATGAGATTATAATGTAAAACTTGCAAAATAAACAAACAAAAACTGGGACGACACAAGATAAATGCAAAAGAAATAATCAAACTCGCTATGTGGAAATAACGCTTAATAAAATAACATTTTGAAATAAAAAGAATATTAAATTTCTGAAAAAACAGCCATTTTAGGTAAATTGTGTACCCTGATTAAATTAATATATGGTATAATAATGAAACTACTTATAAGAAAGGCAAATTTAAATGAGGAATGGCATAATTGATTTGGCCATAAATTTCAACAAAAGTACAACATGAACTGAGAAAAGGTGTGCGTCGAGTTTTCTGTAGTAGAAGATTGGTGGTAGATAAGCGTACACAGTCTAGTTTAACACAAGATATCCGTGTTTATGTTCAGTTGGGGCTTCACTTGATTTATATTGATGTCTGGGGTGTCAATTATTCTTGATTTAATAAATAAAGGAGTGACAGGGAAATTGAGGCCAGAAAAGATATACATATAAAACGGTATAATTCATGTTCAGTGTATTAAACAGTTCTCAATGGATGCTTTGGGGTTGAGTAGTTTGGATGACGGGTACTGTATGTATAATTTTTTATGTTTGCTTTATTTGTTTTTGAGTGGGGTAGATGCGCTGATTCGTGCGCGGTAGTCCAACTAGTACGCCATATTAATAAGAAAAATACCCACAATTTTTTTGTTTTAGTTTGATAAATATAGTGTTAATATGTATAATAGTTAAATATACATTTTTATACTAAATTTATTCCAACTAGGCCTACTATTTTTGTGGGATTTCAATTCGCATACTAATTTTCCGGCTGGGTGCAAGGAGGGCCGATATCCAGAATTGCTGATTAAGATTAAACCATCTCTGAAGATACGTAGTTGTGGCCATAAATAATTCAACACCGAACGAGACAAACAAGACGGAAAGTTATTAATAGTGAATCCCTGCAATGGGATACTTGTTACTCGAGCAGTATATCAAAATAGTTCACCAGTGTATCATTATTGTACTTCCCAAAAATAGTCTAGAAATTCTTATCCACGATTACCTTTTAGTGATAAACAGGCCAATCGCCGCCTCCTATAGTAACATGAAGGCTGCTAATAGAGGATAAACTCGGTGATCTGGTTAAACTACTGTATTAAATCATAAAAAAAAAGAGGATGAAAATGGCCCCTTTACCAATTCATAATGATAAAGTAAAGTACATTCCATTATCGAAAAAAAAAAAAAAATGTACACATTCCATTATTGGCTTGTTTTTATTGGTATTTCTGGACATCTTCCCTTCTTGCACTCCGCCGGAAATTTGGACCACCCACTTAAACATTGGCTGGTCTTCCCTACCAGTGTTAGGATGTGGTTGGTGTTAATGTAATAGTAACTAATCTTTAAGAACCTAGTTCATTAAGTGATTTTTATATTGTACTTTTATGTTAATGCTTTTCTAATAAGACCATACATTAACTTCTAAGACATGTTCGGTACTTTACTGTTGTGTAGTGAAATAAGTGCATTGATGTTGACTTACGTTAGTGGATATACAGTTTAAAGTTTAAGTTGAGGCATATTTCATCTCTAGTTTAACTCTCCTCTCGGTGATGTTATTTGATTCTAATCTTGTCCCAGTTGATTTTATATTAAACTTAGAACGACCTCAAAGTCAAAGGATTAAGTTCTACCCTTTGACTATGAGAAATAACTCCTAAGCTAAATATTATTGTCTTTTATTTGCTAGAATAATAGGGAAAAGACATCACCATACTAGAAAGTTTTACCTTTGGGTAAACAATGACTTCTTTCTAAGAATTTTGGATGTCAGAAGAGGATTTTATTAAGTTATGGAAGGGCATGGGAATCTGGGAATAGAAAGGTTATTTCCCAGAGATCTTTTGTAAACTATAAAATCATCCAATGTTACCCAGATGCTAAGGAATAGACATGACTTTAATGAGAAGATTAAACATATTTATTAATGGTATAGTGCGAGGTCAGGGTTGCAGCGGAAAATCTGTGTACATTTTCTGCATAGTTCATACATTAAGTGGCTTGCTTTACTTACAACTAGTAACTGTTTCCTCTACACTTCAATATATTTAATAACAAAATGGACAACAGTTCAATTTGAATAATTGGAGTTTTAGTGGGTGTACTGTAAAGGAATTAGTATCTTTCGACTAGGTAACCTGCAGTTGCTTGAGATGTAAATATCCTCAACAAATAAGACTATATTCAGACAATGGAATTAGATTGTAGACTACAAAATATCTGGTGCTATAGAATCAATTTATTAATTTTTACAAACTTGTCAATTGTTTAAGATTACATAGCTATTGCAATCATATATGTTACTAAGAAATATTGTAAATATTGAAATTCTGTATTTAAGTACTGTTGTCTACAATAATACAGCTGTCTGACAATAGTTGAGTGAGCGCCCTTTTGGCTTAGCGTAAGGATCACAATTATTTAGGTTTTACAGTATATTTGGATGCCATGGAATATTTATGATATGAATTTGCTTCTGGCAGCTGAGCTCAAAGGCTTTTTTATGCTTGCGTCTCACCTGGTGATAAGCTTTACCAACAAATTTTATATAATTGGCTTTAAGTCTGCTTGTTACAGAGCTATTATTATTTAAGCTGTTTAAGTATGATAGCATTGGCAAGCAAAACACAGATTTAACTTAAGTCGGTGTCACACAAGCACTTCATTGGCGAATGCATCGGAGCCACGTTATCCAAGTAAAATATAAATAGCAAAAATTGAGTACTTTCTTGACAATTTTCTTTCATTATGACCATTTTGTATCTTAAAGCTCCCAATTGTCTACAGATCGAAACTCAGTGATCTGGTTAAACTAATGAAAACAAAAGAAGTCCAATTTAATATACAAATAAATAGCAAAATGAATATATAGATAACTTGTAGCGGATTCAAGGCTCCGATAGATATAGCTGACAAAGTTGCTTGTGTGGACTCCACCTTTATACTAAGGATAGGCAGAGTATTAAGTTTTCTTTGCCTATGCTATACTCTTAATCATATGAAATAGCCATATGTAACTTTCTCTAAAAGATTGATCTGTGGTCAACTGTATTTACACTTAAATTGGATTCAAATTTTATAGGCACTCAAATTATAATGTAAAACTTGTAAGTTAACAAGCCAAAACTTATACGAACACAGTAAAAAGACAAAACAACTAATCAAAATCGCCATGTGGAAACAACGCTTAAGTAAAATAATAATTTATAAATAAAAGAACACAATCAACCACATAGGGTGTACATTACTACATGAGCCAGTTAATCTGTTTCCCAAGCAAACTAATCGCACACATAATGCACTATTGTCACGTTCAATGAATTAGTAAATTTAGGAAGTTTTTCCATGATTGCTAAGGAGACAGCTGCTTTCAGGCACTTTCATTGTCTAGGAAAATTACTTCTAGTTTTGTAGTTACTTCTCTCTCTCTGCTGTCCTACATTTCCAACCCAGTACAGCTTAACTAAGTATGTAAGTTATTATATTGTTACTGTAGGTTAATCCTTTCAGTATCGTAGAGTGGACTGGTATCACACAAGTTCTCTTTCCCTCTACTTCTATTGTCAACACTGGTCTGGTAGCATTTATGGTTTGACATTATTTATTCACCAAAATTAATAAGTCCATTCTATATTCCTCATCAGCTCTCAAATATTTTACCAGATAAATGCGTGAAAAATGTAGACCATGTGTCATCAACTCTCTAAAATGTTGGCAGAAATTTTTTGACCTTGAAAAATTGATGATAAAAGTTCTTTGTGATATCCCTTAACTTCAGACTTGGGTGTGTACTCCGGACATTTCTGGATAATGTGTAATGAGCCACAGTTATGAGAAAATTGCTCGATATGTTTTTTTTTTTCCTTTCTTTTCTGTAATATTGAGCCAGTTTCCCCAAATAAAGGCTCATTTTACTCTCCTGATGTGTGTGAAGTTCCCTCCGAATCGAAAGTTACCCCGGTTTACCAAAACACCATGATGCAGTCTTTCGTCTTATTCCGACTATTGCTAGACGAATATATAGTTTAGAAAGGATCTGTAGGAGTAAAAGGGATAATTTGGATACTATTTACATTTTCATTGCTAGAGATCCTTCCGAAGCTGTATGAAATAGTCTAGTATTAGCAAGATTGAAATGACGACTCGCATGTTACTGAAAGGGTTAATGCGTCGTGGTATATTTTTCCCTGTTGGTTTGACTTTTTTTGTATTTATTTTTAATCAATACTCTTAACTAATAATGATTCTTCCTTTTCTTGCTTGTACTTTGGTGTCCATAATTCTGTTAATCGTGTGGTTGCATTAGAGATCCTGTAGCAACCGAGATTGGCCAACATCTGCCACATCGCTGCCACTGGTGTCGTTACCCTCTCTTTACAGTCAAATTAATATGTAAATCTTGCAAAATAAACAAACCAAAACGAGGACGAGACAATATAAAGGCAAAAGAACTAATCACTAATATGTCCATAGCTATAATAAACATTTAACAATACAGCACTGGTGCAGGATATATCGATTGGTCTTTGGTGATAAATTATGCTTTTTATTATAATGTAAAACTTGCAAAATATACAAACCGTAACTGGGACGACAATATAAAGTCCAAAGAACTTATCAAAATCGCTATGTGGAAATAACGCTTTAATTTATCAAAAGTAAAGTGGCAATACTGGTACAGGATATATTCTTTGTTTTTGGCTCTAAATTTTACTCATATAAAAAAGATAGTATCATCCCCAACGTTTGAATATTACTATTAAAATGTAAAACTTGCAAAATAAACAAACGAAAACTGGGACGACACAAGATAAACGCAAAAGAACTAATCAAAATCGCTATGTGGAAACAACGCTAAAGTAAAATTATAATTTATAAATAAAAGAACACAATCAGAAGTAAAGTGGCAATACTGGTACAGGATATATTGTGTGTTTTCGGCTCTAAATTCTACTCATATAAAAAAAACAAAGTATCATCCCCGACGTTTGATTATTACTATACCAATATGGCGTCCAGAGAAATATGTGGCCTCTCTCTCTCGCTACAGGATCTCTAGGTTGCATGAGTGATAATTTGGGTGAGCTACCAAGGGTTCAAGACCAACTTTTAACCAGATAATTTATTCAGAGAGGCCATCTGATAATAAGCCCTCCCAGTTGCTTTTGAAGAGATATTTGTTGGCAAGAAAACCAAATGCTTGTATTATGGGATAAAATACTTATAGTACAGTTATTTCTCTAGTCTTTGGATCTTTTACTGTTTAATTTCTTACATGAGGGTATTTTTTCATCAAGTACTATACACTCGATCCTTAATTACCTATTAGTCCTCATTGGTTAAAGAAATACTGTTTTAACTTTATTTTGAACCATGATATGGCTCGGTTTTATATTCAGTTTTCTACAGTATCCCCTTTTGTAATTCTGTCTAACATGTCATGTTCAATAAGCTTTGGTTTGTCATCCTTTAATTTTTGTGTGTTAGTAGCATGTGTTATGCTGTTAGTTAACTGTAAAACTATACTTGTAAAATTTATTTTTGCCCTTGGTATGGTTTAATAATATTGTATCCATTTCTTGAACTGAAGTCATTTGTAGTTTTGATATATTTAAATTTTCTTTGAATCAACATTGTGAACCTCCCTGTTTGTAAATGTAGTTTGATAACGTGTGGTGGTGGCTCCCATTGTGAGAAATGATGGATATGTGTGACAGGCCATTTTTTTCAGTTGTATATTTTGTTTTAGGTGTTATAAAACTAAATGTAGTACGGTACTAACTTTAGTCATTCAAGTACTTCTATAAACGGCCATATTTTGTTTGTTTATTAAATTGTAAAACTTGCAATACAAACCTAAACAGGAACACTCAATATAAAGACAAAAGATCTTATTAATTTCAAATATAGATTTATATAATCAATTTAATATATAATTTAATGTGAATTTTCTTCACCTAATTCTACAAACTCATGGAATTTGTCTAGTTGGGCCTTACACAAGTATACCCTGCATTGAACATTGTTACACTGTTCTTTAATATGTTGCAATCCCTAACAAGAATATCAGGCAGAGAAAGCATTGCAACTGTAGACTTGATAATAGAATAAGCTTTGTCAGGACAGTTAATGGAATTATCTGTTTTTTATAAATATCTTCTACAACATGGAAGTATGACCGTCGTTGTTTTGTACGACCTAAAACTGAAATATCCGACAGAGATAAATGGGAGTATTCAGCTCATGGTTTACTAACAACCCCTTCAATTTCCGTGTCCAGCTGCCGCTGCCGGTCCACAGCCTGGGGGTAAGACCTCGGCGGACTACAGCTCCTGGGGACAGTTCAACTACAACCAGATGAGTGGTGAAAACACCGCCGCTGCCGCCTTCAACCACGGGCGAGGCTATAGCGACGGGGGGGCTCCGGGCCAAGCGCCGCCCCACCAGGGTGAGTAAGTATTACACCTCATTCTTGTTCTCTATGACAAGTTTGTGTGTTCGGTGTGTGTGGGTGTGCTTTTGTTTTTATTTATTTTAGCATAAGTTATTTAATTTTAATTTGTTTTCTGTTTTACTTCCAATTCTGCAATTAGGAATACGGTAGTTGGATTGAGTGATTATAGTCCATTTTTGTTTAGATTATATGAATGGTTAAAAATTATACTGGTATTTCACTCTTTATTATGTTTGGCCCTTTTAATTCTATACCCTGGAATAGTTAGATGTAGTATTGTTTTGAAATTAATACAGTCGTAAACTTCCTCCTGTTGTTGACAGGAAATATTTATTATAATAGTTACAGAAATTATGTATAGATGTATTCTGTTTGTAACATAAATAGAATTAATTTGCATCTCATGTCTGTCCATTGGATGTAGGGTATGCATTTCTCCTAATATACAAACCCAACTGCTAAGTGTGTTAAAAGAAAATTTCATGTATACCGTACCATATTTTAATACATTCACATACAGTACAGAATTTTCAGTATTTTTTTAATGAATGATGATCATAATCTGATCTTTTATTTTTCAAAAGTGCTAGTTGGTCCAATACACAGGAATTCACTACCAATCGCATCACTAGTTATAAAGAACCTCAATGCTAAGTACTGTATATATAAAAAAAACAAAAACAAAATTGTGCTCTTACTGTATATGCCCCTTTCATCACACCCACTCCCCTCCCCCAATCTTCACACAATGCTAATGATGAGTTTGACAGAATTGGGATTAACAAAGAGGGTGTAGTTTATTGACGTAATGCTAGGTATTGAATGAGCCGGAAAAGAACCACCCTGGAATTTATCTAGCCTATAGTTATTCATTATGAGTTAAGAACTTGCACTTCATTTTTATGGTGATTATAAGACCTTTCGTACCATTTAGGCGTCTGTCTTTTCCTGGCAAATGATAGCGAGCCTGTAATTTTTCTACCCAAAATTTACAAATGTATCTCGAAGGGGGGTCTTCAGGTTGTTTTTGTAAGTTTGATAGAGGTCGAGGGAGCAAACTAGGATAGCTCATTAGCAAAGGAGGTGATGTTTCTACCATTTTCGAAGAGTAAAGCAGTAAATTGATTTAGAAATGTGCAGCCTGTTAGCTCCAGCCTTCCCAGAGTTGGAAGAGATTAGGGATGACAATTTCTAGACATCGTAGTGAAGACTGCGCTTGCCTTTACAACCCAAGCTAATATCCTTCTCAACCATTTCCCACAGAGTAAGGTGACAGTCACAGACCCAAGGTGAGAAGGAGTTAGCTAGGCAGGCTAAACAAGGTAGTGCCCATTGTACTCTTTAACACAAGTAAGATTAGTCAACACACATAATTTAATATATAAAAACTTTGATGGAAAGAATCAAAGTAATTTTGACACTGGTTCAAAGGAAAGATAAAAAGAAACCAAAATTTGTATTATAATAGTTCATTTGCACTCCTATAATTTTTTTACTTAACTTTTTGAAAATATTCTTTCTATTATCTCACCTATTAAAGTGCATGTATAGTATAAAAATAACAGCAATGGTACCATAGGAATATGAATCATTATTTTCCATTTATGGAGAAAGCATCGTCATAATATTGATTGATAATATTCACTTTGAATAAATAAATTACTGTTAAGTGATGTCATTGGTAGCAGAATAAGTTAAAAGTTTGCCTCACATTTGAAGTAATAGACGTTATTATTATAAACAAAGCCTGCATAATTGTTGTACACCATTATATTACTGTAGAAATTGGTGGTGTTAACTTAGTTTCAAGCTAGAGGAATGTACTTTAATTAAAATTTAAAACCAAATCTGTTTTCTGCATCATGCATACATACTCTTTAAAAGATTGAATGATCCGTAAGAAGTACAGTTTGTCTCAAGTCCTAATGGCTACATGCTAGGCAGCTCTTTCTACTTTCTCATCACCTGACTTGGCCACATCCCCTTTCTTATCTCTTTATTCTCCTTTTATATATGTAAGATCTGCTATATTCACCCTATTTTTTTTTAGACAACTTCCAACTGTTTCTTTATCACCCACATTCATATTTTTTTGTTTTACTTTTTGTGCCCATCGCTAACAATCCTTTCATACACCAGGATAAGTGCATGGCAATATTATGAATGGTTGAGGTGATTATTTTATTCTTAGCTACTATAGTCTATTCGCTGTAAGTAGGCAAGAAATCATGACCTCTATCCTCTGTAACTCAAAAAGGGCTAGATAAAATTGGCTGTAAATTTCCACATCTATTCCTTGACTGACTTTCCAAATGGTAGCTCGATTACTCTAGTAGTGGGCGGGTGCCCAACCCCGAAAAGGGTTGAAATAGGGGAGCTATCCCCCCGCCAAAGGCGGCTTTCTAGGGCCTTTCCTAGCTGATGCTGAGAGGATTGGGTTCTAGTCATGTGGTGATGGGCTGGTCTATCAGAGTGAGAACTGAGCGATCTCTGCCATACCCATAGCTTACTCTGACTGTTCCTTTTACTTATATATTTTCTAGATCTCAAGTGACGGCGTCTCTTGCGTGGATTGACCTCCTAATCTACCAAGATTGGAAGCCAAAGCGTCACATCTTTCCTTTGCCCCTCAACTTTCTCTTCATAATTGCTGAGGGGCACAGGGCCCTGGGTGGGGCTTTGGTTTCCCGGGCGTTTCCGCACCCTCCTCAGATCCCCGCCATGGAGTGGCTTCGGTCACCCAGGCTTTATTGTGGTCGGCAGGGAGGGTTCTGTGGGGGTGCTCGGTTATGGCCTTGGCCTTGCTCGGGGCCTTGGGGCTGTTCGGCCAGGCAGCTTGGGGAAAAACAACAACAACAACAACAACAACTCTAGTAGTTTTCGAGTTACAGAGGTTTGAAGTTGTGATTTCTCGCCCACTTACAGCGAATAGACTATAGCTCGGGGATCAAGGCATCTGACAGTAGATAAAATAAAAGCTATGCTGTTACAAGAACCCCCATTGTCATCACAATTCTCTTTGTGTTTCAGGGGCAGCTCGGTATGGTAGTGAGGGTGTTGTGGAGATGGGGGAAGCACACACCAACGGGCGGCCATCCCCCTCCACCTACATGCACCTATAGTCACTCGATTCTGACTCTTCATTGTGTAGATGATGATTCTTTGTTCATATTTTGTATTGTCTACAAGCCCATGTTGGAAGAGTGCCATGTGAAGATGAGAGCCAGGAAGATAAAATAATGTGCCACTGTATGGAGAATAACGATGAAAAAAAAAATAAAAAATCACAAAAATAATAATAAAGGTACACGTAAGGCCTGGAGCAGTATGACCCTTATTCCCACCTATGGAAGATGACTTTATTAGGAATCCTCCAGTTTTTGCCGCTTTTGACACCCGAGCCTGCGCGGGGATGGGTGGATTGCGGACTGTCTTTCCCCAGTGCGCGTCGTCTCTCCCTCGCAGCCTCACCCAGACAAAATATCCATTGCTCAGATCCACTAACACGTCAGATGTCACGAGCTTCTCTGACATTTTAATATTAGATTGTTAACCTCTTTTTAAATTAATTATTTTTCCAGTGCTTTTACATATAAAAAACAACTGGCCTATTTGAAACAAAGACCTAGATGCAGACTGCTCTTGTGTAATTACCCTTACTATTAAAAAAAATGCAAAAAAAAAAGCTAAAAAAATAAAGTAGAGTAGTGAATTGGCACCCTTCCAGTGTGGGCGGAGTGTAATGAAGCAGGTATAGTAGAAAGTTAAATGCCTCCTTCGCGACGACAAACAGTACACAAAATATCTTTGATGGGGATGATATAATAATAATAATAAAGGAATATAATAAACGACGATGAAAGAACTTATAAAAAAAAGGTTTATATAAGTAAAGAAGATCCGTATTATTACTTATTAAATGACATTCAAGCGATTACCACCACCACCACCACCACCAACCACCACTACTCCACCACCACCCATTATTTCAGAGCCCACCACAACAAACCTCTCCACCTGGTCTTTAGGAAGTAAGACGACACTGAGACCAAAGATTAGCTCGTATCAAGAACTGCCCCGTACAGGACCTTTCATTTGTTTTCACTCCCTCACTAAGTCTTCATTTATTTTCCACTTTTTTACACACATTCTGGGGTCATGCTCTCTCTTGCTAATTTGTTACTTACAGTTTTACATGAATGAGCAATATTGACCGTGTTTTACATGTATGTCACTATTTAATTTTTTAAGGTAGTTTTTCTAGGTGAAAAAATTGTGATTCTCACTAGTGTTAAAGACATAGTCCATAATTTTATTGTTGTTACTATTGTAAATTTTCTTTATTATCTGACTAATGTTAAGGATAATGATAAAGTCAAGTGTTTTAATACCTCGTCGGAACGGATTGGCAATAATTCTGTCGTTGGACTCGCTCGCCCTCTCAGGAATGTCTCTCGTATCATTGGTCCCTCTGAGCTAAGAAATCCTAGGGTGGTTGGTCAGTAAAACCCGGTGGAGGAGTTTGTGCTTATGATGGGTCTTTTGCAATCCTCTTAGCAACACCATTATAGAACCTATACCTTTGGTGGGTTTTTCATATCCTCTATATCACACCCTGTATAGGATTTTGTAGCTATTGGTTCTTTTGTGCGATGGTTTTTGCCATGCAGGTGTACATCCTGTGCGGGTATGTATCTTGTGCGCTAGTATATCCTGTGTGTGTGTATAGTATATCCTGTGCGGGTATGTATCCTATGCGTTGGTTATACCCGAGCATGTGTATATCCTACGCGTTGGTTTATTCCGGTGCGTGTGTTTATCCTGTGCATATGTATATCCTACGCGTTGGTTTATCCCTGTGCGTGTGTTTGAGTCTGGCGGGGATGTTGCCTCTCTGTAGGTCATACTGCTCCTGGGGTCCTGTACTGTACGGGCTTGATGTGAATTTACCCGGTTGTAAACAAGAAAGTATTTGGCGCAGTGGTTTTTTAAACTGTACAATTTTAGGTACAATAATTGTTAAGAAAGATTGGTTAATGTGCTCATTTCTTCTGTTGAGGCCGTTGTATTTGATACTGAAAGATAAATAAGCTTAGTCTACCGATGCCTTTTGTACAGCATTTAGGTTTTAAGTTTTAGCCTATATTTTGTACATAACAAAGACTTTTTTAACAATGAAATACTGGAGGTTTAAGTGTAGGTATCTTGTGTAAATGATTGAGTGTGTCGCCAAATGGCTACTGATGTGTACTGTTTCAGTTCTTTTTGTTTATCATTACTTCTTAATTTAAAAAACCCAAATCCCTTGCTGTGGTTGTTTAAGAACTGCCTCCTCCCCTTTCCCTTCATTTTTTTTCATTAATTTGTTTATTATTCCCCTCCCAATTTTTTTATAAGTAGCTCTGGCCAGGTGGTCGCAGCCGAACCCAGTTACCAGCGTCCCCTCCCAGATAACTGTAATGATATTTTTGTTTAAGGTTGAGAAGCTAATGTCAATATTGTAGTTCTTAAATGGCCATTTTATACCATGGACGCAACTGGGTTTGGCTGGGGCGACTGTCCGCGGCTCGGAGAAAAAAAAAGTAATGGCTTAATGGTTGAGACCGTTTTTTCTTAGATGCAATTGTGGCTGCCTTTAAATATAATAGGACTGGTACAAAACTTAAGATGTAGTGCAGCTGCAAATTGTTTGGTGAAATGAATTGTAAACCAAAAGGTGGCGAAAGTTGCATTTTTGCAGCTTTGAAAGCAAACACTGTCTTCTAAAACTGCCGACCCCTATAATGCTATTTAAACGTACAGATCAATTAGAGATTGTATTGTTGATCTATCCCTTTCAATCAGGTGATGTCTTCTTATATTTTATGTTTGTTACCAACAGATGATTTTTTCAGGTTTGAATCAAGATCTTAGAAACCAAGTGGTATTAATGAATCTTATTTTGTCTTTGTAGATCAAGAGATAGTTACCAAGTGTATTAAAACCAATACTTGATTTTATTCAGCTTGGGGCTGATCTCTTAATGAAACAAAGTGGTTAAATACATCACATTTTACCCTTCTAGATTAAAACAATAACTACCTAGTGCAATAAAATCGTCCGGGGAGTTACTGGAATAGAACGTAGAGAGATATGACCTGATTGAAGGAGCAATTATTGGCTATCTGGCAGTGTGGGTTGGGATGTATGAATGACAATGTTTGCTTGGTAAACTCTTACAAGATTCAGTTACGCGTTCTGGCTTCTGCCGAAATTCCGCAAAACTAACGAAGGCACTTTGCTCCTATAAATATAAAAGTTTATATCTTACCATAATAGCTTGTCAATCAACCAATGTAGTAAAATAAAAATATAGTTCTAGGAGCAAATCAAGTGGTTCTAGTGTTTATTTCGCCACATTGGTTTATCAAGTACAGTACTGATGTAGTAAAGAATAAGTAAAAGTTCTAGGAGCTAATAAGATATGTCGCTGTAGGTTTGCAGAATTGCGACACTAGCCGAAACTCGTAACAGGACTTTTTAAGGGATAATGTCTGCTTCACCCTCCCCGCCCCCTGTAACCTTTTGTTCATTTATTGTGCTCAGATGATAATACACTTGTTCAGGGTGCTTCGTGGAGGCTTTGTCTCAGCTTGACAGGTGTTTGCTTATTTGTATTTATTAATTTCCTTTACAAGAAGTTTTTTTTGTTATGTTAAGAAGTGTGTGCAGCATATATATATAAATATATATACACTACTGACACTTATGAAGGAGTAAGGGAGGCGATCACTACCATAACCCACCTTCTCCCTCCCCTGCTCCTTGGGAAGATGTAAAAAATTAAAAAGCTCCACAATTTAAGGTACATCTCTCTATCACATTACAGTTGTGAACAGAATGTTCAAACTTTCTACCTTATTATATGATTGTGTAACATTTCAATTCTGAACCTATTTTCAATCTCAAAGTAGGCTGGTCGGAGTTTATATGCACATAAATATTCTCTGAAGCATGAAATACAGCCGGATTCAACAGTTCACCGACAACCTTGATGATAAAGCCTGTTACTTCTTGGGAGAAACTCCTTAAGAGGGGATGGCCGTATTTATTTATCTTTTTATTATTTTCTTTGTTTCCTCCCTAGACCTCCCATGAAGCTTGCTTAAGACCCCTCTTCAAAATAAATTTGTAAGCCAAAATAAAGAAAATTGGCCTGGACGAAGGCCGGTTCCTCTTAAATTTACAGGCTCGCTATTGCTCGCCAGGATAAAATTGACAAAACTGGGGGGAACGTCTTAAAATCTCAAAACTAATGGGATTAAACAGGAGGGAGAATGGAGACCAGAAAAACCAACCATCCCCCCTTGATCTGACAATTTTTACTAGTGAGAATATACAGTAGAGTAACTGCAAAGGGATGAGGGGAATAACCAAGGACTGCAAGACCAAAGTGCTTCGTCTGTAGTTTTCCGATTCAATTGTATGTTGTCGGCGAGTTTTGGAATTCTGCTGTACAGTCCAGATCAATAGTTTGCCGACAACCTTGTTCATAAACCGTGTCATTTTTAAGTTACTATGATTTCCTTTAGGTCTTTGTGTGGTTCTAATAACCCGTGACTATTACCCTGCTCCAGGGAATTGAATTTTAGTGCACTCCCTCACAGTACGCTACCATGGTTTTGTGCTCCGAGGATGTGAGAACGTCAAGTTAGCTGGCACGGGTTATAGTATTTAATTACGTCGTAGAAGTGTCGCGTTTGGGTTTCTCTCTCTAGATTTAACAAGAGTTATCGCTAAGGTTCTGGATGAAGTGTTGAATTTGGCTGTCCCTGCACCCTCTACAAGTGGTGGATCTGCCTGGCCTAGGTGGTGTTCTGCCCACCCCACCACCATCACCACCACAACCTGACCTACCACACCCCTGTGTCACTGTACAGGCAGCACGGCAACACACCCACTTCATGGATATACAATGCACTCGGTTAATTCATATAGAAGTAATTCTCACGCAATTTACTCTGATACAACTGACTTACCCAGTTCACATGTTATATGTATCTAATACCCAGTTTGTATGCAATTGATACTCTTCCCCAGTTCACTTGTGTAACTTCAAGACTCCATTTATATACAACTATCAGGCATTAACATTACTCATACAAATATTACACACACACATGGCTTTCAATTGCAGTCGTGGTCAGGTTCCGTTGCCACTGTGAACGGAACCATTAAGACGTTAGATTTAGGTTGTGTTTTGACAGTTATGCCTACAGGTGCTCTTTTAACTTGACACACTGCCCACATAATAATAATAATAATAATAATAATAAAAAGAGTAATACGTTGGCAGAGTTGGTGACCCAGAATTTTGAGGATGCAATATAAGTAGTGACGGTTGAGTGGAAAAATTGCTAGAATTGAGTCGTGCTGCTGTGGGTGGAGGGAAGGAGGGGAGAGAGGTGGTGGGGTGTGGATTTTGCTGCGCCGATGACCCGAACTGTAGTTTTGGTATGATGATTGCCGCGTCTGGCACTATTGGCCTGTGGAATTTATTCTGTTGCAGCTCTTTGTGAAGTAAGTTTTAACTGTGTGCCTACAAACACACACAAATCATGCTCAAATCATATATTACAATTAAGACTGAGTGAGCCTGGAAATTTTCAATGTTTTTTAGATGTAATACACTACAGAGTTGTCGTAATATACAACATCAGGGAAAATTTTGAATTAAGTAGATCTTCTATACAGTGATGAACATCTTTTTTATTTGAACTTTGTACATATAGGGTTAAGGCTGCAAAACTGGACGAGTGCCACATTTTAGAACATAAACCTAGAGATAGTTAATTTGTACAATCCTGCTAGTTGTGTACAGCAGCAGATCAATGGTAAAATATAAACAAAATAGTCATTTCATTTCTTTCCTTTTTGCTAAAAGGAATAGCTTTTACAAGATTGAATTTTTTTACTTGCCGGGGGTAAAATAGATGTAAGGACTAGTAATAAAGTAGAGTAATGCATAAAATCTAAGTCTTACATTTTTGTGAGGATTATATTTAACCCAATGTAACCTGGGATACATGAAATAGTTATCCCAGCTATTATCATTGACCACCCATCCGACACTTATGGTGGGAGATGTCCAGAAAATTGAGAGTACAAAGTTTATAGTTTTAAGGTACAGCTGTCCACGTGAGTTTGTATTCACATCTTGATTTTGTTTAGAAAACTTGGTTGTTGTTGTTGCAACTTAAAATGGTTAAATTGGATTGTGTAATTTTGTTTAAGCAATATGGTGGTAGAGTCACACGATAATTTATTTATATATATTAAAATTTAAAACTTGCAAAATAAAAAAACCTATACGAATACAGTAAAAAGACAAAACAACTAATCAAAATTTCTATGTGGAAACAGTATATGCATAGTTCTATATATATATACTCCGAGCATGGGTACAAATTTGTATGGGCAACTGTATACTATATGATTTAGGTCATGGACTGGATATATTATGAACAATATGCAATTCCAATTACTAAGGTATTACCATACATGGCAAGAACCACATGTAGGGAGTCATTAGCACCATGAATATAGTCTATTCACTTCAGCCAGACATCTGGGCCCTTGAAGCGATATAAAGAAAGTTCCTGATTGGGTGAAACAGCCTTGATAAATGCGTTAAGGAATGTCTTTAAAAAAATTAACTGATAATTTACATGGCACCTTTACACTTAGTTGATTGCATAAGCATCAATTCAATCAGGAGTAATTTCCGAACGTAAGTAGATAAATTATATCTTGGACAATTTGAGTGGTACAGTATATGCAGTATTATTAATTAAAATTTAAAACTTGCCTTTATATTGTCTTTGTCCAAGTTTTGGTTTGTTTAGTTTAAAACATAACATTAACTTAACATTTATTAATGTTATGTTTTAAACTAAACAAACCCAAAATTGGACAAAGGCAAAATAACTGATCATTATTAATGATTAATGAGTGACATAGTGTGAAATAGTCACATGTGTTCAATGTTACTATGATGCATTGATACAATCTGGTTTATTCAAATGCTTCATCCGGATTAGAACCACTGATAACAATCCTCTACAAAGTGGTCCTATTGGGTACAATCACCTATTATACAGAGTGTGTGAAGGGAGGAAAGTTTCGGAGCAATGGGAAGTATGTGGAAGACTAGAAATCTCGGAATGAAAGTAAAAAGTGCAATGTATCCAGGAATTGTGCCAACAGTGATGTATGGGGCTGAGACATGGGCTCTGAAGAAAAAGAGAAGAAAGCTGGATATGATGGAGATGAGCTGCTTGAGGAGTATGTGTGGAGTTACTCGTAGAGACGGATTAAGGAATGAAGAGATACGTGGGGCAACAGGAACATTTGTCAGCCAGAGTGGACAGAAGGGTGCTGAGCTGGTATGGTCATGTTGAACTAATGGGAGATGAAAGGCTTACAAAGAGAATATGTGAGTCAGATAGAAGGGCAGGAAGTCCCCATTGTGATGGAGAGACTGCAAGATACGCTTTGGATGATAGAGGAGGAATGAATGGAGAATGCTTGTGAATAGTTGAGTGAACACGTCATTTGGGGGAAGGGGTTGGGCTAGATAATAGTCCATCAGACACCTGGAAGTGTGGTGGGTGGGCTTGTGGCTTTGGCTCCGCTGCATTTCTGCCTGCCGAGATTGGAGCCTCTCCGGGTGGTCGGGGGAGTGCTGGAGCGACTTTGGTGACCCTGGTCTCTGGGTATTCTCCTGGGTGACCTAGATGTGTAAATTTTGTGTTTTTTCGTTGTTTTGTCTTGTGTTTTCCCTATTCTTGCTCTGTCTTGAGTCGGCCACCCCCAAGAAAATTAAAACAAAACAAATAATAAAATAGTATAAAATAGAAAATAAAAAAATCAGAAAAGTGGGGCTTGGGCCTGAGTAGATAGATAGACCTATGATATGGTTGTTTGAGCATTATACTGTAATATCCCGCCAGACCTATGAGAGTTCCGTATGGAGCTCAGTGGTCTGGTTAATCTGCTCTACATAACTAACTGTAATATCCCAATCTATTATAATAACAAAAAACAAGAGCAAGGGAGGAAACCAGGTTGAAGAAAGCTTCTTGTATTTTCTCAAGTCTCTTAGCGAACTAGCTAATGAATGCTCGGTAACGAAAAAGGACCCCTTAACTTTTGACAACTAAACTACCGCTTCACACTGTGTCCACCAATCACTAGTCTCTTTACTTATATCCCAGATGTCTGGCTAAAGTGAGTAGGGTATAGTCCTAGAGTGAACAAGAGAAAATTATAAAAATATAATGCATAAGCTCTACACAAAAGCTGGCCACTGCCTCGGCAGGATAAGGCTTTAGCTTGGAAAAGAAAAAATTGGTAGGGAAAGTTGAAAATTACAAATGCATACTAAAAACATTGAAAGGGGAAAATTGACATGGGAAGTGAGTTAGTGTAAATACTTTAACCCTCGCGCATTTATGACTCCGATGTTGCCAGATTAACAATAAGAAATAGTTCTCACTTATAATTACCTCCAAAATTAGTTTTCTGCCTACAGCTAACTCAAAGACAACTGCAGAGGTTGAAGTAACTAAACTAAAGGTTTCCAAATACCCCTGATGGTAACAAAAACATTAAACTATCACCAATAGGCTCAAAATTGCGTCTTATGTCAGAGAGGGTTAAAGAAGGACATGTATGCTAGTAAGTAATATTTAGAGCAGATATATGATCACTGAACTGTATTCTGCTTCCAACACAAGAAAATATGACTTTGCAGCATGCTGGGAACTATGGATGTGTGTATATACTCCAGCACATACCCCATAGCTGGGGGTGGCCGACTCGAGACGAAGAGCCCGAACAGAAACGACATATATAGTCTCGTTCCCTTGCACCTTACTCCGTCTCGTCTAGTAGGTGAATTTTACAAGGGGAGGATTCCTAGCTCCTGCCCCCTAATGGAAATTAACTTTCAAATGAAATCTGGTGTAAATTGTTTGATGTGCTAAGCAACCGGGAAATAGTTTGGTAATGGAAGAGAAATTTCCTGTCGTGTTGTGAAACGATCAAAGATTAAAAGCAATTTGTAGACATTGGGAAACTGCCGTTGGCCCGTCTGCAGGGACCATACTAGGCTTGCCCATTCGTATTTAATATCGGGCGGATGGGACTCTTTAGCCTTGGTTGGCAACCCATCTAGGGGTGACAACCCTACACAATCCGGGTAGACAACTTTTCAGCCGTGGCCGGCAACCTGTCTAGGGGAGCAAGCCCCACACATACCACCTGCTGCCTTGCAGGTTAAGCCCATCTGGGCAAAGGCTAGGCCCACAGCCAACAACTGTGGTTGGGGGCCAGTCAGAGCAGGCACCCCATGTAAAACATGGCTTCAAACTGACCTAATGGGGGCTCGCTGACGTGAAGGGACCTACCTCAGGCCAGCTCTGGCCCCCTGGGGGTGCATCCTGGCCAGGTGGACCTAGAGGGTACAGGGCATAGTGTTTACAGACTGGCACTTTCCGCCTGGAAGTCAGGGGCCCGAACCCGGACGTAGCGCACCGGGAGGCTGCCCTATCACTGGGCGCATAATCCTGGGCCAGCCGTAGTGCCGTGTGCGCGCACGGATTGCGTCCCTGCGGTTGGTTTCTGGTGGGGTGCCCCTAAGTTCCACCCCTATTAAGATCTTGGGATGGCCTCTGGGTGACAACTGCCTGGGGATTTCTGAAGCTGGATACCTGGCGATAGTGACTTCCAACATTAGCATACCAATCAAGTCAAAAAAATAACCAGAGAAAACGTAAGACTACAAAATTGTAAAAGGAAACTACCGCAGATTCTTCCCAAAAGTTTAGGTTCGGAAGTGTGAATGTGGGTACTATGAAAGGAAGGCCAGGTGAGATTGCAGAGATGCTAGAGAGACGTTGAGTGGATATATGCTGTGCCCATGGAAAGGGGGGAGTGCGAGGTGGATTACGGGTGAAAATGAACGCTTTAAGTTTATGGGAAATGAACATTGTTCTGGAATGAATTACTAGGGGTGGTTGTTGGATGCAAGGAAGGGGAGGTAGTAATTGTGGGAGGTGACTTTAACCTCTGAAGTGTGCATGGGGGGTATGAGACACCACACTCCTGTGCTGACGTATTTGAGCTGTTCCCATCACTAAAATATTTATTTTACCATAAATAGCATTAATACTTATCCATATGCGCCTATTATAGGTTGATTATAAAGGTATTAACCTGTTACAACAATAAAACAAGTGGAAACAGCGTTTGGATGGTCAAAATCGGCGATACAGGCCGGGAGTTACACAATGTATGGCTGAGGCAACCTCCCAGCCCACCACTTTCCTCCACCTCTGGAGAGAGACTGTCCATCGATACTCTCTCTCTCTCTCTCTTGCACTCGCTTGCTAAGAGTGATGACAATGCCCTGCTACCAACTCACTAATGTTAGCACGAAAATAGACCACAGGAAAAGGGAATAACAGGGAAAATAGGTGATAACTGAAGGAGGGGAGGTGGAGGAGTGATATTTGGCATGGCCCAGGCAAAAAAAAAAAAAAAAATTCCCTGACTCTTAAGAGTCTTCCCGCAGTTCCCGGGTTAATGGGCATGTCGGGGCAGGTGCCGACGGATATGAGGGCATGCACGGAGGACAGAGTTATGGCCGAAGGAACCAGGGAGGTGAATACATACTGGAGCACTGTATTGCCACGGGGATGGTGGTGTGTAATACTATGTTTAGGAAGAGGATGAGCCATCTGATAACATACAAATCAGATGGCTCCAGTAGCCAGATAGACTACTTCCTTATCAGCAAATCTGACAAAAAATGAGTCAGAGACCAAGATCATAACAGGTGAAGAATACATTCCACCAACACAAGCTCGTAGTGTGTGACATGTGCCCAAGTAGAGTTCATGTTCAAAAGTTCATCTGCCAAAAAGGAAAATATGGTTGTTGGAAAAAGAGTACAGAGACGGATTTCACAACGTAATTATGGAAATCGAACGGAGAACGGATGTTAGGCCAGATGATGTTGATAGCAAGTGGAACTTTATAGAGTGCAGCCTCTGTGGCAAAACAAAGGGGCCACCCAGACATAAGTTTTCCTGGTGGTGGAACAACGATGTCGGAGAGATGATATGTTTCAAAGTATGTAAAGAAGGTGGCAGCAATTAGGAAGAATACCTGTCCGCCAAACGTAATGCTAGAAGAGAGGTCTACAGCTAGGGCAAAGAAAACCATACAGGATAGCGTAATTGAACAAGTTTGCAGCACTAATAATACCAATGGGGTTTATAAATTTGCTGAGAATGTGAGTGACTAGTCAGGACGTCGTGGGTGTAAGATGCATAAATAATGACAGTGGCATGACTGTTAACACAGAAAATGAAATCAGAGAGGCGTGGAAGGAGCATTATGAAAGACTGCTTAATGTGAAATTTGAATGGAACAGCTCAGCACTGTAGTCCCAGTACAAGGCCCTCCACCTTTGATAGGGTACGACGCTGTTAAAGGTGCTATAGATAAAATGAAGTCCGGGAAAGCCGCTGGTAGCTCCGGCATAGTCGCAGAGATGCTAAAAGCAGATCGGAGTTCCATAACTCCTCTTTCGGGTATGGTGTAAAAACCTATTCCTACACCGATCATCTCTGACGGTGCACCCCCACCCTCCCACTGTAGGAATTGGTTTTTACACCATACCCGAAAGAGGATTTACGGAGCTCCGATCTTACTCTCAACCATCTGAACAATTTTACCAGCACACCTAAACTTCGTTAGATGCGGGAATAGCCTCCCGAAAATATCAAGCCCTGGTGGGGGCTTGAACCATCGACCCTTGGGTTGTGAGGCAGACGCCTTACCAGTTAGACCAATAGAGATATCCCACTTGGCCTGGTCGGTTCAGGGTATTTCCGCATCCGATTACTGTTTAGGATAACCTATTTTCACTGAGTTTACACCACCACTCCATCAACTTTCTTATCACCCACCTTCCCATTCATATCCCCAATCAGAAATATTCTTTCGCTCTTGCCAAACTTGTCCAGACACGCCTGCACATTCACCCAGAACTCCTCTTTCTCTCTTACATGTTTATCCTCTGTCGGAGCATACACACACATACACAACCAGTCACCGTTGTCCACGTTTGTATTCCTAATTTCATTCTCACCCACACAATCCTTGAACCCACAGACCCATATATAGTCTCTTGCACGCTGCTTCCATTTGTTACTTACAAACAAACACTCACCTTCTCCCGCTGTTCCCTCACTCACTCCAGCACACACACCCATTCCACTTACACTCCCACTCTCTCATATCTGTACCCCTCCATTTGGTCTCAGTCATTCCACATACATTCAGCCAGCTGGCATTCACTATTTTAACACTTTCAGGACCTCTCTCTTGTGTCATCATTCACGCCTCTCACATTCCAAGTCTATTCTAAGGCTGTCCATGTTAGGTCGGGGTTCGTCAACATTAGGTCCGTCCACATCCGAGGCTGTTAGTTCGTTCATCGTTGCAGTACATATTTTTCACGGGTGGGGGGTCGCAAGCCCACCGATCCAACCTATTTAGTCGCCTCTTACGACACGAGGAGGCACGTGGGGCATATTCTATTCCCTTACCCTCAGGGGGTACAGAATCGCTGATATTTAATATTACGCCACCCCTACGTGGGTGCACTGGGGAGGAAGAGGGTATCCTTCAGAGGGCATGCAGGCCCCTGGGGGATGGTGGTGATCAGGGGATAAGCTGCCCTCAGGGGGGGATAAAACCCTATTTTTGACCTAGGACCAGCTAGGACTTTTGCACAAATTAAAAAATATCTTTATTGCCTGACCAACCAAATGGTCTAGGTTTCCAGGAGTTTTAGGACAGAACAGGATGGTAGACATCGGCCGGCAATTTAGGCCTACCACTATTCTGGGTGGGATACTACTCTGCTTATGCAGAGTTGATAACATACATACTAAAGCCACTCCAACAGCTTTCTCTCCAGCACCCCTTCTCCCCTCTCAACACTTCGAAAAAGCTAGTTTCAGGTGAAGGTATTGAGGGATAAGTCTTTACAATGGCACCTCCTAGTTATTTTCTACTTTTCCTATCTTCTGAAGAGTGTAGAGAGGGGAGAAGGGGTGTTGGAGAGAGAGGAAGCTGTTGGAGTGGCTTTGTTATGTGTGTTATGAGTCTGTATACGTCGTCGAGGTGTCCCCCGACTGGGTACAAGCATGTGAAACACGCTAGGACGTACTACCACACCCACTAAATGTCCGCCTTGGCTGGGATCAAATTCAGGTCAAGCAGATTTCCACTTGCGCGTGCTCTCCACTCGACCGCCTGAGGAGCACGGCAAAAAGGGAGGCGCCGTTGTAAAGACCTAGCTTCCCACCAACAACTGAGCTGAAGAGCCAAAACGAGACAACGTGATAGGCTGCGACGCTACGTGTTGCGCAGTCTGTGGCACTTATTTGTGTAGACACCATCACCCAAGGGATTAAAAACATTGCCTAACAAACAATTAGACGAAGAAAAGTCCTAGGCTAACGAGTCCAAGTAATAATTTCACATGTCCACATTCCACGGTAACAATGTCTAGGCTGATTGTCAAGAATCTTCCTAAACAGGCAAGTATTTGTAGCCTAGGCTAGGCCTAGCCTATTTGTTTTTTGTTTTATATTTTATTTTTATGGTAGCATTCAAGGAGACTACTGCAGGACTCTTCTTATTCTTACCTCTGACCGGGTATAGGCTATCCTAGTGTTTACTACCCTAGGCTATACCCCTATGAAAGGACATTAGCCTAACCTAACAACCTTACCTAACATAACCTAGTATTATAGGTGGGGGCTGTCGCCCCCACACCCCTGCTTTGACTTAGATTTGATGGTAAACCTGACTTTTTGGACCGACAGCGATTTCAGGAAGTTTTAGTTTGTATTTTTTAATTTTTCCTTCAGATATAGCCTAGCCTAGTGTTGTTTTATAGGCCTACTGAAGAGGAGCTGAAATGAGAATTTACCCATTATCCAACAATCTAAAAACACGCCCCCTACTAGTGGGGAGGGCTATGAAGTTCAGGGAAAATGAGGGGTTAAAAACATAAAAATACAATAATAGGCTAGGCTATAGCGTTTTGTTTCGGGTTTTCCCAAATTGCAAACCCATGAAACCCAATTTTGTGAATACCCGACCCAACTTTTGACGAAAGCTGGCTCGGATTTCACGGGGTGGAATGGGTAGCCTAATATCTTATGTTATAAAAATAGTAAACTTTGGGAAGACATTAGCCTAACCTAACAACCTTACCTAACCTATCCTAGTATTATGGGTGGGGGCTGCTGCCCCCACACCCCCGCTGGTTGGGTTAGGCTAGGCTATTAGGGGCCTAGGCTATACTGTATTTTACCGTTTTTTTGTTTTTCTCCCTTATGACATAGGCCTAGGCCTATAGCAATGATTTATATGCTCTACCGGACCTATTAGGCCTAAAAAGATCGATGGGCTAACTGTCGGTCCAAAACATCAGTATAACCGATTTGATAATATTCAAGACCTCTTTCGCCGCCCTATTAGGCCTAGGCTAGAAATAATTTATTAGGGAAAATAGGGACCAATAGACTCGCCATATTTTTCTCAATATAGCCTAGGCCTAGTCCACATGGAGGAATTTCGTTATCGACACTTGAAAAAACCCGATTACACCGAAAAATAACACAAAAATAATGTCCCGAACGTAAACAAAGCATTGCACCCAATGAATCCTTCGACCTGGGTCCTCTTCTTCTTGTTTTGAAAGATGCGTTGAGTGCGAATGTGCGATTCACCCAATAAATGGCTTGAACGTTACTCACAAAAACGATATTAGCCTAGGCTATATTATATTATATTAGGGTTAGGCCTAGGTTAGGTTAGGTTAGGTTAGGTTAATCTAATCTAATCTAATCTAATCTAATCTAATCTAATCTAATAGTTATAGATTTTAGAAGCGTGCATGGCCTCCCCACAATTTCCCTTACCTACTGTAAAAGTGAGGTTCACCCAATAAATGGCGCCATTTGACGGAGTATCTTCAGATTAATGAATAATGGGTAAGTTAATGCAAATCCTCCACTCCGACCATGAAAAACAACAATAAAACACTAGGCCTATATTCCTTGAAAATAAATATACAGAAACTTGGTAAATAAGGCGGCTCTAGCTGTCTTGAATTTTACCTTAGTCACCACAATATAGGCTATAGGCTAGCCTAGCCTAGGCCCAACTCGCTAACACCATGATGACCGACCTCACCAAAACGGTCAGAGGCCGTCATAAGTCTGCAGAGAGCCGATTAGCCCACAACAGGCACTGGCAGATCCCCCTCACACCCAACCCATTTTGTCCATAGCCTATGTCTATCTAATTTTATCTTAAAGCTCTTATCGTTCTTGATCCCACTAGCCTATAGCCTAGCACTCGGTAGCCTATTCCACTTATCTATTTGCCCCCTGCTGTTATTATCCTATACTACTATAGGGAGTATAGGCTAGGCAATAGGCCTAAGTCAGTCAAATAATTAGCATATGCAGAGTTACCATACTCATAGAGATGATAGAGCATGTAGGCTCCTTGAATGATACCAGGCGTAGGCTAGGCCTATTTTTTTTTTTTTTTTTTTTTTTTTTTTTTTGGGCAATAGCCTAGGCCTATTAACCCGGGAACGGCGAGAACACACGGTTCAATGTTATTTTAACACCTAAAGAGCGGCCTAGGCGGTAAATAATATGTAGTCACCAGCGGGGTGTTTTTACCCAAAATAGGGCTGTTTACGTGATCATTTTCATGCCTAAATAAGACCCAGAGCGTAAAACAAGTATCTATCCCTGAAAGGGCATAAACAGAGCTTTCCAATGACACCACAATGATCATTGTATGACCGCTAGTTTTCTTGCAACAACGGCGCAACACGAGTGCAAAAAGCATGTAATTCGGTACTTTCCCCATACAATTCACTATGTAGCGAGTGTGAGAGGGTGGAGGAGGGTGGGATTCATGTCAGTTGGTCCACCGCGGTGGTCTGGAGCAGTCATACGCTCGCTACTCTCCTGCCACCACTTGTCTCTCTCTCTCAGCAACATTACGTGCTGAAATTTCCACACGACTTATGTTGTGAGCCGCCACATAGTCCAAATTTCTTTCACTCGACATATGATGCGCGCCGCCAGTTAAGGGTTAATACCACAAATTTTGTTGAAATAATTGAAGATAAATATTGAATCTAGGCTATATGCTCTATGCTTACCTATTGAATACTTACCTATTGAATGATAGTGGGGAATTAAGAAGCAGGCTTCTTGTGTGAACCCCACCTCCAAAGACTGGTCAGCCAATATTAACTAGGTTATGTTATTATGTTTGTCGTATCTGGCTTTAAAAGTGGCAATCGTTGGCGCTGTAACCACACTCTCTGGGAGTGCGTTCCACTCGTCGATGACTCTGATAGAGAACCAATTCCCCTTCAGTGTCGTTCTCCAGTGGTCTGGTTTGGAGAGTTTCATATCATAGGAAAATTTGTTTTAACCCTCGGCAAAACCTAATAAAAAAGTATGGTACTAAAATTCTTTTTCGTAACAAGGTTGTCAATACGGTACTTCCAGTCATCGATAGCTCTAAAGATCATATGAAAATGTGTTAAACCCTCGGAAAAACCTAATATGAAAGTAGGCTATGGTACTAAAATTTAATTTTCGTAACAAGGTTATCAATACGGTACTTTCCCGTTATCAATGTACTGTACAATCAAAGCTGAAGATTGCAGAGTAAACACCATAGACTTCATCGACTTTCTTTCACCTTCGTATAATCGACAGCCAATTTTTTGTTTTTATTTACTAAGGGATTAGTACTCAACCAGCGGGGGAGTGCGGGAGGCAGCCCCCACCCATAATACTAGGTTAGTTTAGGTAAGGTTGTTAGGTTAGGCTAATGTCTTTTCAAATCACATCGGGGGGCGTGTCTCAACATCGATCGATAGGCCTAATGGGGAAAATAGGTTTTCCAGAGATTTCTAATTAATTACAAACCCTATATATTGATGCAAATGAACAATTTCTTTTATAAAAAACACTCGGAAAATTTGTAGTATTAAAATAAAAAAAATCCGAACACTCTTAACCCTTTCAGACTCATATGATGCAGAGGTTGCCAGATTAGCAATAAGAAATAGAGTTCTCTCACTCTTATAATTACCCCTCCAAAATTAGTTTTCTGCCCACAGCTAACTCAAAGACAACTGCAGAGGTTGAAGTAACTAAACTAAAGGTTTCTAAATACCCCTGATGGTAACAAAGGCTTTAAAGTATCCCTAATAGGCTCAAAATTGCGTCATATGTCGGAGAGGGTTAAGAGGTTTTGGTGGGCAAAGGCGACGAGGTAAGGCCTAAAAAAAGCCTTTTATCCCGTCCAGCCCCGTCTAGTTTTGTAATGTTTGTTCACCAGAACCCGGCCGGTTTTCAAAAAATGGTTTTATTCCAGAAACAATAGCGAATGGGTTAGGAATGAAGGAAAAACCACGAAAAACCGCTCAAAAAGCTTAAAGAATGGTCCTACAGAGCCCCCGAAAACGTATTTTACAAGAGTAAAAAATTGAAGGCAATTACCCCAAAAAACCAGGTTATTGCGCGCTCATGCGCACGCATGTGGACTTTGAGAGTTTTCAACCTTCGGCACGGTTGCGTGGGATATGTACACAGTTCCCATACAAATCTGAGCCCTCTTCAGTGGCTACACCTGAGGTTACGGTCGGCGCAATTAGGGTGACGCGCCAGGCGCGTCTCTGGGGCTGTGCGTTACATACATCGCCGACGCGTCAGGCGCATCGCTGGGGCTGTACGGGTTAAAAGGCCCCAGTAGCATTTAAAACAAAAGAATAGGTGTTTAAGTGAGATAATTCCCCTCCATACCTTCTATCACTCTTCCACATGTGTCAAAACCCCCTCCTTCCCCCCTCCCCTCATCAATTATCTTCTTTTTTTTCCTGTTATTCCCTTGTTTATCGGTTTATTTACCGTGCCAACATCTCCAATCCGGTTCTAAGGCATGGTCATGTGCCTACCGAGTGCGTGTTGTGAGAGAGAGAGAGACTCAGTCTGCTTCTAGGCTTGGGAGAGAGAGGATGTACGTCGTGTCTGGCTCACATTTCGTGAAAGAACGGTCGGCAATAATTAGCGATTTTGACCCTCTAAACACTATTCGTAATTGTTTTATTGCCATTACATGTTAATATCTTCATATTAAACGTAAAATAGGCGCATATGAATAAGCCTAATATGGCCGCCCAGTAGTATGGTGTTCACTACATATAGCTCGCGCTTACCGGGTTAAGGAGACACACTACAGCTAGGCTAATTTTAATTTTTGTTTTTTGTTATTTAGGCTATTAGGTTTAGAAGTTTTCTATAATAATTATTATTACTGGAAATGAGTAGGCTATTTACCCATTATCCAATAATCTAAAACATGTCCCCCCTCAATAGTGGGAAGCACGATGGGAAGGGCTATGAAAAATAGGGAAATTGTGTGGTGAAAAATGTGGGATTAATAAAGGGGACATGAAAAATGTACTAAAGCTCAGTGATAGCGAAATACTCTAACAAATGGTTTCAAATTAGATAAGTTTCGTTTCAAGAAAGATATAGGCAAATATTGGTTTGGTAACAGAGTTGTAGATAGGTGGAATAGGCTACCAAGTGCTATAGTGGGATCAAGAACGATAGGGATCTTTAAGATAAAATTAGATAGGATATGGACGAGATGGGTTGGGTATGAGGGGGATCTGTCAGGTGTGGGCCAATCAGCGCTCTGCAGACCCCCGTTTTCTGTCCTGACCGTTTCGGTGAGGTCAGTCCTATTGGTGTTAGTGAGCTAGGCTTATAATTAGGATTAGGTGTGAGAGTGATCTGCCTTGTGTGGGCCAATCGGCTTTCTGCAGACTCCCATTTTCTTATGTTCTAAAAGTGATAATAGCCAGGCTAAATATTATTGCCTATTGTCCGAGGCTTTTGCCCCTACTGTTAAAATACAGGCCTATGAGAATTTTAATAAGTCCTAGGGGGATGAGGGGGGCTTGCCCCCCACAGTTTATTCTGTATCCCACAGCAAACGGTGGGAAGGATGCAGCATAAGAAAATAGGAGTCTGCAGAAAGCCTCTTTTAAGTATCTGGGCAGTGTGTTGAGTAAAGATGGGACTATGGATGAAGAGGTGCGGGAGAGGGTACAACAGGGGAAGAGGGTTGTAGGAACGCTAAAAGCAGTAACAAGAAATAGGGTGGTCAGTATGGAAGTGAAGAAGTCCTTGCATGACAGTGTGGTAATCCCGACACTGACTTACGGAAGCGAAGCATGGACGTTGGTTGAGAGACTCAGACCAAGAGTGAGAGCAGTGGAAATGAATTACTTAAGGAGTGCATGCGGAGTTACATGGAGGGATAGACAGACTAATGAGGAAGTAAGAAGGAGGTGTGGTGTGGAGGTAGATGTGCTGGAAAGTGTGAAAAGGAACAACTTGAGATGGTTCGGCCATATGGAACGTATGGAAAGCGAGAAATGACTAAGAGGGTGTACGAGAGCGAGGTGGAGGGACAGAGGGGGAGAGGTAGACCGAATATGAGGTGGAAGGATGGAGTGAGGAACTACATGAACGAAGGCGGTGCTGGTTGGGGGGAGGGGCGTCGACTGACTGGGGACAGAGATGCATGGGGGCGGTTCGTTCGTGGCCACCCCTTCGGGGATCACGGCGTCAGGCAATAGATAGATAGATAGATAGAAAGCCGATTGGCCCACACAAGGCAGATCCCTCTCACTCCCAAACCTAATTATAAGGCCTAATTATAGGCCCAACTCCCTAACTCCATGAGGGCCGACCTCACCGAAACGGTCAGAGGTCATCATAAGTTTGTAGAGAGCCGATCGGCCCACACCCGGCAGGTTCACCTCACACCCAAGTTGACCCAACCCATCTCATCCATATGCCTAGGCTATCTAATTTTATCTTAAAGCTCTCTATAGTTCTTGATCCCACTATAGCACTCGGTAGCCTATTCCACCTATCTACAACTCTGTTACCAAACCAATATTTGCCTATATCTTTTATGAAACTAAATTTATCTAATTTGAAACCATTTGTTCGAGTTCTTTCGCTATCACTGAGCTTCGGTACATCTTTCATGTCCCCTTTATTAATCCCACCTGAACACCTCTAACTCTGCGTCTGTTTAGCGAATGCAAGCCTAGTTTTTTCAACCTTTCTTCATATGGAAGATTTGTGACACTTCTAGATATATACAGTATCCGAGAACTCTATTTACATTATTTTGAGCACTAATGCACTGATTTCTAGGTTTCAAATTACAGTTGACGATGACTCCCAAATCTTTTTCATTATCTGAGGTTCATATATTCACGTTATCTAATATATATCCTGCACTTTCTATTGATTTCCCAAATTTTACTACACTGCATTTATCTACATTGAAGTACATCTGCCAATTTACTACCCATTTGTGGTAATGACAATTAGTCACATTTGTATTATTATTATATTTTTTTTTAAATATGTGGTTGAAGTTTGAGAATGATTGATATACAGTACAGTATACTGTAATGTTATTTTTTTTTTAATTGCTAGTAAATATTTTTTTTTATTAATTTCACCACAACACCAAATACCTCCAATTAAATTAATGAAAGCATACCGGTATATGTGATCCACCAGGATTCGAACCCAGGTTATCACACACAGATTTTTAGACAAGACATTAATTGTCTCAAATCTCCATGTATTTCCAGATTACTGAAGAAGAGCTCAAGAAAAAGTTTGAGCAGAAAGGCAACCTAACCGATGTGAAGCTCAAGTACAAGAATGGGGTATTCCGGCGCTTTGGTTTCGTTGGGTATGAGAGTGATGAGGCTGCTAATGCTGCCTGCCAGTTCTTCAACAACACATTCATCAAACAGTCTAAAATCACTGTAGAAGTATGTGAGAACTTAGGTGAGTTAGTCTATAGGGACAATATAAAGATGATGTAATTAAATTCATACATCGATTTTATCGTGGCCTACAGGTTTCTTATACCATGTATTTCATTCCTATATGTGTCTAAATGCGCGTACAAATTTATTACTGATCCTGAAAAAAACAAAATATCCTCTACAGTGTATATCACCTACGTCGCAAGAGGCGGGTGGCTTTGTTTACATCCGCCGCGAAGAAGAAGAAGAAGTAGTGTTGGGGAAAATTTGGTTTTTGCCCCCTACTGTTTAAATATATGACGATTTCAATAAATCTGGGGGGGGGGCTTGCCCCCCCCCCCCCCCCCTCTACATATTTTGTATCCAACGGCAAACGGTTATGGCCAAATAGTTATTTTTCGCGAGTGAAGGGACGTGTTTTTAGATTGTTGTATAATGGGTAAATATGCATTTACGCCTATTTTCACACATCGAAACACCCTTACACAACTCTAAACTACATAAAAACAATCGAAACGATTTTTTAGCAATTTAATTACATCATCTTTAAATTGACCGTCTATAGAGAGAACTTAAAGTATTATTTTATTTTTTAATATTGAAAATTCTGTATTTACTTCATTTAGACTATCGTATATTAACTGTATGGAGAGAGAGAAAGCGAGACCGTGTGTGTGATTTTTAGGTTAGTGTATGATGTTGCCATTTACTAACTCACACAACTATTGCAGGTAGTGAGAGTAAGCCTGTATCATGGACAGAAAAGAACAAGGAGAAGAAGAAATTAGCTAAAACACTTTCCCTGAACAACAATGAAGAACCAGAGCAGGAGAAGAAGAAAGAAAAGAAGCACAAGAAGAAAAAGAAGAAAGACGACACGCCCACAGCACAGCTCCCAGACGAAATAAAGAATGACCCTGATTTTGAGAAATTCATGAGTGCCGGGGAGAAGGGCGTGCGAGAGAAAGAGGTCGAGAAGGATGGGAGGGACAGTGCTGGGAATAGTGACAATAATGAAGATGAGGAAGAGGAGGAGGAGGAGGAAACCAAAATAGCCAAAAAGAAAGATATATCAGACCAAGATGTAAGCAGGGGTATGCTTTTTGTTTACACAGACTTCAGTGAGGCAGTTGGTTAAATAGTTAATAAATTAATATGTAAGTCAATCATATATTGAATATATCAAGTTAAGCTAGGTTCTCACATTTGAGACTTCTGTTCCATTCAGACAAGTGTGTGTTGACAAAGATGTCACACTGCCACCCTTGCAAGACCACCCAAGGAGTTCAAACTTAACATGTGTGAGGATGACTAAATACAATATTGCCACACTCGTTCTTAACGTGCCCAGTTGGGCTCCTTTCTGTATACTATATATAGCAAGTGCTTCATGTTTGTGTCACTGTTTGCCACAAATTGAGGTAATTTGCATAATTTAATATACAGGTAAAATGTGGAAGAATATTGTAGTTAAGTAAAAGATTTAACACAATTTAATTTGTACATTTTCAGGGTGGTTGAGTCAAAGTTGCTAGTTATATGTGGGCTGAAATTGTAGCTCCTTGTATTATTTTAAAAGTTTTAGGTTATTCATTTTTTGTCACTGACTCCAAGGGTTGTAGCGACTCGGAAGTCAGCTGTTTTTTAGAGGGTCAGATTTTGTACTTGTAAAATTTCAACAGTGATAGTTTTTTTTCATGAATTTCAAGGTTTGTTGAGTTGCAGAGTCAGTTATAAATATCTGATGGGTCGTAGTTAGAGTCGTACTTGTAAACTTGTAGAAGTTAGTTATTTTTTTCACCAACTTTACAACCCTGCTGTAATTTTTTTCTTCCAGTACCTGAAGAGTCTCATCAAGTCCAAATCCAACGACAAGAGTGACATTGAGGGAAAGAAAAAGAAACAGAAGGTAGGTTCAGATTTGTTTTGTATGCTGTATCTTCTTTCTAATTTAGATAACCCTGAATGGATTCGTCTATCTATCTATATACAGTAGGGTAAGGCGGGGTGGATTCTCCGCGGACCGTAGATACTTGTCCAAAAAAATTGGTCATAAATCCAAATACGTATGGAATTGATTCTAGGTATGTTTATAGTATGTGTAGATGATGATAGAACACAAACATGCATAGTTGTCATTTATTTAACGAAGACAAATATTTTTTCATAATTTTACAACCTGAAAAATATGTAAGCGGTCGTGAGCATTTTTCGTGGTGGCGACCTTACCTTTCCCACCTGTGTTACAAGATGGTTGTTTATGATTTCTAAGTGGAAACTACCTCTCTTTCTCTTTGTTTCAGGCAAGAATTTATAATTATATAATTAATAATTTTATAATACTCCTAGGTCTACAGTTTTATACAAAAATACTTGGATTACATCAATATAATAATAAAACATCTTAGGCCTAATTGTTACTTTTGCAGAGTAATTGGGGGTAAAATCGCCGCGGCAGGATGAAATCATTGATAATATATGGCAGCGGCGATTTCACCCCTCACTATGGGGTGGATCCGCCGCGCGATTAACTTTTTTCGCCACCCCATTACAAACCTTTATGATTTGTTTTTTCACATAAAAATTATATGAACGTGTGCAGGAAGGCCTGAATGTAAAAAAAACTTCTGAATACGGATTCAGTTGGATGCTGAATCTACCCCACCTTACCCTATATTCTTCTACTTTCGTTCTAATCCTTCGGGCCAGCCCTATGGGAGCTCTTTTGGGGAGCTCATTGGTCTGGTTAAACTTCTCACAAAAAAAAAACACACACACACAAAATCTATATACTCTTGGCACATAGGCTACCCCCAATTTTTTTTTTTTTTTTTTTTTTTTTTTTTTTTTTTTTTTTTTAAATATATATATATATTGGGGGTGGCTGAATCGAGACAGAATGGATTGGTAGGTAAATATAATTTTGCTTTAACCCTCCAGCCTCGGCTATGTATTCTATAAATATTCCCCGAAACCCGGGGGATTTGGCCGAAAAAAAGTCTTGCCTAGGCTACCCTATCTTTGTTATTTTGACTGCTTCCGCATTCCCGCACATCCCCAAGCGTAGATGTGTTTCGTACCTGTAGAATGGCGTTGAGTAGAGCTCTCTAAGTCAACTGGTTCAGTTGTGATGACAATTTCCGTGGAGAGAACTTTGTGGCGATGTTAGCCACTTTTCACTACTGAAATGACAACATACAGCCACACAAGAACAAACTACACCTCTCCTTGTGTTCAGAGGTGCGCGGCGTCGGGCCAACCGGCTGTGTTTATATGCGTCGGACGGACGCCTTTCAAAACAAGCTTACAGGCTTTCAAGCTGCCGGAGCCTCAGAGCCCTTCCGGGGTCCGCGAGCCGCGTTTGTTATGGGTGCCTCAGAGCCCAACCGGGTCTGATGGGTTAAGGGGGTAGTGCTTGGTTTTGGTCTATATATTTATATATTTTTGAGTTTCCTCGCTAGACTTCCATCAAGCTTAGAAAAACAACCCCTAGACCCCCTTTCATGATAAATTTGTAAATTTGTCGGCCGGTTCCTTTTAAAATTAGAGGCTCGCCAGGAAAACTATCGACACCTAAAGGGCACAAAAGGTTTTAATTATATTGACACAAAAATGAGGCGGAAGTCTCAAAATCGCCAAACTAATGGAACGAACGTCTTAAAACCTTAAAACTAATATGCTAAACATTAGGGAGAAGGGGGTCCAGACAAAGGGAGTCGTACCCTCTTAAAATAGTTCAATCTTATTCAATTGTTATCATCTATTAGAGTAATTTATTTACTCCCTCACTCTGGCTCTAGTTACTGGGTAAGTATTTTTCACTACTGCTCACTCTCAGCGCTATTTGCACTGGCGCGAGATGATACACATATATTATTCCTCTGTTTTAACCCACAATAATCGCCTCTACATGTACTGTAGTGTGTTATGCATCCCAAGATATAGCAACACCCATACTACTATAAAACCGGAAATTAGAATCCCATAAAATCAAAATATCTCGTTGAATATTGATATGTAATTAATATTTTCATAGTTCTTCCGAGTTTAATCATTATCATAATTTTGTAGAACTCTTTGTACGCGAACTGCGTATGCGCATTTAGGGACACATTTTCTTAATACAGTACGTAATTTGCTTCCATACGCTGAGATATCGTACTAGCAGAGGATCTGTATAAAATCTACAAAAAAATCAATACCGTAATATATTATATGTGGTTTAGATACAGTGCATGTAACAGTATATGCATGCATGACAGATGTCCATGCACGTGTGAGCCTTAGTCACCCAAAGGCGGCACATTGGGAAATAGAATAAGAGAGGGGAATCCCCAAGTGCAATACTGCAGTTATTTGGGAGCTTCAGTCTCCAGCACCATCTTTCCACCTCTTGGTGTTCACAGATACAGGCATGTTTTTGTCATGTGATGAATAGATTGAAATAAGGTACAGCTGCTTATCGACCCTATTCAAAGGCTTTCATTTGCTCAACTAGGCCACCCAAAATAAACAGGTAAAACAGTAAGGATTATATGACATTTATTGGCCATAACGTTAAACCATTGTATGTTGTATGTATATACTGTTGGCCATCTGTTAAATTTATCAGACAAAATAAATCAGGTATGTGGCTTCTGTGAGCTCTCCAATTCAATTAATTTATCGTGCTCCAACACCAGGAGTGGAAGGAGTTCTACACGGTGGTGATCCGAGCAGAGGGGATGTGTAAAGGGAAGACAAAAGATGCAAGCCATAGACAGACAACCTTCACCAAGCTTGCCGTCAAGGCTTTCTTGCGCCCTCTCGTACCCCGCAGCCTAAGGATCCCCCGAAAAGTGCGGCTGGTAGCCTACGCTGGCTTCAAGACGGAAAAAGAAATGAAACGGGTTCTGCAAAAAGATCGTAGTTTCCTAGGTAAGTTATATATTATTTTTATCTATTGCCTATTTTTGAAATACTACTTATAAATGGGAATTCAACCAGTCAGTGTAATGTTATTAAACTTGACTTCATATAGAACTTTCTTATGCCCACTAACACATGGTACCCTCCACACCTAGGCTATATGGAAGTACAGTATACAGTATTCTCATAAATGAAAGGTAAAAAATATGCCCATTCATTCTGTCATTGTAACCATTTTGAAATATTACTTTATTAATAAGAGGGAGTCTGAAACACTTGACTCGATCCTGTGTCTTCTAATTGAGAATATAATTGGTTCAGCTAGGTCACATCGCATTTAGAAGTACTTAGTAATCATTTGTATATATGAGACAATACTTCACACATTCAGAACTGGAGTACATTGTATATAAGTTAAACTTAATTAAACTTTACCAATCTCCTACTTTCAATGACAACACAGACTGGACCCCTGTTAGGCAGATTCTGTTTCTCATAGATCTGATTTCTAACACAACTACAACAGGTGGTGTCCGTGTGCATGTGATGAAGTATGTGAAGCCCCTGAAGGATGGAGAGAAGGGAGACAAGACCGACGCCCCCTGGAGTTCAACTGAGGATAAGGTGAAAAATGCTGAACCGGTTGGGGAGTCAGGAAAGCTGTTTGTGCGTAACTTATGGTACTCTGTCACAGAAGAACTACTGAGAGAACACTTTGGACAGTTTGGTGAGTTTTGTTTATATGTATTGAGCAGAGCATGAGGGAGTGAATGAGAGTTAAAGTATAGGTTTGAGTGTCCGGAGTCACTGATATACTATACTGCCAATATTCATATTTGGCACCCTTTCTAGGGAACATTTACCTGTCAACAATGGAACTACAACTTCATAGGCGACACTGTTAAAATACCTAAAGAATTTAATTTGAACCGGATACCACTGAAGTAATGAATAATGATAATAATAATTCATCATAAAATTTAAAATATTAAGCTTCTGTTTGATGCGCTTCTCTTTCCTCACTTGTTCGGAGTGCATCTCTCTCAGGCCCCGGAGGTTCTTTTTCAATGCTGTATCAAGATACTACAGAGGAATGGGATGGAGGGAGGGCTCATTACGTCATTGACTCCGGAGCCACCACTAAATATTAGGGTTTCATAAATCTTTAAATCCAACTCAAATTTTACTGTTCAAATTAATGTTAATATTAATAATATTATTAATTCAAATTAATAAGAATATACTTGATTGCTTAACCTATTTGATTTTGTGTCAAGAGAGAAAAGTGGTGACCTAGATAATTGGGCTAGGAAAGTTTGAATAATGTAAATGTATTCCCCCAGGCGAGGTATCCGAGGTGGACCTACCCATATGCAAATACAGCCGAAGACCGAAGGGGTTTGCCACCATAACCTTCCTGTTCCCGGAGCATGCATCCGCTGCCATGACTCAGCTGGATGGCACAGACTTCAAGGGTCGGTTACTCCACGTGCTGCCAGCCATCGAACACGAAAATGAAAACAAGAAAGGTAAATAATGGATAGAGAAATGCAATATAATCTTTGGAGTACCACATGTATTCATTTAGTTTCTTAAATTTATTAGAGGATGATTAAAATGGACACAAGAAACTTAGCTGATGATGGTGTCACACAGACCAAGAAAGCTAATGTGCTGCTGTGCTCGTCACACAAAAACAAGAAATGTAACTAAACGATGGCGTCGATTAGTTATACAGACACAAGAAAGTTAACTGAAGCGGGTGTTGTACTAACTCTTTTTAGTTATGACTTGATAAAACTAACACATGAAAGGTATGGTTAATATCACCTTAATTATTAATACAAACTTAATTAAGGGGGTATCACAAGCTTTTATCGTCAACTTCATATGGTAAACATTTTTCTGGCAATATATCTTTAATAATTTACTCTAGTATCAGAAAGTAAATTGAAGATAGATTAATTTGAGTGATAGAATTATTTTAATAGTTGACCTCATAATTTGCTACATCAGTGTTGAGGATAAAAGTGCTTGTGTGATACCGATTTTAAAGGTATAGTTGATATGCTACCATGACTTATCTGGACGGCACAGACTAAGAGGGTTGTGTCCTCCACGTGTTGGCAACCATCTCACATGACGTACATACATACAGTACATACAATGAAATGAAAATTGTACAGTATATAATTATGATTGAGTATGTTCAGTACTGTGCTCCTCAATAATTTGAGTGTTTAGTTTGTTTCAATAGCCTTAATATCCCAATGTCTTGATTTCTTCATTTATAGTGTATCATTTGGAACTAATGGCAACTGTTTTTGCTTACTAATGACAACTTTCAGCTATTTTTCACATCTTTTGGTCTTTACAGAGCCCAAAAGCTTCAAGGAAAAGAAGGCAGAGGAGAAGAAAGCAACGGCTGGGTCCTGGCACAACTGGAACACACTCTTCATGGGCAGCAGTGCAGTTGTTGACATTATGGCACAGAAGTACAACAGATCTAAACAAGAGGTAGGACTTTTGACTGATTATAAGGTGTCAAGCTGGAATAATTTGGTTTTAAGACTGGAAATTTAATGAGAAGGAATATAGAATAATTTATATGAAATTACATTGTTTAAGAACATACGATAACTATTTCTGACAACATAATATTTCTTTCAGATCCTTGACTCGGAGGGTAAACAGAGTGTGGCAGTGAACCTGGCACTCGGGGAGACTCAACTGGTGGACGAGACAAAGAGGTCAGTCACTCTATTAGTCAGTAACCAACCACATATTTAAGCTTTCATGAATACAAACATACATAAGTTTAAAGACAGTGCTCCATACAAAGTGCGTTTCCAGTCTTATGTCCTGATGGCGGTGCTCTAGGCAGCACTGTTCATAGGTGCCTCTCTTGTCATGTTATTTAATTACGGTCTGATCCCAAGTCTTTCTTGGTCTGCCCTTTAGTGCAGCTCTCTCCATGTTCACAGACTTCCATCTATTCACCCAACTTAGTTCATCCATCCTATCCACATGCCCAAACAATCCAAGCCTGCTGGTACGCACCTTATCACCGATACCCTTGATACCTAACCGTCTCCTCAGCTCTTCACTAGATTTCCTTTCTTGAAGTGTGGCCCCACACATCCATCTCACCATTCTCATCTCAGTACGAACCATTCTGTTCATATCATTCGCTTTGACAGGCTACATTTCTGAAGCATGTCATTGCGCTTTTAACACATGACGCGTACACCTTTCCCTTCAAGGGGAGAGGAAGTCTTCTCATGGATAGTAATGGCATCAGTTCTATGAACTTTCCCCAGCCACATCTAATTCTGGCGATAGTGGCGGCCTTGGTCCCACCGCCGACAGAGATGACCTCTCCCAAGTAGCAAAACTTGGCTGCCATCTCCAGTAACTCGTTGACAAACTTACATTTGCTATTCTGCTTTTCGTTACTAAGCTGCTTTCTATTCCACTTAAACTCCACATTGAGTAATCGTCTGTACTGTACTTTCCAAGCATCGCAGATTTTTTTGTCAGCATAAACAATTATCCCAGTATCATTCCTGACACTCTGTTCTTCTACATCATCTCTACTGTCATCCTTAACTTGCCTAGCTAAGTTGAGAACCCACTGGGATTATCTACATTACACAGTTGGTTAATGAGCAAGTCCTGTAAAAGTTTCATTGCCTTGTATATCTCTCTTTTTTGCAATTCGCTTAGCCACCATATATTCCTCCTTGTTGCCTCCTCTCTTCCATGCTTTGAAGCATCTTCTTTTCTCCTTTATTGCATTTTCAACCTTGTCATTCCACCACCATGAGATATTATGCCTGGTGGGACCCTTAGTTTTGTTAATTAAAATGTAAAACTTGCAAACTAAACAAACCAAAATTGGGACAAGGACAATATAAAGTCAAATTAAATTATCAAAATCGCTATGTGGAAACAACGTTTACTAAAATGAAAATTATTAAATAAAAGAACACAATCCACCACATAGGGTGTACATTACTACATGAGCAAGTTAATCTGTTTCCCAAGCAAACTAATCGCACATATAACAACGCACTATCGTCACGTTAAAGGAAGTAGTCAAGTTTGGGAAGTCACAGACTTTGTCAGTGTCAAGAAGGCTACTTTCAAGGAAGTTCCATTGGCTATTTACACCATTTAGCCTAGCGCCCCTATTCCTATCTGTTTCCTCCACTTTACAGCAAAGCCTATCCATGTATTCTGATTAATTCAACAACCATACTTACTGTTTTGACATCTATACCTTCTTGCACACAGGATCTCGCCTTAAGCTCATGTCACACACTAGGAGCTTATGTTGGGAGATACATTCTTTGCTCGGGATAACCATTATAGCCCTGCCTGTAATATTTTTCAAAGTATTAAAAGCTCTGAAAATCTATACCCATACATTGAAGAGGAAAAATGTATTGTAAATGAACGGTCATGTACAGTATACTGTATATATACATTTTAATGTTGTATGTAATATATATGTAAGTTTGGTTTTCTAGTCTTGTATTTACGGCACTGTGCATTTGTCACTGATTAAAAGCTCTGTAAATTATTTATAGCAGTTAATGAATACCCAAAGCACTTGATAGAGGCTAAGGGCCTTATTTGCAGTCGACACAACCCAACAGATTGGGAACATTATCGTATGGGTGATAAAATAGATAGGTTTTGCCAGTCTTACAATTTGTAAATAGTGGCAACCGTGCTAGGAGCTGCATAATCCACCAATCAGAATGACCCCTCTTTTAATGTACTATGATCTTTGAGACTTGGAATGTATGGTCTATTATATTCACTGTCGGGAAGAATGTAATGTGGTGAATGAGATTATGGCGCTAAATCTAGTATCTCCCCCTCCCAGGTTTCTAGAAGATGCAGGAGTGAGCCTGTCAGCCTTTAGTGCCGGCAGTAGTGTCCAGCGGTCCCGCACAGTAATGTTAGCGAAGAACCTCCCAGCCGGCACCTCAGCGCAGGAACTGTCACAACTCTTTGGTCGATACGGGGAGCTGGGACGCCTTCTGCTGCCTCCCTCTGGTGTCACAGGTATGCTTACAACATTTATAAGTTTCTGTTTCTTCGCTTGATGTGGTTGTTAATACAGAATTTTCAGTTTTCATCAAGTGTATATAAATGTAAAAATTTATGTATGTATATACTCAGGCCCAATCCCCACTTTTCCTTTACACAAAAACAAAATACAAATTCACACACATCTAGGCCATCCAAGAGAAGACCCAGAGACCAGGGTCACCAAGGTCCCTCCAGCACTTCCCCGGCCCCCGACCACCCGGAGAGGTTCCGATCTTGGCAGGCAGACATGCAGCAGAGCGAAACCACAAGCCCGCCCACCAGACTTCCAGGCGCACCCTTCATATAAACCGTCTCCTCGGGCCAGGCGCCTGATGGACTATTATCTAGTCCAACTTGCGCCCGACCCCTTCCCCTAAATGACCACTTGTTCACTCATCTATTCACCAGCATTCTCCATTCATTCCTAATTATTACCACATCCCTTGCCTGATCTATAGTCATTCCTCTATCATCCAAAGCTTGTCTTACATAGTCTCTCCATCTCAATGGGGATCTTCCTGCCCCTCTATCTCCCCTTGTATCTGACTCACATATTCTCTTTGTAAGCCTTTCATCTTCCATTCTTTCAACATGACCATACCATCTCAACACCCTTCTGTCCACTCTGGCCGACAAATGTTCCTGCTGCCCCACTCTCCTATGTATCTCTTCATTCCTCAAGCTGTCTCTACTAGTAACTCCACACATACTCCTCAAGCATTCACCAGCCTTATGAGGGCTCCGGCCCAGTAGACTGACAAATTACATCTTTCTCTCTATCTCTCTCACTCCTTAAGCAGCTCATCTCCATCACATCCAGCTTTCTTATCTCCTCTTCCTTCAGAGCCCATGTCTCAGCCCCATACATCACTGTTGGCACAACAATTCCTTGATACATTGGACTGTTTATTTTCATTCCGAGATTTTTCATCTTCCACATAATTTCCATGCCTCCACTCCTGCTTATCGTTCCTCCTAGATATTTAAAACACTCTACTTGTTCCAATATTTCCCCATCCAGCCTCACATCTTGATTCACCCAACGATCACCCCTATTACACACCATTACTTTACTTTTATTGACATTCACCTTCAGTTTCCTTCTCCCACAAACCACACTAAACTCTTTGACTACCCGCTGCAGTTTCTCCTCAGAATCCGCCACCAACGCTGTGTCATCAGCGAACAGCAACTGATTCAACTCCCAATCTCTACCATTCTTTCCTACTAAACCCAATCCTCTTCCCATAGTTCTCATTTTTACCTCCCTCACCACACCATCCATAAACATTAAACATATTAAACAGCCATGGTGACATTACACAACCTTGTCACAAACCTACATTTATATACTGTATGTATGTATGTACAGTATGTACATACCCCAGGGATCGGTACTAGGACCAATTCTCTTTCTAATTTACATCAACGACATAGATGAGGGTCTCACCTGTACAATCTCAAAATTTGCTGACGATACAAAAATTGCAAATAGCGTACTCTCAAAAGATCAAGTTGACGATATTCAACACAATCTAGATAAATTGTCACATTGGGCCCAAATTTGGCAAATGAGTTTCAATGCGGATAAATGTAAAGTACTACATATCGGATACCTAAATGAGAAAGCAAACTATTCGATGAATGGCACTCAGCTTAAGAATGTAAACAGAGAAACCGATCTGGGAGTAACAATATCGAGTAACCTAAAACCGAGTCAACAATGTTCAGAAGTTGTTAAGAAGGCAAACAAAATAATTGGCTTTATAGGCAGATCATTTGAGCATAAATCCAAAGATGTAATCCTAACCCTTTACAATTCCTTAGTCCGCCCTCTTCTGGAATACTGCGTTCAATGCTGGTGCCCTTATTACCAAAAAGACATAAACAAGCTAGAACGAGTTCAACGTAGAGTTACCAAAATGATACCTAGCCTAAAGAACAAACCATACGAAGAGCGTCTTAGAGAATTAAATCTATTTCCTTTAACCCAGCGCAGATTAAGAGGTGACTTAATTCAAGTGTTCAAAATCATCAAAGGCATCGACAATATGAACTGTAGTAAGTACTTCACTATCGACCAATCTAATTACACGCGGGGAAACGGTTGCAAAATTATTGGTAAATCTTTTAACTCACACGAATCTAAGAATTTCTTCTTCAATCGAGTTGTCAACTTGTGGAATGGGCTTCCCCGAGACGTTATAGACTGCAGCACCGTTGATTCATTTAAATTCCGCTTAGACAAATATCTCGCATCAAACCCGCGACTGACTGCGTTTGTAAATGAATAACTTTATTTTATCCTCCCCTCAGTTACTAACCCATATGTCCCCTACTAACTTCCTAGTCCTGCCACGTTAGTGGCAGGGCAGTAGTTCCCTTTCCAATGTTCCCTTACCCACTCTAAACCACTGTTTGGACACTTGATCCTCAGTGTTTTGGAGGACAAGCAGCCTAGAAGGGTCACTAGATCTGTTGTTGCTTGATTTCCTTTGTACTCCTTTGTATGTATAATTATACTCTGCCACATAATGTAATATACAGAGCGATCCGTAAATCATTGCCCATGGGACTTCCCATGTATTTCAATATAGGAAATATTACCTAATAAACACTAGATTTTTATTGGTGGAAATGCATAACATAATCCTCATATGTATTTAGATGGAAGGATAATTCCAACAGGGGTCTGGGTGAGTCAATATAATGGGTTGGAGATGTAATTGCATCGTACATTTGGCAAGTTTGTTATCCTCCCTTCCCTCCACGGTAAAATATTGTACTGGTGTGTACTCGTTCGCTTATATTTTTGTTAACCCTTTGGCGCACCTATAGTTTCCAAGCAAAGTTTTTCCCACTCCTAAAATATATCTCAGCTCACTCAGAGCCAGTTTTGTGCCCGGCGATAATTTGTTTCTGTGACGTTTTTATCCACCAAAAAATCCTTGTATTTGGATTAATGAGGTACCATCGGCTTCGTTATTGATTGAAATTGAAGATAAGCTAATAAAAACATAGAATAAATACAAAACAACCACATTGGGGCACTCCGAAATAAGAATTGTAAAAAAATAAATAAATACCTTATCTCCTACTCGCACTAGCTCAAACTTTTGCCCACAACATTTTTGATTTGCATACATATATGGAAGCGGAATTTAATGAGGATTCCATTGGTAACTTCAGAATTACTATAAACCAAATAGTTACTGAGATACACGAATAAACGTGAAAGTATCGAAAAACAGACTGAGCTGTATTCTGCTCCCTTCCCAGCCAGCCGTGAGTAAACCGTTAAACTGAGGGGGTTGCCAGTTGTACCCATTGAACTAGACTTAATATTTAATATCTATGCCAAATATGACGCGCGTCAGACGAAAACTAAATTTTTGGCGAATATTTTAAGTTTAATGACTCTTAAAGAGTCATCGTGCGCCTAGGAAAAAAATACCTAATGACTGAACGAGTCATCGTGTGCCAAAGGGTTAAGTAGGAAAGCTGAAATCCATAAAAATATTCAGCATTAGTGAATGTCTGAATATTTGAAAGGTACAGATGGCTATCATTTTTATAATATGTAAAATAGTTCACTACACTTAAACTATAGGCACTACTTGATGTCGCGGATTGGCGGGAACATTGCCCGAGGAGAACGTAACCTTCTCCCTGTACCAATCCGCGCATGCAGACTTGCCAAACGTACGATACATTTATATCTCCAACCCATTATATTGACTCACCCAGACCCCTGTTGGAATTATCCTTCCATCTAAATACATATGAGGATTATGTTTTGCATTTCCACCAATAAAAATGTAGTGTTTATTAGTTAATATTTCCTATATTGAAATACATGGGAAGTCCCATGGGCAATTATTTAAGGATCGCTCTGTATAATGTAAAGCTTGGGCTTGATATTTTTTCCATTTTCTTTATTATTATGAATCTATATATGATTAAATTTATTGATAAATATATTTTTTTGTAGGGTTAATAGAGTTCCAGGATGCAGGTGAAGCTAAGCGTGCGTTCAAGAGCCTAGCGTACTCCCGCTTCAAGTACCTGCCTCTGTACCTGGAGTGGGCACCCCTCGCTGTCTTCTCTACACCATGCCCACCACCCAAGCCTCAAGAACAGTCTACACCGGAAGAAGGTGGGAAGATATTATTTATCTCTTATATTTGTGAGTTTTTTTTATTACATACAGTAATTGTATTATGCTAAATTGTTATTTCCCAATAGTGATTTTGATAAGTTCTTTTGTCTTTATATTGTGCCATTCCCATTTTGGTTTGTTTGTTTTGCAAGTTTCACATATTAATTGCTTTTCTTTTTCATCATCATCATCTCTGACGCCTTTTTTCCACCAGGGAAACCCCTGCTAAAGGATGGCCATGACATAAACGTGTACAGGCTACTTTGTCAAGACATGCTTCCTTTGCATGTGCCACAATGCCATGAGAGTCTCGTAATGTGGCTCAGTGGTCTGGTTAAACTACTGTATTGAAAAAAGAAAAAAAAAAAAAAAAAAAAAAAAAATGTCAAAACATGCTTCCTTTGCCCGTGCCACAATGCCCCTTCCAATACTTGGAATTTTTCTTCAATATATTTTTCCACTTTTTTTCCCATACCATAGGTGGCCTTCCACTATTAGTTGCTCCACTCACCTGACTACCATGTATCTTTCTTAGCATTCTGAGTCGTCATCCATTCTCTGAACATGACGGTAGCACCTCAAAGTACTTCTCTTCATTCACTCAACCACTCCACATCACTGACCAAAGCCTGCTCTTCCATTCCAAAAGATTTATACACTTCCCTATTACATGGCCCATCTAGCCTATTCACACCAGTTGCCATTCTGAAAAAGCTCATCACAGCTCTTAGTTTGAGGTCCTTGTCACTTGCTATGTCCATGTCTCACTTCCATACAAGAGTGTTGAGAGCAGCACGGTATTCCTCAGTAACTTTTTCACTTCATTTCTTTTTATTCTGTTTGATATCCATTTCACCTTTCTTTTTATTTTATATATCTGTTTATCTGTGGGATAGGTCCGCTTGGGGGCATTTTGTGTATGGCCACCCCCATTAACCTCTGAAGTGCGCATGGGGGTAATTAGACACCTCTGCCTGTGCACATGTATTTGAGCTGTTTCCATCACTAAAATATTCATTTTACCATAAATATCATTAATACTTATCCATATGCGCCTATTATAGGTTGATTATAAAGGTATTAACCTGTTACAACAATAAAACAAGTGAAAACAGCGTTTGGATGGTCAAAATCGGCGATACAGGGCGGGAGTTGCATAATGTATGGGTGAGGCAACCTCCATTCCCACCAATTTCCCCCAAGGCTGGAGAGACACTGTCGATCGATACTCTCTCTCTCTCTCGCACTCGCTTGCTAACAGTGATGACAATGCCCTGCTTGCAACTCGCTAATGTTAGCACGAAAATATACCTCAGAATAAGGGAATTAAAATGTAAAACTTGCAAACTAAACAAACCAAAATTGGGACAAGGACAATATAAAGTCATAACAGGGAAATAACAGGGAAAATAGGTGATAACTGAAGGAGGGGACGACAGTGGGGAAGGAGGGGAGGTAGAGGACTGATATTTTGCATGGCCCAAGGGCAAAAAATAAATAAATAAATACAAAAATATATATATATATTTTTTTGTTATGTTTAAAATTTATTTATTTTTTCTCTGACTCTTAAGAGTCTTCCCGCAGTTCCCGGGTTAAGGAGAGTAAGACGTCCGGCAATAGATAGATAGATAGTTTACATTTTATTATGTTCTTTCCTTTATTTTATCTTTATATATATTCTCTGTATCTATTTCCTGTTATGTTTGTTTTCATCTCTTTATCTAGACATTCTGATTACCTTGTTAGACATTCTGATCCCATTCTATTAAAAATATATTTTGATTATGAGAATTCTAACTAAATGTTATCAGAAAGCCTTATGTCTTGACCAAGGCAACCAGATGGAATGTTTGATAATTGTACTGTATTATCTTACAGACAAAAATGTGGAGAAGAATAAGAATATGAAGAAAGACAGTTCCTCTTCTCTACCGCCCCCGGAGCCAGAGACAACTGTGTATGTGAAGAACCTAAACTTCACTACAACTGAAGACGTTCTCAAGCAGCACTTTGAGAGTGTGGGTCCAGTACACTCGGTGTTGATCACCCGACGTCGAGGTTTATCTCAGGGGTACGGCTTTGTTCAGTTCCAGCGAGCCTCCCATGCCCGCAAGGCCCTCATAGAGATTAATCAGACTAGCCTTGAGGAACACACACTCACCATCAAGCTCTCAGAGAAGACATTGGCGCCAGAAGCAAAGAGTTCGCGCCAGGTGCATGACGCAGGTAAACAGAATAACTCCAAGATCCTGGTGAAGAATATCCCCTTCCAGGCTACACCTAAAGAAGTTCGTCAGCTGTTTGCGTAAGTATTATTATAATTATTTTTGTTTTCAATCAAATATTCAGTAGCCTGTAGGTATTTGGATTATGAAATGCAATGTAGTTTCGTTATCGGTATATTTTTAACCCTTTCGAGCAGTATGAGGATGTAATAAAAAATAGATTATCAGTAGGTTCAGGGATATCTCGTAGCGAGGCCGTTCTATATGTTCTGTGCCCCATGAATATTCTTTCCTCTCACTTAAACATTAGGCTACCATAGTGCGGTGGGAATATGAACATGATTAGATTAATATCCAGTATTCGAGAATGGATAATAAGTCGTAGGCGTGTGCATAAACCTTTAACCGTCTTGGTGGTGTAATGGTTAAGGTGTCTAAAAATCTGTGTGTGATAACCCAGGTTCAAATCCCGGTGGATCACATGTATGCTTTCATTAATTTCATTGGAGTTGTTGTTGTTGTTGTTCCCCAGGCTGCCTGGCCGAACAGCCCCAAAGTCCCGAGCAAGGCCAAGGCCATAAACGAGCGCCCCCACGAAACCCTCCCTGCTTACCACTAACAAAGCCCGGGTGACCGAAGCCACTCTAAGGCAGGGAGCTGAGGAGGGCGCGGAAACGTCTGGAAAACCAAAGCCCCACCCAAGGCCCTGTGCCTCTCAGCAATTACAAAGGGAAAGTTAAGGGGCAAGGGAAAAATTTGACACTTTGGCTCCCAATCTGCCAACTTTTAGGTTGGCAGTAGGGAGGTCAATCCACGGAAAAGACGCCGTCACTTGAGATCTAGAAGATATATAAGTAAAAGGAACAGTCAGAGTAAGCTATGGGTATGGCAGAGACCGCTCAGCTCTCACTCCGATAGACCAGCCCATCACCACATGACTAGAACCCAATCCTCTCAGCATCAGCTAGGAAAGGCCCTAGAAAGCCGCCTTTGGCGGAGGGATAGCTCCCCTATTTCAATTCCTTTCGGAGTTGGGCACCTGCCCTCATTGGAGGTGTTTGGTGGTTTGGTGAAATTAATAAAAAATAGAATATAGTATCTAGAATTTCTTATAGTATTTATATGCTTGTCTTATGAATTGAATGAATTGGTTGATGTATTTTGTACAGAGTATTATCTTAACTAACCAGTAGCCAGGGATATTTATAATTAAGCATTCCTTCTCATGTTGTGTTGATTATCTCCTACTTTATATCCAGCACATTTGGCGAGCTGAAGACGGTACGACTACCTAACAAACCAGGAAGCTCTGAACACCGAGGATTTGGCTTTGTTGATTTTGTCGCTAATGAAGATGCCAAGGTACGAACTGAATTAATGACCTACTTTTAGAATGCTTTTACTTGTGCTTTACTATCATGCTGTTTAGATTTCTGAGAAGCATGATTTAGGTTTGTGACATTGAATATTTCCTATGCGGTGCTTTTTAGCAAGAAACCCTTCAAACGGCATGAAGATTTAAGGTTCAAAATTGTGTTATAAGTTCCACCCCTCCACTGCTGAATATATACTGTATATACAAAGTTGAAATGAAGGCCTTTCGTATCATCAACTCCCGTCCACTCACCAACTCTCTACAATCTCTCTCTCTCCGCCGCAATGTTGCATCTCTCTCGCTATTCTATCGCTACAATAATAATCAGTGTTCCTCAGAGCTTTCCCAGTGCATACCACCTCCTTTACGTAGGGCACGTAGTACCCGTCTTGCAACTCAATCCCACCCCTACTCTGTGCAACTCTCTAACCCAAGAGTGAAACGTTACTCTCAAACTTTCTTCTACTCAACAGCTGAGCTCTGGAACTCTCTCCCAGAAGCAGTCTTTCCCTCTTCCTATGACTTAAATTGCTTCAAACTCCGTGTGTCCAGGCATTTTGGCTCGATCGTCCCTTGATTTTGGCCCTGTCACTCTTTCAACTATGGGGGAGGCACTCGCAGTTCTACCTTTTGCCTCCCTCAATCACATAGAAAAAAAATAAAAAATAAAATAATAATACAAATGCCTCATCCTACTTATGTGAGGTTGTACACTCAGATACCATAGTCTCTAGCCCACTCATAAATATTCGTAGAGTTCACCCATTTCAAATTATGGAAGTATATCTCTGGAAACGAATATATGAATATAAATTCCATATTATTATTATTATTATTATTATTATTATTATTATTATAGAAGCTGTCTAAGCCTCCCAACAGGGTGCAGATACACCTATAAAAGATGAATCCCCACAAAATACCCGTAAGCACTGGAGAGAGACTAAGACAACTAAGAAAAAGGAAAAGGGCTACAGTAGTTAGAGAGCCCAGAAGAAAAGATCAGTTTGTCAATTAAAACACCATTCTAAAAAGAATAAAAGCAAATCATGATTAAAACAAAAATTTACTGCTGTAATAAAACATTAACTCTGGACTTAAAAGCTGAGATATGGGTTGACTGTACAACCTCGTTTGGCAAATGATTCCAAAAGGGAATCATTGAAGGAATAAAACACTGAGAAAACAGAGATGTAGAAACATTAATTGGAGTCATGGCAAGGTCATTAAGACTCCTCGTAAATCTTGTTGCGCGAATTGGAATAAAAGGTTCTGGTAAAACACTATGCAATGGATGCTGAGTATTGTTAAACATTTTAAGTAAAAGACTAAGGGCACCAACCCGACGCCGATGATGAAGATCAAGAGATAGAGCAGGGAGAATAAATTTAATAGAATTAAGAGCTTTATCAAGCAATTTCAAATGACAGTCAGCAGCCGAGTTCCAAACAGGAGAGCAATACTCAAAATGAGGCAAAATAAAAGCATAAAAAGATTTTATGACTGTGGTTTCACAAGCGAATGTTTTATAACACTTGCGAAGTAAACCAATCTTTTGAGCAATAGTAGAAGACAAGGAACGAATATGCTTCTCAAATGTCAACTTAGGATCGAGAGTCACTCCAAGCAAACGCAAACCTGACACATCCTCAATTTGTTCACCATAAACATGCAAACAAGGATGAGGAGGAGCCAAAGTACGTGATCTACTGATTATCATGGAGTGAGTTTTCTTAGCATTAAGCTTCATACCCCAAAGTTCACACCAAGAGGTAATCTTAGCCAAGTCCCTGTTTAGAGATGCTGCAACTTCGATTCTACTCTCTTGAGATGGAATTGATGAGTATAAAGTTATGTCATCGGCATAAGAAACTAGTTTATTTTCAAGCTCAGAGCACAAGCAAGCAATAAAAATAATGAAAAACAGAGGCCCAAGCACACTGCCCTGTGGAACACCCGAAACAACAGGCACAGAAACAGAAGTGCACCCATCAACAACAACATGCTGAGACCTGTCTGTCAAAAAATCTTTAAAAATAGATAAAAGACTACCACCAATACCATAAAGTTGCAGCTTATATAAAAGGGCTTTATGATTAACAAGATCAAAAGCAGAACTAAAATCAATAGCCACAACACGAGATTCATACCCTTTGTCCAACGAAGACTGAAGATCATGAGATAAAGTTAAAAGCGCATCGCAAGTACCCAAACCTTTGCGAAAACCAAACTGTGAATTGGGTATTATATCAAGACGATTACAGTATGAAGAAAGGCGTCTAGCTAAAAGCCTCTCAAAGATCTTCGAGAGAATAGGCGTTATGGATATAGGACGATACTCAGATGGGGATGACGAAGCAGTAGCTCCCTTCGGAATTGGAGTGATGCTAGCTTTTTGCCAGCAAAGAGGAAAACTACCAGATTTCAAGAACAACCTAAATACTATAGCCAATTTAGGTGCTAAGACAACAGCAATCTTCTTAAAGAAGAGAGGAAAAAATCCATCTGGGTCAATCCCACCATAAGTGTCAAGATCCAATAAATATTGTCTCAATTCAGCTGATTTGAATGCTATCGACTTTAGATTAGGACTAGGGAAACATGTCAAGGGCAATTGCAATTCCTGATCACTCTGCTTACCTATGAAAATATTAGAAAGCATATTACCCTTAGTTAATGGATCAAAAGAGATAGAACCATCAGAATCACAAAGTGGAGGCATGGTGGAGTCAATTCCAAATAGTGAGGCCTTAAGTGAGGCCCACCATTTATGTGGCTGAGTAGCACCTGCGAGAACTTCCTGCAAATGGGAATTGTAATCCCTCTCGGCTGTACTATATACTCTCTGCGCAACTGACCGAAGATGTACATAGTCATCCCAAAGCAACTGGGTTCGATTACGTCTCCAGCGGTGATATGCAGCCTGCTTGTTATTATATGCACGCTTACAGTCGTCATTGAACCAAGCTTTATCTTTAATACGGGATTTGATTAACTTAGAAGGGACTCTTCTTTGCAGGATGTCTAAGAGAGAGTTATTGAGGGATGAAACAGGGTCATCAGATCTTAGTATGTGATTCCAGTGGATATTGGTAACATCATCACATACATTTTCCCAATTAACTCGAGATTTAAGATAGACTTTACGAGATATAATGATATCTGGCACAGTAAATTCAAGATTGATTTTACAGGTTACAGCATTATGGTCAGAAGTACCTACAGGAGCAAGAACTGCAGTCTCCACAACACCAGGAGCATCTGTTAAGACGAGATCAAGACAGTTTCCAGAAATATGTGTAGGTCCAGCAATCAACTGCTCACACCCAGACAAATTAGCAAAATCCATGGCAGCGTGACCATTTCTATTTGTTGGAGAGACCGAGTTCAACCACTCTTTATGATGTACATTAACATCTCCAACAAAAACGAAAGATGACTTGACATCAACAGACTGAATTAATGCCAAGGCATTTAAAAGACAGTCATATAGATTGTTATTGGCATCAGGATTTCTATATAGGCTAAAAATGTAGTGGTTATGATATTTACTGGAAACTCTAACCAACTGGATCTCGTGGCAACCACAAAGAAATTTCGTCAAAGGCTGGGCATAATAGCCAGATCGGATGTATAAACTCATTCCACGAGCACGAGGAAGAGAGTCACGGCGAATAAGAAGTGGTTTATTAAAGCCAGGTATGAGCAGTTCTGAAATGTGTCTATGGTCAGAAACAAGAGTTTCGGAACAAAAGACAAATGTCATAATCCACTGATGCCATAGTAAGATCTTTAATGTTCTTATGAAGTCCACGGATGTTAGAATACAGAATACAGCAACTTCTTCTCGCAGGATGATTAGGTCTATGAGGACCGGGATTTAATTCTATATCACCGGATAAAAGAGCAAACAAAAACATATATAATTGAAAGAAGCAAACCATACAATATGAAAAATGGATGGATATATAGGAGTCGACCCAGAAGGAACCATCACATCTGGGCAAGGCGAATCAACCCCCAAGGACACCATATCCAAGAGGGAACAGTAATGGTGGATTTTAAAGAAATGCATAGGGCCTACATAAACTACACATCTATATATACTGTTCATTGAAATATTATGTTACCTCCACCAACTGACTTTACTCGGGCGGGTGCCCGACCCCGAAAGGGGTTGAAATAGGGGAGCTATCCCCCCGCCAAAGGCGGCTTTCTAGGGCCTTTCCTAGCTGATGCTGAGAGGATTGGGTTCTAGTCATGTGGTGATGGGCTGGTCTATCAGAGTGAGAACTGAGCGATCTCTGCCATACCCATAGCTTACTCTGACTGTTCCTTTAACTTATATATTTTCTAGATCTTCAAGTGACGGCGTCTTTTCCGTGGATTGACCTCCCAATCTACCAAGATTGGAAGCCAAAGCGTCACATTTTTCCCTTGCCCCTCAACTTTCTCTTCATAATTGCTGAGGGGCACAGGGCCCTGGGTGGGGCTTTGGTTTCCCGGGCGTTTCCGCGCCCTCCTCAGCTCCCCGCCATGGAGTGGCTTCGGTCACCCAGGCTTTATTGTGGTCGGCAGGAAGGGTTCTGTGGGGGCGCTCGGTTGTGGCCTTGGAATTGCTCGGGGCCTTGGGGCTGTTCGGCCAGGCAGCTTGGGGAACAACAACAACAACAACAACTCCTAAACTCAATTAATGAAATCAACAAATACATATGGCAGTCCAGGGATTCGAACCCAGGATGCTCACACCGAAATTCAGTGCATTTATCCATTGCGCTATGAAGACAAAAATCAATCCAGATAGTTATAATTGCATTCAGAATAACATAAGGGGTCCACAAATTCTTCTGAGTGGGCTTAAGACTATGGTATCTGAGTGTACCATACCGGTATTCCCTAACAGATTTCAATGTTATGTTACTGAGCATTCATGTGTAAGATATGAAACTTTAATTATTGAATTGTGTGTTTTTTTTTAATAATGTTGTTTTACTAACCCTAACCCCCAACTGTAGGGTATATGTGCCTGAGTATATACTATATATAATATACTGTATAATACTAACTCTTCAAGGAGTTATTTCCTTATAGTGATTTGATAAGTTACTTAAAAATTTCTTCTTTTGTCTTTATACTGTGTTGTCCCAGTTTTGGTTTGTTTATTTTGCAAGTTTTACATTATAATTTATATCGTGTCCGGTTTCTGTTTTGCAAGTTTTACATTATAATTTATATCGTGTCCGGTTTCTGTTTTGGTTTGTTTGTTTTGCAAGTTTTAAATTTGAATTAATACATATAGGCTATATAGCCTACTATATGTACTAACATAACTGTGAAGACAGAGCAATCTGTAAGAGGTACAGTTTCAGTTATCAATACACTATAAAGACTGAAAGATCCATTAGGAGTTTCAAGTGTATTTGTAAATAAGTTTTCTTTTTTTATCCGTGGTGTTGTAGAAAGCCATGGATGCCCTAAGCCTGAGCACCCATTTGTACGACCGTCGTCTAGTGCTGGAGTGGGCCCGGGAGGAGGAGACTGTGGAAGAACTCAGGAGGAAGACTGCACTACACTTCCTTGGTTCAGGTATTAGTTCCTTTGCATTTATCTTGTGTCGTCCCAGTTTTGGTTTGTTTATATTGCAAGTTTTACATAATAATTATGCATTAATGTTTGTTTTCTGTGTGAGACTGAGGGCTAATTTATCAAACATATTTGTTTTTATTGATTATAAAGTAACAAGCCCTGTGGCTGAAAAAAAGAAAAAAAAGTAGAGAGTTGACTGCCAGAGAACTTGCTTTGCCACATAAAAGGTGAGCTGTGTGATGCTACAAGGTAGTAAAACATGATAGTAAAAGAGAAGAACATACATAGTGTAAGCTTGAACAAACTGAGATGCAGATGACAAGATAGATTTTCAGTGCATCTTTGAGGGACAGATTTGAAGGCATAGAGTGGGCACTTACACATCAAGTTTATCTTTATCAAGAGAAGTACAGAGAGAGTAAGGTGATTTGTGCATGTACTCCTGATGAATGACCACTGGGTGAAGAAGGTATTTGTTTGGATGTTAGGAGTGGGGATAGCAAGCAGGTGTACACCAGAAATCTGGTTTAACCCTCCGAGACCGGCTGGCCTCTATATAGCCAAACCGAGTTTGCATCGTCACACGCGGATGTCTTCTATAGAGCCATTGCATTATTACATGGCTGAAAAGCACTTAAACTCGCACTAGAGAAAGTTTTGTTATCTTGTCGGGCGGTCTGTATAACGCACACCAACAAACACACACAGCCAGTCAGTCAGGTGACTCATGCTTGAGTGAGGCCCTCAGGCAATCTAGTATTGAGTTTCTATAGTCCCAATCGATGCATGAAAGCAGTGGACAATGACTTAGAAATGGTTACAATGGTGAAATAAATCAATATAATAATTAATAATGCATAATCCACAGTCCATGATATATAATCAATAGTAGAACGAATGTAAACAAATGTAGCCATGGTTGTTGGTATGATATCGGCACTTTCGGACAAGTGTATTTCACCTGCCAAAAAACGTAACTTTATTTTCCACCTCAAACGAGAACCACTTGATGCATAATGTTCTAGTCTTCAAAATTTGTAAGATAACAGTGAGTGTTACCTCTGGGTGAGGGCTGGTCCTATCCAGAGTGAGGTTTGGCATCCTCTATCCAACCTTAGCCATTTCTGCCTGTCTCCTTTTACTGTCCTACGTTTTCTTCTGGGGGCAGAAGGATAGGATTCTCCTCCCCTTGTAAAATTCAGCTACTAGACGAGACAGGGAAAGGGGCGAGGGAACGTAAAAGTGGTCCCGAACCCTAGGAATTGGAACTTAAGATATTTTTTGTTTTTGGTCTCTCACGAGTCGGCCACCCCCAGCTATGGGATACTGTACCTGAGTATATACATACATACAGTACATACATACTAGAGATGGACCAAATATTTGTTTCGTATTCGTATGTCCGAATATTCGCTATGATTTTCAATATTCGTATTCGCATTTCCATTCATAACTATTTGCAAATATGCGAATATGTTCACGAAACCAATAGAATATATACAAAAAATTTAAATATTATATTTTAAAGTTAACTTAAACGAATAAATAACAGTGTAGATGTGCGTTGGGGCCGCTAAAGTGGAATGAAGGAGGACTGAGCAGTGTTGCTACTTAACTGTATTTAATAGTACCAGATTAAACTAGTGAAAAGTAGGCCTACCAAATTATTCTAAAGTGGAATCACTGCCCGGTAAACGAACGTGTGCTGGACCTGGACATTTGAACCGTCGCAATATTGCCATTTCAGACATATCCAATATAATAGCATGTCACTAAAATATATTCCATCATATTTCCTTACTGATTTCGTATTTAGTACCAGATATGGACTAATTTATTGGAAAATTTATAAAATGTACTTGAGAGAGTCAAATGTACCAAATCTGGTACTTTAGTACCAAAAAAGCGGCAACATTGGGACTGAGGACTGGAAACAGAGAAAATTGAATGGATTTAATTTTAATTATTCAATTTTCTATGGCTGAACTCTTACAATATATTAAACATTAATTCATACAGTTCATTTATGATATTTAAGAAATTACACATTCACATCGTCATTAACTACTGGTAATTAATTTCATAGTACAGTACAGTAATTTAATTAACGTTTGTTGGTGACAAAAAATAATTACCAGTTCTTGAAGGATGAAATAAGGATTGAAATATTCACTTTTCGTATTCGCGAATTTTACAAAAAAAATTTTTTTTATTCGTATTCGCAAATAGTGAAAATTGATATTCGTTCCATCTCTAATATTACATACTACCTCTGATTAACCTAGGTTAGGCAATTTAATTGTGGAGATATGTATAGCCAAAAATCCCATAACTCCAGCATTCAGAAGGATTAAGGCTCACGGCGGCCATAACTAGCCTACATATTTTCACCATAAAACCTGAATCACTTGGCCTAGAGTGTTCTAATCTTCACCCTTCGCAAGATAACAACGAGTACTACCTTTGGATATATATACAGTAGAGTCACGCATCTCACGCATTTCGATCCCACGATTACGTATCCCACGGTACTATCCAATGGCTACCTGAATTCTCATCCCACGAAAAACCACACGATTCCCACGGATGCAGAGCTAATGGAAGCTCTACAGGACGCCGAACTTGATGCCATGGACGATGATTTCACGGGCTTTGGCGGCGACGGTGGGGTGACGGAGAACGAGAGTGGGGCCACGGAGGGTGGTATCTAACATCCGCCTCCCGTCTATCACCACATCCATCACAATAATCACCTCATCAACTTTTCTAAGTTTTTTGTTTGTGTTTTACTTACCTTTCTTTTCATAGCAGCTTGAAAGCCTGTAAGCTTGTTTTGAAAGGCGTCCGTCCGACGCATTTAAACAGCAGCTGGTAAGGCGTCGCTTGTTCGTGTGTGGCTGTGTTATTGTTAAGTAGTGAAAAGTAGTGAAAAGTGGCTGACATCGCCACAAAGTTCTCTCCACGGAAATCGTCATCACAACTGAACCAGTTGACTTAGAGATCTCTACTCAACGCCATTCTACAGATACGAAACACATCTACGCTAGGGGATGCGCGGGAATGCGGAAGCAGTCAAAATAACAAAGATATGGTAGCCTAGGCGAGACATTTTTTTTTGCCAAATCCCCCAAGTTTTGGGGTTATACCGGTATTATAGAATGCGTAGCCGAGGCTGGAGGGTTAAAGCAACTTACTTTGGATTATTGGCATGTAAAGTGATGGTCAATAGTCACCCGACGATAGCCTCCAGTACTTTTGTAATTTTTCCCCATTACTTTAATACTCTGCATCCCACGAATTCCGGTCCCACGGTAATATTTCGGTACCAATAAATCGTGGGATGCGAGATTCTACTTATACCGGTAATATATATATATATATATATATATATATATATATATATATATATATATATATGGAGGGTAGGAATATGAATGGTGACTTCCTTTTAGAAGTATGTGCGGAGAGAGAGATGTTTCTGGCTAACACATTTTTTGAACATCGTCACATTCATAGATATACATGGCACAGAGGTGAAGGTGAGCAGGAACAGAAATCTCTAATTGACTATGCCATGATGGACTCCGGACTAAAAGGAAGAATTTTAGATTCAAAAGCTGTAAGAGGTATGCTGACGGGATCAGACCACTATACAGTGCTGACAAAAGTGAGGATAAGGAAGGAGTGGAAATATGAGAGGAAAGAGAGAAAACTGACAGTAGAGAGAATAAATGTGAGAAAATTAAATGAAGAATGTAATGCAACAAAATACAAGGACATCCTGAAAGAGACTATAAATGACATGGATGTTATGATAGATCTGGGAAATACTGTAGACGAAGTATGGAATGGTACAAGAGACTCCATGATTAAAGCAGCTGAGAAAGTATGTGGGAAGAAAACATTTAAAATGTGGAAGAAGAAAGGTAGTGCATGATTTAGCAAAGAGAGAAGAAATAGTGAAAAAGAAGAAAGAGTTGCTGCAAAAGAATATACCTAGAGAAACTAGAGATGCAAGGAAAGAAGAATATACAAATTTGAAACAGAGTGAAGAGGACGATACAAGACACTAAAAGGAAGACAGATGAGGAATATGGGAGAAAGATTAGTGAACAGTTTCTGAATGACAGGAAAGCATACTACAGAGCTGTGAAAGAAGTCAGAGGGAAGAAGGCTGAGAGTGTCTCAGGTGGTAGGATGAGGGACATGAATGGGGAAGTGGTAGAGGGTGATGGTGTGGTGAAAGTAGGGAAAGATCATTTTAGTAGCTTAGCTGTAAAGAGTAGGGGGAAGGCAAAGATCTCATCCATAGGAATGGAGAGAGGTAGAATAAACAGGGTAGTTGAAAGCCAGATAAGCAGAGAAGAAGTAAAAGAAGCAATCAATAGACTTAAAATGGGCAAAGCTGCTGGAGTAGATAACATCCCAGGTGAAATGCTGAGATATGGAGAAGAAGCTGTTGACATAATGCATAGGTTATGTAAATTAGCATGGGAAAAGGAAAGTGTACCAGAGGACTGGAGGAAAGCAGTGATAGTACCCTTGTACAAAGGGAAGGGTAGTAAAGAAGAGTGTAAGAATTATAGGGGAATTAGCTTGCTTAGCATACCTGGAAAGGTACACACAAGAGTAGTAACAGAGAGGCTACAGAAGATAACGGATGACAAAATAGGCGAGGAACAGGGAGGTTTCAGAAAGGGCAGGGGCTGCGCTGACCAGATAGCCTCAATGCGATTGTTGGTAGAGAAGTATCTGGCCAAGAACAGAAAACTCTATGCAGCATTCATGGATTTGGAAAAAGCCTACAACAAAGTAGACTGGGAGGGCCTGAGGGATGTGTTAACCCGAAAACGGCGAGGGGGTGGGGTATTGAACTAGCTCCCCATGGGCGAGCATATTGGCTCCATTCAGGCCTATAATCGTCATTTTACGATAAATATCGTTATTACTTATTCATATGAGCCTATTTTACCTTCACTATGAAGATAGTAACCTGTAACAACAATAAAACAAGTGAAAATATAATTTTTCTGGTCAAAATCGCGAATATAGATGGACCAGCCCATTCATGAATTATGGAGAAAATTGAGGCAACCCCTCCCTCCACGAGGCCTCAAGCCACACTGAGCCTACTCATACACACACTCGGTTATGTAACACACCCGCTAGGCACGTAAGCACATCCTCCACACAGTTTGCTAATGTTAGCACAAAAATATACCAACGAATTAGGGAATAACAGGGAAAATAGGTGATAATTGAAGGGGGAGGAGGAAGGAGGGGATGTGGAGGAGTGATATGAGGTATAGGGAAAACAAAAATTTTTTTTAGTGCTACTGCGGCTGTTTAAATGTTTTTTTTAGGCCTCCCTCTTAAGAGCTTTTCCGCCGTCGCCCAGTAAAACCTCTTATGAGCTTTTCCGCCGTTTACGGGTTAACAGTATATGGTGTGGGAGGAAAATTGCTAATGGCAGTAAAATCTTTTTATAGGAATGCAATGGCAAATGTGAAGGTAGGGGATAAGTTAAGTGAAAGTTTTGAGGTCAGTGTAGGTGTAAGACAGGGATGTGTCATGTCAGCTTGGTTGTTCAATATATACATGGATGGAGTGATTAGAGAATGTAGGGCTGTATCAATGTGTGTGTGAGCTAGACTGGAATCAGAGGGAAGAACATGGAAGATTTTAACATGCCTATATGCGGACGATGCACTACTGTTGGCGGAAAATGCTGAACTTCAAAGAGTGGTCACTGACTTTGACAGGGTATGTGAAAAGAGAAAGTTAAAGGTCAATGTAGGGAAATGTAAGGTAATGGTGTTTGAGAGAAGAATGCATGAAACCATAGATTTTAAGGAAAAATATAGAATCAAGAAAGAACATGAGAGAAGTTGTAAAATAAAAATGAAAAATGAAGTACTGGAAGAGGTTGAAAGTTTCAAGTATTTGGGAGCTGTACTATGCAAATATGGTAAAATGGAGAGTGAGATAAAAGAGAGAAAAATGCAAGGGAGAAAGGTGATTGGAGAACTTGATAGTATTCTCAAAGGAAGAATGGTTAGCCAGGAAGTCAAAAAGTCACTGAGAAACAGTGTGCTGCTCCCAACACTCTCGTATGGAAGCAAGACATGGACGGCAAGTGATGAGGACCTCTCCAAACTGAGAGCTGTGGAGATGAGCTTTTTCAGAATGGCAGCTGGCATAAATAGGCTAGATGGGCCAAGTAATAGGGAAGTGTACGAGTCCTTTGGAATGGAAGAGCAGGCTTTGGGCATTGATTGTGGTGTGGTTGAGTGGATAAAGAGAAGTACTTTGAGGTGGTATGGTCATGTTCAGAGAATGGATGAAGACAGAATGCCAAGAAAGATATATGGGAGTCAGGTGAGTGGAACCGCTAGTAGTGGAAGACCACCTATGGTATGGGAAAAGAAAGTGGAAAAATATATTGAAGAAAAACTTCCATGTAGTGGAAGGGGCATTGTGGCACGGGCAAGGGAGGCATGTCTTGACAAAGTAGCTTGGAGACGTTTCTGTCATGGCCATTCTCTAGCGGGGGTTTCCCAGGGGGAAACAAGGCGTCGGAGATGATGATGATTATATATATATAATATATATATTATATATATATATATATATACATATATAGTAGGGTCTCGTAAGATGCGAGGGCCCCCAAATAATAAATAAATTATTTTAAGATGCAAGACTGACCATAATTTGCGAATCGGAGGCTCAAAGTGGGCTAAATCCGAGGAGAAACCTTAAGATGTGAAATTTGTTTTTAAATGCGAGCCTTAGGCGGGACGTTTTTACGTGTATCTTAAGATGCAAAATCGTAAGATGCGGTCGCATCCATCGACCATAAACTCGCATCTTACGAGACCCTAATATATATATATATATATATATATATATATATATATATATATATATATAACCTAGGTTAAGCCATTTTTTGTTAAGTTATTAGTGCGCTAAAAATCTCGAAAATATGATATTTCAGGGGTGGCGGGAAGGTTCAAACACGCCAAACGCGATAGGTTGAGGTCATATAAAAAGACAAATCAAAGAAAGGAAGGTCAGGTTGGCAATCAAGGGATTATTTGTATCCAGTCTCAAAACTAAGGCTCTTGCTTTTAGTTATTATTTTGTAATATTGTATACTGTACAAAGTTAAAATTATACTCCATACTATAGCTTTCATTATGCCCCTGGAAGTAGAGAGGATGGATGAACTAAACTGGGTGAAAAGATGCAAGTCTGTCAACATGGAGGGAGCTGCACCAAGGGGGTACATCTAGAAAGACGTGGGATAAGACTGTATACTCTGATTTCTAATTTTAAAGCTTAACAAGTGAGGTGACTGAACAGGGTTGCCTGGACCGCCGCCATTAGGACTTCAGACTAAAACCGCACCTTGTCTAGAACACACAGGCTCTTAATTTATATATTTATGTATTATAAGTGATTAAATAGCCAAAACAATGCAATTTCATACACATTTTGCTGTACTGTATACCCTTTCACACTTAACTGAATGCAGGAAATTTCACATGAAATTTCATTGTTTTTGGTAATTTTATCACTTTGAAACATATAATACATACTGTCAAGCACAGTTTTAAGACTCATTTGCCAGCTTAGTATGGTATAGAATGCATTCCTAAAATATCAATAATAATACAACTACCGGGTCTGTATATACAGTAATATAATTTTGTAGGGTATACAGGTCAATAACTATTCTTCAACTTTCAGGTCCCCCTACAAAGAGAGTGAAACTGGCTCTGGATTCCAAGCAAGGCACTGATGCAAATGACTGATTCAGACATTGTTATGGTGGGTAATGGTACAGTCACGGTCAAAAGTAGTGTCCTAAATCCACAATTTCAATGCTGAGTACAGTATTACTATTGTCTGTTCATTGTAGTTAAGCCAGAATCTTGACTAACCACTTGTAACTCAGGGAAGGCTGGAGCAAACGGACTGTAATTTTCCAAACCTATTGACTGGTAGACCCTTTCCAAATGGTAGAAATAACGGCTCAATTATCCAAGGCCAATTTTAGTTATGAGAAGTTGGGATTTCTAGTCTACTTTATAATGAATAGAGTATAATTGTAAATTTAAAATATTCATGAAAGACATAAACAAAGCTTTTATATTTAAAGTTTGATCAGTATGGTTCAGGAGTATTTTTGTATTAACCAAGAATATAAATAAATTGCGAGTTATGAAGGTGGGATACTGCTTTTATCCTCTGGCGTACAATACTCCGGAAATTATAATGGCAATAGAATTGTTATTGTACATATTTTATGACTAAGATGGCTGTAAAGTTATAATTTAATGTATGAATTTTTTAGTCATATTAGTTCGAATAAATATTATCGATAAGGGAGTATATTTCATTTCACCCTATTAAATAGAGGCAAGATTTATACAATTTGTTACTACTGCAGATCCTAAATGCAGAAATAGTTTTTTTAGTTACAAATTATATTGCAAAACTTGTAAAACAAATATATATAGACGATTACATTGTGAGCAACTGAAAGGTAGCCTGGAGGAGTTTCTGCCATTGTCATTTTTAGCAGGTGTTTACCAGGAGGAAACAAGGAATGAGGAGATAATAATGCTTTCTGTTAACCCTCTCACGTCCTTGATGCAATTTTGAACCTATTAGGGATACTTTAAAACCTTTGTTACCATCAGGGGTATTTATAAACCTTTTGTTTATTTACTTCAACCTCTGCAGTTGTCTTTGAGTTAGCTGTGGGCAGAAAACTAATTTTGGAGAGGTAATTATAAGAGTGAGAGTAATCTATTTCTTATTGCTAATCTGGCAACCTCTGCGTCATAAGGATGTGAGAGGGTTAATTATTAAAAAGGAGAAGGGTAGATGTAAAGTCTGGGAGTAATGATTACATATGAATAAGGAGATAATTAAAAGGTAAAGAATGTGTTGGAAGTGTGACATGATTGGTGGTATGTTTTCAGCCAGGGTAAATAATATAGCAAAACAGTGGTAGAACTGCCATCCGTGTGGTGGTGTAATGGTTAAGGTGGCAATAATGTGTGTGATAACCCGGGTTCGAATCCCGGTGGATCATATATACTTTAATTAATTTCATTGGGGGTGTTGTGGTGAGATTAATAAAAATAAAGATTACACATCCGGGTCTTAATCCTACATTTACCTCAAAACTCTCTCGCTTAGCTATATCCTACCTTCACATTTGCAAATGCATTACTATAGAAAGATTATGCATTACTATAGAAAGATTTTACTGACATATGCAACTTCCCTTCCACACTATATACTGTCAAAACCTCCCAATCCACTTTATCGTAGGCATTTTCCAAATCCATGAAGGTTGCATAGTTTCCTATTCTTGGCTAAATACTTTGTTATGAGTCTGGCACAAATCTCCAATTTCCAAACTACCCTCCTTCAGTTTATATTTTTGTTTTTGTCTCTAATTTCCTTTCGGACCGTTTTATAGCTGCAGTTACATTATTCAACTAGTTTTCCACAACCACCGAGCATGCAATCACTACAAAAGTCACGTCACCACGTGAACCGCGTCCAGAATGTCAGCCTTGCCGTTTCTCTGTCACTATTAACCATATATTTGTTGATTGCTCACATTATTCACTCTCAACGTCACCTGTGTTTTGGTAGGAAGCTTTACTTTGAAATTTACTTCTCCATTTACCCAATTGTTCGGTTTCTAACGTTATGTTCGCTCATTCATGACATTTGATTGTTCTCCCTCCTGCCTGCTTTAGTCATATAACCCCGAACGCTAAGGCCAGCCCTACGAGTCTCTTATTGTGACTCAGTGGTCCGGTTAAACTCATGTAAACAAAAAATAAAATAAAAAAGAATACATGTGATGAGGCCATAGCATGCCTATCTTCTGATCTATCAATTATTTCCGATTGGGGCAGATTTTTTTTTTAAATTTCAATGCCTCCATGACCCAGTTTCTCCTATCTACCTGTTGCATTCTTTCACAAGACAATCAATTGCTCTTCAACAATACACATATCAACCCTTCATTCTATCTATCTATTGCCAGATGCTGTAATCCCCGAAAGGGTGGCCACGAACAAAACGCCCCCATGCACCTCCTCCCATCCAGCACCACTTTCATGCATATACTTCCTAACTCCATTCTTCCACCTCTCTCGGTTAACCTCTCCCTCTCTGTTCTTCCACCTCGCTCTTGTACACTCTCGTTTCCCATACATTCCACATGGCCGAACCATCTCAATGTGTTCCTTTTCACACTTTCCCATACATCTACATCCACACAACTCATTTCCACCTCTCTCTCACTCTTGGTTTTTGTCTCTCCAACAATGTCCATGCTTCGCTCCCTTAAGTCAATGTCGGGATTACCACACTGCCCTGCAAAGACTTCTTTACTTCCATGCTGACCACCCTATTTCTTGTTACTGTTTTCAGCATTCCTACAACCCTCTTCCGCACTTCTTCATCCATACTCCTATCTTTAACCAACACACTGCCCAAATATTTAAATGAGCCGACATTCTCCATAGCCTGAATGTTCAACTTCACCTCACACTCTATGGCTGCACACGTTTCAAAAACCATAACCAAGTAATTATGTAATTTTGCGCTAATCTTAATAGTCTACCAACATTTTTACCCTCTTAACCCGGGAACTGCGGGGAGACTCTTAAGAGTCAGAGAAAAAAAAAATCAACTTTTGACATCGAAAAAAACAAAAAAAAACAAATTATTTTGGCCCCTGGGCCATGCACAATCTCAGTCCTCTACCTCCCCTCCTTCAGTTATCACCTATTTTCCCTGTTATTCCCTTATTCTGAGGTATATTTTCGTGCTAACATTAGAAATCCGGTTGCAGGGTGTGGTCATCACTGATAGCAAGCGAATGCAAGAGAGAGAGAGAGAGAGAGTATCGATCGACTGTGTCTCAGTGGCCTTGGGGGAAATTGGCGGGAAAGCAGCTTGCCTCACCCATACATTATACAACTCGCGGGCTATATCTCCGATTTTGACCATCCAAACGCTGTTTTCACTCGTTTTATTGTTGTTTCAGGTTAATACCTTTATAATCAACCCATAATAGGCGCATATGGATAAGTATTAATGCTATTAATGGTACAATGAATATTTTAGTGACGGAAACACCTCAAATACATGCGCACAGGGAGAGGTGTCTAATTACCCCCATGCGCACTTGTTAGGTTAAACATTATATAGTAACCTATATCAAGAACATTTTGCATATTTCTAATAAACCTTTGCAGTAGTTCAAGAATTTAAGAAATTATATAAATTGTGTTCTTTCATAGAAAATTAATTATCTTTGTTCCTTAACCCTCCTCGCCCGGCTGGACTCCATAGCTCCATATCGAGTTTGCCCCGTACCACCCGGTTGGCCTACATAGCTCCATAGCATTATTTCATGGCTTAAACCACTTAACCCGTGGAGCCCCGGCTAGTTTTGTAATGTTTGTTCACCAGAACCCGGCCGGTTTTCAAAAAATTGTTTTATTCCAGAAACAATAGCGAATGGGTTAGGAATGAAGGAAAAACTACGAAAAACCGCTCAAAAAGCTTAAAGAATGGTCCTACAGAGCCCCCGAAAACGTATTTTACAAGAGTAAAAATTTGAAGGCAATTACCCAAAAAAAACAGGTTATTGCGCGCTCACACGTGGACTTTGAGAGTTTTCAACCATCGGCACGGTTGCGTGGGATACGTACACAGTTCCCATACAAATCTGAGCCCTCTCGAGTGGCTACACCTGAGGTTACGGTCGGAGCAATTAGGGTGACTCGTCAGACGCGTCGCTGGGGCTGTGCGTTACATACATCGCCGACGCACCAGACGCGTCGCTGGTGCTGGACGGGTTAAAACCGCACTTGAAAAAGTTTTGTTACCTTAGCGGATATAACCAACAAAAACAAAAACACATAGCCAATCAGTCAGGTGACTCCTGCTTGTGGCCTAACGAAAGCTTCTATTTAGTTTTAGTTTTAGCTTTAGTTTGCAAGTTTTACATTTTAATTGATTTCATGAGTCTCAAACAATACATGAAAGCAGTCGACAGTGAAATGGGAATGCTTAGAATGGTGAAATAAATCAGTAATCAATAATCAATATTAATACAGAATACATAATCAATAATCAATTGTTGAACGAATGTATATAGACCGTAACCGTGGCTGCCGATACTGCATCATAGTTCTCAGCAGCATCACAAAACAGCCGGTTTTATTTCCCACTTCACACAATAACCGCTTAATGTACAGTGTTCTAGTCTGCACCTATCGCAAGATAACGCTGAGTAATGCCTCTGGTATGTATATAACCTAGGTTAAGCTATTTATTTGCAGAGATATGAGTATCTTTAAATGATGAAACTTTGGGAATTTACACGGTTCTAGGCTCGCAGTGGCCAAAGATGACCTACTAATTTTTACACTAAAAACTGAACCTCTTCTAATCTTCATTCATAGCAAGGTGACGAGTACTGCCTCTGGATAGATATATATAACCTAGGCTAGGTAACTTTTTGGTGTATTTATAAGCGCGCCAAAATCCTGAGAATTCGACGATTCATCCAGATTCAGCATTGGCGGGAAGGTTTAAATGGTTCCAGGACATCTCAACCAGTACCAAATCAACCAAACCAGTGCCATAATATGGTACTAACCTAACCTAACCGTATTGTTTGATTTGGTACTGGTTGAAATGGGCTACTGGTTGAGTTGTCCGGTCACCGGTTTAAATGGCTGTTCGGCAAGGGTTAAATTACTTTGATTTAATTGTTTTTCTGACATAATATAATCAAAGTACAGTAATAGCCTTTAAGATGTAGGAATATATATACACTTACAATATTATACATGTTTTGCGCAAAATGGAAGTTTGCTTTTAAATAAATAATAAGATTTTTATTTTAATCAAATAAATCAGATTTAAAAAATGTATTAAAAAATTAAAATGTAAAACTTGCAAACTAAAAATCAGATTTTTTTTCCAACCCTGCTCCATAGGCTATACAGGCATTTCGGTTTTAGCTATCATGTGAGGAAAAGTTTCTAGAAGGGAGGAATTCTTACAGTATCAATATACTATACTGTACTTGTTGTTGTTCCCCAGGCTGCCTGGCCGAACAGCCCCAAGGTCCCGAGCAAGGCCAAGGCCATAGAGCGCCCCCACAAAACCCTCCCTGCTTACCACTAACAAAACCCAGGTGACCGAAGCCACTCTAAGGCAGGGAGCTGAGGAGGGCGCGGAAACCAAAGCACCACCCAAGGCCCTGTGCCCCTCAGCAATTATGACGGGAAAGTTGAGGGGCAAGGGAAAAATGTGACGCTTTGGCTCCCAATCTGCCAACTTTTAGGTTGGCAGTAAGGAGGTCGATCCACGGAAAAGACGCCGTCACTTGAGATCTAGAAGATATATAAGTAAAAGGAACAGTCAGAGTAAGCTATGGGTATGGCAGAGATCGCTCAGCTCTCACTCTGATAGACCAGCCCATCACCACATGACTAGAACCCAATCCTCTCGGCATCAGCTAGGAAAGGCCCTACAAAGCCGCCTTTGGCGGGGGGGGATAGCTCCCCTACTTTAACTCCTTTCGGAGTTGGGCACCCGCCTGTACTTGTACTGTACTGTACTTGTATTACCAAATGCCATGGTCCCACGAATGAATGCATTCACTTTCTGAGGCAATTAGTTCATCTAGCTTAATATCGGCGGAGGGTTGCTAGGCCAACAGCCTACTGTTGTGCCTATGTTGTAGCATCCCAAAAAAATATGAAGTACATTTTGTGCCAGTCAACAGTGTAATGACTATTGGATCACTCAATACTGTAAAACTAAGCTTTTAGACTACTCTCAACTTCTCAATCGTTGCAATGTTTCATCCATTGATCACAAGACCATTGGTCACTTTCAAAGTATTGTTTAACACTTGCACTATATATTGTCCTTTCCATTCAATTCTGGATTATATAATATATATTGTACTTACCAGTACTATATGTTGACAATCAAGAACCCTTTTCAATAATTTAAATACTGTACATCCTATTTAGTATTTACAAAGATGATACATACAAATTTCATAGGAAAATATAATTAGGAAACATAAAATAAAGATTTTATTAAATTGCAATATTTACACCCTTTATTTGGGCTAAGATATAAATATATTTTGACCATGATTCCAGAAACAATCCCAACTTACATTTGACAGAGCTACTAGGATTGGTCATAGCATTCCACAGTATGCAAGTACAGTACTGCATCTAATACATTACAATTGAAATTAATAAAGCTACAATATATTTTTTGGAAAGACTAATATAAAAGTATTGTTTGATCATATCTTAGCTGTGTTTTGAACACCTACATTGTATTTAATACCAGTCAGGCCCAATAAACTACACAAAGTTGGTGTGTACTCTGTAATGTTTTGCCGATCATAGCCGTGTCTTGAGAGAAGGAGTAACTACTTCAGTATTGTCACCCCACCAGCTACATTCAAGGAAACCGTGACTGGAGGGGAAGTGTAGCGATTGTGTGTGTTATATTTGAGAGAATAACGGCTCACAGAAAAAATGTATCATAATTTCCTGTATGATTACACTTTGTGGAGTTTAATGTACTTGAAAAATAAACTGTATTTATTCATTGAAAGTTGTTACACTCAAGTCACAAATACAATCTGGTTGCCCAATCCAATTTGAAAACCTAAGATTGATGAAGACCTAGAATCCGTCGACTCGTGCTGGTGCTGCGTAGTGGTCGGCACTGGAACGCTCCCCGGTGATCCACTGGCGTTGACGCTCCGTCCTCATGGCAGACACACGCGCCAGCTGGGGGGCACCACACATGGTTAACTTTTAGACCATGCTGGCTTTAGGTGTTAACCCCCAGTCCTTCCCATTGTAATTTATCTACAAAATATTATAAATATAATTAGCCTAGGCATCTATCAATATCTTAGGTTGCAATGAAAATCTGTTTTTGGATACTCCCAAAGGAATTGAAGTTTTCTTCTGGCGAGTGAATTGAAACCAATTAAAACTAGTTTGTAATCCTAAAGTTCCATAGTGGAGAAAAACAAAAACAAAACGATCACCTGTAGACCTTAAGACTTGGGCATGCCCTTGGTAGATACTCTCCTTTGGCTAGTGGAAAGTTGAAGAAAGATAGGAGAGCAAACAGATTAGTTTAGTCATCTTAAAATAATTCTTTAGGATAGTGAGCTTAATACCTAACCTCAGTACTCTTGAAGCAAATAAATTTTTTAGAAATGGAGCTAGTAAGCTACCTTTTATCTTTCCGCTTTTACTTTTGAACCAGACATGGAACTAAAGAAAATATGGATAGGTCATAGGAACTTTCCAATACAGTACTTTAAACCCTCTGCTTTCTCCAAGGATTTGGTTCCCTCAAAGGAACCTTAGACTATAATTTTAGATTATTTTATCTTTCAATCAAACATTCTCCAATCACAGTATGCCTATATCCTCAAATTCATAATCACAACACTTTTATAACATCGTTCTTAACACCAATAACACCATAAATTAAATTAATGAAAGCATGTGGTTCTCCCAGGATTCAAACCTAGGATATCACATACAAAACTTACACGCTCTAACCATTACACCATCAAGGCAGTTAAGTTACAAGTACTGTATGGTACCGAGAAAGCAATACACCATGCAGATAAGGCCAAATGCATTTATTGAGTACTGCTATGTATTTTCTACTCCGAACTTTGAATCTTAAAAGAATTAATCGAAATAATATTCATCAGAGGGGGTAAAATAGATAAAAAGTGAAATGATAGCTTCTAAAATAATAATAATAAATAACCTGCTGTAAATAGACCGTAGTAGCTTTTGGTTAATTTTGTAAGCTGTATATACATCACTATGATACTGGTTAATTGTAAGTGATCACACCTGCTTGGTCTGGAAGGCACACTCCCTGAGGTCGTCCAGGTAGTCAACACAGCGGGTGCGGCCGCGCTGAACCCCGTATGCCTCCAAACACTCCATTGCCCGCATCTCAAAGTCCGCACAACTCTTGCCAGTCTGGTGGGTCATTATACCACCTGTCAAGTCAGTCAGCGGGGTGCGGAACACTGGGGCGTAGTGAGCGGCCATGGCTATAGGGGGTTGGAAATATAAAATATTTTATATATATATATATATATATACAGTATACAGTATATATATATATATATATAGCATGTACACTCGGTCCAAGAAGTATCTGCACCCCTACGCTGATCATCTGGTGTGTACAGCTCGGTAGGGTTGACACCTCTGCCTGCAACTACTGTACATCCATGTGTGAGAGACGATCCTCTCTGACACAGGGCTATAGTTGCAGGCAGAGGTGCCAACCCTACCGAGCTGTACACACCAAATGATCAGCGTAGGGGTGCAGATACTTCTTGGACCGAGTGTACATGCTATATATATATATATATATATATATATATATATACTGTATATCTTTCAGGTGGGTGGTGATGGGCCCTCAACCTATCGTGGACTCCACGACCAACCTAATGAGCTACCCGGTAACTTGTCTACCTTGCATTGTTTCAGCAATCTCACAATGGCCTTGGTGAGAGCCCCCCTACTATCTTCATTTGACCTTTTTCTTCAGCTATAGTAGTTTTATATACTGTATTATTATGTTACTGAGGACCGTCAGAAGCAAGTACAGTATTATCTAACAATACGGTTCAGACTTCAGTTAGGGAAAGTAAAGTTTTGGCCCACTACTGGTACTTAGATGAGAATCTCAATAAACCATGGGAAGTGACTCCTCAACCCACTGTGCATCCCATGGCAACCGTTTATTATCAAAATCTGCTTATTATTGCTTTATATACTATAATGAAGTAAGTATCTGGGCAGAGTGTTGAGTAAAGATGGGACTATGGATGAAGAAGTGCGGGAGAGGGTGAAACAGGGAAGAGGGTTGTAGGAACGTTGAAAGCAGTAACAAGAAATAGAGTGGTCAGTATGGAAGTGAAGAAGTCCTTGCATGACAGTGTGGTAATCCCGACACTAACTTACGGAAGCGAAGCATGGACGTTCGGGAAGAGACACAGACCAAGAGTGAGAGCGGTGGAAATGAGTTACTTGAGAAGTGCGTGCGGAGTTGCATGGAGGGATAGACAGACGAATGAGGAAGTAAGAAGGAGGTGTGGTGTGGAGGTAGATGTGCTGGAAAGTGTGAAAAGGAACAACTTGAGATGGTTCGGCCATATGGAACGTATGGAAAGCGAGAGATTGACTAAGAGGGTGTACGAGAGCGAGGTGGAAGGATGGAGTGAGGAAGTATATGAATGAAGGTGATGCTGGTTAGGAGGAGGGGCGTTGACTGACTGGGGACAGAGGTGCATGGGGGCGGTTCATTCGTGGCCACCCCTTCGGGTACCACGGCGTCAGGCAATAGATACTGTAGATAGATAGGAAGTATAATCTTCAACCCTACATTTTCCCTGATCTTCATAACCCTCCCTAATATAGTCTGTATATTTTTAGCTGAGGGTAAATTGTTATGTCCCCATCTTCATTACTCAGTAATTACGAATATTTTGTAGCGAAATTTGTAGTTAATTGTGAAAACTTGGCATTAACCCTTCCCGCACGGGCTCGCTATCCTAAGGACGTTGTTGAGATCCGGGCGATATGGCCAAAAAAAGTCTACGCCTAGGCTACCGTATCTTTGTTATTTTAACTTCTAGAAAATTGCCACGCATGTCTAAACGTACTGTGGTTTCCAATCTGTAGACTGGCATTAAGTAGAGCTCTCCAAGTCAACTGGTTCAGTTGTGATGATGATTTCCGTGGAGCACATTTTGCCGCGATTTTAGCAATGTGACACACTTTTCAAGACTGAATCTGTCTTAGCAGACTACACAACAACAAAGCTCCGACGTCTGCTTGCTTCCAGAGGTGCGCGCGTCGCCTCCGACAGGCTTTGTTTACATACGTCGGATGCTCGGCTTTCAAAACAAGCTGAATAGGCTTTCAAGCTTACGGATTTTAAAAGGACACCCGGGCTCCTGCCCATCTGCCGCAGTGTCCTTTTAAAATGCTGCCCAGGCGGGAAGGGTTAACCCTTTCACGTTCATATGACGCAGAGGTTGCCAGATTAGCAATAAGAAATAGAGTTCTCTCACTCGTATAATTACCTCTCCAAAATTAGTTTTCTGCCCACAGCTAACTCAAAGACAACTGCAGAGGTTGAAGTAACTAAACTAAAGGTTTCTAAATACCCCTGATGGTAACAAAGGCTTTAAAGTATCCCTAATAGGCTCAAAATTGCGTCATATGTCGGAGAGGGTTAATATAACTTGGATATATATTAGTTCCACAATTTTCCATTAAGTATCAGGATATTTGCTGCTAAGAGATTCAGTTTATGGTAAGATCCTGTGTAGCGGGAGGAATTGTTTTTCAGATGCCTATTTACTAAGAAACATTGAACAATATTTTTAACCTAACCTAGTATATTAGTGGACTATTTATGAATTAAAAATTTAAAAATATATTGTAACATTACCAAATTATTGAGATATAAGCACTGTACAGGCTGTCCCGTTACACAGGATTATACCCAGTTTATCATCAGCTGGAAAAAATTAGACTAGGCTATAGTGGGGAGCGGGTTTTACGATTGTTGGATAATGGGTAAATACCGATTTCTGACTGTCCTAGGAACATAAAACCACTGTAACCCTAGGATATCTGAAGAAAAAGTAAAAAAAATAGGGTTTAATATTATTTTAACACCTTACGAGCGGGCTAGGCGGTATATTTGACCGTGCCGCACAGCGGGGGGTTTTGAACATAAATGGGGTTGTTTCCGTGCTCTTTTTCATGCATAAACAAGACCCAGAGCGTAATACAAGTATGTACCCCTGAAAGGGCGTAAATTAAGCTTTCCAATGACACCTGAACCATCCTTCTACGATCACTGGTTGTCTTGCAACGATCGTGCAACCGAAGGGCAAAATCGCTAAAATACAGTAATTTCTTTATATAATTACGTATGTAGCGAGGGAGTGAGGGTGGATGTAAGTGGAGTAGATCTCATTAGGTCCACGGCGGCCGTGGCGAGCGGTCATGAGGTAACCCATGCTCCTCCAGTCACTCGTCTCTCTCAGAGCCAATATTGCGCCAAAATTGCACTCGGACTTAAGTCGGGCCCCGCCACATAGTCCAAATTTTTCGATACGGACTTAAGTCGGGCCCCGATAGACAAGGGTTAATAGCCTACCAATTTTTTGTTGTACTGTATATATTTGAAGATAAATATGGAATCTATATGCTCTAAAGATCATAGGAAAATTTATTTTAACCCTCGGCAAAACCTAATAAAAAAGTATGGTACTAAAATGTCTTTTTCATAACAAGGTTGTCAATACGGTACTTCCAGTTATCGACAGCTCTAAAGATCATATGAAAATGTGTTTTAACCCTCAGATAAACCTAATATAAAGTATACTGTACTACTAAAATGTAAGTTTCGTAACAATGTTGTCAATACGGTACTTTCCTGTTATCAACGTACTATCAAAGCTGAAGATTGCAGAGTAAACACCGTAGACTTCATCGACTTTTCTTACACCTTCGTATAATCAACAGCCAATTTTTTTTTTTTTTTACTAAGGTATTAGTACCCAACCAGCGGGGGTGTGGGGGTAGCAGCCCCCACCCATAATACTAGGATAGGTTATGTAAGGTTGTTAGGTTAGGCTAATGTCTTCAAATCATAGCCCTCCCCACTATTGGGGAGAGGGTCTCGACTCAACATCGATCGAAAATGGGGAAAATAGGTTTTTCCAAGATTTCTAATAATCTAATTAATTACAAACACTAGCCTATATATTGATGCAAATTAAAACAAAACAATTAAAAAACACTCGGAAAATTCGTGGTAGGCCCTAATAAAATAAAAAAAAATCCAAAAATAGTTGCTAAAATCGGTAAAAATTTAGTGTATGGCCTTCTAAAGAAAATTTATTTTTGAGCACAGACTAAACCAAAAATACACTATTGCATTTACATAGCTTGTCATTAACCTAACCTAAGCTAACCTGGGGGCTGCCGCCCCCAGACCCCCACTGTTCTTGGGTTGAAAAGTGATAAAAAACACATATCTCTTAGCCTACCTGATCATTCAAAGTTTTGTATTTGGTTTAATATACACTTCCCGGGTCATTTGAACAGTTCTATTGATTCTAGCCTATAAATCATATACAGTAATAGATAATTATAGGGAATAGACTTGCAGTGTTATTATACATAATTTATTAGGGAAAGTGAAGCTCTATGGAATCCTTATAATATACTCACATAGATTCCGTTGTGGGAGAATAGTTTTGATAACTTTTGTAACACTCGATTTTGTCGATAAAAATAGTCTCGCGCGTAAACAAACTCTTCTTCTTCAGTCCCGCAATCTTGAGAGCTCTGCTACGGACGTGTTCAATGTTTACAAAAAGTGTTCGGAATGGAGTACACTCGCTACGGTAAAGTGTTATATTCTACAAAGATGTTACTGTACAGTATATCTAATATACACATTTGCAACATTACATTGTGCTTTTATTTAATTTTCATAGCCTAGTTTTCGCGGTATTTGTTCAATCCTTTCTGTAATTTTTCTTTCCCATTTCCCTTGTAGTTTTAGTAGGTCTATTATTACATATATTTGCTCTTGCGCACGACTCGGCGCATATTGTTGCCATTCCTTCTCTCAGCTGACAGAAACGTCAAACAGCCCGGTAGATTTGTAACTGTCATGGCCGCTAGGCGCTAGTACAGGTTGTAGTCTCTCCTGTCAACAATTGGGGGACATTTTGCAAACTAAGGAAGCTACAGGGGATTTTCTTGTTCAGCATAATTTAGTCTTGGCAACTGGTAAGTGCAATATATGTGGCAGTGAGAGCAAGGGCTAGTTTTGTATCCCACGTACTGAGTACAGTACTATGAATCCGCAGTAGCTGGCATGCAAGGGCTAGTTTTGTATCCCACGTACTGGGTAGTATGAACCTGCAGTAGCTGGCATGCAAGGGCTAGTTTTGTATCCCACATACTGGGTACTATGAACCCACAGTAGCTGGCATGCAAGGGCTAGTTTTGTATCCCACGTACTGGGTACTATGCACCCGCAGTAGCTGGCATGCAAGGGCTAGTTTTGTATCCCACATACTGGGTAGTATGAACTCACAGTAGCTGGCATGCAAGGGCTAGTTTTGTATCCCACGTACTAGGTACTATGAACCCACAGTAGCTGGCATGCAAGGGCTAGTTTTGTATCCCACGTACTGGGTACTATGCACCTGCAGTAGCTGGCATGCAAGGGCTAGTTTTGTATCCCATATACTAGGTCTAGGTTAGGTTAGGTTGGGTTGTTTGGTTAGGAATTTCAAACATCCAAGCACAGTTTTTACAAATATTAGCTCGCATTTTTACAAAGTGGCCTTTTGTGTCTCTGAAATTATGGAAAATCCTTGTCAACTTTGGTCAAAACTTGGCTCGGATCTTTAAAAAGTGCCTCTTTGTGTCTCTGAAATAATGCAAAATCCGAGCCAACTTTGGACAAAACTTAGCTTGGATTTTTTCAAAGTGACCTTTTGTGTCTATGAAATTATGAAAAATCCGAGCCAACTTTGGACAAAACTTGGCTCGGATTTTTAGAAAGTGGTCTTTTGAGTCTCTGAAATTATGGAAAACCCGAGCCAACTTTCATAAGAACATAAGAACATAAGAAAATGGGAGTCTGCAGAAAGCCGATTGGCCTAAGCAAGGCAGATCCCTGTCCCACACAACCCCAATTCAATTACAAAGCTCAATTATAGGCTTCACACTCTAATACCCTGAGGATCATCTTACCAAAAACGGTTAGAGATTAACGCAGGATTATGGAGGTCTGCAGAGCGCTGATTGGCCCAACCCGGCTGATCCCCCTTCACACCCAACCCTTCTCGTCCATATGCTTATCCAATTTTATCTTAAAGCTCCCTACAGTTTTAGATCCCACTATAGCACTTGGTAGTCCATTCCACCCATCTACAACTCTGTTACCAAACCAATACTTGCCTATATCTTTTCTGAAACGAAATTTATCTAATTTGAAACCATTGGTACGAGTTCTTTCGCTATCACTGAGCTTTAGTACATTTGCCATGTCCCCTTTGTTAATCCCACTAACCCACTTGAACACCTCTATCATATCCCCTCTAACTCTGCGTCTCTCTAACGAATGTAAACCTAATTTCTTCAACCTTTCTTCATACGAAAGATTTCTAATATTATGGATCATTTTTGTCATTCTACGCTGTACTCTCTCCAATGAATCTATGTCCATTCTGTAATAAGGACACCAAAATTGGCCAGCATAATCCATATGGGGTCTCACTAATGACAAGTAAAGTTTTAAGATAACATCAGCAGTTCTGTTACTCACACTCCTAGAGATGAACCCGAGAATCCTGTTTGCCTTATTACGAACGCTTATACACTGTTTTCTAGGCTTCAAATCATTGCTAACAAACACACCTAGATCTTTCTCGTAGTCTGAATTTTCTAATTCTAAATTAGCTAGTTTATATTTAACATTTGTTTGCATCTTCCCTATCTTTAATACCTTGCATTTGTCAATGTTAAACTTCATCTGCCAATTTACTGACCATTCATGTAAGGTATCTAGATCCCTTTGGAGGCACTCTATATCGCTATCTGAATCAATTGATCTCCCTATTTTAGTATCGTCTGCGAATTTACTTATCCTACTAGTTATACCTAAATCTAGGTCATTTATGTATATAAGAAACAACAGGGGACCTAATACCGATCCCTGGGGGACACCACTTTTGACTGCTCCCCATTCTGACTTGGTACCATTTATGCTGACTCTCTGCTTCCTACCAATTAGCCATGACCTAATCCATCCTAACAACGCCCCACCTATTCCGTGTGCCTCAACCTTTCTCATCAATCTCTCATGAGGGACTCTGTCGAAAGCTTTACTGAAATCTAAATATATAATATCATATGACTTGTCATTATCTACTGCTTCATATACCTCTGAGAAAAAACTAAGCAAATTAGTAAGGCAAGACCGTCCCTGAGTGAATCCATGCTGAGAAGAATTGATTAAGTTAAATGTTTCTAAGTGGTTTCTCATTTTCCTAGCAATAATTGACTCTAGTAGTTTTCCTATGATTGAAGTGAGACTAATGGGACGGTAATTGGATGCTATTGATTTATCACCTTTTTTGAAGATCGGAACTACATTTGCAAGCTTCCAAGCTTCTGGAACTATACCTGTTTCTAATGACTTGTTAAATAGAAATGTTAATGGATAACTTAACTCATCTCTGCATTCTTTTAATACTCTAGCATATACCTCATCAGGACCAGGCGATTTATGAGGTTTCAGTCTGTCAATTTCCTTAACCACATCATTTCTACTTATAGTAACCGTACTTAACCTATTTTCTATACTATCGCTGTATACCTTACGGACTTCTGGAAACTGTGCCAAATTTTCATTAGTGAAAACGGAAAGAAATTGACTATTTAATGTACTGCACATTTCTAAATCACTTTCTGTCAATTTTCCTATCGAAGTTTTAAGGGGACCAATTACATCTCTAACCTTGGATTTATATAGTTGGTAAAAAGCTTTAGGATTATTTTTTGAGTCATTGGCAACCTTAATTTCATAATTTCTTTTTTCTTTCCTAATATCCTTTTTTACCTTTCGACAAAACTTGGCTCGGATTTCGGAAAAGTGACATTTTAGGCATTTCACACATTCCTATTCTTCATTATTTTACTATATTACTTTAACCCCACATTTTCCCTGATCTTCATAGCCCTCCCCACTATCAGGGGGAGTTATCTTAAGATTGTTGGATAATGGGGTTATATAGAGTTTCTCCCACAGTGGAATTATCACTAATAGCATCAAAACTACCATTTCCAAAAAAAATTGTAAAAAAAAAAACTCGCAAATAAGGCTGCGAGTCTTCCCTATAATACACCATAGAATAAATTTTTAATAACTAGAAAAAAAGGCCTTCGATTAAATATTTACGACCGTACCTTCCGGAAGGTTAAACATAGGCTAGTTCCTCGAATTTTGATTAAGAATGGGATTCGGGAATGGCCATAAAATTATAAAGAGCACAGGAATTGTCCAATGACCCGTATAGGCTAGGCTATGAAGCAATTTTGCTGGCAATGTTCTGCTAGCCTAGTCGGTGGTAGCATTCAAGGAGACTACTGCAGGACTCTTCTTCTTCTTCTTACCTCTGACCGGGTATAGGCTATCATAATGTTTACTAGCCTATACCCCTTTGAAAGGACATTAGCCGGTCAATTTAAAGATGATGTAATTAAATTGCTAAAAAATAGTTTCGATTGTTTTTATCTAGTTTAGGCCTAGAGTTGTGTAAGGGTGTTTTGATGTGTGCAGTGTGATGATAGGCGGATATGCATATTTGCCCATTAAACAACAATCTAAAAACACGTCCCTTCACTCGCGAAAAATAACTATTTGGCCATAACCGTTTGCCGTTGGATACAAAATATGTAGGGGGGGGGGGCAAGCCCCCCCCCCCCAAGATTTATTGAAATCATCATGCATTTAAGGCTAGGGGGCAAAAACCAAATTTTCCCCAACGCTTCTTCTTCTTCGCGGCGGATGTAAACAAAGCCACCCGCCTCTTGCAAGGTAGGCAATATAGGCTAGGGGATATATTTTTTTTTTCAGGATCAGTAATACATTTTTACGCGCATTTAGACACATATAGGCTAGGAATAAAATACATGGTGTAAGAAACCTGGGTTCAATGTTATTTTAATACCACAATTTTTGTTGATATATTTGAAGATAAATATTGAATCTATATGCTCTAAAGATCATAAGAAAATTTGTTTTAACCCTCGGCAAAACCTAATAAAAAAGTATGGTACTAAAATTTATTTTTCGTAACAAGGTTGTCAATACGGTACTTTCAGTCATCGATAGCTCTAAAGATCATATGAAAATGTGTTAAACCCTCGTAAAAGCCTAATATAAAAGTATGGTACTAAAATTTAATTTTCGTAACGAGGTTGTCAATACGGTACTTTCCCGTTATCAATGTACAGTACTGTACAATCAAGCTGAAGATTGCAGAGTAAACACCATAGACTTAATCAACTTTTTTTTCACCTTCGTATAATCGACAGCCAATTTTTTTTATTAAGGGATTAGTACTCAACCAGCGGGGGTGGCAGCCCCCACCCATAATACTAGGTTAGGTTAGGTAAGGTTGTTAGGTTAGGCTAATGTCTTTTCAAATCACTATCGGGGAGCGAGCGTGTCTCAACATCGATCGATAGGCCTAATGGGGAAAATAGGTTTTCCCGAGATTTCTAATTAATTGCAAACACTATATATCGATGCAAATGACCAATTTTGTTTATAAAAAACACTCGGAAAATTCGTGGTATTAAAATAAAAAATGTCGGAAAAACTAAATAAGATGGTCACCAATTTTCCCATGGATTTTTTTATTTTTCCCTGTTAGTTTTCATCAATATATAGTGTTTGGAAATAATTGCAACCCTCGGCGAAACCGTTTTCCCCATTATACAACGATCTTAAGACCCGATAGTGGGGAGGGCTATGAAGTACAGGGAAAATGAGGGGTTAAATGCGTAAAACGGCGATTAAAACGTATTTTAGCAAAACTTGGCTCGGGTTTTAAGGTATTTCCAAGGCCTAAAACCCAATATTTCGAAAACCCGAGCCAAGTTTTGGCCAAAGCTGGCTCGGATTTTGAGTTTGTAGACAATAAAATGACAGTAATCTCATTTAGAAATTTGGCTCAGGTTTCCCGAAATTGCAAAGGCATAAAACCGGAATTTTGGAAAACCCGAGCAAAGTTTTGGCAAAACTTGGCTCGGATTTTGCGAATTTTAAGAGTAAACAAATTACAGTAACCTAATTTAGAATTTTGGCTCATGTTTCCCTAAATTGCAAACCCCAAAAAGCATAATTTTGGAAAACCCGAGCCAATTTTTGCCAAAACTTTGATCGTATTTTGAGAATCGAAAAAGACTAACTACATGTCGGAAATCGGCTCATGATTTCCCTAATTGCAAAGCCATATAACCAGATTTATCGAAAACGTAGCACTTGTTTAAATCATAAATATCCAGTAACATAGACCTAGTACATTGGATACAAACCTGATCCACACCTAACGCCTACAATGTGTCCGTAGTACCTAGTAGGCCTACAACATGGCGGTTGGGCCGGCGCCCATTTAGTAGCCTACCGGTATTCGGCCGTATCTGTAAATACGAATGCGAGGAACTTCAATCTAATCTAATCTAATCTAATCTAACCTAACCTAACCTAACCTAACCTAACCTAACTTAACTTAACTTAACTTAACCTAACTTAACCAACCTAACCTAAATGCGCCTCCGCTCGAATATGAATTCGCTCGAAGTGTCCAGATACCGTAAATACTACCGCAACTACGAATCTTGTTTCTGAAACCTAGTATATTAACCTAACCAAACAACCCAACCTATCGACAGAGATGGGCAGGTGGAGTGGACTAAAAAGCTGGTAGACAGACCTCGGGAGACAGGTGAAAATAGCGTGTGTACGAATCGGTGCCGTCTATAGGAAGGTATTGACAACCATGTTTCGACAAAATTCCATTTTAGTACCATATATTTTTATTAGGTTTTGCCGAGGCTTAAAACACATTTTCATATTATGTTTAGAGCATATAAAATCCATATGTGTGTTCAAATATTGCAAAATAATTGGTGACCAACTTATTTAGTTAGGCTATACTAAAATTTCCAAAACCTGTAGGCCACGATAAAATCGATGAATTTAATTACATCATCTTTATAGGCCTATTGTCCCATTAGCCGAACCTAACAACCTTACCTAACCTATCCTAGCATTATAGGTGGGGGCTGCCGCCGCCCCCACACCCCCGCTTTGACTTAGATTTTTGGTGTATTTGTCTGTGAAGTGGGTATTTTTAAATTTGTTGATAACGAAAATCCTCCATGCGGACTAGCCTAGGCCAATATGGAGAAAAATATGGCGAATCTATTGGTGCCTATTTTCCCTAATAAATTGTTTCTCATAACGCTGTACTAGTGTCGTTGAATATAACCGCTGTCTTCTTTTTAAAGGCCTAGGCTAATTTGAAGTTTCTGCCGATAGCCTATTTGCGCTTTTCTCATTAGGCTAAATAACAGAAAACGAAGTGACCCGTGCATTATCTAGAAACGCCACGATAACCTTGAAATAAGCTCATCTCAGACGTGTACAAAGATAATGATGCAATATTCCAGGTGAATCAGCTGATCTGCTGACCAAAGGAAAAATTCGTTCATATAATATAAAGGGCAAAAGTGTGCCTTTGGGAAACCATGCGCCAAATCCAGCTGCATCAATCAAATCTACAAGCACAACTGATTACACTCTCGAGTTTTGCAGTCTCCCATAATCACTATAACCTACCGAAATATTGAAGTTCTCTGTGACCGGATCGCAAGAGTCAACAGAATAACTTCGTCAGCCAGCTAAAAGATGGCGTGAAGGCAAGAATTTGGAGTATTCGCTTTGGGGGGACACCTCGGTTTCACTCTACTTCTATATATATTCGTGTGTTCCATTGAGAAACTTAGGGAATCTTTAGCACAATATCGGTGTTTGCTTTAATATCTAAAACCCGTCGAAAAGTCGAAAAAAATATAAAATTTAACAAGCTTTATACGCAATGAAAACCTCCGCGGCGTACCAGGAACTTGTACGTAGAAGGCCATGTACGGAGTCCGATGCTGGTGCGGTGGGGAGGGTCTGTATGCAGCCACATACCTTACCCCCTGCGCATGCACGGCCCCGCCCACTGCCCAAAATGTACAAATATTAATATTTGATAAGACTAACCTAGGCCTAACTTAATTTAACTTAACTTAACCTAACCTAACCGTAATATAATATAATATAATATAATATAATATAATATAATATAACATAACATAACACAACACAAATAACAAAATAAAAATATAATTTTTTTCGAGTGGGATCGAACACTGGATTTCTGGGTGCCGGGCGAAAGCCCTTCTAACTGAGCTACAGAGCGACTTGGCAGTACAGGTTTGAAGGTTATATTTAAACGCAGGAAACGGGGGGCGGGTCCAAGGGAGGCTTACATATTCGCGCACGCGCAAGGGGTAACGTATGTGGCTGCGTACATCCCCTAGCTCCCGGTGCGGTGCAGCGGTACCGTGTGATCTGCGCATGCGCGACGACTTTAATTTTTGTTCTCCCCTACAACTATAGGCTTTTCAAAACAATTCCAGTTTGCCATCTCGTAGCTCAAAGGTGACGGTTTGGACTCAGTACACCTAAGAGGGCTAGCGTTCGATCCCAGCACAATACAGTGTATATGGTCTATAAAATGTTGGTGGATGATTTGTTCTAACATATTGCAGGGAACTGAGTTAATCAAAATGGGTCTATCGTTAAGAAGGAGGGTTCCGTCTCCGGATTTGAAAATAGATGTCACATTCGCCAATCTTAATTGTTACTGAAATGCAGAGAGACATTGGCAAAACCAATCTGCATGTTGTGGCGTAGCTCGATGGACAAAGGAACAGTCCCGACCTTGCTCAAACAGGCCATCGATAAGCCCAATATACAAAGGTGGTGACAAAAGCTTGCCAAAAAATTACAGACCTGACGTTACTCTCACATCTCATGTTATCAAAGTCTTTGAGAAATGTGCGAGAGAAAAAATGGTAACTCACATGGAAGAAAACGGCTTACTAAACTAGATCCAACACGGCTTTAGGAAAGGACGGTCATGCCTATCAAAACTTCTGGCACATCATGAATGGCTGCTACAAAACCTGGCTGAGGGGAAGAATGTGGATGTTGTGTACCTCGACTTTGCCAAAGCTTTTGACAAGGTTGACCATGGCATCCTACTCCAAAAAATCAGATCCCTTGGAATATCAGGGAAACTGGGCATATGGCTACACGACTTTCTCACAAGAAGAGTTCAGGCAGTTGCTGTAGACATATGTAGCCACATATGTCAGAAAAAGCCGATGTAATCAGCGAAGTACCCCAATGATCAGTTTTGGGCCCTCTCCTCTTTCTTATACATTTAGGGGATATTGATGCAAGAGTGAATGACTCGATCCTTCCTCTTCTCCTTCGTTGATGACACCAGCATCAGTCACACCATCACCAGCATTGAGCAAGTCCCACACTTACAAGAAGACCTCAACACTGTATATACATGGGCAGCCAAAAACAATATGCAGTTTAACAAGGAGAAATTTGAAATGCTAAGGTGTGGCCCAAACCAACAAATCAAGGAGACCATGCTGTACACAGAATGAGGCCAAGGAATCACCCCAAAACCACACATCAAATGCCTTGGAGTACACCTCAGTGATGAAGCTATCATATACCTTCAAACACCACATCTTAGAGACAGTGAAGAAGGCCAAGGGTAATAATAATAATAATAATAATAATCTGGTCTTTTATTTCTCGTAAGCGCCAGTTCTTCCAGAGGAATTCACTAGCGCTCGTAACACATTGCACCACAATCAAGAGAAGTGTGGTGCAGTTCACCTGTAGTTCAAGCAACAATAACTATTTAACATGGCAGCAGTTATATATAGAGTCTGTAACGACCTGTCACTGTGCCACTTGCAATATCATAACTCCTACAGAAGAGAAAGGTTTTCAACTGTTTTTTGAAAGAGTCTATGGAGTTCAGCTGTCTAATTGATAAAGGCAACTCATTATATAAATCTAGGAGCCACAGAAGAAAAGGACCGATCAGAGAAAGAGGACTGCTGGATAGCTACCGGTTCATCAAGAAGCAGCACATCATCACTACTTCTCAGGATCACACGAGAATGTGCCAAAGGGCGTCTCAAGAGGTCATGATCAGCAAGATACTTAGGTTCGCCAAACATAAGTACCTTAAAAGTCATAAGACACAACTTAAACTCTATCCTAGATATAACTGGCAACCAGTGCAGCTCTATCAAATATGAAGAAGTGGGGATTTTTGGAGGTAATTCAAATATGAGCCTCGCTGTTCTATTTAGTATGGACTGAACTTTTTATAGCAAGTAATTAGGAAAGCCTGCATGCAACCAATAAGGCATTACAATAGTCCACACGTGATAGGACAATTGAGTGAACCAATGTTAGAAGACAGCGCTTGCTAAGAAACCGTCTCACTGAATACAAGTTTCTGATTTGGAGATTAAAAATTTTGATGACCTGATTGATGTGATTCTCATAGTTCAATTTAGAGTTAAAGTATACTCCAAGGTTTCGCACTGAGCTTACTGGGTGAAGTTGAGAACCTCCTATATCCAGAGTCACTACATTTTCAGCATCATTTCCCCTTCTAGTTCCATGAATGATAATGATCTCTGTTTTGTTCTCATTCAGTTTGAGTTTCCGCTTTGTCATCCAGATCTTAATGTCAGACAATAAAGATTCCATTTTGGTCTTAGTATCATTAAATATGGCAAGCTGGGTCCTTAGAACATTTGTGTCTAGGGAACCAGATGTAATATGCTTACCCTATGGAAAATGCTCATTCAATCCACTCTGGACTACTGCAGTCAACTGTGGTCGCCAAATAAAAAGGGTGAGATCCAGAGGCTATGAAATCTATATTAAGGACGTTTACCAAACAGATCAGAGGGATATGTGAGAGCTCAGTTATTGGGACCGGCTCAAAATACTGGGACTTTACTCCCAGCAAAGACGGGACAGGTACCGAGCCATCTATACCTGAAAGGTCCTTGAAAATCTAGTGCCCGACCCCACACCCTCTTCCCTTCAACCACACAACAGTGAATGGACTGGACGCAAATGCAGAAGAGCCCTCCCTGTAAAGTCAGTGGGTGGCTATTTCAGCATCTAACGAAGTTTAGGTGTGTTAGTAAAATTATCTAGATGGTTGAAAGTAATATCGGAGCTCCATAACTCCTCTTTCGGATATGGTGTAAAAACCTAGCTATTCCTATACCGGACCAGGTGACACTCGCAAGGAGGGACACCATAGTGTAGGAATAGGTGTTTACACCATACCCGAAAGAGGATTTATGTAGCTCCGATCTTACTCTCAACCATCTTAACAATTTTACCAACACACCTAAACTTCGTTAGATGCTGAAATAGCCACCCAAAAATATGCCATGGGCTAGGATTGAACCCGGGACCCTTAGGCTATGAGGCAGACACTCTACCAGTTAGACCAAGATAGATATCTCACTTGGCCTGGTCGGCTCAAGTTATTTCCGCATCTGGTTCTGTTTAGGATAACTTTTTTTTACTGACTTTACACTACTTCACCGTCCGGGAAGCGAAGACTCCGAACGAACAGAGGAATAGGCCTAAGCCTGAGCCGAAATGACCGTGAGTCCGTCAGAGAGTACGATCGGGAGTGGTGAGTCAGCCAACTGAGCAGTGCTACCACGCACCTTGTGTTAATTGCATAATGTAGAGTACAAGAATGACGTAAAACTCCAAGGAAAAACGTCACCGCTGAGGAAAAAACGCTGCTGATCTCGAGTATATATTTTTTTCTTATTTAACCTGAGGAATGCAATAAGCCTAACGGAAGTATGTGTATAGCGAATACGATATAGGCCTCATGGAAGCAATTATTAGACCATGAAAAAAAAATGCCCCAGGGGCTCTCAAAACTAAGGAATTTATGTCATTATAATATATAGGCGAGATAATTCCCCTCTAGTAGCTATACATATCCTACCACTCATCCATATGTTTCTCAACTCCCCCTCCTCAATTATCACCTATTTTTGTTCTTAATTATTTTCATCATATATCGGTTATTTCGGCGAGAATTATTGTCAGGCGAGCTGGGAGTGTTACGTCATATAGACCCTTTAGAACTGTGAGAGCACCCTCGGAGTCTCAGTGTGTTGCAAGACGTTGCAAGGGGAGGATGTGTACATGGCTCTCAGCCTGCCGCCCCATGGCACGACCGAGCGGCGAAAATATACGTTTTTCACCACCCAAATGCTTTCCCCACTTATTTTATTGCTCATCAAGGTTAATCATATAAGTAAAATAAATGCATATGGAGAAGAAATAATGCTTTATATGACAAATATAATTTTTTTTGTTAGCATTGAAGATAATTAATTCAAATATACAGTAACTATGTTCGTCAACAGGCAATTTCGTGCTCCTCAAGTTAACCTTTGGAGTAAAAAAGTATGGACACTGAAACAATTAAGAAATGAGTGATGGAGTTTAGCTGATATCACCACCATTGACGTGAAGAACTGTCTTCTCAGAATTTGGGTGTGCAATGTACACAGAGTATCTCTCTCTTGATAACTGCACAAGCGTTATTGGCAATGAACAGTTTATTGAGTAGCGTGAAAAACTGTCAATGCTGGCATCGAGCCTGAGCAGGTGGAGAGGTAGGCTAAAAGAAATCCATCAATCTGTCAAGGAGGAAAACTTTGACAGACAACCCACTCAGGTACGGGCAAGTCTATTCCACTCTCTATATACAGATTTGCTTAAACAACTTGAATATGGAATGGATGCACAAATAAACAATGTGGCTTTAAACATATTAAATTTACCTTTGCACGCTAAACGCCCCTCGCTTGTTCCAATAGCAGCCGATCAGCTTTGTTTGGTAAACATCGTCCGCGACGCAGAAACACCGACACACTCGCAGTTTTAGGCACTACTATTCCGTATGACACCCCAACACCGCTTCTTATAGCACCAAGGACACATATCTTGACTTGTTTAAGGTATAAAGCTTTGATAATGTGCAAATTTTTGTGAAATAAAAGTGGGAGAAGGACGATAAGTCCGGGTCCATTCCTCCATGACTGAGCAGTCTCGAGCAGTTTCTCGAGTTTTCGTACACGGAAATTCACGGATGCAAGGCGAAATTTGACAATACAGGTGTGAACCAAGGGCAGTTATGAAGGATAATTTTTTTTTTTTTTTTTTTTTTTGCTTAGGATAGCCTAGGCCTAGCCTAACCACTTGGCGAATAGCCTAGCAATCCCTTTTACTGTAACTTTGGGCGGGTGCCCAACCCCGAAAGGGTTGAAATAGGGGAGCTATCGCCCCCCCCCCCCCCCCCCGCCAAAGGCGGCTTTCTAGGGCCGTTCCTAGCTGATGCTGAGAGGATTGGGTTCTAGTCATGTGGTGATGGGCTGGTCTATCAGAGTGAGAACTGGGCAATCTCTGCCATACCCATAGCTTACTCTTGTAACTCTGACTGTTCCGTTTAGGGCCTACTTATATATTTTCTAGATTTCAAGTGACGGCGTCTCTTCCGTGGATTGACCTCCCAATCTGCCAACCTAGAGGTTGGCAGATTGGAAGCCAAAGCGTCACATTTTTTCCTTTGACCCTCAACTTTCTCTTCATAATTGCTGAGGGGAACAGGGCCCTGGGTGGGGCTTTGGTTTCCCGGGCGTTTTCGCGCCCTCCTTAGCTCCCCGCCATGGAGTGGCTTCGGTCACCCAGGCTTTATTGTGGTAGGCAGGGAGGGTTCTGTGGGGGTGCTCGGTTATGGCCTTGGCCTTGCTTGGGGCCTTGGGGCTGTTCGGCCAGGCAGCCTGGGGAACAGCAACAACAACAACTGTAACTTTGGCTTAATCTAGCATAGCCTAAACCACTGGATGTCAAATTTTCAGTGGGAGTCAATATGCATTTTTGGTCACGTACTCCTGTAGGCTAGGCCTATGTGTTATTTTTATTATTATCCTTTTTTTCATCAGTTCCTTGATTGATTGATTTGAGTGATTTAAGGTGTGTTTCCGGTACTTATTACCGAAACTAGGCTACCAAGGCAAGAATGTAGGCAGTAGGCTAGTTAGGCCTACCGGGTAACCGGGTGTACCGTACTACTACCGCCCGCCTTGTTTATACTTAGGCTACTAGCCTGGTCCACGGTAACTAGGCTAGGTCATACTTGGTTGAATTCTGTCCTCTGTGGATGCAGCTAAAGTGGACTGCTGCTGCGGCCAGGCAGCTCTACATCTCCCTCGTTCCGTCGATTTGCCAATGAGTTGGATGCGGTGCTGGGGTCATTGCAGAAATGTGTGTTATTAACTTTTGTCTTGAATTTGCTGGGTATAATCCTGTGTAGCGGGTGGACCTGTACATAGGCTATAGGCCTATCTCAATAATTTGGTAAAGTTACAATATATTTGGCTATTCTGCAGAACAACTACTCCTCGATTACGGGATTCCTGTCTCGTGGATTTTTTTTTTTTTTGCTCTTACCTTATTCAGGGGACTATACTGATGTGCGGATAAGTGCTACTTTTCTTATTTTGTCAGAGTTATTTTTGTACAGCAAGTCCAGGACACTTTGTTTACATTCTAGCCTCCTTGGAGGCTCCTCCCCGATGTTTAGTAGCCAATCAGAGTGGAGCTTAACCTACAAGAAGTCGGTAAATTTTTAATGGTACTTAACTGTTATTGACAGCCAAAGCTGAAGATTGCTGAGTAAACACCATAGACTTTATCCCATAAATTTTGTATAGTTTTAATACCTAATCAGCGGGGGTGTGGGGGCGGCAGCCGGGATGGATGTAGAGTTCGGGCGTCATTGTTTACATAGGGCGATCTCCGCGGTCGCATTTACGTTCCCGTCTATTGCGACACTATATTTTCTGCTATTTGCCCCCTGTCATTACTACATGAATACTAGGTTAGGTTAGGTTAGGTTAGGTTAGGTTAGGTTAGGTTAGGTTAGGTTAGGTTAGGTTAGGTTAGGTTAGGTTAGGTTAGGTTAGGTTAGGTTAGGTTAGGTTAGGTTAGGTTAGGTTAGGTTAGGTTAGGTTAGGTTAGGTTAGGTTAGGTTAGGTTAGGTTAGGTTAAAATAGACGGGAACATGATGGGAAAGGTCCGACGCCACTACGCGTAATGTAAACAAAGATGGCGGTACGCCCGCTCACTACATCCTACCCCGGCAGCCCCCACCCATAATACTAGGATAGGTTAGGTAAGGTTGTTAGGTTAGGCTAATGTCTTTTCAAAGTTGACTAAATCGAGTAAACTCCTAGATTGTTGGGGTATCTGAATAATTACAATTAACAATGCAAATGCTAATAAAAAGTGCTTTCCGCACTTTCTAACAATAAAATACACACTTACAATGCATTAAAATACATAAAGAAAATAAATAAAACCTAAAATAACAGGAGTAGTAGTTATGCAGAATTACCGGCAATTAGGTGGACAAAAATATCATCGCATTTCCGCGGTAAAATTTGAAGCGACGTCGGCTATATACGGTACTACCTCATAGCCGTATATATATTCTTCAAATGCCAAAAATAACAACTTTAGCAAATATACTAGGGTCCTGTCACAGGGTATCAATCCACAAAATATGAATTGTGTTATCATTAGGCCTATGGTTCATTATTTTGTTATCATTAGGCCTATAGCGCGAAGGAGAGAGCTCTAGGGGGGGGGTTCGGGGGCATGCCCCCCCGTGATTTTTTTGAGAATTTAGGTGTCTAAAACAGTATTTCCTGCAATCTAAAAGCAATCAAGATGGAAAATATGGAGACCAAAATTAGGCCTAGGCTATGTCAATTTACCTTTTTTGTTTCTTTAAAAAAAAAAAAAAAAGGGTTGGGGGAGTTTGTTATTATTAGGCTAGCCTATACAAAAAGTTCATTTGCGTTATCACTAAAAAAAACAGCGTCGTTTGACACCCTGTCCTGTCACACTATATATGTCTATGTTTATCCATGTCACTTTACATTTTCGGTGGAAAACGCAATATACCGATCCTGTTAGAAGACCATATTTAGGCTAGGGAGACGGTACACAGGAGTCATTGAGTGACGTCACAGAGGCCCAAACAAGTGACTGTCGTGGTTCCAATATTACCGCCATGCGCCTACCTCCTTATGTTACTATACCGTGGGTATATCCACCCCTATACAGTACTACTGTAGAAAGCCCTTTGAGTATGGTTCCTTCAGTAAATGTGAAGATTGTGTTAGATCAGTTTATTATAGTTTCATGTGTGCATAATTTCAATGTCTGCAGTTACAAGAGTGTACATACATACATACTGGTATATACATACACAAATTTAAGACCGAGTGCTCCACACGAAGTGTGGTTCCGTTTTCATGTCCTGATGGCGGTGTTCCAGGCAGTCCTGTTCAGAGCTGCTTCACTTGTCAGGTTCTTAGATTTAAGATCAGATCAGTGTAGGTATTACAATTTCTAGAGTCGTGCTAATGAATAGATTATTGGCCTAGGTGACTTAACTTAAAAACCCACAAGGCATATGATAAATTTTAATCTTCTAACTTTCTGACTGTTTGTGTCTCCTTCAGGTTGTGTACCATGAACGTACCTGAGGTGTGGGGAGCTATGGGGGGCAGCACAGGCCTGGCCGGGCACACCACCCCCTCCCCCGACCCCCATGTCTCCCCTCCAGGTGCAGCCCCGCCACCAGAACCCACCTCCCCATACCTCACCTTCCAGCTCCCCCCAACTTCCTCCTCATCTTCGGTGACATATCCCCCGGTTTCGCGCCCCTCCCTGGCCAGTATGTGGGGTATCGGGGGGTTTGCCAGTCCACCCCTACCCACTCCTCCCCCCGTGGTCTGCCCCAACACCATAGCTTCCACGTTAGGGATGCCACAGATGCCCAGCGCCACATACTTCAACTCTCGGGCCCCCATGGGTTGTAACATAAGGTGAGTTCTATAGGTTTGACATTAGCCATGTAATAGCCCTCATTGTGCCTATAACATTTTGAGGCGGTGAAGTTATTAAGAATCATTACAGCAGTATTAGCAGATTTTTTACTAATTGTAGTGGGATACTTGTTGTATATATATATATATATATATACCGGTATATATATATATATATATATATATATATATATATTATATATATATATATATATATATATATACATATATATATATATATATATATACACATATATATATATATATATATATACACTGTATATATATATATATATATATATATATATATATATATATATACATATATATATTTATATACATATATATATATATAATTATATATATATATATATACGTATATATATATACGTATATATATATATATATATATACACATATATATATATATATATATACATATATATATATATATACGTATATATATATATATATATATACATATATATATATATATATATATATACACACAGTTTATATATATAGCCTACAGTATATTATGTCATTATTAATTTTAATTAATTCTTTATCGTTTAATAATTAACTATTTAGTTTTCAGCATTGCTTGATTTTACCAGAACGTCCCCGACTTCCCAAATTGACTAATTCCTTGAACGTGACTACATTGCGTTGGTATGTGTGCGATTAGTTTGCTTGGGAACCAGATTAACTTGCTCATGTAGTGATGTACACCCTATATGGTGGATTGTGTTCTTTTATTTATAAATAATTATTTACTCAAGCGTTGTTTCCACATAGCGATTTTGATTCGTTGTTTTGTCTTTTTACTGTGTTCGTATACGTTTTAGTTTGTTTATTTTGCAAGTTTTACATTATAATTATACTAATCATTGTACTTGTCATTACAGAATGGCTGGGTCGACCCTAAATGGTATCCCCATTGTATATAAACGCAAACCTGAGGATGAACCTGAAGAAATGTAAGTTGATTTATAAAAAAATATATGTAGGAGAGGATAGCTACATTTATGTGTAGTAGTTTTAGTTTGTTTGTCTCTAAAAGGGGTTATATTAAACTTGCTACTCTTAATATAATTTTGTCTATTTGTTTTTTCTTCACAAGATAAGCTCTTTATGCCCCCATTATATGCATGTGTTTCAGTAGTGCTTATAGTATGTATCTATTATGATTGACTTCAAATCATAATATAAAACTACTTGTATAAATAATGCCTATACAGTACAGTACTGGTAATATGTGTCAGTTGTCAAAAATATATCATATAGCTTTCGTTAATTATGGCTTCCTTCCCTTACCATAGTAAGCCAGCGGCCAAACAACACATCAGTGAGGAGAGAATGGCTGCTCATCTTAACTCCCTCCACCTCTCAGAGAGTTACTACAATCACAGGCTGGGCAAGAAGAAGGTGGGTAGACCTGCTGATATTAGGATAGGTATGGGGATGGATGTAGTGTCCGGACGTACGATCGTCATGTTTACATAGGTCGATCGCCGCGGTTAAGTTCGCGTCTATTTTGACGGCGATTTGCCCCCTGCTGGCATACATATGATGATGGTATGTCATGTGGGGGTGACCTCCCCTCAACATATTATTGTATCCAATGGCAGTTAAAATAGACAGGAACATGATCTCAAGCGTTCGCCTCAGCCGCCGTCATGTTTACATGGTCGATCGCCGCAGTTAAGTTCGGCAGTTCGCGTCTATTTTGACGGTGATTTTATTTTATTTTTTATATTTTTTTTCTATGTGATTGAGGGAGGCAAAAGGCAGAACTGCATATAGCGAGTGCCTCCCCCATAGCTGAAAGAGTGACAGGGTCAAAATCAAGGGACGTTCGAGCCAAAATGCCTGGATACACGGAGTTTGAAGCAATTTAAGTCATAGGAAGAGGGAAAGACTGATTCTGGGAGAGAGTTCCAGAGCTCAGCTGTTGAGTAGAAGAAAGTTTGAGAGTAATGTTTCACTCTTGGGTTGGAGAGTTGCACAGAGTGGGGGTGGGATTGAGTTGCAAGACGGGTACCACGTGCCCTACGTAAAGGAGGTGGTATACACTGGGAAAGCTCTGAAGAACACTGATTATAATAGTAGCGATAGAATAGCGAGAGAGATGCAACATTGCGGCGGAGAGAGAGAGATTGCAGAGAGTTGGTGAGTGGACGGGAGTTAATGATACGAAAGGCCTTCCTTTCAACTTTGTCTAGGAGAGCGGTGTGAGAGGAACCTCCCCACACATGTGAACAATACTCAATACAAGGACGCACTATGCCCCTGTACAGAGCAAGAAGCTGTGCAGGGGAAAAGAACCCACTAAGGCGGTTGAGCACACCCAGCTTCTGGGAGGCTGCCTTAGCAAGACTGGTAATATGGTCCTTCCAACTGAGAGCAGAAGAAAAAGAGACACCAAGAATATTGAGAGAAGATGAAGATTGATTTTTGTATTGTTGAAGAATAAGGGATAGTCCGCTGGGAGTTCCTTACGGGTAGATAGAGGGAGAAATTGGGTTTTGGAAGCATTAAAGGTAACAAGGTTTTCTCTGCCCCAATTGGAGATAGTATTTAGATCAGAATTTAAAGAGTTCTATGGCTTCATTACGTTTGTCGTTGAGGGATTGCTGGCTGGGGCATTCTGAAAAACTAATGGAGTAGTGTAAGGTTGAGTCGTCTGCGTATGAATGGATGGGAATTGAGGTACAGTTGAGGAGATCATTTATAAAAATTAGAAAGAGAATAGGAGATAGAACAGAGCCCTGTAGGCAATATATATGATGATGACAATATGTCATGGGGGGGGGGGGGGGGTGAGGGGGGGAACATATTATTGTATCCAACGGCAGGCAAAATAGACAGGAACATGATGGCAAGCGTCCACCGCCGCTCCGCGTAGTGTAAACAATGCTGGCGGTACTCCCGAACTCTACCTTCTACCCTAATTATGATATTAGGTAAGGTGCAGTAGCTAACATATGATAGGCATTATTTAGGATTGGGATAAAGGACTGTCTACTCCATGCCTTGTCTAAATTACACTCAAACGTTTGTAAAGATCCACATACTGGGGCAATACATTCAAATCATTTACCACCCTATTACAAAACAAATTTTTCCTCTTTTCAAGCCTTGACCTTTCCTTGGAGTGTCCCCTCGTCCTTCTGTCTTCTCGAATCACAAAAACATCGTTGCACACATCCTGATAGTACACTCCTGTCAGTATCTAGTATGTTTCAATCACAATCCTATGATTAACGTATTCCTTTTGTTTTATCTGGCAGTGTAAGCCGGCGCTGGAGCAGACCTTACTGGAGGTCGATGACGAGAGCTCCAGTGATAGTGGAGGGGACGAGGGCCTGGGGGGAGAAGGAGGAGGGCGGCGAAGGCAGGGGGGAGACTGGGGGGCCAGGGTGGTACTGTCTCGGGAGGTCAAACAGGCCATGGTGTCCGGAGAGTCTGCCCTACCAGCCTCACTCATCAATAAGCTGTAAGTTATTGGTGGTTTTATATTTATTTAGTACATTCAATGGTTTACCATTGTTTTCCTTTAAATTGTATTTAATTAAGACAGGGTTGTTATTCGGCATTTAACCCATGGACTGCTAATAAATGGACAAAATAAAAGGTCAAATTGAGGGAGGGTGAGGGGAAGGAGTGGAGGATGTGGTACAGGGAGATACTACTATTTTTTATGTGTCATCCAATTTTGTGACATTTCATGGCACTGGCTCGGTATTTGAAGGGTTCTGTTCACACATTTTTAAATACCGTGCCTTCTGTGAGGCCATTACACTTCCTAGGTTAAAGTGTATGGTAGTACAATGAAGTCTTGCCTCATTGTGTCATCACTATTGCTGATGCTGGCATAGTGCTAACAATACTTCAGCAAGACTAACGAAAGTCCCTCTGCAGCAGTATCTCCACCATAAAATATATGAAACTCATCAACTTAACTGAAATGCATGCTGAACACAGCAAACAAAATATTAACTAAAATCTCAACAAAAAAATCGCAAAACAGAATCGCAATACATGAATAATTACAATTCGTTAAGCACAAAAATAATTAAAACATTTATGAAAAAAATAAAAAATGAAAACTCGCCGCCACCTGGCCAGCACGAATCTCCATGGAGAGCTCCTCTACTATCCAGTCTTAAAAGTTATATAACAAGATAATGCCATAATAAGACTATGCCTAATATGATTAATTTAAAGCAATGTCATTTCTATGTAGCTAAATTAACCTGATCAATCATATCCTAACCTAAGGATTATGTAGGTGTAAATTATCTTGATGCTTTGAAATAAATTCAGGGCCCTGGCACAATTTTACTTGTTTTTTTGTTTTCCCCTCAGGAGAAAGCCGAGCATGGAAGTAGTGTTATGGCAGCCCCCTGGCCACCCTCTTCAGCATGTGTTAGCCCCACCCCCCCTCCCCACTGAGCCTACCACAGAGCCCCCTTCCTCCACCCAGTCCTCTGCCCCCTCCTCCACCTCTAGCTCTCCGGACTCCGGTATCTCCGTCTCGTCTACCCCTCCCCCACCTCCGGGTTTCATCACCGGGAGCTCTGGGTTGTCAGCATCTTCGAGTTTACCATCATCTTCATCATTGCTGTCGGACGTTAGTGAGGAGCTGCTCTCCCTCCCATCCACATCTTCGGGGGCTCGGGCCCGCTTCGCCCCCCCGCCCCGTCGCCCAGCCAGCCCCATCCCAGACCCCATGGCTGACGACGACTTTTCCGAGCGCATGGAGTTCAACAACAACAATAATAACAACGGTAGTGTGCCTAACTTTATGTGGCTGGAGGAGAACAACAACACAGCGCTGATTGACCTCAATGCTGTGGAGCCGCAGCAACCACCCCCACAGCCATTCCTAGCCCTTCCAGATCTCCCAGACTCAGACGATATGGACTTATAACACCTCCAGTCCAAATGGGCTAGTGAATATGAAGGGACAGCAGATTAATTGCGTGATGAGACCACTTCACTGCGTTAATGAAGTGACATGACACATTCTCTTTCATCGAGCTAGTGAAATTTTATTAGAGACCGAGTTACTACATGACGAGTTGACATAGCACTTTCACTGCCTGGCAGTGAAATGACAAGTAACATCTTCACTATAGCCAGGCTTGTGAAATAGAAGAGACAGATATTTGACTGTGTGGTGAAGTGACTCGTGTAACATTCATTGTAGCCGAGCTAGTGATATTAAAGAGGCAGAAGCTTGACTGTATTAGGAATTATTTACATTACCTTCACTCATACCGGGTAAGTGAATCTGATGAGAGAGAAGCTTGACTACATGATTTATTGATTTATATTAATTGGGGCTTGTGATACTCAAGAGACAGATGCTTGATTGCCTGTTAAAGTGAAGTACCGGTATAAAATTGATAGTGATGAAGTAGCTGAGGGTATTATAGCTAACTGATATCATTAGTGACTTGTTGGAGAAAGTTCAAGTACAGTATCGGCAGTGAGTGATCGCCCAGTGTAATGAAAATCTAGTTGTATAATCTGAGAAAATATATTGTGCACATGAAAATGGTGTGTACTGTAGATCAAGGTGTTTTGGGCTGTAACACAGGTCTCCCTCGATTTACGATTAGGTTACGTTCCTGAAAACCAGATCTTAAATAGAAAAATCATATAGCAAACCCTAAAATTAATGGGGTAAATGGGGATGCGTTCTCAGACCAGCCAAAACCCAAACCCAAACACCTAAAAACCTATAATACCGGTAATATCATAAATTGGGGCATCAGAGAGTGAGGGAGACCTGTATATCAACCCAAGTGGAAGAACCAGTAAAGTGACAATAACATAGACTTCCAATATCCCCAAGCCAGAGTAGTGGACTTTAAGGGGATATACAGTCGTTCATTTTTCTGGTCCCCCTTCTCCTTCGTGTTAAGTCCCATTTGTTTTGAGATTATAAGACGTTCGGCCCATTAGTTTGGCGATTTCAACATCTTTTGCCCCATTTCATTGTAAATTTTAAGACCTTTCGTGCTATTTAGGTATTGATTTTGAGCCTGAAATTTTAAGAGGAACTAGCCTTCGGCAAAAACATTTTTCTACCGAAAAATTAAAAAAATTATCTTGAAGGGGGGTCTAGAGGGTGTTTTTTTAAAGTTTGATGGAGCTCTAGCGGGGAAACTAAGAAATAAAGGAATAAATGAATTAATAGACCAAAAAAAGGTCTATCTCCCTTAAAGACACTTTAGATTAATTACCCTGTTATAATCAACCCAGAGTAGATAAGTGAAGGCCGAGTTTCACCAGCGTTTTTTCTGGCATATTTTCTCGGCGAATCTGGTCTAGAAGTTTCTGATTCCAAGTTTTATAAGATTTCGGCCAACTACAGCACTCGAAAGGCAAATTTTGCTTGTAATTAGTTGATACAGTACGTTAAGGTAAATCAGTCGCTCGGGTTGAATAATTCACTCTAGTATTGGTATTAAGGGGAGGCAGACCATTTTTTTGGACCCCCTTCTCCCTAATGTTTAGCCCCACTAGTTTTGAGATTATAAGACGTTCGGCCCATTAGTTTGGCGATTTTAACACCTTTCACCCCATTTCGTTGTTAATTTTAAGACCTTTCGTGCCATTTAGGTGTCGATTATTTCCTGGCGAGCGATAGCGAGCCTGCAATTTTAAGAGGAACCGGCCTTCGGCCGGGAAATTTTTCTACCGAAAAATGTACACATTTATTTTGAAGGGGGGTCTAGGGGGTGGTTTTCTAAGCTTGATGTAGGTCTAGGGAGGAAACTAAAAAAATATATGAATAAATTAGTTAATAGACCAAACAAATGATCAGTATCCCCTTAAGTTAGCTGGAAATGATGACAATCACACATAAATCAGATAATTTGGTAGTAACATTAGTGAAAATATAACAGTGTTATCAATAATTGGAAACCCAAAAAGAATGCCCCCCAAAATTACCCACGTGACACTGCCTTAGTGCCAATATAATAAACAGAATAAATAAATAAATATAATATATAAAATAAAAATAGAAAAATGTGGAATGTGCCTGAGTATATACTGTAGATAGATAGACTAATAAAACACTTAAAAATGCTGCCAGAAATAATTATGCTAATCAAAAGTTGCCAGAAAAAACGCTCATGGAACTTGGCTTTAAAGAAAACTATACAGTAGTGTACAGTATGCTGGTAGCTATAGTCTATTTGCTGTAATTGGCGAGAAGTCATGATCTTTATCCTCTGTAACTCAAAAAGGGCTACCATCATATGGGATAATGGAGAACAAATGGGGCAATTGGGAACACTAAGAGATAATGGCGAGAAGTCATGATCTTTATCCTCTGTAACTCAAAAAGGGCTACCATCATATGGGGTAATGGAGAACAAATGGGGCAATTGGGAACACTAAGAGATAATTGAGAACAATCTACCCTGAGGCTCAGTTATTGGTGTGAGGTTGGATGTATGATCCACAGGGTGATCATCAATGTTTCAGTGATTTGCAGTAAAACCCTCATTTAGAACCTGTAGAACCCACCATGTTTTTTCAATTGCCCCACCATGTGTTCTCAATTGCCCAACTTGATTAATTTGTCAATCATATAAAAACCAGTATATGCATACTGCTAGTTGGTAATGTAGAAGCAGTCAGTAACCAGATATTACAAGCACAGTTTCCAACTCCTAAGTATTTAATGATAACGACCCTTGGTATCGGGTATTAAAAATTACCTGATTTTTTTTTTTTAGTAATATAAATATACATAAATTCCACAGGTTCTAAATGAGGGTTTTACTGCAAGTCACTGAAACATTGATGATCACCCTGTGCATCATGCATACAACCTCACACCAATAACTGAGCCTCAGGGTAGATTGTTCTCAATTACCCCTTAGTGTTCCCATTTTTTTTTTTTTTTTTTTTTTCCCTATGTGATTGAGGGAGGCAAAAGGCATAACTGCCTATAGCGAGTGCCTCCCCCATAGTTGAAAGAGTGACAGGGCCAAAATCAAGGGACGTTCGAGCCAAAATGCCTGGACACACAGAGTTTGAAGCAATTTAAGTCCTAGGAAGAGGGAAAGACTGATTCTGGGAGAGAGTTCCAGAGCTCAGCTGTTGAGTAGAAGAAAGTTTGAGAGTAACGTTTCACTCTTGGGTTGGAGAGTTGCACAGAGTAGGGGTGGGATTGAGTTGCAAGACGGGTACCACGTGCCCTACGTAAAGGAGGTGGTATGCACTGGGATAGCTCTGAGGAACACTGATTATTATAGTAGCGATAGAATAGCGAGAGAGATGCAACATTGCGGAGGAGAGAGAGAGATTGCAGAGAGTTGGTGAGTGGACGGGAGTTAATGATACGAAAGGCCTTCCTTTCAATTTTGTCTAGGAGAGCGGTGTGAGAGAAACCTCCTCACACATGTGAACAATACTCAATACAAGGGCGCACTATGCCCCTGTACAGAGCAAGAAGCTGTGCAGGGGAAAAGAACCCCCTAAGGCGGTTGAGCACACCCAGCTTCTGGGAGGCTGCCTTAGCAAGACTGGTAATATGGTCCTTCCAAATGAGAGCAGAAGAAAAAGAGACACCAAAAATATTGAGAGAAGATGAAGGGTTGCCCCATTTGTTCTCCATTACCCCATATGACGGTAGAGCAAATTGGTTGTAAATTTCCACAGCTATTCCTGGACTGACTTCCCAAATGGTAGGAATATCAGCTCGATTACTCTAGTCGTTTTTGAGTTACAGAGGGTAGAGTTCACTATTTCTCGCCTACTTACAGCGAATAGACTATACCCTATAGTGACATATTTTCAAATTGTACAGCACAATATATGCTTGCTGATAGATGGTTTTAACTTTAATTTTGGTGTTAAATCTTTTTGTAGAATTTCAAGCCAGGGTTGTAGTTATATACCGGTAGTATATATGATACCCATTATTGACTTGTGTAAAGTCATACTAAGCCGTTTATTGTGCAGTGAATTGTATAACTTTTGATTTATATAGGACACTTCATAATTTCCTTAAGGGGAGGCAGACCATTTGTTTAGTCTATTAATTTATGTATTCATATATTTTTTTAGTTTCCTCCCTAGACCTCCATCAAGCTTAGAAAAACACCCCCCTAGACCCCCCTTCAAGATAAATTTGTACATTTTTCGGTAGAAAAATTTCCCGGCCAAAGGCCGATTCCTCTTAAAATTGCAGGCTCGCTTTGCTCGCCAGGAAATAATCGACACCTAAATGGCACGAAAGGTCTTAAAATTGACAACGAAATGGGGCGAAAGGTGTTAAAATCGCCAAACTAATGGGCCGGGCGTCTTATACTGTAATCTCAAAATTAGTGGGGCTAAACATTAGGGAGAAGGGGGTCCAGAAAAACGGTCTGCCTCCCCTTAAGAAGAATTAATGTTGGGTAGATAAGCTATACCCGCTTCCAAGTAAGTATGCCAAAAACTTTTGATCATTAACCTCTGTAACTCGCAAACGACTAGAGTAATCCAGCGAATATTTCTACCATTTGGGAAGGGTCAGCCAGGGAACAGGTGTGAAAATTTGCATCCCATTTGCTCTAGCCCTTCTTGAGTTACAGAGGTTAAGGTTCACAATCTCTGGACTACTAATTTGGAACAGGGTATACAGTAGTTCGTACACAATGAGCCGTTCAGGGTGTCAAACGATCGCCAAATCCATTCTTTTAAGTCTTTATTATTGCATATTTATTGCTAGAATTATGGTTTCTAGTTCATATTATGTGTTTGGAAGTGATAAAATGGCCAAATCCAGGCTATTTCATGTTAATTTTCTTATATTCCTTCTCATATCCATTCAAGTCTACAAACAAAATTACTCTGGTTTGACACCCTGGATCCATTTAGTATGCTAAATTGATAAAAATGGTAAACACATCAGGATGGCACAAGAGAGACTTTTTGTATAATGTCCCTCGATTTTAGTAATTCTTAATAAATATATACCGGTAAATATGTAAGTAAAAAATATGCTCTACAAGTCTAATTATGAGCCTGGAAGTGATTAAATTGTAAAAACTATGCAACTTCATGTGCATTTTCCTGTATTCCCTCTCATACGCTAGAAACAACATTGCTCCAATTTACCACCCAGAAACACATGGAGGAGTAGGAGTTAGCTTAATAACTTTAAAAAAAAAAATCCTTTTATTTTACATACCGTAAAATGGGGTAACTTCGGACATTTTTCGATGTTTATTAACAATTGCTCCTGAGTGTAAACACATTATAGAGACTTAACTAGGTCAAGTGATGTATGGTGATAGTGCGCCGTAATCCAGGAAGCCTCCTAAAATTATCCCCCATAATAAGAAAGCTATCCTTATCCTAAATGATGTCCGAAGTTTGCTTGAAAAGTTGAAAACTTCGGACATGTATGGATAACTTCGGACATAGGTGATTTCTTATGGAAAATGATTGCCAAGAAAGCTTGGATAACTCCGGACAAACGGAGGAGAACTTCGGACGTACGTTTGTGGCCTTATTTCATTCATTTTTCGGCTCCTACTATTTTATATGAATATTTTATTATTGCTGCTTATTCCTGTCCGATGTTTAAGTGGAAAATGCACAGTCAATACTTTTAGGCCTGTATAATCAGTATAGGAGGGGGATATATACGATGTTTAACATATATTCTGTTTGGATCTGTTCTCGTTAGGCATTGAGCTAACTCTTAGAAAATATTGAGCAGGAAAAATAACCAATGCTGTCTAATCAATAACTCAAAAATTAACTAGGCCTAGTGAAAATATATAGGTATGTATACTATATCACTGCATATACACTTTTATGAATTTGAGCATTTTTATAGGTATAACGTATTTGTTGGTGTTTCTTTCGGCAGATAAATTTTTTTTTGGACAAGATATATGCCTCTCCTAATTTATATATATTATATATCCAGAATTATCCGAAATACATAAATCGGTTAGCATATTATCATATTTGTATGGGTTTTTGGACTCAGAGAATGATTATTTGATCTTTTACCATGTTAATGATGGACAAGTATTATGAATGATTTTCATAGGGCAAATAGTAACAAACGATTGTTTTGTTCCATGTCCGAAGTTAGCAATTTTTTTTTTTTTAAATGATAGTATTCTAGCTAGAGCGTTATACAAGTGTAACAAATTTCCTTTGGTGGATGTTGTCTCTGGTAATGTTACTACAAAATTATATCAGTCACAACATCATTCATACAAACAAATTTCTTCAGGGCGATAGAAGTTTGGCAGGGTAGCGAAAAATGTACATATTTTCGTCATATATATAATATTTTTTTAGTGTACATATACTCATGTCAGTTTCCTAGGACTTTTACATGTTCTTCCTTTGCCATTTCTCTAAACGGACCCCACAAAAAAAAACAATAAAAAGCGTTTCCATTATATAATGACAATGTCTAATTACTTATTATCGCCGATGTCCGAAGTTATCACCGCAGTACGAAGTTACCCCACTTTACGGTATTAGAATAGAAAGAAATAAACAAAGCTAATAAAACAAGGTCCATACACCTAATAGCCTCCTCTATTCGTGAGAAATTTGTAATAATTAGTTTTGAATATTAATTATAAATGGGTGAGTAAAGTTAGTTTAACAAATCTTAACATAAAATTATACCTTAACTATCATACATTTTGACAACAGCTATTAATCTACTGTAAGTACTTCATTTTTATAAGTACCGGTATCATACTGTTTAAGTTATTGTTATTGTTTTTTATCAATTTTCCATACAATTTGGAGCACTAAGTACGAATGAGCTGGTTTATCCTAATACAGTATGTAAGTTGGTACATGATGGTGATATCAAACTAATTTTGTGTGTGATTTGTTTTTAATGTTAAGCTTACCCAAAGAATGAAAATGTATAAAGTGAAATAGTATTGACAGGTAGCTAATGTGTGCTTCTGTTGTGCAAAACTCCCCCACAAAATTATAAGTGAATGTATGAAATATTTGTAATTTGAAGATTACCCGTTAAATTTAACCCTATCTGTATTGGAAGATCCATTTATATATTTTTTCTGGTTATCATTAGACAATTTTTTTATATTTCAAGAAAAATTTGATTTGTGAGAATCGAAGGGTTGATTGATATACTGTAGTTTGTAGCCCTTTGAATCGTAGAGATCCTTCGTAAGGTGAATAAGATTGTCTAATGATAGCCAAAATATTAAGAAAGTCGTCATAAGGTGTTAATACTATACCGTATTTCCTCTTCATTACCAGTATATCATAAGTAGACCAAAAATTTAGGCTCAACCTCAATTACTCAAAATTAACTAGAGTAATCAAGTTAATTTTGCTACCAAATGGAAAGAGTCAGCCGGGGAATAGGTGTACTCATTTACAGATCATTTGCTCTTACCCTTTTTGAGTAATTGAGGTTTATGAGTCTAAATAGAGGTTTCGATTTATGGCCTATTTATAATGAATAGGGTATAGTAATGTCCTTGTGTCATTCTATTCTCGTATATACCCCTTTTAATTGAACACAAATTTCAATTAGTAACGGTACTACTGCCAAATTATTTTACTCGGCTTAGGAATAGAGGCAGGGGGCTAGGAATCCTCCTCCCCTTGTAAAATTCACCTACTAGACGAGACAGAGAAAGGGGCGAGGGAACGCGAAAGTGATCCTGGACCTTAAGAACTGGAACTTTAAATGTTGTTTCTGTTTGGGTTCTGTCTCGAGTCGGCCACCCCCAGCTACGGGGTATGTGCCTGAGTATATACATACACATACAGTACAGGAATAGAGGCCTGTAGGAATCTAAGGGTTATAATAAAGTAAAGAAAGGGGGGTTATGCTAAGCTGTGTTTGGCCAAGGTGCTTATATCCTTAAAACCCTTTAGCACCATGACAGGTTTTTACCTTTGATTCAGGCTAAATTTTAACAATTTTATGCTGTTTAAGAAGGACCTACAGTACCGTAAGTTATTAAGAGGGTTTATAGAGAGCGTATTTACCCATTTGAGTCGTAGAGGTAGATTATAAGCTAAAGAAAATCATCTACAGGTAGTGGTAACTAGAATATGATGAAAATTACATAATGGTGGTGAAGGGGTTAATATTGCCCTATGTAGCCAGTGATCCTTTGATTCCCTCAAGTACTGTCTTAAGCTGCATATATTCATTCATAATTTTCTCGGATGCCTTGCTGTTCCCTGGGAAAGCCCTGCTTAAGCATGGCTATGGCAGAAATGCCCCCAGGCTACTTTGTCCAGACATGCTCTCATCACAGCTTTCAGTGTTGAGAGGGACTCAGCACTTGCTGTCCATGTCTCGCTTCCATACGAGAGTGTAGGGAGCAGAACATAATTACTTTTTTATCCTCCATATCTTGCCTGGGTGAAATGGCCAAACAGAAGTACAAAATTCCAAGGAATTAATAAAATTAAACAAAAGAAGTAAAAAGATATAAATAGGACATTGACACACCTTCACACTCTGATGTGCTTACATGACCGTTTTCTTGCCGTTAAGATAACAATGACCCAGGACGAGATAGGAACTGACTTTCTTACTCCATGACTGCATAAAATTGTGTAATGATAACCTGAATAAAGGGAAAATGATAACCTTGTACCGAATGGTTCAAATTGACTAAATCGCAGTTACCATATAATTGATACGTGTTTTGTTTTTAATTGTATAGTTGTTGGATTGTGTGGAATTTATTGTGAAAGAAGATAAAATATTAATAGTAATAATATAAGCTCGTGTTTTCTATTGTCATAAGCCTCAGTTCTTCATATCATCGGATTCACTAGCACTCACATTACAGAGTGGCAAACAGAGGCAATGATGTTCCCAGACAATAACGCGAAAGTGGTCCCGGACCCTAAGAATTGAAACTGTAAATGTTGTTTCAGTTCGGGCTCTGTCTCGAGTCGGCCACCCCCAGTTATGAAGTATGTGCCTAATGTATATACATACATATATACATTAAATATACAAAGTTAAAGTTATGGTCCATTGTTCCCATTATACCCCTAGAATAGAAATGATTAAATGTCCAAAACAATACAACTTCATGCATATTTTCCTGTATTCCCTCTCACACCCAACTTATTCTTGGAACAGCATTGTCCTGATTTGCCACCCTGTCACACTATATACCGTAACTATTCAAAGATCCTTCAGTTTATAATTTTCATATAAATTAGGATTTTTTAATAGTTGTTTATATGAAGACTAAACTTTGGGTCTTTGAATTGTTAATGTCATGTGAGCACTATTGAACCTGCTGATGAAAATTGGCGCTTGTGACAACAGAATATACCAGCTTTTATTATTCTTATCACATAATGAAGGCTTCATCCCTCGCACCCATTCATCGTTAAAAACAATTGGCGTTGGAAGTTGAAAAACAATATCATTGCAACATCGATGACAATAAATTTGCCACTGCATTACGTTAACATGTATCAAATATCACCAATCAATTCATTATCATAAGTGTAGATATTGTGAACCCTATCTTCTATTAACACCCGGAGGGCTGTAGCAAACACACTGTACATTTTTGGCAGTTGCTGCTCTCTACACTACCAAATTTTTTTTTTTTTTTTTTTTTTTAATACTGTAGTTTAATTAACCAGACCACTGAGTTTCAGAACAAAACTCTCATAGGGCTGGCCTGAAGGATTAGGGCAAAATGATAATAGACTGTTGACTGGAATGAGGACGCATGAACTGAGACAGACTAAATCAGGTTAACCCCTTATGTACCAGCAACGTCTTTTGTATTATATTTTAGCTATATTTATAAAAAAAAATGCATTTCAAGAAGGATCTGTGATAGTAAGTAGGGTTACGTGAGATCATTCGAAGCCTGTTAATTGCTGGATGCCCTTTTTAAGCTGAATAAAATAGCCTAAAAGTAGCCAGAATAAAGTAAGAAAGACGTAACCAGTACAGGAAGGGGTTAAGGTTACACTACCACATGGATCCTAGAGGTGGCAGTGTGGTGCTGGAGCTGGGGGCTTCCAAATAACTACTGTATTACAGTTCGGAATTACCCTTTCTGTCTCCACTATCTAGAGTGCCACTTTTGGCTGATCAAAGCTCACACATGCATGGATGTATCTAAACTTTTTAAACTTAATTATTTATTTTTTCTTGTGGATTAATGCAGTGGTGACTTTAGTATTTTTGACATAAGTTGTGCATTACCTTGATGTTTGGGATTTACTTATAAGACCAGTTTACTTATCTCTGTCGAGATGGACTGAATGTGCTGTACTTGGCAATGTACGATACAGTACTTTGAAGAATTGTGTTTAGCTTTTTTGTTATTTAGTAAGGTTTGAATGTCATGTTATGTATAATCATTTTCATGTGTATTATATCCTAGTGGCACCTCAGCACCTGTAGTTTAATTGGCTTTATGTTTCAGTCCGCTTATGTTAGTAACTTTAACACAATTACTGCGGCACTTGTCATATGACAATTGCTTGGTCACCACTGTACCATACGGGGATTTTGGACTAAAAGCGACCTTCAATCCCTGCACTTTTCATGTATAAACAAGAACTAGAACGTTTTTCAATGATATATCCCTGAAAGGAGAGGAATAGACCATTCCAATGACACCTGAATCATATCTGTACGACCACTGGTTGCCATGCAACGATATTGCACAGGTGACGCTAAATCTGTAAAAATTAGCGCGTTTGAGCGGTTTTCGCTATCCCCAAGTCTGTAAGGGAGCTGGAGATGTCTCCCGCCAACACTAGTGCGCGCCCAGACACGGTGGGCAATGGATGGGATGGACTCGCGCTGCTTTGAACCGCTTGCCTGCCTCCCTGGCCTTTTACTACGCAGATTATCGGCAATAGTCATATGATAAGTGCCGCAGTGATGACCATATTTTTTTATATAGCAGCCCGCAGTCATTGAGGTAAGATTCTTGAAGTATACGTATGTAGCCTATGTATATACATTGATATACTTCAAGAATCTTAACTGAATATACACTGTATATACTGTAGTGTGAAATATTAACACTTGCAACTATGTAATTACCAAAAACAGTATGAAACTTTTTTTTATTTGTACCAGTTAGAATACCTGGATTTTTTGTATTTGAGTGCACAGAATTGAGTTTATAGATGATTGCCTCATTCTCTCTCTCTCTCTCTCTCTCTCTGTATATATATACACCGTATATATATATATATATATATATATATATATATATATATATATATATACTGTATATATATATATATATATATATATGGGCGAGGAAGTCCACAGAAAAATTGAAAACACCAAGAGAAGAAATAATACAGTAATAGAGTTAATGGGGATTAATAGTAGATAGATAAAGAACAAAATAAAACTGATTCACATTCTATCGATAATTTTTATACTTTCTTGCCGTTTCCAATAGTAATAACCCAGTACAAGCTGTAAATTGGCATCTATAAAATAATTCTATCAGTGCTCTTCTATAAAATGTTCGTCAAGAAAGCATACTACATCAGTCTTACAAAACAGTATTACAGTTTGTAAGGTACTGTCCGTAGATTTATATATTCACTTTCCTTATGTTTTAGTGTATTATTGTTTATATTTGGAGGTGTCATATTTGTCTTTTCAAGTTTTTCACATTTTTGATGGAAGAAAAGTATTTTATTGTGCTTTTTATGCTTTTGCAGTGCTGTATAGATAAGCACATTTACCAGAGAAAGTATATTACCTTTATCAAAATCAGGTACATCAGCAAAATGTTACAATACCTTCATCAAAAAAGCATAACACTTTTGAAGCCTCTTTAACTCCATCTCCGATAGGATATACAGGGTGGTGTATTAAGGTGTTGTACAAGTAACTTTACCTTAGGAACTTATCCAAGTCACACACTTCAATTAAGAATGAAGTGCCGAGTTGAGAGAGCGACCTGGTCCACAGTGTACAGTATTGGTGAAGTGGTGCGTACTGGCTGACCGTGGTGGTTTAGCAGCTTGTATAACTATAGTCTGTTTCTTTTCAACTGACGGTAAATTGCTATGTCTTCAGCTTGATTATTTCGCTTTTATGCAGGTTTTGTAGCGAAATCTGTTCGTTAATTATGAAAACTTGGCACTAATATGAATCAGAGACATTGTACAGTACTCCCTCGAATTTTGCGAGAATATGGTCGACATTGCAGGCTGCAAAATTCAAAATCGCAAATTTCAAATAACTAACCTTATGGGATTAATTGAATATGGTCGATATCTCATCATCGAGGGCCTATTTTTTGGTGATTTTCGTCCTTGTTTGTACACACATTATGACACATACACTTAATTATGCATCCTACAATAAAGAAAAACACAGAAATACAGATTCAGGGGACCCAGGGCACAGGTAACACTTCAATTTTGCCCAAGGAAGTCGATTATGCGAGAGCGTGAGAACATATAGGAGCGTGGGAGAATCTATAAACAGTAAACAATGGGCCGCAGGGCGGCCCGACGTCACGACCCTCATACCCCTCCCCCCCCGAAAACTAGTGCGGAAACCCCGTATCATTGAGCGCCACCCGCAAAACTCAGTAATATCGCACATATCAAGTCCCGCAAAAATTGTCAAATCTTGGGTCCCGTTCGCAAAATCGAAATTTCGCAAATTTTAAAGACGCAAAATTCGAGGGACTACTGTAGTTTCTTATTTACCCGTTAGTTATCGAGAAATCAGTTGCTAAGGGACTCGATTTACCGCCAGATGAAATGAAACAGAGTATAGTCATACCCATCATTGTTGGTGGTAATTACTATAGTTTTGCTTTATTCCTTACCAGTCAATAGATAATTTTTGTTGTATTAATTTCAATGAGAGTACTATAATAATGTTCCATTACATTTTATTGCAATTGCAACAACTAGCGTATCATATTGACTGGCTATGAATATGGCCAAACTAAATAGTTACCCCTGACAGTGATGAGTTTTTTTTAGGAATACTGGCTAGATTGTGTTGTTGAGGTGATGCATACTGGCAGATTAGGGTGGTTTGTCCATGTAAAGAGAATGGATGAGGGTGACTGGGTGAAGTGTGTTAGAAGTATGGAAGTGGAAGAAAGGAAGATCTGGGGTGAGGTCCTAAGGAAGGATATCAGGGTTAGGGGATTGGATAGGGAGGCTGGAGCCAAACTGTTCGGGCGAATCGTCTTAGAATCGCCAAACTAGCGAGACAAAATGAGGGAGGGGGTAAAAAAAAAAAAAAAAAAAATCGGATTAGATACAGTTGTGTTCTTGAGTGGGGCATTGATGAGGTAATTTGAGTTTGGACATTTACACCATCCTGTATATCAGATGCAGAAGTAATCACAGTTGTCAGTCCATATGCAAACTCTGTAACAGGAATGATACAAATGCTGTGTCATCATAGGTAGCTTTATTGATTTTGACTGTTGGTACAATATGAATAGGCTTAGTTTGTGTTTATATGGCTGGCTGTGTTTACATTAATTGTGTGTGTGTGTCCTGGTTTGGCAGTTCCATTACTTCAGCAAAGAAATACATACATTGGGGCTATTATTGATTAATCCTGAAGTCTAATACATGTGTAATACTGGATAAGAACCTTTCATTTTTGTTGTAGAGACAAAAAAACATAAAAAGCTTAAGAAACAAGGAAAGAACAAAAAAGTTGTTTTGTGCATAGAGATACATATATGTATATTTCCTAATTTTAGAAGAGAAATTAAAAGGCGAGATTAACTATACTGTACTATACTGTACTGTATGTGTATTTGTGTATGGTTAAGATCATTATGTAAGAATTGTGGAGGAGTTTGTATAAATTCCTCTGTACTTATGTATGTGTGTGTTTATATTATTGAATGTGTATGATGGAGCTGTATTAGGATCCTCTGTATGAATGTGTGTGTGAACAAGAAAGATACATTGATTGATTGACTGATTTATTGATTGATAGTGTGCTGTATAGTATCTACTGTATGTATATGTGTGATAGAGACATTGATTGATTGCTATTGTTGTACAGTTAGCCAAATATGTCGTGTCGCCGCTGTCATTACGTTTTGCTCGCTGTATGCTGTATTAATGTCTGTCAGATGTTGAATAAGGTGTGGAAAGATAGGAACATGGCTGTATATCGCACTGAACGATGAATTAAACCTTAGATAGTGCTGATACCATTTATTGATTGAAATATACTTGGTGCCGCGACATGACTTATTTGGCCCACTGTACTGTACTGTATGTATATAGTGCCTCTCACTTTACTGTAACCAAGTGTATCCCTGCCAGTCTCCCCTATATTATATCATTATATACGATGCTCTGCTATATCATCTAATAATCATGGTCACTGGAAGACTCAACCAGTAGACCATTTCAACCAAACCATTTTAACCAGTAGACCATTTCAACCAAACCATTTTTACCAGTAGACTACTTTAGCTAGACCATTTCAATCAGTAGACTATTTTATCCAGTAGACCATTTCAACCAACATCTCTTAACCGATGCCAACTTCTCCAATACTATCCTAGCTACCAGAGTCTTTCGGATGAGAACCCAGGGCGTTAACACTTGCTTCAGCTTGACTTGAAAGAATAGTAAAGCAGTGGTAATGCTCTGAGCTCTCATCTGAAAGAAAATAGTTTGTATCCCCATTGGTAGTCATAGTCAGTTTTATTTCAGCGGATGGTGAATTGAATTTATTAGCAATTGAGCCCTTTATAATTAATAGAAAAATTAGAAACTGCCATGCCTCTGTATTATATAATTGGCAAGTCTTTATAATGAACAATGTATTTAAATGAAAAAAAAAAAACGGGGAATGTGCCTGAGTAGATAGATAGATAGATTTAATTGCAAAATCTTCATAATAGCTGAGTAATCGAACAGGGGACGTGTCAATTTACCATCCGCGGGAAAGAACAGACTGCCGGGGATTTTTTTGACACGTTACAATGTTCGTTCATGGAATATTAACCCCTTCAGCATGATGACATAATTTTTGGTTTATTCTGGTTACTATTAGACAATTTTATTTAGTTTATAATCTACCTATAGGACTCAAATGAGTAAATACGATCTTAATAACCTCCCTGAATAACATAGGTCCTTCTTAAACTGCATAAAATTGTCCAGTATTGATCAGAATTCATGGTTATAAAGATGTCATCGCGGTAAAGGGGTTAGCCAACACTGTTAGATTAGGTCAGGACTTTAGGCTGATGCTGATTGAGTTGGTACTGGTTAAGATCTACGGGGTAAATTGGTATATTGGTCGAGTACAGTATTCCAGTTGGCCATGTATTGTACGCGTTCTTTTGTGTGGTTAGTCAAATTTTGGTGAATTAAACTTGACCAATTCCAATTTCTTTTGTTTATAATTCTTGTGTATCTCATCAGTATTTAGGATGTTTGCTGTGTATAGTTATTTTTGTTATTAAGTTGTGGTAGGATATCTCATTAACTTTTTATACCAGTGTTGTACAGTAGTAACCTTTATACTGTATGTGCATTATGATTTATTTGCTGTACTGTTTTAAGTTAAGTTGTGGAATTGAACTCTCCCAATCAGATGAAGAATTTGTTTACTTTATTATAGATACTCACAGATGATTTTATTCAATATATGGGGGAATTATGTTTTTTCCACCAACCAACTTCACCTCTAAACTCAATTAATGAAATCAACAAATACATGTGGCACTCCAAGGACTTGTCAGAGTTAGAGGGTTATTGAATTTTGTTTACTCTTAGAGATCCTTCCTCAGTTGAGTATTATCGTCGGTAGGTAGCTATAGTAAAGTAAACATTGGCATTATCTGACTGAAAGAGTCAAGCAGAAGAACAGAAAGAGTAGTTTTCAATGTAATGTATTTTGATTTAAGATTTCTATGGTATTCTAATAGATAGCTAGAGCATTATTTGAAGACGAGTGTGACAGTAATTACCGACTTGCAAGTTTCAGGCTATAAGGAAGTTCGGCCTGTAAACATCGACATTAAACACAAATACAGTAATTATGTAGGTTTCTGATGAATAAATAGTATGTTGAATTTGGTTTTATGTATTTATATATGTACGGTACTAAAACCGTATTATAGCTGGTAATTCTGCTAAATATCAAATTTGGTTTTATGTATTTATATAATATGTACTAAAACCGTATTATAGCTGGTAATTCTGCTAAATATCAATGTCTACAGCTCCAACTTCCTTATAGAACGAAACTCGCAAGTCGGCAATTGATAATTTCTACCTTTCTTGGATATCTTTCCCTAACATCATATCATTATCATCACCATTACTTCTCATCAGAAAAAAGTTTGAAAGAAATCACCCGCCATCCTTTTCCATGCCATTAAACATAACCTCTGTGAAATGGTAAGAATAAAATTATAGGAAACTATAGCCATTGTCTGTATCACCCATATAATTCAGTTATCATAAATTAACCATGTATTTATTAACTACACACATATGCCATCCAGTCCATCTCATAAGTTCATACAGTATTAAGTATCTAAGTTGTCTCTCTCCACTCAAAAATAGTATGTGGTAAGGCACTAATTTTTGCCATTCTATCTACACTTGAAACACCAGAATCCGATGCTAGAATTATGCAAGTAGGACATGACTGGCATGCAGTAGGTGGTAGCATTACAATGTTGTATGGGGGAGGCCCGAGGATTGATCCGCTACTGGCCGAGTTGTTACACTCACCCCCATGACCTCCCAACCTTTTTCTGCAATGGCAGATTTCAGAATTACAGTAGATCAGTGTCGCATTTACATTGTGAATGTTAGTACCTGATCAGCATGATTGAACTGATTACACTGGTTAGGCTACAGACTACATTCATAACCACAGCCATTCCAACAGTACGATAACATTCCACATATACCGCCACACAGAATATACAACAATGGGCAATTGGGCTTGCAAGCTTCCTCCTAAACAACCTAGAGAATTGAATGAATTACCTCGATGGAGGAGATTGATTGATGTCGACCTGCTCGAGGATCAAGGCGTCTGGGAATAGATTGATAGATAGGCCTACATAGGACATGACTTCAGTGCATGACTATACCTGTTTATCGACACGTATTAGTCGGGTGTGCGACTCTTGAGTATGACTTATGAGCATGACTGTATATCAACATCTATTAATTGGGTGTGGTTCCTGAGTCCTTTTAGTTGACTCGACATCAGCTTCCGAATTATTAGCACTTTATCTATATTGCCTCTATAATTTTTATAAAGCTGATGTTGGGTATAGATTTTAAACTATCTTTTTCTTTCTTTTTCTAAGTGAATCATTTTTTCTTCCGTTATTTTTGCAACTACAGAACTTTTATATAATTTTTATTAATTTTCACCCGAATACAGTACAGTATATAGAAATAGTGATTTTTAGAAAGCTTCATACTTCTACCCGTTAATAATTCCATCTACCTGGTTTATTTATAGCAACAGCCATATCCACTATTCCCAAGTTTTCTTTGAATCAAGAGTTCTAACTGTAGGCTATTATCATTACATTCAAACTACTCCAGACGATTTTACAGAGATGGGTCTCTCATTCTCGTATATTAATTTTGTTATGACAAGTCTAGAAATTGTGACACCTAGCTAGCCTCTTGTAACCCAGAGAGGGCTGGAGTAAACAGGCTACAATTGTCTGCATCCATTGACTGAATAACTCTTTCCAAATAGTGGAAATATCAGCTTGCTTGTTCACAACTGTCTTGAATTATGAGAGGCTGGTAGCTTGGGATTGTAGACCCTTTATAATGAGTAGACTACAATCGAAAGTTGTAGCTTAGCGCTAACAGTATCAACTCTAGGTGGCCTACCAGGTTACCTAAGGTAAAGGAAATTGTCTGGCATTCGATGATTGATTAATTGCAGTAAATGAGTTTGTAATTATAAAACAAAAGATATCATGCTTTCGGGCAGTAGGCTACCTAGGGCTAGGTAGGTTAATTACACACAATCTGATGCAAATTGAAGTGTTTTCTCATATCTTCAGCATACAATTTTTTCAATAGAATTCTGTAGGCCTATATATCATCACATGATATTTCCTTATAATTTAATTTTATTTTTTTATTTTGTTTTTGTTTAGGCTACTTATACAATGATAGATCGTCTAAACCAATTTTACCGAGATAAGGCCAACATCAGTTTTTCAGTGTCAATTTGTCGTTTCATCACATCAGTATTGACATTTAGATAAAGCTTCATCTGATAAGCTTAGAACTCACGCATATTATTGTAAAAACAAAACTTCCTATTATTGTTTTGAAGAACAAGTTTTAGTGCCACTATGTAAATGCTAATCATTAAATAAAGCTGTTTACATATACAATACCATCCTCGTTTCAATGAAGATAACTTTTACCCTTAAATTAATCCCTTGAGGATTATGACGCATTTTTACTGCATATTCTGGCTATCATTAACATTTGTGTTCAGTTTAGGAAGAACTTGTGGGACCTAGAGGGTATATCACAAACAGAAAGCTCAGTGGTTAGCCTACTATTTGTTAAACTAATTCATTGATCGAGAGAGAGAGAGGGACAAAAAGAGAGAGAGCGAGAGCGAGCACGTTTTCTTCGTTTCGTGCCGTGTGCATGTGCAATATTCAATCTTGATATTTTTCTGGACAAGATCCGACTCTAAAATAACTAAACAAAAATATACATTATTTTATACATAACGTTTATTATAATATGTGGGAACCATGAGACATTACTGCACAAATTATACTGAGGCTACGAAAAAACAAAACACAAAAACGGAAATAGAAAACAAAAACAGAATCTGAGATGAAAGTTCAAGTCAACGCCTGGCGTTAGTGGCGTACTGTTGTTGATGCAGTGCTGACTTAGTTGAGATGGAGGGATCGGCAAATTATATTCTGCTCCGTTATAGTGCTCATTTAAGGTGTTTGAGGATTTTTAGAGAACATTGGGGGTGCCTTTCTATGCGTTTTCTTCCAAAGTAAGTATATATTAGAAACTTGGTTGCTATAGGCCTAGTCCTATTGAAGATTTAAATTCCAGGAGTGGAGATTCCATATTATCGTCGAAATTAGAACTTATCCGCATCGCCATCTTTACCACTTGCGAGTTTCAGGCTATAAGGAAGTTGGAGGTCAGATCAGATCAGATGAAGTATTGAGGGATAAGCCTTTAGTAACAATGGCACCTCGTATTTACATTCTACTGTTCCTATTTTTCTGAAGCGTGTAGAGGGGAGAAGGCGTGTTGGAGAGAGAGGAAGCTGTTGGAGTGGCTTTGTTATGTGTGTTTAGTCTGTATACGTCGTCAGGATGTTCCCTGACGGTGCGAGCATGTGAAACATGCTAGGACGTACGACCACACCCACTAAATGTTTGCCGTGGATTCGATCCCGGGTCTTGCAGATTCACACGTGAGCGTGCTCTCCACTCGACCACCACGGCTCATGTAGACATTGATATTTAGCAGAATTACCAGCTAAAATATGGTTGAAGTGCATTCATAAATACATAAAACCCAATTCAACATACTATTTATCAATCAGAAACCTACATTATTATTGAATAGGCCTATCTGTTTTATGTCGATGTTTACGGCTACAGCTTCCTTATAGCCTGAAACTCGCAAGTGGTCAACAGTTGTAGAACACACTATGAAGGAATTGATCCTGTCAAATGCAGGTTAGCCTATATGTAGCCTACTATACAATAGAGGAGACAAACGTTCGCCCTTTCTGACTTCTTGTCCTCGAATTACTTAAATGAACCCTCGAAATGCATAGCCTATACCTATAGGCCTACACGGTCAAAATAGGTTTGGTTCAATTCATTTCAAACGTGTAATCATAGGCCTACCTGTAAAACTTTTGAGTTCTGGACATTTCCGCTAAGTGAAAGAAAACGAGTATAGCTTAGAATTCGCTAGATGGCAACACCGCTCTGTCGATGACGTCACCGAGCCACTGGGCAGTGGGCGGGAAATTCAGAATGTGTGCACCTCGGCCAGGGTCGGCGGCGCCATCTTTGTTCCCGATAGTTTTCTTTATTTAGTGCGGTATTGGTGACTTTATGTGACTTTAGTGGGGTACAAATATTATAATTATGCGAGGTGAGTTACTTTAATGTGTTATTAGGGCGAATTAAACTTTTAAATGACAAATAATTGAGTGATATAGCCTAGCCTAAAAGGGATCAGACTTGAATGCCATCTTCTTTGTTAATAGCCTAGTGCAAAATCAATAGGCCTGGAGGAAATAATGTTTGTATTTATTATGGATTTTACGAGTAAGTTTTATATGTAGGCTACGCAACTGGGTTATTAGGTTAGAGAAAATACTTGTTTATTATGAAGGTCATGTAGGCTACGTGTTAGGGCCTATATATTCGCACAAGCAAACAATTTGAGGAAATAATTGTTTACTGTCCCACACCTGTCCAAAACTGGGTCAACCATCATAACTTCATTATTTTACTGACCGGACACTGCATAGGCATAGGCCTACATATTCACGTTATGTTTTGGTAGGATTTAGGTTTACTTTCGCGGTGTTTTTACTATTATATTTTTAGCCCAAGCTTTCAGAATGCATGTACTCTCGCAGTCAATAATGCTGATACATGCATTCTCGAAGTTGCCTAGGATTGAATTCAATTTCCTTATTAATTCTTTACCTTAGGCCTATATTTGAATTTCGAAAGTTCGAAGTTTTAAAATGTATCAGAATTATATAACTGCGACTGTACTGTAGGCTAAATAATAATAATAATAGTAATAATAATAATATATTAATATATGGCAGCGGGGTGGGAAGATTTGTGTTATTGTTGGTTTATATATTCTTAATTATTATTAGCATTAGGAATACGTAACCTATAGCTACTCCTAACATTCCAGTACGGTACATTTAGAAACACAAAGGTTTATATATTTATATATAACATGTCAAATGCGGGTTATATGTACAATAGAGGACACGCGTTCGCCCTTTCGGACTTCTTGTCCTCGAATTACTTAAAGTCTTAAATGAACCCTCGAAATGCATAGCCTATAGGCCTACACAGTCAAAATAGGAGGTTTGGTTCATCAAGGATATTATTTATCTTAAGAGTGTAGCCTAGGCCTACATATGTATTTTAATATGACTGGAAACTTTCTTTCATTTCAAGCGTGTACTCATAGGCCTACCTGTAAATATTTTGAGTTCTGGACATTTTCCGCTAAGTGAAAGAAAACGAGTATAGCTTAGAAATCGCTAGATGGCAATACCGCTCTGTCGATGACGTCACCGAGCCACTGGGCGGGAAATTCAGAATTGGTGCACCTTGGCCAGGGTCGCCGGCGCCATCTTTGTTCCCGATAGTTTTCTTTATTTAGTGCGGTATTGGTGGCTTTATGTGACTTTAGTGGGGTACAATTATTATAATTATGCGAGGTGAGTTACTTTAATGTGTTATTAGGTCGAATTAAACTTGTAAATTAAAAATAATTGAGCGATATAAAAGGGATCAGACCTGAATGTCATCTTCTTTGATTGTTAATAGTGCAAAATCAATTTAAATTATTCTAAAGCGATAATTTACCTACAAACTATCGAGGTGAGTTAATTTGGGTGTTAGTAGCGTACTTAAGATCATGATATGAACATTAATAAGTAATATAGCCTAGTGAATCGGCTCTGGGTAAGACGTAGCTTCCGCTTCGCCATCTTAAAATAAATTAATGGCGATTGTGCCTGTTGTAGAAAACACTATGAAGGAATTTATCCCATGTCAAATGCTGTTTAGGCCTATATGTACAACAGGACAAACGTTCTGACTTTTTGTCATCGAATTACGAAAAATGAACCCTCGAAATGCATAGGCTATAGGCTACACGGTCAAAATAGGAGGTTTGGTTCATTTCGAGTTCCTTCGATTAGCCCTAGTCAAGGATAGGCTATTATTTGTCTTAGAGTGTAGGCCTACAGTTGTATTTTAAAATTACTGGAACCTTTCTTAACATTTCAAGCGTGCTACCTGTAAAACCTTTGAGGACGAGAGTTGTGTTATCGGGCGTATCACCTACCTCTGACCGGGTATATCCTAGTGTTTACTATACCCTTTTGAAAGGACATTAGCCTAACCTATCCTAGTATTATGGGTGGGGGCGACTGCCCCTAGCCTACACTCCTGCTGTTTGACATCAACTCACGCGTTTACACGACGTACGCCCGGTAACACAACTCATTCCCCTTTGAGTCTTCCAGCAAGCTATATAACCTGTTAGGTATTTTGCTACCAGGTTTCAAATGATATGACCAGTACGTATTCAGTACATCCGTCTCTGACACATGGATAGAGTTGTAGGCAGAGGTGTCAAGTTGTCAACCCTATCGAGCTCTACACACTAAATGTTCAGCGTAGAGTGCAGATACTTTTTTGATCTAGTGCCAAGTGTATATGTACTGTATATGACAACAGCCATTCGTGGATGTTATATGTGACCAGATGATATGCGAAGCAAAACAAATGCTAGCTAGTGTCCCGTTCAGCCTATTGAAAGTAGTGCTAGCCTAGCAAAGAGTGAAAGAGCTCGCACGAAGCCATTTTTAGCTTGCTGTCAACGGTACGCACTGCAGGCATTAGGCCTACTATATGAATCAGAACACGGTACGGTACTTTCATAATTTTTCCCTATAAGTATGGAGAAATGAGCAGCTAAGGGATTAATTTTCCATTACGTGTCGACAAATCCACTGCTAAGGGATAACATTTTCCGCTAAGTGAAAGAAAACGAGTATAGCTTAGAATTCGCTAGATGGCACACCGCTTGTCGATGACGTCACCGAGCCACTGGGCGGGAAATTCAGAATTGGTGCACCTCGGCCAGGGTAGGCGGCGCCATCTTTATTACCGATAGTTTTCTTTATTTAGTGCGGTATTGGTGGATTTATGTGACTTTAGTGGGGTACAATTATTAGAATTATGCAAGGTGAGTTACTTTAATGTGTTATTAGGGCGAATTAAACTTGTAAATTAAAAATAATTGAGTGATATAGGCTGGCCTATACTTATAGGGAAAAATTATGAAAGTACCGTACCGTGTTCTGATTCATATATTAGGCCTAATGCCTGCAGTGCGTACCGTTGACAGCAAGCTAAAAATTGCTTCGTGCGAGCTCTTTCACTCTGCCTAAAAGGGATCAGACCTGAATGCCATCTTCTTTGATTTTGATAATTTAATTTGACTTTATATTGTCCTTGTCCCAATTTTGGTTTGTTTAGTTTGCAAGTTTTACATTTTAATTTTAATTGTTAATAGTGCAAAATCAAAAGGACTGGAGGAAATAATATTATGTTTTTTATGGATTTTACGAGTACGTTTTATCTGTACGCTACTGGGCTATTAGGTTAGAGAAAATACTTGTTTATGATGGTCATGTAGGCTACGTGTTGGGGCCTACATATTCACACAAGCAAACAAAGGAAATAATTGTTTGCTGTTCCACACCTGTCCAAAACTGAGTCAACCATCATAACTTCATTATTTTACTGACCGGACACTGCATAAATATTCACGTTATGTGTTGGTAGTATTTAGGTTTACTTTATAGGACTTCAGAGACTATCAACCTTATTGGATTATTAAGCCAGCATACTTAAAGTCAAGAATAACGTCAGGACTGGAGCCACATTTCGAGAACTCCAGTCCCTTCTATCCTTATTAATTCTTTACCTTATATATGGATTTCGATAGTTTGAAGCTTCAAAATGTATCAGAATTATATAACTGCGACTGTACTGTATACAATAATAATAATATACCGGTATATGGCAGTGGGGTGGGAAGTTGTTTTTTATATTGTTGGCGTATATATTATTGATTATTGTTAGCACTAGGAATACGTAACCTGAAGCTACTCCTAACTTCCCAGTACATTCAAAAGAAAGAAGTTTATATCTAGTTTTACACCGGGTCAAAGCCATGATCTATTATATAGGCTTATATATTAGTTATATTATGTACAGTACATTCTTCGGTAAATAAATGTCCCGGCTAAAGGCCAGTTTCTCGTAAATTGCAGGCCCGCTATTGCTCGTCCATAAGTAAATACATATGAAGCCCTGAATGGGGTGAAATTGAAAGATGAAAGATGACCCGCACCGCACCAGGTAGGGTTAAAGTGGCTCCTTCACCCACCGCCCAGCCAGATTAAATTAGAATCCAAAAACGTCGCGTGGGCGTTGACGTGGGCGTGGGGAGATGGATTGAACTGCAAATGGAGGAGAAGGCGAGCCGAGGTTGGAAAGGCAGGAATATGGTTTAACTAAAATTGCAATATATATGATTTTGCTGTTACTATTACTGGTAGGACTTTTATTATTAGCTATCGTTGTACTGTGTTATTATTATTATTATTATTATTATTATTATTATTATTATTATTATTATTTTTGTTATTTTTGATATTATTCATATTATTACAGGCTCGCAATAAAAATAGATACCTAGCTGGCACAAGTCTTGAAATTGACAAAGGCATGTGGCGAAAAGCCTAAACATCGCCAAGCTAATGGGGCGGCCCAGCCTGATTCAATATGGTCTCTGATTATCGATTATTTTTCGACCATTCACGGACACACACTGCTTGTCAGCTTACATTGTTGTCAATACCCAATAGTTCCTGAGATCCTGAACGTCTCACAGCCGGAGTTTGGATGCATTCGCGTCTATCTATCTATCTATCTATCTCTATCTCTCACTCAATATACGGAATATATATATATATATATATATATATATACCGGTATATATATAATTTTTTCCCATATTTATTTAGCCTATAGGTTTGTAGGGTTATAGGATGCGATCGCGTCGTCTTGCAATTTGGTCAAACCACTTTAGGATACGATGGTGTCCTGCTATGAGCGAGAGAGTCGAAAGGAAAAACAATATGCAAAACAAACAACCCCAAACCAAAATCAGATACATATATAAGCAGTGGTAAAGAAAGTAGCTGAACACAAAGAGTAGAACACGGTATAAAGAAAATATAATTCACGTCATGAAAGAGTCAAAACCACCGGGCAAACAAAACACAAAATAGTGGAATGGAGTTGTGAAGGGGAGGAGAGAGAGAGAGAGATAGAGACATATATAGATATGTAGATAGAGAGAGAAGGGAGGGGGGTCGCTGCCTCCAATCCAACTGGCGACAAAGTTCTGATGGAGGGAAGGGTTTGGTTGGGTCCGCGCCACACCGTGCATGCAGAGTGCATGCTTCCCGGGAGGACCAAAGCACGAGGGGGGAGGGGGGGGGGGGGTTTGCATTCCAAAAGGGTTGGGGTGGTTGGTAGAGTTGGAGTGTAAAGTACTGCATATACAGTATATACTGTAGGCCTATATATATATATATATATATATATATATATATATATATATATATATATATATATATATATATATATATATATATATATACTGTGTATATATACTGTATATATAGCCTATATATCATTATTATTATTATTATTATTATTTTTATTAGTTTTTTCAGTTTCCTCCCTAGACCTCCATCAAGCTTAAAAAACATACGGTAACCAAGATCCCCTTTCCAGATAAATGTGTACAATTTTCAGTATACAAATTTCCCGACCAAATGCTGGTCTTCCAAAATTACAGGCTCACTATCGTTCGCCAGGAAAAAAAATCGACACCTAAATAGCATGAAAGGTCTTAATATTGACAAAGAAATGGGGCGAAAGGTCTTAAAATCGTCAAACTAATGGGGCAAACATTTTAAGATCTGAACGCTAATGGGGTTAAACATGAAGGAGAGGGGAGTCCAGAAAAACGACCCATCTCCCCATAAGGTTGAAGCAAGTGGAGTGAAGAGTTTAGGTAATGCCCTCCTCTCTGTATTTCTCACACATTGTCACCAAGATGGATAACTATCGATTTTGTCTATACAACATGCCGGAAACGATTAGGAAAGACATAAACGTTTGCTACCATAAACTCTCGCCCCCAATAATGTTCGCTACCATAGACGTTCGCTCCCATAAACGTTCGCAATAAAAAGCGTTCGCAACCATAAACTTTCTCTACAATAAACGTTTGCTACAATAAACGTTCGGTTCCATAAACGTTGGCAACCTTAAACGTTCGCTACCATAAACGTTCGCTCCCATAAACATTTGCTCTCATAAACATTTGCTACCATAAACGCTCGCTACCAAAAACGTTCGCTACAATAAACGTTTTCGCTACCATATACGTTCGCTACCCGGATGCTACCCAGAAAAAGTTAGAACATTTCCGTTTTTTTTTTTTTTTTTTTTTTTTTTGGGTCGATTTACGATAATGTATTTTTGCACGCGGAAACTGAAAAGCATTAGTAGAATTGCTGCGAGTACCCCAGCGAGGGTTGGGGAAGTTGGAATAGTTTTGTATATGTATTTTTATGGCTTAATATATTGAATGTTTGTTTGGGGAAATTTGGTCGTTCGGGGAAATAGGATCTATATTTTTGTTTTCATGAGTATAGTCCAAATAGGATCTGTATTTTTGTTTTCATTAGTTTAATCAATTTAGGATCTACATGCTTGTTTTCATTAGAATAGTCATAATAGTATAATATATTTTTTCCATTAGTATAGTCAAAATAGGATCTATATTTTTGTTTTCATTAGTAGGCTATAGTCAAACTAGGGTCTATATAATAGTTTTCATTTGTATAGTTAAAACAGAATCATAGATTTGCTTGCATTAGTATAGTTATTGGATAGTATATTATCATCCTCTTGTAGTTTTATGTATGCGGAATATATAATGAGTACCGGTATAGTTGTACTGTATATTGACCACTTGCGAGTTCCAGGCTATAGGGAAGTTGGAGTGGTAAACATCTATATAGAACAGAAATGCAATAATGATATACATTTCTGATGGATAGAATGTATGTTGAATTTGGTTTTCTATATATATATATATATATATATATATATATAATTATATATATATATATATATATATATATATATATATATATATATATATATATATATATATATATATATATATATATATATATATATATATATATATATATATATATATATATATATATATATATATATATATTATATATATATATATATATATATATATATATATATATAATATATATATATATATATATATATATATATATATATATATATATAGATATATATATATATATATATATATATATATATATATACAGTATATGGACTACGACTGTATTTTACTTGTTAATTCTGCTAAATATCGATGTCTACAGCTCCAGGTATTTAGTTTGCTCCCGAGACCTAAATCAAGCTTAACCCATTCAGTACCAAGAATGTAATTTTCGTCCTATTCTGGCAACTATTAGACGATTGTATTCAGCTTAGGAAGGACCTCTAGCAATAATAAGGCTTCAAACTCTCTCAAGTTAAAAGGGTTGGTTATAATTATTATTATAACCAACCCTTTTAACTATCACAGATCCTTCCTAAGCCGCGTAACATCGTCTAAATATTGCTAGATTAGAATATGCCACACGTCGCTGGTACTCAAAGGGCTAAACAAATATTACCATCGAACTAAACATTATACAACAACTAGGCTAAACCCGTGCCCCAAAACTGATCGGCTGCCAAATAACTTTAATCCGGAAATAGTTTGGCATATTTGAATGAGACTTTTGACATTAGTGGAACTAGGCCGACTGGTAAACGTATTTGGGAATAAAAGGCCTTGTTGGGTGACCTACTTTTATATATACCTATTGAGTGAAGTGATATTGTCATGGGTGTATTTTATCTATCCATCTGTCTTGGTGGTGTAATGGTTAAGGTGTCTAAAAATCTGTGTGATAACCCGGGTTCGAATCCTGGTGGATCACATACATGCTTTCATTAATTTTATCGGAGGTGTTTGGTGTTGTGGTGATTTTTTTTTTTTTTTATCTATCTATATATGTATCCAACCAGCTCTCTCTCTCTCTCTCTCTCTCTCTCTCTCTCTCTCTCTCTCTATATATATATATATATATATATATATATATATATATATATATATATATATTACACGATTAGGTACTGTACAAGGTATTTACTGGCTACTAAAATTATTCCCCAGTGATTCTGCAATATCCGTGGAAGGTGGCGGTCGTTACCACCTGATATACTGTATGTCCCGGACCAGTGTGTGTGCGTGTGTGTGTGCTTGTGTGTTATAGACTAATACTGCTTACCTTTAATTATTTCTTAGGGTTTTATAGAAAGGCTGTGTGTATATGTGTTATAGACTTATACTGCTTACCTTTAATTATATCTTAGGGTTTTATAGAAAGGCTGTGTGTGTGTGTGTGTGTTATAGACTATTATACTGCTCACCATTAATTATATCTTAGGGTTTTATAGAAAGGCTGTGTGTGTGTGTGTGTTATAGACTATTATACTGCTCACCTGTAATTATATCTTAGGGTTTTATAGAAAGGCTGAACAGGTGTGTGTGTGTGTGTGCGTTATAGACTATTATACTGCTCACCTGTAGTTATATCTTAGGGTTTTATAGAGAGGCTGAACAGGTGTGGTGTGTGTGTGTGCGTTATAGACTATTATACTGCTCACCTGTAATTATATCTTAGGGTTTTATAGAAAGGCTGAACAGGTATCTATCTGTCTATCTAGTCATTTATCTCGTAGAATTGCTATTACATATTTACCTATGTAGGCTAACTATTTACATATCTATCTATATAGCCTATCCAATGTTCTAAGTATCTATACATTGATATTTTAACTACCTATCTATCTTTCTAACTATCTATCCATATTTCTAAGTACCTATACTATGTAGGTATGTCTTTCTAAATATCTATCCATATTTATAACTAATCATATGCCTGTCTAAAGATTTGGTTAAGGTTCAGTATTGGTTTCGTTAAGGGATCTGACGCGGTGTAGGTAAAAACAAAGTGGGCGGCTTCTACTGTTTATAGAAGGAGAGAGAGAGAGAGAGAGAGATGTGTGTGTGTGTGCTTGCATCTATGTATTATGAGAGGGAGAGAGATACGTAAATAAGTAGGTTGTTAGGTATGACTAGGTAAGTAGGTAGATATATAGGTAAGTAGGTATGTTTGTAGATAAGTAGATAGATATACAGGTGGGTAGGTAGGTAGGTAGACAGACAAACAGGCATACAGGTAGGTAGGTAGGTAAGTAGATAGATAGGCAGGTATGTAGGTAGACAGTCAGGTAGATAGGTAGACAGTTAGGTGTAGGTGTTAGTGTGAACCTCTACTATAGCTGCTGTCCACACAACCATAACTCTTCACCAGTGTTGACTCTGATCACCAGGGGGGCAGGTTCTCACACACACACATGGTAGCCTACTCTCACATCACCTAGGGTCCTAGGCCTACACACACTCGATACTCTCTTTTATCACATGTCACCTCAATTTCATATCACGTTTTATATTTTTCATCAATCTATTTTGATCTTTTATGTACACACACACACACACGCGCGCGCGGCTAACTCAGTGGTACAGTACTGTCCCTGCCTGCAACCCAGCAGGTCGGGGTTCAAATCTCACCCAGGTTGATGAAGGTTTTGTGAGACATAGCCGGCGGTCACCATCTCCCTTGAGCAAGGAGATGGGTAATTGTCATTGATAATACAGTCTAGGAAGCGGGACAATACGAGCCAAAAACCCAATTCCTGTCAAACTACAATTATGCATGCAATTATGAACACACACACACACATATATATATATATATATATATATATATATATATATATATATATATATATATATAATGAATACATTTTACTTAACACATATATCATGTTTTCCTTAACACAAAGCTTGAGATGAGAAGATTGTAGTGTCAATGGGAGTGAAGGAAAGTAAGAACACGGGAATCAGGTTGCAGATCTGCCTGGACTGTGTTGCACAAGATTGCTAGAGGTTGTAATCTTGTTAGCCTGTCTGTTAGCGCCCCGTGTGTGTGAGAGAGAGAGAGAGAGAGAGTGTGAGAGTTAGAGTTAGTTTTTGTTTGTTCAGGTGTATTTGAAATTGCGAGAATAATGGGCAGTCGTGTGTGTGTGAGTGTGCGTGCGTGTGTGTGCGTGTTATTGATGCTACCGTACGTATATTTATTATATGTATATATTAAGAATCCTTATCTCAATTCACCCTCTATCTGCCACAAATACTTCAAAAAGTGAATTAAATCGTGTAATGATTGCACACAAATATGTAGAATGGCTCATCATATGCTGAGAGAGTTAATGTATATATTTATTTATATAGGCCTATGGAGTTGTATTAATTTTATTCTCCCCTTTAAAATTAATCTGACTGCTTATCTATAATCCCGCTAATAGAGTGTGTCAATTAACCCGCACACACACACACACACACACGCACACGCACACGCTCACATTTTCGATTTTATACAACTATCTCTATTTGTCCTCCAAGTCCCGCAAGTTCTTCCTAAGCTGAATATAATCGTCTAATGAAGGCAAACTACTATACAATAAAATGGCGTCTATTTATCTATTTATCCGTGTATAGAGTAGAACCTATTTTATTCTCCCCAATACAATTATTTCAACAGCCTATCAATAATCCCAACCAATAGTGTGTCAATAATATACTCCGGACGAACCCCAAACACTGGCCCTGAATTATACACCGGTACCCTTCTATATATCAAAACAGGCTGGGTGAAACTTGTATATTGTAGTTGTGACATTTATATGGCTTGTAGAGTGAGACCATCATTTATATACAGGTTATGTTCGGTAGGATTGTCGCTGAATATATACACCATATGAGAGGAGCACTATTGACAACGTTTCGCAGATAGCTTCTCTGCGAAACGTTGTCAATAAAGTGCTTCTCCTCATCTGGTGTTTATATTAATTCTGTCAAATTTTCAAAGTTATTTCAACAGGAGTAATGCTCATTATTTCATTTTGTTGTGGCTTTTAATTGACGATTTCTAGAGGTGTTTTCTAAGTATATAAAATCGTCTAAAGTTAACCAGTGTACAATGCCAAAGTGAGTACAATGATAAGGTCGTCGTAGTGCTGAAATTAATTAACTAACCCCTCCATATAGCATAACAGTCTGTATATCATTGGCGTGACATTAAGGGGGGGGGGGGGCGTATTTGTTGGCTTATACAGTATATTTACCTTTATATCATTTTCCACTTTCCTCCCTTGACCTCCATCAAGCTTTACAAAATAACCTAGACCCCCTTTCAAGATAAAGTTGTAAATTTTTTGGTAGAAAAAAATTCCCGGCCGGAGGCCGGTTCCTCTCAAATTACGGGTTCGCTATCGCTCGCCATGGAAAAGATCGACACCTAAATTGCAACAAAGGTCTTAATATTGACAAAGAAATGGGGCGACAGGTCTTAAAATCACCTAACTAATGGTGCAAACGTCTTAAAATCTCATAACTAGTGGGACTAAACATGAGGAAGAAGGGGGCCAGAAAAGGGAACCATCCCCCATTAATATGGCTTGTAGTAGAGCGAGGCCATGCTATATTTTATTCAGTATTTATTCAGAAGCCATTATTTATTGCTAATATTTACCCCTTTCTGTACCGGTGACGTCTTTTTAGTTATATTTTTGCTATATTTAAACGATTTTATTCAGCTTAAAAGGGGCCTCTAGCAATTAACAGGCTTCGAACTATCGCACTTAACCATTATTGCTACCACAGATCCTTCTTAAGCTACACAAAATCGTCTAAATATAGCTAGAATATAATTAAAAAGACGTTGCCGGCATTGAAGGGGTTAACTCTCTCAGTATACCATGAGGCATAATTAGATGATTTTATTTAGTTTAGAAGGGATCTGTTTGAGTTAAAGGAATGATTGAGATAGACTTTATTCCTATGGTTGCTAGAGGTCTTTCCTGAGCTGTATATAATGGTCTAATGTTAACGAGAAAAAGAAAAATTACGCCTTGTTATTAAAGGAGTTAAATCTCCCTCTTAATTTAAGGCCCCCCAATAGTAGGTTATGCTGACCTCCCCCTCATGCTTAGTCCCATTAGTTTTCGTATTGTGAGACGTTCGGCCCATTAGTTTGGGGATTTCAAGACTTTTCGCTCCATTTCTTTGTCAATATTTAGACCTTTCGTGCCATTTAGGTGTCAATTTATATTCCTGGCGAGCGATAGCGAGCCTGTTATTTAGGAGAAATCGGCATTCGGCCGGGACATTACCCTACCGAAAAAAATGTACAAATATTTTGAAGATGGATCTCGGAGATGTTATTTTTAAGCAGTAGTAGTAGTAGTAGTAGTTGTTGTTGTTGCTAGCGTTGTTACCTGCTCTTCAGTAGGGTAATTGTTGTGTTGGTTTGACTGGGTAATGTGGTTATGTCTGGTAAAAGTTTTTATGTGTCAATGGTCCGCTGACTTTGTTGTTTTGACGAGTTCACATGGTTTATATCTTGTTATAACGCTGCGCTAACTTCATTGTCACACCTCTCTCGTCTCTCTCTCTCTCGTTTTAATATCTGTTATATATATATATATATACAGTATATATATATATATATATATGAATTAATTATTGTATGACGTTTTCTCTCACTCTAACACACACACACACACACACACAAACAAACACACACACACTCTCTCTCTCACCTAGTCAAAGTCACCATAATTCGGAAGAAGAAGACTCGCCAAACTTTCTGGCCCCCGCGTCTTTTTTGTCTTGGGTTTGTGGATGTTTGGCGTTTGTGTGTTGAGGCGCAAAAAACACGGCCTGCAAAATAAAGTAGGGGCTTAACTTGTGTGTTTGTGTGTGAGAGAGAGAGAGAGATATATCATTACATGCTTCCAATAACTGGATATGACCTCGGGTGATAACAATATAACCTAATGACTAAATGGCAGTAAATCAAACCAGCACATAATTATTTAATCCATTTGTATATTGCCGACTTGCGAGTTTCGTTCTATAAGGAAGTTGGAGCTGTAGACAACTATATTTAACAGAATTTATAGAGGTTAGGGTTCAGGATTTCTGACCTACCTATTTGGAACAGGGTATTGTGATTTAATGTATGGAAGGACCATTTACATGATTCAATTGAAAGTGTATTTTCTAATGCAGTAGTTAACTTATATGACTAATTAAATATATTATACTCTAATTTATTAATTTCACTCCAAACACCTAAAACCTCCTAATGAAATTAATGAAAACATGTGATCCTCCCGGGATTCGAACCTGGGTTACCACATACATATCTTATTAACACTCTAACCATTTCACCATCAAGACAGTTAACGGTTAAGTACATAACTACGATTTTATATCCATTTATCGAATACTGGATTGTGTTCTTTTATTTCAACATTTTATTTTATTACGCGTTATTTCCACATAGCGATTTTGATTAGTTCTTTTGTACTTATCTTGTATCGTCCCAGTTTTGGTTTGTTTATTTTGCAAGTTTTACATTATAATAATCATGTACTCAGACCCAACTGCACACTGAATAGCAATATATTCTTGTACGTCAATCATGCTATGTTTTGTCCATACATAAAGTCATAGAGTGGGTGCAAATAAATGTGGCAAACTGTATATTTGAATTATTTGAGTATAACTATAAATCATTTAGTCGACCTTTAGAAGAGATCACTGCCATTAGGCATTGTAGTGCTAAGTAGGATTATTTATGCATGATATTGTAATTAAATTTAACACACAAACGCGCGGGCACACCCATAGATAAACACACACACACACACACACATACTGTACACACACACACACACACACACACACACACACACACACACACACACACACACACACACACGCAGTAGTCTCCAAGGTAATGATAATTGTCAGACTAATCAGGGACTGTAGACAATGTTCATTAGCATTTAATCACGTCACACACACACACACACACACTTTCTCTTTCTCTCTCTCACTCCCCTCTCTCTCTGTCTCTCTCACTCTCACTCTCAATCACACACACACACATACACACACTCTCTCTCTCTCTCTACATACATACACCGTCAAACTCATACACACAACTACATCTATACACAGATGCACATAACGCACACAGCCCAGGTACACATAGACCCAGCAGCAGATAATATATGTGCGTATTTACGGTGTGTACAGTGGCCGAGCGAACTAAAGCCCTGTACTTAAGACACTTGGCTCAGGTAGCGGGTATTCATATTCAGCCGCCTGCAAGTGAGGTGGTTCTGTCAAAAATATTTCCTCTCTGGAGAAGAGATGGGTCGTTTTTTCTGGACCCCTTCTCCCTCATGTTTAGCCCCGTTAGTTTTCAGATTTTAAAGACGTTCGGCCCATTAGTTTGGCGATTTTAAGACCTTTCGACCCATTTCTTGACACTGTTCGTGTCATTTAGATGTTTTTTTTCCTGGCGAGCGAAAGCGAGCCTGTAATTTTAAGAGTAATTGGCCTTCGGCCGGGATATTTTTCTACCGAAAAACATACACATTTATCTTGAAGGGGGGTCTAGGGGGTGGTTTTTACAGCTTGATGGATGGGGATAAACGTCTTAAACCAGTAGGCTGAATGGGGCCGAATGGATACAACCCTTTATTGGTATATAACTCGATTAATGATAATGTGAAATCCAGCATTTCTGCGAGTTAATACCTCTTGGTAAGGTTCATTCGATTATGTAACAGTGTCTAGCTCATAGAAGAGGTAAATGTCAAATGGCTCGGTCATTATTAACATTTTCTCTGCAGTTAAATACGTATTGCAAGCTAACATGTTGCTAAATGACGCTTTGCTTATATTGTCCAATATCCACCTCCACGTACAATACCGTATATACAGTATAGTCAATGCTTCTATTACACATACAGATACAACACTAAATAATGCAATATACACACACACACACACACACACACACACACACACACACACACACACACACACACACACACACACACACACACACACACACACACACACACACACACACACACACACACACACACACACTGTACACAATGCTCATTATCATTTAATCACGTTGGACAGAATGTGACGAAATTCTCAACCATAAACCAAACAGGGTGAAGGAGGAGTAAGGATATACGTGAGGATAGAGGTAAGGATAGAAGTGAGGATATACTGTACGTGAGGATAGAGGTGAGGATATAGGATGGGGAGGGAGTGAGGATATAGGGAGGGGGAGGAAGTAAGGATATAGGGAGGGGAGGAAGTGAGGATATAGGGAGGGGAGGAAATGGGGATAGAGGTGAGGATATAGGGTGGGGAGGAAGTGAGGATATAGGACGGAGAGGGAGTGAAGATATAGGGCGAAAGGTCTTAAAATCGCCAAACTAATGGAGCGAACGTCTCAAAATCTCAAAAACTAATGGGGCTTATTAACAATAACATGAGGGAGAAGAGGATCCAACAGAAAACGAAAACACCCCCTTACGTGATAGTTCCCCTTTAATTCCCAAACTATGCCGTACAGGGCTGGATACATTTTTCATTAGCTGCCATATCTCATAAAGTCATAAACAATTATCTCTCTCCCCCTCCCTCCTTTACTGTTTTTGCCCTCCCCCATCCTCCACCCCCTCCCCCACCTTCACCGACCTGCGAGTATATTTTGTACAATTAAGGGCTAGTCAGAATTAAGTTGGCGTATACTAGGTTAGGTTAGGTCAGGTTAAGGTTGATCTTTTTAGATTAGGTCAAGTCAAGTTGCGTTTGATCTGGTTAGGTTTGTTTTTAATCCAGATGAGGTCAGGTTAAGTTATAGGTCACTGAGCTTTAGTACATTTTTCATGTCTCCTTTATTATTCCCACTTGAACACCTCTATCATATCACCCCAACTCTGCGTCTCTCTAACGAATGTAAGCCTAATTTCTTCATTTTTTTTTCATAGGGAAGATTTCTAATATTATGGATCATTATTGTCATTCTACGTTGTACTCCAAGGGTTCCCAACCTGGGGTACATGTACCCCCAGGGGTACATTTGCACTTCTCAGGGGGTACATAGGGGTCTGAGAGAATAACCATAGTGTACAAAACATGGTGTTCTAATCTACAGGCAGATTGCACAAAGTTGTATTTTTATCAATTTCCTCATTTCAGTAAGCGAAACTTATATTCAAATTTGGCAAGAATGTAGTTATCGGGTGGACCGCCCGCCTTACACTATGCGGACGCTTGCAATCATGTTGCCGTCTATTTTGACTGCCGTGGGATACAATAATAGGTTGAAGGGGGGCTTTTGCCCCCCTCACCCCCATGACTTATTGTCATCATCATACATATTGCCAGCAGGGATCAAATAACAGAAAAAATATACGGGAACTTAACCGCGAGCGATCGACCTATGTAAACATGACTACCGTTGGACCGTACACCCGGATACTACATCCTTCCCTTAAAATGTTATCAGTGAGGTGACTATTCCATTGTTTTCACTATTATGTGACTTCCTGTGGAATAAATATTATTCTCCTGTTATCTATGTATGTTCATATTATCTTCTCTTTGCACGTGATATTGTTTACATAAATTAACAAAAGAAATACAAATATCCCCATTTTTAAAGACCTGAAGATAATTTTTAACATTATTATTATTATTATTATTACTATTATTATTATTATTATTATTATTATTATTATTATTATCATCATCACTACTTTATTATTATTATTTGTATTACTATTATTATTAATATTACTATTATCATTATTATTAACCATATTTTCTGTGTATTTCCAGATGGAATTAGCAAGAATGGAAAATCCAAAAAGACTAAGAAAATACGGAAACAAATGAAGGAAACCAATGGTAAGTCTGGCCGGAGGAGCACAGGCCCTGCAAAACCCTCCCCTCGTATGAACTCGGTTTATGTGACTGCCGGATTGATAAAACGCACCTTATTATATTTGTGAGAGATCCTTCCTAAGCCGAATTTATGGAACTCTCCTTGATTTTATACCCCGTGGAGTTGATTATTGGTGAGAGATCTTTGCTAAGCCGAATTTATGGAACTGGCCTTGTTTTTAGCTCTGGAGTTGATTATTTGTGATGAGAGATCTTTCCTAAGCCTAATGACTGATAGACAGTGTTCGTCAATATTTACTCTACTTTAAGCTTATATATGAGAGGACTTTACTAAGCGAGATTAATGTTTAAATATTCGTCATGCTGCAGTAATAAGATTCAATAATAGTTAGATCCAGTATTTGTGAGATATTACTTAAGTTACTCAAGAGAGAAGAATGACAAGAAGACCAGAACAAGAGAAGAAGTAGAAGAAGAAAAGACGAAGGAATAAATATATGAAGAGGAAGCAGTGAAAACCAATAATTAAAGAAGATCAAAAGTAAGAATAAGAGGAGGACTAAAATATCTAGACAAGGCGATTTGCAGAAAAGTTTCCGACATTTCTAATAAGTATCCACATCTCTACAAATTGATATGAAGAAGCTTATAATCTTGCTATTTAGGATCTGCATCTTGACACAGTGAAAAGCTAAAGTTCCAATCTCTCCATCAAGTGTTAGAATCTGAAGCTTTGGACAATTAAGGTGTTCGTTTTGTGACAGACTAAAGTTCCAAATCTCTCCATCAAATATCCGAAAATCAAGCTTTGGGAAATTCAGGTGTTCGTTTTGTGACAGACTAAAGTTCCTAATCTCCATCAAGAGTTCGAATCTGAAGCTTTGGACAATTAAGATGTTCGTTTTGTGACAGGCTAAAATTACAATCTCTCAAGAATCCGAATGTTAAGCTTTGAGAAATTAAGGTGTTTGTTTTGTAAATGTGGCCCCTGTATCGAATAGTAGCCGGAGATTTTGTAGGGTCTGTGCTGCGATGGGAGTCTTCCAAACCCTTCCTTCATCGCGGAACATAAGAAAACGGGAGTCTGCAGAAAGCCGAATGATCTACACATGGCAGATCTCTTTCACATCCAACCCATCTCTTCATGTTCATGGTCCTGTCAATGCTAAGGTAGGTACAAAGTTTATCAATTAGTTGGTGATACTAATGTTGTCACCATATTAATAGTAGACCTATTATGTTGGTAACCCCTTCTCTACCGGCGACGTCTTTTGTATTTTATTTCAGCTACATTTAGGCGGTTTTATGAAGCTTAGGAAGGATATATGGTAGCTAAAAGGATAAATTGAGATAGTCTGTAGCTTTTAATTGGTAGACGTCCTTCCAAAGCTGAATAAAGTCGTCTCATGGTAGCCAAAATAAAGTGAAGAAGATGTAGTCGGTAAAGAAGGAGTTAATAGTCAAATTTACATACTATATTCTGTTTCTTTTCAACTGACGGTAAATTGCAAAGTTCCCATCAAGATTTCTCAGTTATTTTGAAGATTTTGTAGTGAAATGTAGTGCTAATTATATAAACTTGGTCTTATTATGATGCACAGACATAGTAGTTTCATATTTGTCCAACCTTAAGTATCGAGAAATTAGCTGCTCAGGGATTCACTTTATCGTCAGCTGAAAATAAACAGAGTATAGTTAATATGTCAATTATCCAAAACTAGCACATCATTGTAATCCCTTCTCATATAGTAATTTGCTCTTGGAATGTTGTCATTGTTACTACCTAGTTGCTAAAGATTCTTTCTTCGGAAAATGAAGTTGTATATGTGTATACTCTGGCACCTTCCCCAATTATCCTTTTTTTATGGGGGTGGCTGATTCGAGACAGAGCCCGAATAGGGACATCACAACACATCAGAAAAACAAAACAAAACATAAAATCTCACATCTAGGTCGGTTACTTGTTGGACCGTACACCCGGATACTACATCCTTCCCTTAAAATTATATCAGTGAGGTGACTATTCCATTGTTTTCACTATTATGTGACTTCCTGCGGCCCACAATCTGTATTGGACGTGAAACAATCAGGTATGTATACCAACTCGAGACAGCTGCAGTACCGCCCGATAATGTCCGAGTATGTGACAGATCAAAATATTTTATAGTCACTGAGTTCATTTTATTGATAATATCAATGCTAAGATCCCTATCAGTCTACAGTCTACACATACATATTTCATAATATAATAATACAAAATTTACATAATTTTATCAATTTTGATCCTAAATTGTTAGGAGTACATGGGTAGCTATCAGAATGCCCAAGTGGTACAGAGGAACTAAAAGGTTGGGAACCCCTGTAATGTACTCTATGTTTTTATTTTATGTATATATGTTTTTAAGTTGGCTCCCTAGACCTCGATCAAGCTTAAGAAATACCCCCAAGACCCCCCTTCAAGATAAATGTGTGCATTTGTCGGTAGATAAATGCCCTCCTATATTACAGGCTTGCTATCCCTCGCCAGGAAAAGAACCCGACACCTAAATGGCATGAAATGTCTTAAAATTGACTAAGAAATGGAGCTAAAAATCTTAAAATCGCCAAACTAATGGTGAGAGCGTCATAAAATCTCCAAGCTAATGGGCTAAACATGAGGGAGAAGGGAGGTCCAGAAATGCCCCCCCCCCCCCCTCTTAGCACTTCATAAGCATTGCCATATCTCCAAATAGCCGGAATCAATAATCTGGGCCCCTCTGACCTGGCCTTGATTACGTCATCACTGTACAATATGCAGATGAGGACCAATTTGCATGTGTGTGTATTTCTATGGCTGTTTACACTGGCTTCTGGCGGGCCTAGGTGTGTGTGTGTGTATGTGTGACTGTTTACACTGGTTTCTGGCGGGCCTAGGGTTGGCTTGGGTGGGGGCCAGTGTGTGTGTGTGTGGTTGTGTGTGTGTGTGTGTGAGTGTTACACAGATACCCAGACCACACATACTTTGCGGTCTCTACTAGGTGGTCCAGCCTTAATACTACTAGACAGGGACAGGTTATAGTAGAAGAATAGGACAGCACATCAGAAGGCTCTCTCCCCACTCTCCGCTACCTCCGGCTAAAAAGCCGTACCTGAAAATAAGATGAAGTGTAATCTTATGGGTCAGGAGATGCCCACAAGGAAAGTTTTTGTAGAGTATAGAAAAATATTAGTCTGAAAGAGAATTTACATTTACATACCTACTATAATTCATTCAGAGAGAGAGAGAGAGGCCTGTTTTCTTTGTCAAAACTGGTCTGAAAGGGGGGTAACTATTTAATGAAGCCTATTCTCAAAGACGGTATAATTTTCTGGACTTTCACTCAACTTCATATATTAAATACTATAACTCATCTGACGTTTAGGGGTTTATTTGTAGTGTATTTATTTAATTACTATTGAAGGTTTAGATTGTTTAGTATTACTCGAGACCCCTCTTCAAGCTAAATTAGTACATTAAAGGCCGATTTCTCCTAAATTGCATGCTCGCTATTGCTCGCCAGAAAATTCGATACCTGAATGGCGTAAAACTTCCTAAAATCGTCAATCTAATGGGGCGAAAAGTCTAATCGAGTTGAAAGGCATAAAGAACAGTTAGTTGGCCTTCTAATTTCAATTGATTTATGAATCGAAAAAACATTTATGTATGTATGTACTGTATATACTCAGGCACATATCCCATAGCTGGGGGTGGCCGACTCGAGACAGAGCTCGAACAGAAGCAACACAAGACAATGAAAATATATAATTCACACACATCTAGGTCGTCCTTGAGAAGACCCAGATACGAAATTATTTATACGAAAAATGATGGCCTCCTGCCTTAACCCTTTGAGTACCAGCGACGTGTCTTATATATTATTCTAGCTATATTTAGATGATATTTAACAGCTTAGAAAGGATCTGTGGTAGTTAAAAAGTGTTGTTTAAGAGAGTTTTGCTAGAGGTCCTTCCCAAGCGTAATAAAATCGTCTAATAGTTGCCAGAATATGATGAAAAGGGTTAAAAAGTGAGACATTATACAATTTTGAAAAAAGTCTCTACACTATTATTAGAATGGCCAATTGAATCCATTTTGTATTCCCGAAACTAGATCAGTCCTAAGTGGGGAAAGAACGTGTTTTTTCACCTTGGCAAACAGACCAACTAGGGTAAATGAGGGTTTTCCGCTCTTTGACCTAGTTGTGTGTGGGTGTGGGTGTGGGTGTGGGTGGTAGGGTGTGTGTGGGTGTGGGTGGTAGGGTGGGTGTGTGTTGGTGTGGGTGTGTGTGTGCATTTCTTTCTATTTATCGTGTATATTTATCAATCTGTCCACGGTTTCAGTATCTATTATATTCTCTCTCTCTCTCTCTCTCTCTCTCTCTCTCTCTCTCTCTCTCTCTCTCTCTCTCTCTCTCTCTCTCTCTCTCTCTCTCTCTCTCTCTCTCTCTCTCTCTCTCTCTCTCTCTCTCTCTCTCTCTCTCTCTCTCTCTCTCTCTCTCTCTCCCTCCCTCCCCCCTTCCAATATTCATACCCCCTTTAATATTTCCTCCTTCTGAAACATGTGAGACCCCCTTCCCCCCTCCATAGTATCTCTATCTATCTATCTCTCCAGTGTTTCTTATTTTTATCTCGATTTATTTTTATTTATTTCTTTTCAGCCTCTGTTCAACTCTAATTATCTAACTCTTAACACACACTCACTCTCTCTCGACATACAATAATTATTCCATCGTTTAGGAGACTGAGCTATTAAAACCGGTTGAGAGCTCTTGATGTCTTGACATGCAGACTAAGAGGGTGAATCATGGATTTTTTTTTTAAATAATGAGTTTAGCAATGTAAATTATGAAGAGGTTTAAAAATTTCTTCAGTAGAGCAGTTGAAGACGGGAATAGATAGTATATTGCACACTTCGCAATGAGTATAGTGCACTACACAATCTCCCTTATACCACTTCGAGTATCTCCCGGGAATGAACTGCAAGGTCTTTGAGATACTATAGTCTGTTCATTCTAGGTTGGGCAGAAATCGTAACCTCTAACCTCTGTAACTCAAAAAGGGCTAGAGCAAATGATCCGTAAATTTCCACATCTATTCCCTAAGTCAAGTCTTCCCATTTAGTAGAAAAAAATAGCTCTATTACTCTAGTCCTTTTTGAGTTACAGAGGTTAGAGGTTACGATTTCTGCCCAGCCTAGAATGAACAGACTATAACTATTCATTGTAGCTCGCCCCTTCCCTCCTTCCTACATTTTCTCTCTCTCACCCTTCTACCCTTCCTTCCTCCCTTCCAAAATTCATACCTCCTTCAATATTCTCCCCTTTATGAATTATATGCCTTCACCTTAGTAAGTAAATTTTTTTGTAGTGCTGTATTTCCCTTTTCTATGGCATATTTGACCTTTCTAGTTGCTATATGTTTTAGTATAAGATAGCATACATTACACTATCATGGAATAAAAGAGCATACCGTTTCTTTTCTCGTTCGTAATTTTTTTTTTTTAGTAATTTATATATTAACAGAAGATAGCATACATTACGCTGTGATGGAATAAAATAGCATATCGTAGCTAAGTTATGGCAACCCAAACTAACATATCCTAACCTACTTTAAGCTAAAATTACCTAATCCAACGTAACTTACACTAACCTGGCATAATATAACAAAATATTAATAAACTAAATAAAATAAATAACATAAAATAAAACATAGCATAACTAAATTATCTGACGTAATATATATAAGTGTATCCTACCTGAACATAAGATGATACAAATATATGTATAATCTCGCGGTCATAATTTCCTGTATTAGTTATTTAATTATCCAGTATTTCGGTGTGTCATAGTTTCGAGTCCTTCGAGTACCTTGTGTGTGTGTTTGTGTGTGTGTGCGCGCGCGCTTAAAAGTATATATCCATATTATTTTATTGTGCTAGTATATATATCATGTTTCTACTTACGTATGTACGTATTAATGTATGTTGCTTTACTTACGTATGTATGTTTTGTATGTACCCGATGACTTAAATGTTGTGTGCCTGTGTGTATATCATGTTTCTACTTACGTATGTATGTTTTTTGTATGTACCCGATGACTTAAATGTGTGCCTGTGTGTATATCATGTTTCTACTTACGTATGTATGTTTTTTGTATGTACCCGATGACTTAAATGTGTGCCTGTGTGTATATCATGTTTCTACTTACGTATGTATGTTTTTTGTAAATGTACCCCCCGATTACCTCTCTCTCTCTCTCTCTCTCTCTCTGTGTGTGCGTGTGCTTGTAACAGTATCATCTAGCTACCCGGCTACATTATTATATTACTTCAGCATAACATTACCAGAACAGCATAAACATGAGTATATCAAAGCCTTAATTATTCATTTAACACCTGATCCTCCCGGGGTAATATAAAATTGTATATTCTTTGTGGAATAGTCTTACTTTTCGTGAAAGTAGTGGTGGTAAAAAGTATAATGTTAATGATATTTTTTATATAATTAGATGATGCAGAACTATTATACTACAACTTATTGTCTTAATATGGTAGTAGCACATGAACATCACTCAGACAAAATATGATTTTGATTATAATGATAGTAATAATTTTCTATATGTCTGTAATAATGTCAAAATAATAATGTGATGCTTATAATGATAGCCTAATAATTATCTGTATGTCTGTAATGATGATAGTTATATAATTAATTATTATATTGATGTAAGTAACCCATGCAATACTGGCGACGTCTTATATATTTGATTTCAGGTATATTTAGCCGATTTTATGAAGCTTAGGAAGGATATATGGTAGCTATCTATCTATCTATCATTGCCGGATGCCGTGATCCCCGAAGGGGTAGCCACGAACGAAACGTCCCCAGTCAGTCGACGCCCCTCCTCCCATCCAGCACCGCTTTTGCTCATATACTTCTTAACTCCATCCTTCCACCTCTCACTTGGTCTACCTCTCCCTCTGTCCTTCCACTTCACTCTCGTACACTCTCTTAGTCATTCTCTTGCTTGCCATACGTTCCACATGGCCGAACCATCTCAAGGTGTTCCTTTTCACACTTTCCAGCACATCTACGTCCACATCACACCTTTCTCGTTCTTCCTCATTTGTCTGTCTATCCCTCCATGTAACTCCGCACGCACTTCTCAAGTAACTCATTTCCACCCCTCTCACTTTTGGCTTGAGTCTCTCCAACAACGTCCATGCTTCGCTCCCATAAGTCAATGTCGAGATTACAACACTGTCATGCAAGGACTTCTTTACTTCCATGCTGACCACCCTATTTCTTGTTACAGCTTCAGTGTTCAAACAACCCTCTTCCCTTGTTGCACCCTCTCCCGCACTTCTCCATCCATACTCCCACCTTTACTCAACACACTGTCCAAATACTTAAATGACCTGACATTCTCCATAGCCTGACCGTTTAACCTCAGCTGGTAGCTAATAGGGTTTGTTGAGATAGTTTGTAGCCTTCGCATTGGTAGACATCCTCCCTAAGCTGAATAAAATAAAATCTAATAGTGGCTAGAATATAATGCAAAGGACGTCAACGGCACTGAATGGGTTAATAATCTGATAATTGTTGCAGTGGAGGTAATTGTGATTCTGAACAAGGCGGTAATATTGGTGCTATGGTGCTATCATTTGGTAATAGCTTTTATGATGGTGGTGTTTGAGACATTGCAACTACCAGTACTATACCCTGTTCCACATAGTTAGGCCAATAATCGTGAACCCTAACCTCTGTAACGCACAAAGGGTTAGAGCAAAGGGGCTGTATATTTCCACCCCTACTTCCAGACTGACCCTTCCCAAATGATAGAAATACTAGCTTCAATACTCTAGTCGTTTGTGAGTTATAGAGGTATGATGATCAAGAGTTTTGGAACAGGGTATACCACGACCATTCCACTCATTTTCGCCACCAAAGCAACACAACCCTATCCTTCTACCATTAGATCATCCACTATCAGATCATCCACCATCACCTACAACACAAAAATAGCATACACAACAACACCACCATCAACATTGACACTACATCTACCACTATTACATCCCCCATCACAACCACCATCACCACTACCACATCCACCATCACCACCACCACAACCACTAACTTGACAGACACCACCACTAATATAACTACCACTACAACCATCAACCCCACAACCCTCCCCACACAACTCTATCACAAACTACACCTTCACCATTACAACCACTAAAACCACATCCACCATTAGAACTGTAACCACCACTACCATCATCTCCACCAACAACCACCATTACAACTACCACTACAACTTCGACTACCATTACCACTATAACCACCACTACCATCATCTGCACCAACACTCCAAATACAACCACCATTACAGCTACCACTACAAACACCACAACAATCACAACCACGACAACCCCTACCACCACCACCATTACTACCACCACCATCACAACCACCACCACCACCACCACCACAACAACCACTACCACCACAACCACCACAAACACAACTGCAACAGTAAGCCTGATAATATTACAGGAGGGTTTAACATTATTGGTCCCATGGGAGAAATGATGTTGGTCTCTCTCACACTCACACTCACACACACATTCTCTCTCTCTCTGTTTTATATATATATATATATATATATATATATATATATATATATATATATATATATATATATATATATATATATATATATATATACGGTATATATATACTGTATATATACAGTATATATACAGTACCGGTATATGGAATGTATACATGGACTACATACCGTACATCATAATTATGATCCATGGGTATTTGTTAGAAGAGAGAGAGAGAGAGAGAGAGAGAGAGAGAGAGAGAGAGAGAGAGAGAGAGAGAGCGAGAGAGCGCTACATGCACACACTCTCCTAACATTTTATTCTTGCATTGAGTGAGAGTGAAAAATAAAAACGAGAAACCCTAATATTAAATGGCAAACTAACGAAAGTACATCTGAGTGAACAAGTTTATTTAAAGGGGGATGATTGGTTATTCTCCCCCCCCCCCCTTCTCCCTTATATTAAGCCTAATTAGTTCTGAGAGCTTACGATGCTTGCCACAATAGTTTGGCTATTTTTAGTTTTTCGCCCCATTATTTTGCCAATATTAAGTTCTTTCATGTAATTTAGGTTTCGATAATTTCCTGGCGAGCCTTTGGCCCGGAAATTTATCTATCGAAAAATGTACAACTTTATCATGAATGAGTGTCTTGGGGATGTGTTTTTAAGCCTGATAGCAACTACTTTCCGCCATCCTGGACTTGATGATGGACTTGCACTCCTGTGACGTCACAGGCCCGGAATAGACGATCCACAAAATCCTTTATACCATTGTTAATAACTATTTCAGTGCCATTGCATTTTGCAAGATAATTATGTACAGCTTGGCGATTATCATTTCATACCCATGCACCCCCACCTTTAAGCGATCCATTTTACAGTATAGGCTGCTAAACAGGCCTTACCGTACATTACTGAAAGGTTTGTGAACAGTCAGTAATGCAAGTAATGGTCGCTCTTCTCTAAATAAGAAATGGCTTACTTAAGAATTGAAAAGTGGGGACCTTCCATAAGAAAAAGAGACAGAGAGAGAGAGAGAGAGAGAGAGAGAGAGTAAAGAAAACAAAATTACACACATAAAATGAAATAAAATAAAATAAATAGTTCACTGGAATGTGGCAAAGAGACTCCCTAGAATTTTGGAGAGGGTGCCATAAGGGCCTTTTGGGAGCTATGATAGGGGGATGGGTCTAGTCAGCTACTGTGTGCGTGTGTGTGTATGTATGTATGTGTATGTATGTATGTATGTGTGTGTGTGTGTGTGTGTGTGTGTGTGTGTGTGTGAGTGAGAGAGGGAGGAGATTATCTGTGTGGGGACGGGTGTTTTGTGTTGTGTTGGGATGAGTTGTGTTGTTATATTAAAGTAATATATAAACATTGTTTATTGTTCACTTCTAGCCGTGAAAATCTAACGTTTTTCTTAACGTGTATGTGTATGGGTGCGTGTATGTGTGAGTGTGTGTGTGTGTATGTATGTATGTATGTGTGTGTGTGTGTGTGTGTGTGTGTGTGTGTAGAGGAGATATCTAGAAAGGGCTAGGAGTTAATAGCTGAACGTTCTGAGGGGTCGTCATTGGGAGCCTTTTGACCACCATCCAAGAGGATGGGTCTACTGAGAGACAGAGAGAGAGATGAGAGTGAGGTGTAGTGTGTGTGTGTGTGTGTGTGTGTGTGTAATTTGATTAGGCCTATATAGAATTATATAACCGCAGGAGAAAACCAAATTACAATAGGATAGAATTGGTAGTACAAATATTTTAACAATGGAAATGGCAAATCTAATAATTTTATTCCTCTATCTATCTACCTATATATACAGTATATATATATATTAATATCTCTCTCTCTCTCTCTCTCTCTCTATATATATATATATATATATATATATATATATATATATATATATATCTACCGGTATCTATATATATATATTTATTTATCGATCTATCTATCTATCTATCTATGTTTATCTATCTATTTACCCATCTATCAATATATCCATCTGTATGTCTCTCTGTGTTTATATATCTTTGCATATATACAACTCTCTACCAGGATTAATTTACACATACACCATAATTACTGATATGCTTAGCCTTTACCATCAACACCCTTCCTTTCCACAGATCTGGTGCGAGAGAAGACTTTACCCTTCCTTCAGCTACCCCTCACCACCAGGAGAAAGGTACAGTACTTATATTTTGCTTTGTGGGAAGGTTTTTTTATGGTTTATTAATTCATCTACTTAACCTATTTGTTTTAGTTTCCTCCCTAGACCCCCCTCCATCAAGCTTAAAGAAACAACCCCAAGACCCCTTTCGAGATGAATGTTTACATTTTGTTCTACCTGTACGACTCAAATGGGTGAATACAATCTCAAATAAACCCTCTTAATAACATGGGTCCTTCTTAAGGGGAGATCTCCATTTGAGTTTTTTTTTTCTTGACCCCTTTCTCCCCCATGTTTAGCCCATTGCTTTTGATATTATAAAACGTTTGCCCGATTAGTTTAGCGATTTTAAGAACTTTCACCCCATATTAAGACCTTTCGTGCAATTCAGGTGTCGATTTTATCCTGGCGAGCGATAGCGAGCCTGTAATTTAAGAGGAACCGGCCTTCGGCCGGGAAATTTTTCTACCGAAAAATGTACAAATTTATCTTGAAAGGGACTCAAGAAGGTGTAATTTTAAGCTTGATGGAGGTCTAGGGAACAAACTAAATACCTCCCCTTAAACGGCACACAATCATCTAATTTTAGCCAGAATCAAAGGTAAAAGGGCATAATGGTAGGTCCTTCTTAAACTGCCACAATTATATCATTTTAGCCTGAATCAAAGGTAAAAGGTCGTCATGGTGCTAAAGGGGTTAAAGGCCTCACTACTAAGATAAGAGAATTTACCTCAAACCTCAACGTGTGGTGCATCTCAGACATGAAGTAAGCGAACGGCCTCATTCAGTAAGTCCCCCAATGGTTGAACTTTGAGCTATGGCCGTAACAAAACTTTACACTCACCAGCTGTCCCGCCTCTCACATTGTTTAAAGTTGCAATGTAATATATATACTGTGTATATATATATCCAGCTATTTCTCAAAGTTAGACCAGCTTCAGTAGGTAAACATTGAACAATTATTAACATTGAAAGATGTATCAATTTTAGTTTAGCCATTTTGAAAAATAGATAACTTCTGAATAATGAAGAAAGTAATAGGAAATTGAATGGATACAGTGGAAACAGTTACACCTTTACAGAAAGTATGAAAAGGGCGATTACAGTGTCCATAATAATATACCCTGTAAAGGAATAGTGTTAGTGATCAACCCGTTTGATATAAGAATATTAAGGGGGTAGTGCTTGTTTTTATGGTCTATTTATTTATATATTAACTTATTTTTTAGATTCCTTGCTAGACCTCCATCAAGCTTTGAAAAACATCCCCTAGACCCCCTTCAAGATAAATTTGTATATGTTTACGTAGACAAATGTCCTTATATTACAGGCTCGCTATCGCTCGCCAAGATAAAATCGACACCTCAATGGCACGAAAGGTCTTAATATGGACAGCTAAATGGGGGGAAACGTCTAAAATCGCCAAACTAATGGAACGAACATCTTACATTTTCATAACTAATGGGGTTAAACATGAGGGAGTAGGGGGTCCACAAAAAGCGACTACCTCCCCCTTAAGGTCTATCCAATAATTAAGGTTAAATCAATATCAGATATAACCTGCTTGATTGTATTTACCTATTTTTAAACTCTTGATGTTTACAGCGTACAGACTTCGTAATCTAGTACAGTCGTGTTTATTAATACTTAACCCTTTCAAGATCCACTATTTATTTTTTTGTTTTTTTCCGGCTATTATTAGACGATTTTATTTAGATTAGGAAGGCTATATGGAAGTCAGAGGGTTATAATTCCCACAGGTCCTTCTTAAACTGTACACAATCGTTTAATGATAGCCAGAAGAAACTGTCAGATTGCGTCACAATCTTTAACCCCTTCTGTACCGACGGCGTTTTTTCTATTTTATTTTAGCTACATTTAGACGATTTTATGATGCTTAGGAAAGATTTATGGTAGCTAAAAGGATTAATTTAGATAGTCTGTAGCCTTTTAATGGGTAGACGTCCTTCCTAAGCTGAATACAATTGTCTAATAGTTGCCAGAATATAATGCAAAATACGTCGCCGGTACAGAAGGGGATAAAGGGTTAAATAGGTTGTAATGAGTAAAACAAGACAGTGAGCGTTGTTCTGAAGTTGCGCTACTCTGCATTTTCTCTCTCCATTCATTCGTCCATCCATTTATTTAGTTGTTTATGCCTTTATTTATGCTTATGTTTATATATTTACTTCTTTATTTACAATTTTATGTATTTATTTAGATATGCTTTAATTAATGTGTTAATGTATTGATTATATATTCATTCATTTGTCTTTTATTCTTGATGCAAATACAGCCATCAGGATTATGTTTTGAGGTATGCTAATTAACATAACACTATAAAAATATGATTTCGGTTGTGCCAAATCCTACATACGAACCGACCCCATTCAGCAGGGAAAACAAATCGGGATCAAGCCTGTATACGAGGCCTCATTAAGGAGAGAGGGTCGTTTTTCTGGACCCCTTTCTCCCTCGTGTTTAGCTCCATTCGTTTTCAAATTTTAAGACGTTCGGCCTATTAGTTTGGTGATTTTAACACCTTTAGCTCCATTTCGTTGTCAATTTTAAGACCTATCGTGTCATTTAGGTGTCGATTTTTTCCTGGTGAGCGATAGCAAGCCTGTAATTATAAGGGCCGGGAATTTTTTCTGTACACACCGAAAACTACACATTTATCTTGAGGGGGGTCTTGGGGGTATTTTCGTAAGTTTGAGGGAGGTCTAGTGAGGAAACTAAAACATAAATATATGTATTAATAAATAATAGACCAAAAAAATAAAAAAAAATAAAATAAAAAACAGACCCTAGCCCCTTAACAACTGTCCTTTAAAAAAATAAAAAAATAAAGAGAGAACAAAAAACAGATAAGAGAGAGAGAAAAAGCCGCTTAACCTCTGCTAAAAGCTTTGCACAATATTGACGCGCATAAATTTTGTGTGTGGAGTAGTCGCAACAGGGGATTAAAAAAAAAAAAAAAAAAAAAAAAAAATATATATATATATATATATATTTAACAAAAAAGTTGGCGTTGTTTTTAATGTTTGTGTATATATTTTGTATTATATTTTTGTATATTACATAATTTTCTGTCCCTCTTTGGTAATAACACATATGTTTTATTGGTATGATTAACAGCCCTATTGATATTTGTTGTACTTTAAGTAGTCTCAACTGGGTTTCAAAGCAAAATCAAGTACACTATGTGAAAACCGTAATTTCAGAGTTAACGAGAATACTGTTGATGACAAATACGCGGACAGTTAACCCATTCAGTACCAGTAGCGTTAGTTTCATTATATTCTGGCAACTATTAGAGGGTTGTATTCAGCTTAGGAAGGACGTCTACCAATTAAAAGGCAACAGACTAGGCCTATCTCTATTATTCTATTTAGCTACCATCCTTCCTCCTTAAACTGCACACAAATCGTCTAAATATAGATAGAATAAGATTAAAAAGTCGTCACTGGTACAGAAAGGGTTAAGGAGAGTAGAGTACGGTATACTGTATGACGTACGTACTGTATTTAGGGGTCGAGTTAATTATTTTTTTTTAGTTTCCTCCCTAGACCTCCATCAAGTTTAAAACAAAAAAAAACTCCCCAAGATCCCCTACCTCGATAAATTTGTACATTTTATCGGTAGAAAAATATCCCGGCCGAAGTTCGCTTCATCCTAAATTACAGGCTCGCTATCGCTCGCCAGGAAAAAAATCGCACCTAAGTGGTACGAAAGGCATTAATATTGACATAGAAATGGGTCGAAAAGTCTTACTTAAGATTGCCTAACTAATGGGCCGAACGTCTTAAAATCTGAAAACACTAATGGGGCTTAACAAGAGGGAGAAGGGGGGCCAGAAAAACCAACCGTCTCCCCTTAGTTAGCTGTATTGTTGTTGTTGTTGTTGTTATTGTTGTTGTTGTTGTTGTTGTTGTTGGGTTTATATTTTATTTGTGTTGATGTAAATCAAGAGACTTGATAGAAATACGAAGTTTATTTGTTTTATTGTTGGGGTTATTTTTAATTTGTTGTTGTTGCGTGTGTTCATAAATATTACTGTATCGATAGGTCAAGTGTAATTTTGTATTATATATTATTTGTATTTTCTGAGTGATTAAATGTTTTGTTGTTGCTGTTGCTGCTGTGGATGATGTTGTTTTTGTTGTTGCTGCTGTTGCTACGGGTGTTGTTGTTTTTGGTGTTGCTGCTGTTGCTACGGGTGTTGTTGTTTTTGGTGTTGCTGCTGTTGCTACGGGTGTTGTTGTTGTTGTTGTTGCTGCTGTTGCTACGGGTGTTGTTGTTTTTGGTGTTGCTGCTTTTGCTACGGGTGTTGTTGTTTTTGTTGTTGTTGCTGCTGTTGCTACGGGTGTTGTTGTTTTTGTTGTTGCTGCTGTTGCTACGGGTGTTGTTGTTTTTGTTGTTGCTGCTGCTGTTGCTACGGGTGTTGTTGTTTTTGTTGTTGCTGCTGCTGTTGCTACGGGTGTTGTTGCTGCTTTTGCTACGGACGTTGTTGTTATTATTGTTGATTTTAATTGTTGGTATTGCAGATTATCAAATTATCCTTGTTATCGTTACTATCGTTTGTGTTGTTACTCATGATTAATTACAGTATATATATGCACATTTTATATTACTTCTATTTTCTGATTGCTTTACTAATTGGCAATATATATTACTGGTTCATTTAATGGTCATTAGTACGATATTCCCTGTGTTCAAAGTGACTCAAGTTACGTAACAATATATTTTTATAAATATATATTGTCATGGTCAGTATCGTACAAATACTGTTAACGACGAATAGGTTGGTAATTAAATAGCTTTATTGTTACTGGGGATGTTTGAAATGTTTGTTATTGATGATTGGGTTTATTATTAAGGGGAGATGGGCTTCTTTTTTGAACTAGTAATTCATGCATTCCTTTATTTCTTAGCATCCTCGCTAGACCTCCACCAAGCTTAGAAAAACACTCCCTAGACCCCCCCCCCCATCACCTTCAAGATAAATTTGTAAATTATTGGTAGCAGCCGGTTCCTCTTAAGATTTCAGGCTCGCTATCGCTCGCCAGGAAAAAATCGACACCTAAATGGCACGAAAGGTCATAACATTGACAACGAAATATGGCGAAAGATGTTAAAATCGCCAAATTAATGAGCCGAGCGTAGTATAATCTCAAAACAAATGGGGCTTAAACACGAGGGAGAAATGGGACCAGAAAAATGATCCATCTCCCCTCAACTCTGTATCGGTATGACTGTAATTATATATATATATATATATATACCGGTATATATATATATATATATACCCTATAGGTGAGTACAAGTCAAGCGAGTGTAAATTGAGTACAACCATTCGTACTAAACGTTCACATGTAAACCCTAATATAACCCTTTGATGCCACGAACATTTAACAACACAGCAACACAAAGTATAAATCACAATAGCTCAAACAAAAATAGCGGTGAAATAAACGGTTCATGTGTAGATTGTAATAACACACACACTGTATATCTACTATAATTTGTGAACATTAATATTGCTGACGTCTATGCACAAAATAGTAATAATGCATAATAACTTACGGATACAATTAGTAGCTGGTTGATCAAATAAAACACTGAATGCATTATACAATTTATAGAAGACAGTTTGAATACACAATTTATAGTAGAGAGTTATGCGGAATCCAAGCTGTATCCAATATATGAATACAAAATATATATATATAAAATGAGTACAAACGAGTAGAAAAATAAAACGAGTCCTGATTGAATACCGCCAGTGGTAATAACGCAACAATAGCGGTGGATGATACTAAAACAATCGCTAACGTCCACAAGTAAACCCAGCTCGATACCACTAACATAGCTCACAATAACGATAATGGTAATACACTCTCATACAGCCATAATGCAACCACAAGGCAACTGCAATGAACACAACACACTATCATACAACCTTAATAAACCATAATACATCATAATACAACCACAATGCAGCTACAATAAACACAACACACTATCATACAACCTTAATAAACCATAATACATCATAATACAACCACAATGCAACTACAATGAACACAACACACTATCATACAACCTTAATAAACCATAATATACCCTAATACAACCACAATACAGCTACAATAAACACAACACACCATCATACAACCTTAATAAACCATAATACATCATAATACAACCACAATACACCCTCATACAACCACAATAAACCATAATACACTATTATACAACCACAATGCCATAATTTAAAAGGATAAGGAGTCCAAATATAATAGCACTAGAGGGACTAAACTCGACAATAGCCCTGGATGATGATACTAAAACAAGCGATACACACCCTATTATGACCCCTCGATCCCACTAACATAGCTCACAATAACGATAATGATAATACACTCTCATACAGCCTTAATACACACAATACAGCTACAACAAACACAGCACACTATCATACAACCTTAATTAACCACAATACATCATAATACAACCTCAATACAGCTACAATAAACACAACACACTATCATATAACCTTAATAAACCATAATACAGTCATAATACAACCATAATACAACCACAATAAACACAACACACTATCATATAACCTTAATAAACCATAATACAGTCATAATACAACCACAATAAACACAACACACTATCATATATCCTTCATAACCACAATACACCACAACACAACCATAATACATCATTATATAGCCATAATACATCACAATACAATCACAATACACACGTCATACATCCACAATACACCAACATATAAAGGGATAACGAGCCCATATTGAATACCACTAGAGGGGCTAAACTCGACAATAGCCCTGGATGATGATACTAAAACAAGCGATACAAACCCTAATATGACCCCTTGATCCCACTAACATAGCTCACAATAACAATGATGACAATACACTCTCATACAGCCATAATACAACTACAATGAACACAACACGCTATCATATATCCTTCATAAACCATAATACATCATAATACAACCACACCTCATATAATACAGCTACAATAAACACAAAACACTATCATATATCCTTCATAAACCATAATACATCCTAATACAACCACAATACAACCACACTTCATATAATACAGCTACAATAAACACAAAATACTATCATATATCCTTCATAAACCATAATACATCCTAATGCAACCACACTTCATATAATACAGCTACAATAAACACAACACACTATCATATATCCTTCATAAACCATAATACATCATAATACAACCACAATACAACCACACCTCATATAATACAGCTACAATAAACACAAAATACTATCATATATCCTTCATAAACCATAATACATCCTAATGCAACCACACTTCATATAAAATACAGCTACAATAAACACAACACACTATCATATATCCTTCATAAACCATAATACATCATAATACAACCACAATACAACCACACCACATAATACAGCTACAAGAAACACAACACACTATCATATATCCTTCATAAACCATAATACATCATAATACAAACCACAATACAACCACACCACATAATACAGCTACAAGAAACACAACACACTATCATATATCCTTCATAAACCATAATACATCATAATACAACCACAATACAACCACACCACATAATACAGCTACAAGAAACACAACACACTATCATATATCCTTCATAAACCATAATACATCATAATACAACCACAATACACAATATTATCAAAATGTAACCACAATACAACCACAATATAAATACAATACGGCACAACACAAGTACAAAAACGGATAAAGAGTACAAATTGGTACTAAAACAAGCCATACAAACCCTAATATGACCCGTCGATCCCACTAACATAGCTCACAATAACAATGCAAAAAGGATCGCTGAAAATAACCGGGGGAAACACGCGCACAATGGAAACTAGCACACACATATCCATGACAATAAGGGTACTTTTGGTGTATATTGTTCGTTTTAGTACATGGGCGTAATAGGTGACTGGAACCCCCACCCCCCACCCCACCCCACCTCACATAGCCTTCCCCTCCTTAACCATGCAGTACCAGTGCCGTCCTTTTAACTTAATTCTGGTTACTATTTGACGATTTTATTCAGTTTCAAGATAATTTTCAGCAATAGTATATACATTTATATGGTGGGCTGGATCTGTTAGTGATGGTTGGTGTCCTCTAGTTCCCATAGCCGGTTCTGACTGTACCTTTATCATCATTCTTATTTCTAACTTTTTTCCTGAAAGTGGTGAAGGCAATGGGGCCATAATGGTGTGCACCATGGTTCCCTAGTTTCTTACTCTCACAGCCCACTGGCACAAGTTGGCCTTTCTCTCTCTGGCATAGGGATGCAGCGACCCCACCGCCCACCACTTTGGTGGTGCAACCAGCTTCTGGAGCAGTGGACCACTGGTTCCTATCTTCAGAAAATTCCTGTGCTTGGTATGCTTCCAGCCAGGGCCCCACTGGGGTAAATGATGATGATTTTATTCTCAACCAAAGTTAGTTCAATTTACGTTGGGACACCGTTGAAAAGTGTATTATAAATATTCGAACCAATATGTCTGGTGTTGTACACTTGGATACCATAGTCTCTAGTCAACTCATAATTATTTGTGGACTTCACCTTTTTCTAATTATTGAAGTACATTATAATTTTGGAAACGAATTTATGAATAAAATGTTCTGTACATCAACTAAAAAACTACACAAATATAATATACTATCAATTGAAAAACAATTTATATCCAAAAATCAATCCAGATAGTTAAGATTGCATTAAAAAAAAAAAAAAAAAAAAAAAAAAAATATATATATATATATATATATATATATATATATATATATTACAGTATATACACCGGTATATAATATTATATATATGAAGTTGCATAATATATCGTAGGCAGTGTCCACCATTCTTTAACTGTCTTCGTGGTGCGATGCATAAGGTGTTGATTTTCGGTGTGAGCATCCTGGATTCGAATCCACGGACTGCCACATGTGTTTGTAAATTTCATTAATTGATTTTAGGAGTATAGTTGGTTGTTGGAAGGAACATAATAATATATATGGGGTCCATGAATAGTTACGAGTGGGCCGGAGACTGGTATCCGAGTGGACCGACACCTGGATAGGGATACCCGTCTTAAAACAGTAGGCTGATTGGGGCCGAATGGATACAACCCAGAGAGAGAGAAAACAAACGAGGTGGGCCCCCTTAACAGGTTATATTATCGTCACCCCAGGTCATATCCTTTTATACTCATGTTATTGGAAGCACGTAACAATATCTCTCTCTCTCTCTCTCTCTCTCTCTCTCTCTATTTATGAGCTAGTCAATTCTCTCTCTAACTATTCATGAGCTAGTCAATTCAGCTAATATCTCCATTTTTAAGTCTAGAGTTAATGCTTTTTTGCAGCATTAATTCTAATTTTTAAACTTATTTTATTCTATTTTATTGTATTATATTTAAGCTTGATATCCTCCACTGCATAATATGTTGTCTGTGTTTAATATGTGTATATGTACAGTACAGTATACAGTGTATGTTTTTATTTTTTCCTAAGTTGCCATAGTCTCTCTCCAGTGCCTCCGGGTGTTTTGTGTGGATTGATCTTGATGGTGTTTCTGCACCCTGGTTGGAGACTTCAGCATCTCATATAATAATAATAATAATAATAATCTCTCTCTCTCTCTCTCTCTCTCTTCTAATACTTTACTCGGAAAGTTGTTATTATATTTTAATATTTAACAACCCTTCACCACAAGCTCATTACTGGGATAACTTTGACACTGAAGGGCTTTACGAGTATGTGTGGTATTACTACTACTACTACTACTACTACTACTACTAATACTACTGCTACTACTACTACTACTACTACTACTACTATACTACTACTACTACTACTACTACTACTACTACTACTACAATAATACTACTACTACTATCTATCTATCTATTGCCCGACGCCGTGATCCCCGAAGGGGTGGCCACGAACGAACCGCCCCCATGCACCTCTGTCCCTAGTCAGTCGACGTCCCTCCCCCCAACCAGCACCACCTTCGTTCATATACTTCCTCACTCCATCCTTCCACCTCTCTTTCGGTCTACATCTCCCTCTCTGTCCCTCCACCTCGCTCTCGTACACCCTCTTAGTTATTCTCTCGCTTTCCATACGTTCCATATGGCCGAATCATCTCAAGTTGTTCCTTTTCACACTCTCCAGCACATCCACCTCCACACCACACCTCCTTCTTACTTCCTCATTAGTCTGTCTATCCCTCCATGTAACTCTGCACGCACTTCTTAAGTAATTCATTTCCACTGCTCTCACTCTTGGTCTGAGTCTCTCAACCAACGTCCATGCTTCGCTTCCGTACTACTACTACTACTAATAATAATAATAATAATAATAATAATAATAATAATGATTATAAATCGTATTTTGAGCAAAGAGCTAATGGGGCTGGAAATGCGTAGTACCTTGACCTATTTTATCCTAAGTGGTCAACATACTGAAATTGGCTCCTGTGAGTGCGAGATACCCCCAGAGGTGTAAGACTATTCTATTCTAGAGACCAGGATTTTTTTAAAACTTGACCTGCAACCAATGGGATTATATCCATCAACGCTTGAGTGACATTAAGTGCAAAGCAGTTAGTGCACTGGGCCACCATGACAATTAGTGTGTGTGTGTGTGCGTGTGTGTGTGTGTGTGTGTGTGTGTGTGTGTGTGTGTGTGTGTGTGTGTGTGTAGTAATGTTCCCGTAGTTTCCCACCCCTTTCACCAAAATCCTACACTCCCCTTTGTGTTGGCTCCGCACGTCCCCCCCCCCCCTCCCCTTCTCAATCAATTAAGGTTGTTGCAGTTTGTTTGGTCCGGGTGTGGGTGGGGGTGGGTGTGAGGCTGACTGATGATGCTACGTGAACCATGGGTAGGGGGTTGGTGGGGGGTATAGGTAATGGGTGAGGTAAAGGGAGTTGGGTGGGTGAGAAATAGGGGGGTGGTGGGCTAGAGAGAAGGGGTGGGGGGAGGGGGATAGATAAAGGGTGGGCTAGAGGGAGGGGGTGGGCTAGAGGGAGGGGGTGGGTGGACTAGAGAGAGGGGGTGGGTGGACTAGAGAGAGGGAGGTGGGTGGGCTAGAGAGAAGGGGGTGGGTGGACTAGTCACTAGAGGAAGGGGTGGTACAAACAAAGGGGAGGTTTTGAAGGGAGGGGCAGTGAGGTAGGGGAGGAGGATTCCTATGGTAGCTTTAAAATGAAGGAAGACGCATTCAAAATCAATTGTTCGCTGATAATTTTGCTCATATATGGTGAGGTTAAAGGCGATTTTGGGAGAGATCGGTACGGGGCAGGCCTTTTCCATCTCCCTTGTTGCAACCTACAGTACGGCGGTGTTATCACTGTTGTGGCCATCGTTATTTTCTCAATCCGGAATAACATCAACTGAGGACTAAGCAGAAACAATAAATACCGAGAACAGAAGAAGGCATGCGGAAGATATGTAATGTCCTTTCAGCAAAAATAACCTGAAAAAGCTTTTTGAATGATGCAAGCCAGCTCGCCAAAGCTTACTTCCTGGTAACACCTCATACGGAGAGTGATTTGAGATTTCATTCCATTCCTATTTCATCCCTCAGAACCCACCTTGATACTGAAACACTGTATTATCATTACACTCAAGGTAGCCGTACAGTCTGTCATCCACATATTGTATACACATGTGTAGGGATATGATGGTACTTTAAGTCATCATGCTCTGTCGCGTGGGTGCAGTGCAACCGTTCAATAAAGAGCTCGGCTTACACGATTTAAAACAGGCTCTGCAGAAATCACGTTGCATCAATTCTTGAACAAAATATACTCCACAGAGATAATGGAAAATAACCAGATGAGATAACCACCACCTGCTACAAGAATGGCCGGTGTGTTATGTTGGATACCACACTGGTCGACCATTTTGGGTGGACCAAATCATTAGATGTAACAAAACAGCAAGCATAGCTACCGAACAAATTAGCGCAATAGATATACTGTAGATATCTTGCAAGGACTGTCATAAATGGCTCTTGACATTTTAATCATCGTTAGCTTTGGCCCTACCACCCTCAACATGGTTAATCAAATTGGTCGCAAGTATTGAAGCAGTAACTACTTTTTGAAGCCACGGTAAACTCTTTGACTCTAACAAATACTAGGAATAGCCATCGCCCGAAGCAGTACCAATGGTGCCAGGAGCTTATTATGATAAATTAAAGGTGTTGGATGGTTGAAGGTCACAGTTGCTGGCACGTTTGAGGCTAGTATTATGTGCTATATATACATATATTCCTACTGATAGTCTTTCATGCCAAACCCAGCATACCATACTGACTGAAAATACCCATCGTCAGGTCCCAAACTACTACTACTACTACTACTACTACTACTACTACTACTACTACTACTACTACTACTACTACTAACTTGGCATTACTAGGTCCTATACTTGCTTACAGGGTAACAAGGTTTTTACAATATGACGACTGAGGTCTTAAAAATTTACTGTAGAATGACGAGAGAGAGAGAGAGAGAGAGAGAGAGAGAGTGTGAGTGAGTGAAAGAATGAGTGAAAGAATGAGAGCGAGAGATAAAGTGAGTGAAAGAATGAGAGGGAGAGTATGACAGAGTGAGAGAGTGAGTGAGAGAGAGAGGCCGAGGCAAAGGCAGGGTAATAAAATCAATTGATGGAAGACCAGAGCTAGACGGGAGGGATGAATGGATAGCCGGAGGAATGGATTGCCTGGGGGGGGGGGGGGGGATCAATATTAAAGGGAGATGGTTCACTTTATGGTCGATTTTTTCATTTATAAATTATTGTTCTAGTTTCCTCCTTAGACCTCCATCAAACTTTAAAAAAATAAAAAAAATCATTAGATCTCTCTTCTAGATTATTTTATTAATTTTTCGGCCGGTTCTTCCAAAATTACAGGCTCATTATCGTTCGCCAGCAAAAAGATCGACACCTAAATAGCACGAAAGGTATTAATATTGACAAGGAAATGGGGCGGAAGGTCTTAAAGTTGCCAAACTAATAGGCCGAACGTCTTATAAAAATAATCTGAACAATAATGGAGCTTAACATGAGGGAGAAGGGGATCTATAAAAACGCCTATTTTTTTGCTCATTTATATACATTTTGTTCATGTTTTTAGTTTACTGTTTAGACAGGAAATAATCGACACCTAAATGGCACAAAAGGTCTTAACATTTACAGATATGGGGTGAAAGTTCTTACAATCGCCACATTAATGGGGCGAACGTCTTAAAATATCAAAAGCAATGGGGCTAAACATGATGGAAGGCCAGAGCTAGACCGGAAGGATGAATGGATAGGAATCCACATTAAGGGGGAGGTAGTCGCATGTTCTGGACCCCCTTCTCCCTCATGTATAGCATATTAGTTTTAGCGGAGGTTTGCGCTCTACCAAGTGACCACTTATATGTATTCATTTTAAGGAGGATGCTGGGGACGGTGAGGGCATCAAATATCGACCATAAGATAATCGTACTAATTAAGATTCGTCGAAATATTTTCATTCATTGAGGAGAAATTTCACACACACACACACACACACACACACACACTCTCTCTCTCTCTCTCACACACACACACACACACACACACACACACACACACACACACACTCTCTCTCTCTCTCTCATACACACACACACACACACACACACACACACACACACACACACACACACACACACACACACACACACACACACACACACACACACACACACACAGACAGACAGGTCCAGAGTAATGACAGTCATATGGGGTATAATTTATTGTACATGCAGTACATATAATTATACATATACATCACTATAACATATTTCAGTGTCTGCTTGTATATTCACACAATTACAATAAACCTTTACCTTTTATATATGTGTGTGTGTGTGTGTGTTTATTATATTATATTATATTTATATGTTTTAACCAGTTAAAGCAGTTTCTTTGGCAAACATATTTCAATTTCCTTCCCTTCCTCCTCCAGTGAGCGTCCGTATGTGCTTCCCTGCTTGAGTTTCATGTTGTAACAGTACAGTACTCCACTTACAGTCATAACGCTATCTAAGCCGAGGGGAGGCTTTTTGGATGCCCCGTTTCGACACATTAGTTTGGTAATTTTATAACGCTTCGCTCGAATGGTTTGGCGGTAATTAAGACGTTTGGTTCCATGTGGGAGTCGATATTTTCTGAACGAGCGATAGCGAGCCTGTAATTGAGGAGGGGATAAATGTACTAAATGTAGATTGAATTAGTGTCAGTGTGGCCGTTTTATATATATATATATATTTTTATTTTATTTTACTTTTTAAAATTTTGAAGTGGGTGTAGGGAGACGTTATTTTTTTAGTTTTTAGAGTCTGGGGTAACCTTAATATATGTTGCTCGCAAGTGGCCAACCCAATCAAAACCATCATTAATAATAAAAACCAACGCCATCACCCCTTCCCTTCCTCCTCAAGTCAGTTCCTCATTTGTACTATCTCTCCTCGAGCTTGATCCATACAGTACTCCAGTTACATTCTCGAGGACTCCACACCACCCTTGCTTAACCCTTTGAGTACCAGCGACGTGTGTTATATTGTATTGTAGCTATATTTAGACGATATTAGGCAGCTTAGGAAGGATTTGTGGTAGTTAGAAGGGTTGGCTGACATAGTTTGAGGCCATATTTTTGCTAGAGGTCCTTCCTAAGCTGAATAAAATCGTCTAATAGTGGCTAGAATGTGATATAAAAGCCATTCCTGGTACTGTACGGGTTAATTGAGTTTCAGGCTATAAGGAAGTTGGAATATCTTGTATCGATATCCAACAGATTTGAGAGCTATACTATGGTTGCATTGTATATATAAATACACGAAACCAAATATAGCCTTCTTTCTATCCATCCCAAACTTACATTATGTTTATATTGCGGCTAAATATAGATGGTTATGGTTCCAACTTCCTTGTAGTCTGAAACTCGCAAGAGGTCAATTCCGGTGTGTCAATATAAGAACTCACACACGAATATTTTATCATTGCCAATACTAGACGACTTTGTGCAGTTTACGAAGGATCTGTGGTAGTAAAAAGGATTAAGTGAGATATTTAGAAGCCTGTTAACTGCTGGAGGCCAATTTTAAGCTGAAGAAAATCGTCTAATAGTAGCGAGAATGAAGATAAAAGGACTTCCCCGGTACAGAAGGGGTTAACTCTAGTTTTACAGTGTGTACTACAACTCTGGTTATGTTATTTAGTGCTCAAAGCTAGACTCTCTCTCATCTCTACTATGTGCAGAAAACAAACAAACACTCAAACAAACTTGTACTGTCTCTCTTGTGTGTGATTCTCTTTTTTTTTCTCTCTACTGTTTGATTTGCTTTCTTTCGGTCTTGCTCTATTATATATATCGCGCGCGCGCGCACACACACACACACACACATATACTTACATACATACACACACTACCACAACCACAAGTATAACACATAGATGCAAGCACACACACATGCTCAAACGCGCGCGCACACAAACACCCACACACTCATATACGTAATGCACGCATACATACACACACACACGCACCCCCCCCCCCCCCAAGTATAACACATACAGTAGATGCAAGCACACACACATGCTCAAACGCGCGCGCACACAAACACCCACACACTCATATACGCAATGCACACATACATACACACACACACACGCCCCCCCCCCACACACACTCTCTCATTAAAACATACAACTCCCCTTTCTTTCACTTCACAAATTTTCATCTGTCATCTTTCTTCTATACAACCTCCCCCACCGACTGTCTCTCTTTGTATCTCTCTTTCACCCCCTCTCTCTCAACGTCACTTCACATTAATTGTTTTCGCATGCAACTCCCCCCCTGCACTCCCTCTTTTTGGTTTGTATTATATTTTTCACACTAAATACCGGCTAAGCGAGTGAAGAGGCATCGCGGGCATGTGTTGGGACGTGCATAGCTCCGGCATTACTAGAGTTACTAAGGATAAGATTTGACTCATTCCCATTTTAAAGTCCATCCTCATTATGCAAGTTCTAACTATAATTACTTAATTTTTAGAGGATATTAAGCTTTATTCATCATTTACCACACGCTCCGTTATCCTTTTGCTAGCTGTGATTATATAACCAGCAACCAGTTGTGAGCCAGGAGCTTCATATCTGGAGTTGAAGTTATAGTACCGGTACTGACAGAATGAATCTGGGCTAACTTGTTCCATGTTCTTGTGGAGCGAGGAATTAAACTTTGCTTTTGGAGAGCAGTCCGAGAGAATGGTACAACCTCCTGATTGTAGTTGATGAGGGAACTTCTTGTAATCCCGACTCTTTCTTTATTGACCTCTAGGGGTTAGAAAATTGGTATCCTCTCACCATTGGCTTTTTATAGCACAGTGAGTGCTGCTAAATCTCTTCTGTGTTGAAGTGTTTGTTGGGGCCTCTGATGCCTTTGTTCAGCTCCAAGAGTTGCAATCAGTCTTCACGCTCGTTCTTCAACCTTGTTTAAAAGATGTAAGTGGGAAGGTGGACATCCCTGCCAAGATAAGGGATTCTGGCTGATCCATTATGACAAGTGGATGAATTAGGAAAGAGCTTTAATTCTATATTTCTCATTCGTTTCGGGCGACACAGAACCCATATTCAGAGTCTATCTGAAGATGGGTTCTGCATTCAAGATCTTTCCTGTGTTTCCCTTCCACCTAATTCATCCATAAGGGAACATATTCAGGATGGGAGCACACCTGGACATCATAGAGAACCCTACAGCTTCCACTGTCAAGGAATTTTTAAAATTTACGTAGAGTTGTCGGATTTTTGCCAGCTTTTTTGAGCCAGGTCCTGGACATGAGATACCGGTACCATTGTCATCTTTCAGTTAAATTTCACTCCAAGTCCTCTCTATGTAGCTGTTGCACACCCAGAATTTAGATAATCTCTGCAGATAGGTTATGATGTCTTGCTATTTCCATTGCTTGGGTTTCTTTCAGGAGCAAAGGAGACTTGCCAAATCTACCCCCAGGATGTAATGCTTCAAAGACGTTGGTTGGTTATGATGACTGTTTTATATCTGATAGCTAAGGTACAGTCATCTGCATAGATATAAAAATCTGGAATGAGGTTGAAGAAGTCGTTGAAGTAGACATTCCAAAGTAGAGGACCTAGGACACTTTCCTGTGGCAGACTGGCTCCTATCTGTTTGATTTGGCTCCATAAATAACTACCTGCAATGGACGTTCTTGCAGATAGTCTCCAATTAGTGTTTTTCCACTAAGCCCAAGTGCCTGGAGCTTTGCAAGGAACCCCTGATCAAAAGTACCAGTGATGTTGAGGGCACTCATAAAGAAGTCCAGTGTCTTGTTCCATTTGGTGGAGAGATTCAGTAGGAGGTCGGCGGCTGTTCTTTTCTTCCGGAATCTATAATGCCTGTCATTACAACTTTCTGTACCAGCAACGCCTGCTATATTTTATTCTAGCTATATTTAGACAATTTTATACAGCTTAGGAAGGATATGTGATAGCTATAAGGGTTGATTGAGCTAGTTAGAAGCCTTGTAATTGCTAGAGATCCGTTCCAAACTGAATTAAATTGATTAATAGTAGCCAGACAAAAAGGATGTCGACGGTACAGACGGGGTTAAGAAGCATATGTTTGTCAAAGAATTCATTAATATACCTGGAGAGTATGGTCTCCAGCACCTTAGCTATCACTGATTGCTCTCTCTCTCTCTCTCTCTCTCTCTCTCTCTCTCTCTCTCTCTCTCTCTCTCTCTCTCTCTCTCTCTCTCTCTCTCTCTCATTAAGACATTCACCCCCCTTTCTTTCCCCTCACACTTCACTTCTCATCTCTCTCACATACAACTCCCCCTCCGACTGTCTCTCTCTTTTACCCCTCTTACTGTCACTTCACATTTGTTCTCTCTCTCTCTCTCTCTCTCTCTCTCTCTCTCTCTCTCTCTCTCTCTCTCTCTCTCTCTCTCTCTCTCTCTCACACTCTTATAAAATAACGACCCTTCAAGCTAAATTTGTACATTTTTCGTTGAAAAATGTATCGGTCGAAGGCCGATTTATCTTATATTACAGGCTCGCTATCGCTCGCCGTTGATAAAAAACCTGAGTGGATAGAAACGGATTATAATCGCTAAACTACAGTATTTGGATGAAATGTTTTAAAATCGACAAACTAATAAGATCGGTAAAGTAGTGGTACACGAATACTTATAAGCGTCTTCAAATTGGTGTCGCTATATGGCTGTTTGATGTATACAGTAGGTGAACGGAGGTGTGTTGAGGAAATACAACTAAGATCAAGGCTGTAAGACTGGCTTTGATGGAGAGGGGAAGGGGAGACTATTACAGGATTTGTTCATAGAGTGAGGATTAGCACATCTAATAAGCAATGATCGGTGTTCCCCTTAGACCCACTTCAACCTATAAATGCACCTCACAAGACCCCCTTCAAGCTAAAATACGTCTTTCGCACCCCCTTCAAGCTAATATACATCTTCCACATCCCCTTCAAGCTAAAATACCAACCCTTAGACCCTCGGCCAAAGGTCGATTTTTCTTAAATTACAGGCTCGCTATCGCTCGCCAGGATAAAATCGACACCTGAGTGGGGAGAAACGTCTTATAATCGCTAAACTATTTGGATGACATGTTTTAAAATCGCCAAACTAATGCGGTGCGACGGCTTGTAATCGGTAAACTTATACGGCGAAACGTCTTAAAATTGGTGTTGGTATATGGCTGTTTGATATATACCGGTAGGTGAAAGGAGGTGTGTTCAACCAGTGCAAGTCAGATCAAGGCCGTAAGAGAGGCTTTGATGGAGAGGGGAAGGTGGGACTCATACAGAATTCGTTCATAGTTCTGAGAGTTTCGAAGCACATGCGGCAATCATAAGGGAATGGAGTTGGTGTTTCTGTCTATATATTATCCAATCGCTTGTAGGTTAGACTAGTAAATGGGAAGGGGAGACTTATAGAGGATTTGGTCATAGTTCTGACTGATAAATATGTATAGTCTTGAGGATTGAAACACACAAGCTGCAATCATAAGGGAATGGAGTTGGTTTATCTGTCTGTATACTTTCTAATCGCTTATAGGTTAGACTAGCCAATTTATACGTGGTATTTGTGGCGTATTCACTCCCAAGGTCCATATAATACTTGTTTCGATCTTTTTCACAACTTTATTTTTTCTGTGTATGAAGGAGACTAAAGGCAAAGCTGCTAAATGGGATTAAATTTACCGTCAGCTGAAATGTAATCGACTATAGTTACGTTGCTGGTTCTGTATGCCTGTGATCGGTAGCGTTACGGCATTATGTTGGCAATATTGCAGCCTGGTCAATAACATAGTGGAATATTTTTAACCACTTCTGTACCGGCGACGTCTTTTTAATGCTATTCCAGCTATATTAAGACGATTTTGTGCAGTTTTTATGGAGGATGTGTGGTAGTAGAAAGGGTTAAGTGCCAGCCGTCCGGCTGGCTCAGTTGATAGCGCGCCTGATTCCCACCTTGAAGGTCTCGCGTTCAATCCCCGCTCTGATTGAAAAGTTTTTCTGGGATACAGCCGGCGGTTACCATCTCCCCATGAGCAAGGGGGATGGGTAATGGTCTCTGGTAGACTAAAGAAAGCCAAGCGCTTGCGAATCCTCGAAGGAGGAGAGACGCGCGCTATATAAGTAACCAGAAGATTATTATTATTATTATTATTATTATAGTTCGAAGTCTGGTACGTGCTTGAGGCCCTTCTTAAACTGAATAACATCATCTAAATATAGCTATAATATAATAAAAAAGACGTCGCCGCTACAGAAGGGGTTAAGGGGACGCCCCGGGGGGGGGGGGGGGGGGGGGGGGGGGGGGGGGGGGGGGGGGGGGGCGCGGGGGGGGGGGGGGGGGGGGGGGGGGGGGGTGGGGGGGGGGGGGGGGGGGGGGGGGGGGGGGGGGGGGGGGGGGGGGGGTAGGGGGGGGGGGGGGGGGGGGGGGGGTTGCTCTCTAAACCTCTATCAAGCTTTAAAAACAAAAACCCTGCATTCGAGATGAATTTGTACATCTTTCTGTAGAAATATTTTCTGGCTGGAAGCCGGTTCCTCTTCAATTACAGGCTCGCCAGGAAAAAAACCGATACCTAAATGGCACGAATGGTGTTAATATTACCAAATAAATGGGGCGAAAAGTCGTAAAAACGCTAACTAATGGGGCGAACATCATAAAATATCAAAACTAATGGGGCTAAACAGGAGAGAGAAGGGGGTTACAGAAAACCTAAAACCTCTCCTTTATACGCTGACCCCTCTCTCTGAATAGCGAGCGACAGTGAACGTTGCATGAGGGACAACACGGACTCGGAGGGCAGGTGTTAAAGGGGGAACGTTTGGGAATATTTCATGAGTCTGTCAGAATGGTTCGATACATCTTTGACATTACTTGTCGCTACAGCCGATTGTACCCCTGTACCTGTCAGGGTGTCGGCACTTTCGTAAATATCCGCAAATCCCCCTCTCCCCCCCCCCCCCACCCCATAAAAAAATAAAATAAAAAATAAAAAACATGAAAATCAAAAATAAGAGAGAGAGAGAGAGAGAGAGAGAGAGAGAGAGAGAGAGAGAGAGAGAGAGAGAGAGAGGGGGGGGGGGGAGAGGGATAACACTAGTAATACAGAGAGCCATAAATGAAGAAATGGAGAGGGGCGCCGAGAGCAATATAGTACCTCCAATAATAATAATAATGATAATACACCCGCCCTTGAAGAGGAGTTATAGATAGGGTATGAGGAACACCAGGGATAAAGGATAGGAGGGGCCATATGATTGTTATTAACTTTGTTATGTGTATGATGGTGTATTAGATAGATTGATAGATGGATGGATAGATAGAGAGATTTATATATAAATAGATAGATAGCAAGATAGATAGATATATATATATATATATATATATTATATTCATAATAGAAGAGTATATAGAGATATAAGATTAATTATATATTATAGAGAGAGAGAGAGAGAGAGAGAGAGAGAAAATGTATCTCACTGAATAATATATACTATAGGTAGAGGGTACGAGGAACACCAGGAATAAAGGATAGATGGGAGGGGGGGGGGTGCATATCATAGTTATTTGTTCTGTGTATGACTACCAAATGAAGGGCCGGATCACATAACGTCGTGAAATACACTCTAGATCCTATCCCTTAAGTTCTTCGATACACA